>CM055123.1:93146655-93794155 GCA_029206835.1 Rana muscosa
ACACTGCAACCACACATTTCTCTACTGGTCACCCCTGTACCTATACACTTCTCCACTCACCAACATTGCACCTAGACACTTTTCCACCGGTCACCACTACAACCACACACTTCTCCACTGACCAACACTGCAACCACACACTTCTCTTCTGGTCACCACTGCACCTACACACTTCTCCACTCACCAACATTGCACCCACACATTTCTCTACTGATCACCACTACATCCACACACTTCTCTGCTGGTCACCACTGTACCCACACACTTCTTCACTCACCAACATTGAACCCGCACACTTTTCCACTGCTCACCACTGTACCTACACACTTCTCCACTCACCAACATTGCACACACGCGCTTTTCCACTGGTCAACGCTGTACCTACACACTTCTCCACTGACCAACACTGCAACCACACAATTCTCTACTGACCACCACTGCACCTACACACTTCTCCACTCACCAACATTGAACCCGCACACTTTTCCACTGCTCACCACTGTACCTACACACTTCTCCGCTCACCAACATTGCACACACACACTTTTCCACTGGTCAACGCTATACCTACACACTTCTCCACTGACCAACACTGCAACCACACACTTCTCTACTGGTCACCACTGTACCTACACACTTCAACACTGACCAACACTGCAACAACACACTTCTCTACTGGTCACCAGTACATCCACACACTTCAACACTGACTAATACTGCAACCACACACTTTTCTGGTTACCACTGTACCTACACACTTCTCCGCTCACCAACATTGCACACACACACACACACACACTTTTCTACTGGTCACCGCTGTACCTACACACTTCTCCACTGACCAACACTGCAACCACACACTTCCCCACTGGTCACCACTACAACCACACACTTCGTCACTGACCAACACTGCAACCACACACTTCTCCACTGGTCACCATTGTACGTACACACTTTGACTCACCAACATTTCACCCACACACTTCTTCACTGGTCACAACTACATCCACACACTTCTCTACTGGTCACAACTGCACCTACACACTTCTCCAATCACCAACATTACACCCACACACTTTTCTACTGGTCACCACTGTACCCACACACTTTTTCACTCACCAACATTGAACCCGCACACTTTTCCACTGCTCACCACTGTACCTACACACTTCTCCACTCACCAACATTACGCACACACACGGTTTTCCACTGGTCAACGCTGTACCTACACACTTCTCCACTGACCAACACTGCAACCACACACTACTCTACTGGTCACCAGTGCACATACACACTTCTCCACTCACCAACATTGCACCCACACACTTCCCCACTGGTCACCACTACAACCACACACTTCTTCACTGACCAACATTGCAACCACACACTTCTCCACTGGTCACCACTGTACGTACACACTTCCCCACTGGTCACCACTACAACCACACACTTCTTCACTGACCAACATTGCAACCACACACTTCTCCACTGGTCACCACTGTACGTACACACTTCTCGACTCAACAACATTGCACCCACACACTTCTTCACTGGTCACCACTACATCCACACACTTCTCCACTGGTCACCACTACACCTACACACTTCTCTACTCAGCAACATTGCACCCACACACTTCTCTACTGATCACTACTAAAACCACTCACTTCTCTCCTGACCAACACTGCACCACACACTTCTCCACTGAACAACACTGCACCCACATACTTTTCTCCCTGATCACACTTGCACCCACACATCTCTACAGTGGCCAATGCTGCACTCACACTCTACTTATATTGCACTCACACCACTCTTCACTGACTGCCACTGCACCCACACAATTCTGTAGTGAACCCCACTGCACCCTCAAAATATATATTCAAATTGTGCAGTGCTACACTTTACAAAAATCTATTATCCACTTATAAATATGTGAATAACCCCCTCGTGTTAGAAGAAAACACATTTATTTATGATGTTTATGTGAATGACATGTGTTGTTTTCTGGGGCGGAAGTGGGGGGCTTATTCACACATGCATTTGTAAGTGGTTTACACTCTGAGGGGTTTTTGTAAAGTGTAGAAGATGCATTGATTTTTTTGTTAACTACTGTACCCTTCCTCTTCTTTACTGACCAACACTGCACCCACACGCTTTTCCACTGACCATCACTGCACCCACACACTTTTCCACTGACCATCACTGCACCCACACACTTCTCTATTGACCAACAGTGCACCCACTCTCTTCTACACTGATCAAAAGTGCACATACGCTTCACTAACCTCCACTGCACCCGAACACATCTACGTTGACTGCCACTGCACCCACGCACATCACCAGTGACTGTCACTGCACCTACTCTCTTCTACACTGATCACCACTGCACCCACATGCTTCTCCATTGACTGACACTGCATCCAAACATTCCTCCAATGCCCAACATTGCATCCACACACTTCTCCGCTAAATGCTACCACATGCACACACTTCCCCACTGAAAGCTGCTGCATACACACACTTCTCCACTAACCACCACTGCATCCACACACGTCTCCACAGACCAACACTGCACCCATACACTTTTCTCACTGATCACAGTTGCTCTCACAATTCTGTCCACCACAATCAAACTCTTTTTACACTGATCAACACTGTACCCACACGCTTCTATACTCACTGCCACTGCACCCACACAACTCTCCAGTGACCAACACTGCACCCACACACTTCCCAACTAACCACCACTGCACCCAAACACTTCTCTAGTGACCAACACTGCACTCACACATGTCTCCACTTTAACAAAGTAAGTAGGCACATTCAGTACGTGTAGGCATGTGCACATATACTGCTCCACCATGTTGGTGAAATGTTGACTCCTGTTAAGACGTTCCATATCAGCTGGTGGTGCTGGTTGTTGTGGCGTGCTGACAAAGCTTTTCCACATTTCGGCCATGCTAACCCTGCCTTCTGAGGTGCTGGCGGTGCCCCGGCTGCGTTGGCGACCTCTTCCTCCTCCTCTGCCTTCGCCTTGTGCTTCCACCGTACCCCCGCTGTCAGTTGGGAATGCCACCAGCAGTGCGTCTACTAGCGTGCGCTTCTACTCGCGCATCTTACGATCACGCTCCAGTGAGGGAATTAAGTCATTTGCACTGGCCATGTTGGTGGAGTACTCGAAACAGCGCAACAAGGCACACAGGTCTCGCATGGAGGCCCAGTTATTGGTGGTGGTGTTGCTGGCAGATCCTCTGTTTGCGGGGTGGCAGGTGCCACTGTCACTACAGAGGTGGATGAAGAGGCAGAGACTGCAGCAGAAGAGGAAGCAGGAGGAGCCAGAGACCTTTCTTGGTTTTTGAGGTGTCTACTCCACTGCAGCTCGTGCTTTGCACTTAGATGCCTGGTCATGCAGGTTGTGCTCAGGTTGAGAACGTTTATGCCTCGCTTCAGGCTCTGATTGCACAGCGTGCAAACCACTCGTGTCTTGTCATCAGCACATTGTCTGAAGAACTGCCATGCTAGGGAACTCCTTGGACCTGGCTTTGGTGTGCTCGGTCCCTTGCTGCGTTGGGCAGTAGCAGACATACTGTCTAGGGGACGGACGCTCCGCTTTTGCACCCTGCTCCCTCTTCTGCTGTGCTGGTGGCTCTGTGCGACCACCGCCTCTTCCTCCGAACTACACTGGTCACCTGAATGATGTTGATTCCATGTGGGGTCGAGGACCTCATCGTCCTCCACATCATCTTCCACCCAGTCTTCACCCCTGCCCTCCTTGTCGGTCTGCACAATTGCGAAAGCAGCAGCAGTTGGCACCTGTGTTTCGTCATCATCCGAGACGTGCTGCGATGGTCCTCCCATGTACTCATCATGAAACATAAGTGGTTGGGCATCGGAGCACACTATCTCTTCCACTTCTGGGGCAGGGCTAGGTGGATGGCCCTGGGAAACCCTGCTAACAGAGTCATCAAAAAGCAGAATAGACTGCTGCATGATTTGGGGCTCAGACTGCTTGGCTGATTTGCAAGGGGGTGAGGTTAAAGACTGATGGACATTGGCTGCAGGTGCCAACTCTGATCTTTCATCAGGAGACTGGGTGGGAGACAATGTGAAGGAACCGGAGGCACTGTCAGCAACCCAATCTACTATCGCCTGTACTTGTCCTGGCCTCAACATTCGTACAGCCTCATTAGGCGTGACAAAATACCGCTGCAGGCTCTGTCGCCTACTCGCACCTGAGGAAGGTGTTTCACTTGTGCGTGTAGCTGGCACAGATCAACCACATCCTCTGCCTGCAACAGGAGCTCCACCAGCAGCACCACGACCGTGGCCACGTCCCTTCTTTGACGTTCTCCTCATATTTTCCAAATTTAGGATCTTGCCCTAAATGGGTGTTTTTGCAATAGCAGAATACACCCAGAGTATGTAAACGGTGTATCTCACACCTACAGAAATGCAGAAAAAGATATTCAAAAAACATTTTTGGCCTAAAATGTTTTTATTTGAATAGCACAATAGAAGAAAAATATATAAATTGGGTATCTCACACCTCCAGATATGCAGAAAACACTGCAAAATATTTTGCAGTGTTTTCTGAGCCAGATGTCTGAGCCAGATGTCTTCTCCCCTGAAACACCAGATTTAGCAGCTGGTGCCCCTGAGGTGTCTATGAACGCTATGTCGGCAATCCTAGAGGCGTTTGCTGCCAGGGTGGAAGCAGCACACGGGAATACAGGGGGTAGTAAACGCCCCCGTCCCCTGCAATCTTCTGGGGATATTTCTGATGCAGAACCAGGTACAGCTACGGCTCAGGGCCCAGATTCTGATGCATCAGAGACTGCAGACCGTGACCGATCGGACAGTGAGGAGGACTCCAAGTCCAGGTCAGTACGCGAGACGGCTTTGGTATCTGACCTTATTACTGCAGTGTGGGATACGCTAAAGTTGGAAAATACTGCAGAAGCAGCAGAAACTCCAGTCCCCTTTGGGTTTCGTAAACCTGCCCGCACTGCTAAGGTGTTCCCTTGTGTGTCTTATTTTGACAAACTCTTAAGCCTCGTTAGGGATGAGCTTCGTGTTCGAGTCGAACATACGTTCGACTCGAACATCGGCTGTTCGATCGTTCGACGAAGATCGAACGATTTGGGCCGTTCACGCCAAATTCGAGTGACGCGAACGGCCCACAATGCACTACGCCATCACAGTGTCATCCAGGCGCTGTGATTGGCCAAGCATGCACTGTGACCCCGCATGCTTGGCCAATCACAGCGCTGGCAGCGAGGAGAGCAATGATTGGCCACAGGCAGGATGCCTGTGGCCAATTATTGCTGAGGGGGTTTAGTACACGCCCCACACTATAAAAGGCCACCAGCGCGGCGGCCTTGTGTAGTGTGTTCCGGAGCAGGGAAAGAGAAGCATAGGCAGGGACAGTGTCATTTTTTTCCTTTACTAATCCTGGATTCCTTGTGTTTAGGGACAGATAAGGATAGGTAGGGAGAGTGTCAGTGTGTTATTCTGTGCTAAACCTTGTTTGTAGGGACAGAGAAGGACAGTGAGGGAAAGTGTCAGTGTGCTATTCTGTGCTAAATCTTGTTTGTAGGGACAGAGAAGGACAGTGAGGGAAACTATCAGTGTGCTATTCTGTGCTAAACCTTGTTTGTAGGGACAGAGAAGGACAGTGAGGGAAACTGTCAGTGTGCTATTCTGTGCTAAATCTTGTTTGTAGGGACAGAGAAGGACAGTGAGGGAAACTATCAGTGTGCTATTCTGTGCTAAACCTTGTTTGTAGGGACAGAGAAGGACAGTGAGGGAAAGTGTCAGGGTGCTATTCTGTGCTAAATCTTGTTTGTAGGGACAGAGAAGGACAGTGAGGGAAACTATCAGTGTGCTATTCTGTGCTAAACCTTGTTTGTAGGGACAGAGAAGGACAGTGAGGGAAACTGTCAGGGTGCTATTCTGTGCTAAATCTTGTTTGTAGGGACAGAGAAGGACAGTGAGGGAAACGATCAGTGTGCTATTCTGTGCTAAACCTTGTTTGTAGGGACAGAGCAGGACAGTGAGGGAAAGTGTCAGTGTGCTATTCTGTGCTAAACCAATCTTGCTGAACCATATTTGAAATCCTTGAGTTTAGGGACAGAGAAGGACACTCGGGGAAACTATCAGTGTGCTATTCTGTGCTAAACCAATCTTGCTGAACCGTATTTGAAATCCTTGAGTTTAGGGACAGAGAAGGACACTCGTGGAAACTATTAGTGTGCTATTCTGTGCTAAATCTTGTTTGTAGGGACAGAGAAGGACAGTGAGGGAAACTATCAGTGTGCTATTCTGTGCTAAACCTTGTTTGTAGGGACAGAGAAGGACAGTGAGGGAAACTGTCAGTGTGCTATTCTGTGCTAAACCAATCTTGCTGAACCATATTTGAAATCCTTGAGTTTAGGGACAGAGAAGGACACTCGGGGAAACTATCAGTGTGCTATTCTGTGCTAAACCTTGTTTGTAGGGACAGAGAAGGACAGTGAGGGAAACTGTCAGTGTGCTATTCTGTGCTAAACCAATCTTGCTGAACCATATTTGAAATCCTTGAGTTTAGGGACAGAGAAGGACACTCGGGGAAACTATCAGTGTGCTATTCTGTGCTAAACCAATCTTACTGAACCATATTTGAAATCCTTGAGTTTAGGGACAGAGAAGGACACTCGGGGAAACTATCAGTGTGCTATTCTGTGCTAAACCAATCTTGCTGAACCATATTTGAAATCCTTGAGTTTAGGGACAGAGAAGGACACTCGGGGAAACTATCAGTGTGCTATTCTGTGCTAAACCAATCTTGCTGAACCGTATTTGAAATCCTTGAGTTTAGGGACAGAGAAGGACACTCGTGGAAACTATCAGTGTGCTATTCTGTGCTAAATCTTGTTTGTAGGGACAGAGAAGGACAGTGAAGGAAACTATCAGTGTGCTATTCTGTGTTAAACCTTGTTTGTAGGGACAGAAAAGGACAGTGAGGGAAACTGTCAGTGTGCTATTCTGTGCTAAACCTTGTTTGTAGTGACAGAGAAGGACAGTGAGGGAAACTGTCAGTGTGCTATTCTGTGCTAAACCAATCTTGCTGAACCGTATTTGAAATCCTTGAGTTTAGGGACAGAGAAGGACACTCGGGGAAACTATCAGTGTGCTATTCTGTGCTAAACCAATCTTGCTGAACCATATTTGAAATCCTTGAGTTTAGGGACAGAGAAGGACACTCGGGGAAACTATCAGTGTGCTATTCTGTGCTAAACCTTGTTTGTAGGGACAGAGAAGGACAGTGAGGGAAAGTGTCAGTGTGCTATTCTGTGCTAAACCAATCTTGTTGAACCATATTTGAAATCCTTGAGTTTAGGGACAGAGAAGGACACTCGGGGAAACTGTCACTGTGCTATTCTGTGCTAAACCAATCTTGCTGAACCGTATTTGAAATCCTTGAGTTTAGGGACAGAGAAGGACACTCGTGGAAACTATCAGTGTGCTATTCTGTGCTAAATCTTGTTTGTAGGGACAGAGAAGGACAGTGAGGGAAACTATCAGTGTGCTATTCTGTGCTAAACCTTGTTTGTAGGGACAGAGAAGGACAGTGAGGGAAACTGTCAGTGTGCTATTTTGTACTAAACCTTGTTTGTAGGGACAGAGAAGGACAGTGAGGGAAAGTGTCAGTGTGCTATTCTGTGCTAAACCTTGTTTGTAGGGACAGAGAAGGACAGTGAGGGAAACTGTCAGTGTGCTACTCTGTGCTAAACCAATCTTGCTGAACCATATTTGAAATCCTTGAGTTTAGGGCCAGAGAAGGACACTCGGGGAAACTGTCAGTGTGCTATTCTGTGCTAAACCTTGTTTGTAGGGACAGAGAAGGACAGTGAGGGAAAGTGTCAGTGTGCTATTCTGTGCTAAACCAATCTTGCTGAACCATATTTGAAATCCTTGAGTTTAGGGACAGAGAAGGACAGTGAGGGAAACTGTCAGTGTGCTATTCTGTGCTAAACCAATCTTGCTGAAGCATATTGCAAATCCTTGTGTTTAGGGACAGAGAAGGATAGGCAGGGGACAGTGTCAGTGTCATTGTTGCTAAGCCTCCTGCACAGTATACACCTGAAGGTAGCCCTTATTGCTGTTTTTCCCATCTCCCTGCAGGCCATCCATTAAAATGTCTGGAAGGCAAACAAGGAGAGGCAGACAGTCAGGAGGTAAAAAAAGAGGGCAAGCAGGCTCTGTGTCTGGGGGCAACAGTGCTGGTCGTGGACGCGGTGCATTGTCATCAGCACATGGCCATGGAGCACGCTTGTCCTTCTTTTCGGCAGCTGGACATGTTGAGCCACATCATGCCGAAGACTTGGTAGAGTGGATGACCAAGCCCACCTCATCCTCCTCATCCTCTCTCACCCAGGCTCAGGGTACTGGCAAAGCAGCTGCTAAAGCGTCCTCTTCTCTGGTATCAATGTAATCATTAGTCACTCCTTCCCTAGACCCACCATGTCCTCCTCCTGAGGAGTCCCCCGAACTGTTTGAGCACAGTGTTGGGTACATGCTCCAGGAGGATGCCCAGCGTTTCGAAGGATCTGATGATGATACCCAGCTAGAGGAAGGCAGTAGCGTGAGAGCAGAGAGAGGGGATGCTCAAGAAGGACACCAATCTGGCAGTCATGTTCCAGCAGCTGCAGCATACTGCCAGATTGGCTCCAGTGATGAGGAGGGAGGGGATGATGAGGTCACTGACTCCACGTGGGTGCCTAATAGGAGAGAGGAGGAGGAGGAGGATGAGGAGGAGGCACATCCCCAACGAGGCAGGATGCCCTTGAGTGGCAAGCGTATGGGCAGCACACCGACGGAATCACACCGCAGAGCTCCGCCTGTGCAGGGCGCTGCCTCTGCCCGTCATTCAAAAAGTTCTTTGGTGTGGGCCTTTTTTGAGGCTAGTGCATCAGATCGCACAGCTGCTGTTTGCAACATATGTCTCAAGCGTATATCGCGTGGCCAAAACATCAGCCGCTTGGGCACCACATGCTTGATCAGACATATGTTGACCTGCCATGCAGCTCGTTGGCAAGCCTACCTTAAAGACCCACACCAAAAAACAAAGCGGACCTCTCCTTGCACCGCATCATCTGGGATCTCCAACCCCACTATACCTTCAGTCCTCTCTGAAACCTGCACTGAGAGGAATGAAGGTGTAGAATTAGGTGTGTCACAGCCAAGTACTTGCGGCCACTCTGCTAGCAGTACACCGACGTCCGATTCTAGCAGGCAAATTTCCCTGCCCCAGCTGCTGGACCGTCAAAAGAAGTTCACTCCCAGCCATCCACATGCCCAGCGGTTGAATGCTAGCTTGGCTAAATTGCTAGCGGTTCAACTGCTGCCTTTTCAGTTGGTAGACTCGGCCCCCTTCCGTGAGTTTGTGCAATGTGCGGTTCCTCAGTGGCAGGTTCCCAAACGCCACTTTTTCTCACGGAAGGCGATTCCGGCTCTCTACAGGCATGTGGAAGGCAATGTCTTGGCCTCGCTGGACAGGGCGGTCAGTGGTAAGGTGCATATTACCGCTGACTCATGGTCCAGCAGGCATGGACAGGGACGTTACCTTTCTTTCACGGCCCATTGGGTCACTCTTTTGGCAGCTGGGAAGGATGCAGGACAAGGTGCAGTAGTGTTGGAGGTTGTTCCACCGCCACATCTCCAAAATGCTACTACTGGTTGTGACACACCTCTCTCCTCCACCCCCTCCTCTTCTTCTTCCTCCATGGCCTCTTCCTGTGGTTTGTCCTCGGAACCAGCGGTGCTCCGTAGGCGTTCAAGGGGCTACGCAAGTACGCAGGCAAAAAGATGCCATGCCGTGTTTGCGCTGGTGTGTTTGGGGGACAGGAGCCACACTGGGGCAGAGGTCCTGTCTGCTCTGCAGGGGCAGGCCGAGAGGTGGTTGACGCCACGCCAGCTTAAGCCAGGAATGGTGGTTTGCGACAATGGCACCAACCTCCTCTCCGCCCTCCGACAGGGACAACTGACCCATGTGCCCTGTATGGCTCACGTCCTTAACCTGGTGGTGCAGCGGTTCTTGGGCAGGTACCCGGGCTTACAGGATGTCCTGAGGCAGGCCAGGAAAGTCTGTGTGCATTTCCGCAGATCTTATAATGCCAGTGCTCGCCTGGCTGAGCTGCAAAAGGAGTTGAACCTGCCCAAGAACCGCCTTATATGTGACATGCCCACTAGGTGGAACTCAACGTTGGCCATGCTGCAGCGGCTGCACACGCAGCAGAGGGCCATCAATGAGTACCTGTGCGACTACGGCACCAGGACAGGGTCAGGGGAGCTTGGGGTTTTTTCACCACGCCAGTGGGGCATGATCAGGGATGCATGCACTGTCCTGGCACCATTTGAGGAGGCCACGAGGATGGTGAGCAGTGACAGTGCATGCATCAGTGACACTGTACCTCTTGTCCACCTGTTGGAGCACACGCTGCGTGGAATAATGGACAGGGCACTTGAGGCAGAACAGAGGCAGGAAGAGGAGGACTTCCTTGCCTCTCAAGGCCCCCTTTACCCAGACAGTGTTCCTTCTGTCCCACCCATCGCACAGGAAGAGGAGGAGGAGGAGGAGGATTGTGTCAGCATGGAGGTGGAGGCTGGCACTCAGCATCATCAGCAGCAGTCTTTTAGGGATGATTTACAGTCCCAAGAAACCAGTGGACTTGTACGTGGCTGGGAGGAGGTGGCTGCGGATCATGTCGTCCTTAGTGACCCAGAGGACTCCGGACTGAATGCCTCAGCTAACCTACGCTGCATGGCCTCCCTGATCCTGCAAAGTCTGCGGAAGGATCCTCGTATTCTTCGGATCAAGGAGAGGGACCATTACTGGCTGGCCACTCTCCTTGATCCACGGTACAAGGGTAAGGTTGCGGACCTTATCGTACCGTCGCAGAGGGAGCAGAGGATGAGACAACTCCGGGAGGCCTTGCAGAAAGGTCTGTGCAACGCGTTCCCAGAGACTGGGAGGTTATAAACTCCTGGTCCTGGACAACGAGTTGCTGAGGCTTCGGGCAGTCAAAGAAGGAGCGGTGGGGAAGGTGGCCGTCTGACCGATGCGTTCAGACAATTCTTTAGTCCGCAGCCCCAAAGTATGATCGGTTCCAGCAACCATCGCCAGCGTCTGATATACATGGTGCAGGAATACCTAGGGGCAAGGTCAGACTTGGACACCTTCCCCACCGAAAATCCTCTGGCTTACTGGGTCTTGAGGATGGATCACTGGCCAGAGCTTGCACAGTATGCAATTGAGCTACTGGCCTGTCCTGCATCCAGCGTTCTTTCAGAACGCACATTCAGTGCTGCTGGAGGATTTGTCACGGATCACAGGGTGCGCCTGTCCACCGACTCGGTTGATCGACTGACTTTCATCAAGATGAACCAGTCTTGGATCACCACCAGCTACCACACACCTGATGCTGATATAACAGACTAATTGATTTTAAAATGTCACATCCCTTCAAGACTGATGCTGATGCTGAGTGCCTGTGCTGTTATGTTGACTGGCTATCCTCCTCCTCCTCCTCAATGATCCGATTAATGATGATAGCTTGGAAGATCATTTTGGTTTATGTGTGCCGCCACCAGTGGCTAAGGCCCAATTTTTCAGCCCCTGTTTAACAGGGGCGTGTAATTACAATTTTTGATGCAATACTTTGCAACAGGGCTCATTGCTGTGCTCCAATTACAGTATCTGTGAGGGGTTGCAGTGTTGTGCCACCAGTGGCTAAGGCCCAATTTTTCAGCCCCTGTTTAACAGGGGCGTGTAATTACAATTTTTGATGCAATACTTTGCAACAGGGCTCATTGCTGTGCTCCAAGTACAGTATCTGGGAGGGGTTGCAGTGTTGTGCCACCAGTGCCTAAGGCCCAATTTTTCAGCCCCTGTTCAACAGGGGCATGCAATTATAATTATTGATCTAATAATTCACAGCAGGGCTAAATGCTGCGCCCACCAAGAGTAACTGTCAGGCCTTACAGTGTTGTGTCAACACCACCACCACCACCACCACCACCACCACCAAAGGCCCAATTTTTCAGCCCCTGTTCAACAGGGGCATGCAATTATAATTATTGATCTAATAATTCACAGCAGGGCCCATTGCTGCGCCCACCAAGAGTAACTGTCAGGCCTTACAGTGTTGTGGCACCAGCACCACCATCAAAGGCCCAATTTTTACTACCACTGTTCAACAATTATATGTTATTACAATTCCTGATATAATAGTTGACAGCAGGGCGTTCCAGCACCCACCAAGAGTAACTGTGAGTGCTTACAGTGTTGTGCCAACACCAACACCTAAGGGGCCAATTTCTGCAGAGTATATACGGCAGGCCCCTACTTTCAAACATCCAACTTACAAACGACTCCTACTTGCAAACGGAAGAAGACAACAGGAAGTGAGAGGAAATCTACCCCTAGGAAGGAAAATTCTCTCCTGTAAGAATTAATATGGGAGAAAGGTGTCTCCTCTCTACTGATGCTTTATCACCAATCCTTGTTTCAATAAAAACACCACATTTCAAAAACAGTTGTCATTGGGACGCAAAGTGAGGTGAAATGTTCTGAACAGGGGCACAGACAGCAAAAAAAATGTTACAGGGGTGATAACCCTTCCCTATGTTTTCCAAAAAGCTTAAAAATAGATTTTTTGGAGGCGCATGCGTGGCAGCTCCCAAGATGGCCGCCGGCATCTAGAGCTCCGCTCCACCACGGCCCAATAATAGCCACCGGAGCTCACAGAGCGCCCCCCCAGCATTCTTACCGGGTCATCTGTGCAGGGGGAGCCCCCCTGATCCCCCGAATGTCAGCGGCGCCAGCGAGGAGGAATCTGACAGGCCAGATGGCCGCGAGTCCCGGCCCCCTCAGTTGTGCCAAGATGGCGGCGGCTGCACGAGGCCCTCACAGTACGGAGCTCACAGGGGACGATATAGCGGACCAGGACGTGCTTCCGCAGTCCCCCTCAGGTACAGACTACCCTCCCCTGACCCTGGCCACATCCCCGGCCTCCACGGAATCGCTGCTGGGCAGAATGAACCCGGGCACCCCCACAACCCCTAGGCTGGATCCTCATACAGGCCTCATAGTAGATGCACAGGATGCCACAGATCCTTTTCCTAATCCCTCTGACTTTTCATCCATGATGGCTGCCTTTGCTCAAATGCTCACAACAGGGCTGGCACAGAACGCTGCGCAGATCACTGCATCCATACATGCTGATTTGCAGCAAATAGGGGTGAGAATGGACATTATAGAACAAAAAGCTGACCATGCTGTGTCCCGTATTAACCAAAATACTGCTAGGCTGCAAGATGTACAAGACCAATTGGAAACAGCGTTCGCGAAGATTGACGACCTCGAAAACAGATCGAGACGATACAATTTCAGGATAAGGGGTGTACCCGAATCTGAAAAGGAGGTGCAGGGAACTGTAAAAGCTATCATACGCAGCCTGATTCCTGATATTACAGATATTCGCCTGGAGCTGGATAGAGCTCACAGAGCCCTTCTCCCCAGAGACATCGTGGTAAAACCTCACTACTACTCAGTCAAAGAAGAGGTGATGAAGAAATCTAGGAGCTCTGATAATCTCATTTTCCAGGGACAGAGAATTCAGATATTTGCTGACCTGTCACCCTATACTATTCAAAAAAGGCGTTCGTTAAAGCCTTTACTTCAGATCCTAATGGAAAAAGAAATCACATACAGGTGGTCGTTCCCCCTTCGCCTGAACTTCTCCTACAAGAACAAAAGCTATGGCTTCTCCTCATTGGTGGAAGGGGAGCGTCTCCTGTTGCACCTGGGGATTCTGTCACAGGAACCTGCCCCCATGCAGATCTCTAGAAACACCCCATCTTCGTCAAAAAGACCACCGCCAGCAAGTCCACTGCAACACAACTGGCTGACACAAAGCTCCAAGAGGTCTAAAGAAAATCTCCCGCCTTGAAGGTCGACTACCCTTTACTAGATCAGGGCCCTGATCTGGGACTTTGCCACCTTTCCGAAGTGCTTGGGACTTATATCCCCACCTCATTACTGGAAGTCCGAGTGTTCCACGTCTCACTGCTTCCCGTGGATAGACATTTGTCTTTACCGACTTTTGCTGAAGGCTACAGTGTGACTGTGGGGGCCGGGGGTCCTGGACTTGGGGCGGGTGGGGGGATATTTTCTCTTGCAAACCCCAGGTAGCTTTCTGGTCTGCGGCCAGCCTTATAAGGCCTTTCCTTTTGTTCACGTTTCTGCTCCCCATGGTTTGTTTTTTCTCACTGTTCCATTTTTGTTATAGATTCCTGATTGCGGATACGGGGATATCCCTTATTTTAGGTCATGTATTTCCAGATGGCATTCCTTTCGGGTCCTACCTGGCCCCCTTGGCCTCCCACTATAGGGGGAGGTCGGGGGGAGGGGGCGGGAGTCGGGAGGAGTGGTAGGGGCTGTTTCTTGCATTATTGGCTCACTTAGTTAGGGCGCTCTGTTTAGTTGATATTATGGGCTACCTCCAGCCATAAGATTAATATGTTACCAGGTGACTGGGCTGTGGTGGACTCAGTGCACCTACCCTAGGAATCTAGAGAACTATTGGTGCTCCTGGGTTCCGATCAGGAATCCCCGTGACTGGGGTTTTCTGGACCTCTCAGGTTGAAGGAGTGTGGTATGGCCAGCCCATCCAACTCCGGGGGGGGTGGGGGTCGGGGGACCTCCCAATTCGGAATTTGTTTAAGCTGATTTTGAAGGACAGACGGTACAGTTTGGCTTACAATTGTATAACCCCATTTTTCTTCTTTCTCTCTCTTTTCATCCTTTCGCCTCTTCTCACTCATGCTCGACGGTATGCTCTCAGGATCCATGAACACATCCTTCCTCCCATCTCTGACGACGGAATTTCGCTCTGCCTGCTCACACGGCCTGCCGGGGTCTTCCTCTCCCAGGGACAAGGTAAGCAACTGAGCCTTATCATAGACTCATGCCCTCTGATCCATGACTAATGCACACCATCCCATGCCCACACTTAAAATAGTCTCACATAACACACAGGGCCTCAATTCCCCCGTAAAACGCAGGAAGGTCTTCCAGCAATACCACTCCATGCAAGCAGATATACTCCTGTTACAGGAAACCCACTTCCCATCCACATTCAAACCCTCTTTCCTACATCAACGCTTCCCAAAATTTTTCCTGGCATCAGCGGATAATAAGACAAAAGGGGTGGCGGTATGCTTCGCCAAACACATCAACCTCTCTCAGCCAGAAACTGTAGTAGACCCCCTGAGGCGATATGTTTTGGTATCCGGTCACATAGATGGAGAGCAGTACACATTTGTGTCCTACTATGCCCCTAACAAGGGCCAAAAGCCCTTTTTTGATTCCCTTATACGGACGCTGAAACCACATCTCAAAGGGTCAGTCTTCATTGGAGGTGATTCTAATATCGCCTTTGATCTTGCCCTAGATAAACGGGCAGATGGTACAACCAAGCCCAAACGTCCTTCCAATCAGAGTACAAACATAGCAAAACTAATCCATGAGGCAGGACTCGTGGATGCGTGGCGGGAGGCTAACCCTCGCACAAAAGACTACACGCACTACTCAGCCCCACACAAATCCTTTGCCAGGATAGATCACATTTTCACACACTCATATACAATTCCTCTACTTATACGTTCCAAAATAATAGAATCCCCGCTGTCAGATCACTCGATGGTCACGGTAATCACTATGCGGTCGTCAGGAAAAAGAGACACACCGCGCTGGCGGTTACAAGAATCCCTATTGAATGACCCAATTCAATATTCATTAGTGGAGACAGCTATTAAGGAATATTTCCTGATAAATGCAACGGAGGAAGTCTCCCCTTCTACCGTATGGGCGGCACACAAATCGGTCATCAGGGGGAAACTCATTCAATTGTCCTCAAAACTCAAAAAGGAACACAGGGCAGATACACTCAGGCTCACAGAAGAATTCCACTCCCTGGCTAAAGCGCATAAACGTAACCCTACGACCTGTTCCTTAGCAAATCTAGACAGAGCTAGGGTTCTCCTTAACCTAAACCTGATGACAGCTGCAGAACGACACCTTAGATGGTCCGGGGCAAGGTTCTATTCCCAGAAGGACAGGATAGGTTCTAAATTAGCAGTAAAACTTACCCCTAAACATCGCTCTTTAGCTTTCCCTAAAATCCGGACAGTAGCGGGGGATTTGACACAGAACCCGGCTAAAATTATGGACACGTTTCTACGGTACTACTCTGACCTTTACAAACAGAACCAACAGACCCACAGTAAGCACGACGACGACTTTTTTCAAGACCTACAATTCCCCTCCCTGACGGATGAACATAGAGACATCCTCGAGAGCCCGTTCACCCAAGAGGAAGTCATGGCTACGATTAAATTGCTTAAAGTGGGGTCCTCCCCCGGCCCAGATGGCTTTTCGACCGGGTATTATAAAAAATTTGGCCTGACTCTGGCTCCGCATTTGGCCCGGTTCTTCAACTCTCTCAGGGATGGGGCTCAATTGGGAACAGACCTAAACGCGGCTTATATCTCGGTCATACCCAAACCGGATAAGGACCCTAGTGAGGTGTGCAATTATCGACCGATCTCGCTTATTAATAACGATATTAAGATTATGACCAAGATTATAGCTAATAGAATGTCTGGCTTCATTGCCTCATACATTCACAAAGATCAGGTGGGCTTCATCCCTGGGAGACAGGGCCCGGACCAAATTAGACGGACCATTGACATTGTTTCACTTTTACAGTCTCAGTGGGATGGGGGAACCCAACAAAAAGGTTACTTGCTCTCCATAGATCTACACAAAGCATTTGATTCCATAGATTAGGCATATCTGTCTGGTGTCCTGGAGAGATGGGGTTTTGGACCATACTTCCTAAATCTAATACACGCACTTTACTCTCAACCCACTGAACAGGTGCGCCTGCTGGGGAGGTACTCGGAATCTTTCATCATAAGCAGGGGTACCAGACAGGGCTGTCCACTCTCTCCCCTCCTTTTTGCAATAGCCATCGAGACTTTAGCCATAGCTCTCAGATCGAACCCTGACTTTAGGGGGGTCATGTGCGGGCCCCGAGAACATAAGTGCACACTGTACGCTGATGACCTCCTCCTATTCGTGACCTCCCCACTAACATCTACCCCGGCAGTTCTTAAAATATTGAAGGTATTCAGTGAGGTATCAGGCTTGAAAGTAAATATGAGTAAATCGACGGCCCTAAACATTAATGTTCCGCAGGACGTTCGGTTACTACTTTCTAAAAACTTTAATTTTGTCTGGGCATCCGGGGCGATCCTATACTTGGGCATCAAGCTGACCTCCGACATCAGCAACCTCTTTAAGGCGAATTATCCCCCTATGATGCAGAAATGTAGAGATGACATGAATAATTGGTCAAGAAGCGGCCTATGCTCATGGAATGTTCGAGGTTTGGGAGATTTAGGGAAAAGGGCAGCAGTAATGTCTTTGATGAGAATATATGGAGCCTCAATTATATGCCTCCAGGAGACCCATCTTACGAATATCTCGGCACCCCAATTAGGATGGAGAGAGTTTCAAACGCAGTTCCACTCGGTCCACACCTCATACTCTAGAGGAGTAAGCATATTCATTAAAGCGGGCATAATGTTTAAATGTATCCAGAGCAAGGTGGACGATATAGGGCGCTATGTCTTCTTGCATTGTAAGATAGACAACAAACCATATATACTGGTCAACCTGTATATTCCACCCCCTTTTAATATTATAGTGTTGACTAGCTTGATGGAGTTTGTTCTGGAGAGACCGGAGGTACCGGTGATTACGATGGGAGATTTTAACACGGTCGTAGACTGGCGTAAGGACAGATTCCCCAGTAATGGACATCAGAATAGAATAAGAGATGCTAGATTATCTAAATTTTTGGATGAAATAGGTCTGAAGGATGTGTGGAGACTACACAACCCCGAGACTCAGCAGTACTCATGTTTCTCCAGAACACACTCCACGCTTTCAAGAATAGATCTAGTCCTTGGTAATGAAGAGGCAATACCAATAATAAAACAAGTGAAATATATGCCAAGGAGTCTCTCGGACCACTCCCCAATGATGGTGGAACTAGACACAGGAGAAATAATACACCAAAGGGATGGGAAAATAAACCCACACTGGATGGAATTAATAAAAGATCCAAAAGAGATATTAGAGGAGATCAGAGAATTTATAGAAATAAATCAAGGTACTGCCTCAGAACAAGTGGTATGGGACACATTAAAAGCCTTCCTCAGAGGCATAATGATTCAAAAAATCTCTAGGATAAAAAAACAATCCAGAGAAAATGAGCGAATAGCTAGCGAGTTGGTTTTTAGGGAGGAAGCAAAATTTATTAGGGATCCAACACTCAATAACTCTAGAGCATGGATACAAGCGCAGCAGAACTATCGTTTATTAATTTTAAAGAAAATAGAAAATAAACAAATCTTTCAAAAACAAATAGCATTTGCAGAAGGAGAAAGCGCAGGTAGAATGTTGGCCCAATTAATTAAAACAAACTCACCTAGCTCAATGGTACCAGCGATAAGGGTAAAAGGGGACAGAATTACTTCCCAAAAATCAGAAATAATAGATAGCTTCCGGGACTTTTATGTGGATCTATACAGCTCAAGGCAAGAGGAAAGGAGAGAGGAAGTGGATGCCTTTTTTGGAAGGCTAACTATTCCCTCACTCTCGGAGATAGATAGAGCAGAGCTAGATAAACCCATAACTTTAGAAGAAGTACAACGTGCAGTACAAGAGATGGCAGGACAGAAATCCCCGGGACCGGACGGTCTCCCAGTGGAGACCTATCGACACTTTGGGAAAGAGCTACTCCCGGAGCTTACTAGGGTTCTAAATAGCTCTATGGATAAAGGTGAACTCCCTCCGTCTATGATGGATTCAACAATAATAGTTATCCATAAAGAAGGAAAGGATCCACTGGATACTTCATCATATAGACCTATATCCTTACTCAACACAGATGTAAAAATATTGTCAAAGGTCTTGGCGGCCAGATTAACAGAGGTAGTCAAGAAATTGGTGCACCCTGACCAATCGGGATTTATCCCGGGCAGGGCTACCCATACAAACATAAGAAGAGTTTATATGAACCTTCAGATACCAACAGAGGAAGATGGAACAAGAGCAATTGTCTCGCTTGATGCCGCCAAGGCCTTTGACAATGTAGAATGGAAATATTTGTGGAGAGCCTTGAGTGAGTTCCAGGTTGGCCCGACTTTCATGAAATGGGTCAAATTGTTATATAAAACCCCAGAAGCGAGAGTGAAAGTGAACAATGTTCAATCTGAGAGGTTTCGATTGCAGAGGGGAACGAGACAGGGGTGTCCGCTGTCCCCCCTTCTGTTTGCCCTCGCAATAGAACCTCTAGCAATAGCTCTTAGGTCGACCCCGCAGATAAGAGGATTTAAAAGAGGGGAGATAGAGGAGAAAGTAGTATTATATGCCGACGATCTCCTCTTGTTACTGGGGGATACCCAGTATTCACTGGGAAAAGCAATGGAACAAATAAGGAACTTTGGAAGATTCTCAGGCCTGTCCATAAATTGGGGAAAATCTATGTTGATGCCAGTGGACCCTCTTTTAAATCCTTTACCGCAAGAGGCTACACAGATACAAATAACAACTCAAATAAAATATCTGGGGGTAAATATAACCAAAGACCCTAATCATTACATTATAGATAATCTGATACCCTTGCTTAATAAATATAGGGAAAAAGTAAAATATGGAAACGCCTCCCACTTTCAGTGGCAGGCCGTTGCAACTTAATAAAAATGGTCTGGATGCCACAGCTTCTCTATGTCCTACAAAACTCCCCAGTGTGGGTAAATAAAAAATGGTTTCATAAAATAGAAAGTATATACAGGGAGTTAATTTGGAAAGGGGGCGTAGCAAGAATAAAATTAAGTACTTTACAGAAGACCAAGCGAGAGGGAGGGGTGGCACTCCCACATCCGTTTAGCTATTTCTTGGCAGCCCAGACCCAATACATGAAGGGCAGCAACATGGAAGGAGGAGAAACAAAAAAGAGAATATTAATACAGAACCCTACGCATGATTATTTAGTAGAAGCGGTGGAGTCAGGCTCATTTCCTATTAAATCGCCTACCCTGGACCTTATGATTAGAACATGGAAAGAGGTGAAGACTGTGCTTGGATATAATGGTATTAATGAGTATACCCCTATATGGGATAATGACAACTTAATAGAAATACAGAAGATGGGAACAGTTAAGGAATGGGAAAGACAGGGCATAAAATATGTTTCACAGCTGTATCAGGATGGCATACTAAAAACTTTTCAGACATTAAGAGAACAATATAAACTCCCAAATGCATCTTTCTACAAATACCTACAGATAAGGCATGCATTAGCAAAACAATATAAAGGAACAGTAATGATTTGGAGTAAGATCCCTCTTTTAAAGGAAATAGTTAACACCAAAACATCTAAATATGCAATATCAAGGATTTATCAATTTTTGCATGAGGGGAGCCAAAGGGGAACCCATGGTCAGGCACATAGGAAGAAATGGGAAAAAGACATAGGTAATTTATCTAATGAACAGTGGGGTAGAATTTTGGAACTCGCTCCGACGGTATCACTGTCTCCCTCTCAGAGGATGTCCCACCTCTTCCTGTTAAATCGAGCATATTACACCCCGTATAAACTTTTTCGTTTTGGGCGCAGAGCAGACGATAGTTGTCCTAGGTGTGGAAGAGAAGGGGGGGACATGATACACATGTTTTGGCGATGTCCGAAGTTAGATCGATATTGGAGGGAGGTTGTGAGAACGATAGAGCAGACTTTTGAAATACAGATGGAGTTGGAACCCCTACAATGTGTACTGGGCTGGCTGGAGGGGGAGGGGACAAATGACAATACCAAGTTAGCAATAACAAGATGCCTATTCCAAGCTAGGAAGCTGATAGCGCAGAAATGGCAATCAGCCTCCCCACCGTCTAGCAATGACTGGGAGCAAAATATGAACCTAACAATACTAAAAGAAAGGACGACATATATTAGACAAGGAGCTCTAAAAAGATTTGAAAAAATTTGGAAACCTTGGCAGGAGAAAAAATAAAAATAGTAATTCAATATAAGTAAAGACTTCAAAGATAGGGATGGATGAGTGGGAAGAGGTAAGGATGGAACGAGTGAGAGTGGGGGTGTTTGAAGGGGAGGGGGATGGAGTATGAAAGGAGTGGATGGAAGTTTAGGGGAAGGGGAAGACGGGTTGGCTGGTTCTAAGAAGATATTATTTATTATCTGTTTTGTATGGGAATTTGGGAGGGGAGGAGAAAGGGGATTGAATGTACTGTAAATTGGAAAATGGTTTAATAAAGATCAGAAATGAAAAAAAAAAGAAGCGGCCTATCCTGGCTCGGCAGGATCCATGCGATTAAGATGACTCTTCTCCCACGTATGCTGTATTTATTCCGATCCCTCCCAATCTCGATCAAGAAACAGGTTCTGGGTAAATTTCAGTCTGAGGTTGTTCGCTTTATCTGGGGCAACAAAGGATACAGATGTCCCTCGAGTATCCTCTTCCGCCTAAAATCACAGGGAGGCTTGGGTCTCCCGAATCTATGGAATTACTACCAGGCGGCTCAACTCGCACAAATCTCAATGATCTTCTCGAGGGGCCAGAAGCCGGACTGGCTCTCTATGGAAAGGCAAGCGGTCCCTTCGAACACCATTGACTACCTGTTATGTTGTGACCCGAAGGCCAGACCTGCGATTTTATCCCCCACACTCTCCCACTCTGTTGCTCTATGTTCCCGATTATATAATCACACATCAGTGACGTCCCCGCTGAAACCCCTAGCTCACCTGTTCCATAACACGGACTTCTTGCCGGGAATGAACATTGGGGCATTTAAATGGTGGATAGTGATGAGCCGAACACCCCCGGGTTCGGTTCGCACCAGAACCCGCGAACGGACCGAAAGTTCGAACGAACATTAGAACCCTATTAAATACAATGGATGCGAACGTTCGAATTCTAAAGTGCTAATTATAACAACTATTATGCATGTTATTGTCCTAAAAAGGGTTTGGGAACCCGGGTTCTGCACCAGGGGACATGTATCAATGCAAAAAGAAGTTTTAAAAACGGTCGTTTTTCGGGAGCAGTCATTTTAATGATGCATAAAGTGAAAAAAAAAAAGTCAAATATTCCTTTAAATATCGTACCTGGGGGGTGTCTAAAGTATGCCTGTGAAGTGCCACGTGTTTCCCGTGTTTAGAACTGTCCCTGCACAAAATGACACTTCTAAAGGAAAAAAAAGCCATTTAAAACTGCTTGCGGCTTTAATGTAATGTCTGGTCCCGGTAATATGGATGAAATTCTTTAAGAAAAATGGCATAGCTACCCCATGACCCCCCCCCCTACCCCAGCCCATTACCAGCCCCTTTGGGTCTTGTATGGATATTAAGGGGAACCCCGCACATAAAATAAAAAAGGCCCTATATACTCTGAACAGCCCTATACAGGCGGTGCATACAAGACAGGGACTGTAGGTTTGTTCTTATGTAGAGTCTGTTTGTAATTTTGAACAGGTACATTGTTGAAGTGTAGCTCCAGACCAAAAATCTATTTTTAAACTTTTTGGAAAACATAGGTAAGGGTTATCACCCCTGTAACATTTGTTTTGCTGTCTGTGCCCCTGTTCAGAACATTTCACCTCACTTTCCGTCCCAATGACAACTGTTTTTGAAATGTGGTGTTTTTCTTGAAACAAGGATTGCTGATAAAGCATCAGTACAGAGGAGACACCTTTCTCCCATATTTATTCTTACAGGAGAGAATTTTCCTTCCTAGTGGTAGATTTCCTCTCACTTCCTGTTGTCTTCTTGCGTTTGCAAGTAGGAGTCGTTTGTAAGTTGGATGTTTGAAAGTAGGGACCTGCCGTATATACTCTGCAGAAATAGGCCCCTTAGTTGTTGGTGTTGGCACAACACTGTAAGCACTCACAGTTACTCTTGGTTGGTGCTGGAACGCCCTGCTGTCAACTATTATATCAGGAATTTTAATTACATATAATTGTTGAACAGTGGTAGTAAAAATTGGGCCTTTGATGGTGGTGCTGGTGCCACAACACTGTAAGCCCTGACAGTTACTCTTGGTGGGTGCAGCAATGGGCCCTGCTGTGAATTATTAGATCAAGAATTGTAATTACATGCCCCTGTTGAACAGGGGCTGAAAAATTGGGCCTTAGGCACTGGTGGCACAACACTGCAACCCCTCACAGATACTGTACTTGGAGCACAGCAATGAGCCCTGTTGCAAAGTATTGCTTCAAAAATTTTAATGACACGCCCCTGTTAAACAGGGGCTGAAAAATTGGGCCTTAGGCACTGGTGGCACAACACTGCAACTCCTCACAGATACTGTACTTGGAGCACACCAATGAGCCCTGTTGCAAAGTATTGCTTCAAAAATTGTAATGACACGCCCCTGTTAAACAGGGGCTGAAAAATTGGGCCTTAGGCACTGGTGGCACAACACTGCAACTCCTCACAGATACTGTACTTGGAGCACAGCAATGAGCCCTGTTGCAAAGTATTGCTTCAAAAATTGTAATGACACGCCCCTGTTAAACAGGGGCTGAAAAATTGGGCCTTAGGCACTGGTGGCACAACACTGCAACTCCTCACAGATACTGTACTTGGAGCACACCAATGAGCCCTGTTGCAAAGTATTGCTTCAAAAATTGTAATGACACGCCCCTGTTAAACAGGGGCTGAAAAATTGGGCCTTAGGCACTGGTGGCACAACACTGCAACTCCTCACAGATACTGTACTTGGAGCACAGCAATGAGCCCTGTTGCAAAGTATTGCTTCAAAAATTGTAATTACACGCCCCTGTTAAACAGGGGCTGAAAAATTGGGCGTTAGGCACTGGTGGCGGCACCCATAAACAAAAATGATCTTACAAGCTATCATCATCAATCGTATCATTGAGGACTCGGAGGAGGAGGATAGCCAGTCAACATAACAGCACAGGCACTCAGCATCAGCATCAGTCTTGAAGGGATGTGACATGTTAAAATCAATTAGTCTGTTATATCAGCATCAGGTGTGTGGTAGCTGGTGGTGATCCAAGACTGGTTCATCTTGATGAAAGTCAGTCGATCAACCGAGTCGGTGGACAGGCGCACCCTGTGATCCGTGACAAATCCTCCAGCAGCACTGAATGTGCGTTCCGAAAGAACGCTGGATGCAGGACAGGCCAGTAGCTCAATTGCATACTGTGCAAGCTCTGGCCAGTGATCCATCCTCAAGACCCAGTAAGCCAGAGGATTTTCGGTGGGGAAGGTGTCCAAGTCTGACCTTGCCCCTAGATATTCCTGCACCATGTTTATCAGACGCTGGCGATGGTTGCTGGAACCGATCATACTTTGGGGCTGCGGACTAAAGAATTGTCTGAACGCATCGGTCAGACGGCCACCTTCCCCACCGCTCCTTCTTTGACTGGCCGAAGCCTCAGCAACTCGTTGTCCAGGACCAGGAGTTTGCAACCTCCCAGTCTCTGGGAACGCGTTGCACAGACCTTTCTGCAAGGCCTCCCGGAGTTGTCTCATCCTCTGCTCCCTCTGCGACGGTAACATAAGGTCCGCAACCTTACCCTTGTACCGTGGATCAAGGAGAGTGGCCAGCCAGTAATGGTCCCTCTCCTTGATCCGAAGAATACGAGGATCCTTCCGCAGACTTTGCAGGATCAGGGAGGCCATGCAGCGTAGTTTTGCTGAGGCATTCGCTCCGGAGTCCTCTGGGTCACTAAGGACGACATGATCCGCAGCCACCTCCTCCCAGCCACGTACAAGTCCACTGGTTTCTTGGGACTGTAAATCATCCCTAAAAGACTGCTGCTGATGATGCTGAGTGCCAGCCTCCACCTCCATGCTGACACAATCCTCCTCCTCCTCCTCCTCCTCCTCCTCCTCTTCCTGTGCGATGGGTGGGACAGAAGGAACACTGTCTGGGTAAAGGGGGCCTTGAGAGGCAAGGAAGTCCTCCTCTTCCTGCCTCTGTTCTGCCTCAAGTGCCCTGTCCATTATTCCACGCAGCGTGTGCTCCAACAGGTGGACAAGAGGTACAGTGTCACTGATGCATGCACTGTCACTGCTCACCATCCTCGTGGCCTCCTCAAATGGTGCCAGGACAGTGCATGCATCCCTGATCATGCCCCACTGGCGTGGAGAAAAAAAACCAAGCTCCCCTGACCCTGTCCTGGTGCCGTAGTCGCACAGGTACTCATTGATGGCCCTCTGCTGCGTGTGCAGCCGCTGCAGCATGGCCAACGTTGAGTTCCACCTGGTGGGCATGTCACATATAAGGCGGTTCTTGGGCAGGTTCAACTCCTTTTGCAGCTCAGCCAGGCGAGCACTGGCATTATAAGATCTGCGGAAATGCACACAGACTTTCCTGGCCTGCCTCAGGACATCCTGTAAGCCCGGGTACCTGCCCAAGAAGCGCTGCACCACCAGGTTAAGGACGTGAGCCACACAGGGCACATGGGTCAGTTGTCCCTGTCGGAGGGCGGAGAGGAGGTTGGTGCCATTGTCGCAAACCACCATTCCTGGCTTAAGCTGGCGTGGCGTCAACCACCTCTCGGCCTGGCCCTGCAGAGCAGACAGGACCTCTGCCCCAGTGTGGCTTCTGTCCCCCAAACACACCAGCGCAAGCACGGCATGGCATCTTTTTGCCTGCGTACTTGCGTAGCCCCGTGAACGGCTACGGAGCACCGCTGGTTCATAGGACAAACCACAGGAAGAGGCCATGGAGGAAGAAGAAGAGGAGGGGGTGGAGGAGAGAGGTGTGTCACAACCAGTAGTAGCATTTTGGAGGCGTGGCGGTGGGACAACCTCCAACACTACTGCACCTTGTCCTGAATCCTTCCCAGCTGCCAAAAGAGTGACCCAATGGGCCGTGAAAGAAAGGTAACGTCCCTGTCCATGCCTGCTGGACCATGAGTCAGCGGTAATATGCACCTTACCGCTGACCGCCCTGTCCAGCGAGGCCAAGACATTGCCTTCCACATGCCGGTAGAGAGCCGGAATAGCCTTCCGTGAGAAAAAGTGGCGTTTGGGAACCTGCCACTGAGGAACTGCACATTGCACAAACTCACGGAAGGGGGCCGAGTCTACCAACTGAAAAGGCAGCAGTTGAAGCGCTAGCAATTTAGCCAAGCTAGCATTCAACCGCTGGGCATGTGGATGGCTGGGAGTGAACTTCTTTCGACGGTCCAGCAGCTGGGGCAGGGAAATTTGCCTGCTAGAATCGGACGTCGGTGTACTGCTAGCAGAGTGGGCGCAAGTACTTGGCTGTGACACACCTAATTCTACACCTTCATTCCTCTCAGTGCATGTTTCAGAGAGGACTGAAGTTATAGTGGGGTTGGAGATCCCAGCTGATGCGGTGCAAGGAGAGGTCCGCTTTGTTCTTTGGTGTGGGTCTTTGAGGTAGGCTTGCCAACGAGCTGCATGGCAGGTCAACATATGTCTGGTCAGGCATGTGGTACCCAAGCGGCTGATGTTTTGGCCACGCGATATATGCTTGAGACATATGTTGCAAACAGCAGCTGTGCGATCTGATGCACTAGCCTCAAAAAAGGCCCACACCAAAGAACTTTTTGAATGACGGGCAGAGGCAGCGCCCTGCACAGGCGGAGCTCTGCGGTGTGATTCCGTCGGTGTACTGCCCTTACGCTGGCCACCAAAGGGCATCCTGCCTCGTTGGAGATGTGCCTCCTCCTCATCCTCCTCCTCCTCCTCTCTCCTATTAGGCACCCACGTGGAGTCAGTGACCTCATCATCCCCTCCCTCCTCATCACTGGAGCCAATCTGGCAGTATGCTGCAGCTGCTGGAACATGACTGCCAGATTGGTGTCCTTCTTGAGCATCCCCTCTGTCTGCTCTCACGCTACTGCCTTCCTCTAGCTGGGTTTCATCATCAGACCCTTCGAAACGCTGGGCATCCTCCTGGAGCATGTACCCAACACTGTGCTGAAACAGTTCGGGGGACTCCTCAGGAGGAGGACATGGTGGGTCTAGGGAAGGAGTGACTGATGATTTGTCTGACATTGATACCAGGGAAGACGACGCTTTGGCAGCTGCTTTTCCAGTACCCTGAGCCTGGGTGAGAGAGGATGAGGAGGAGGAGGAGGGCTTGGTCATCCACTCTACCAAGTCTTCGGCATGATGTGGCTCAACATGTCCAGCTGCCGAAAAGAAGGACAAGCGTGTCCCATGGCCATGTGCTGATGACAATGCACCGCGTCCACGACCAGCACTGTTGCCCCCAGACACAGAGCCTGCTTGCCCTCTTTTATTGCCTCCTGACTGTCTGCCTCTCCTTGTTTGCCTTCCAGACATTCTAATAGATGGCCTGCAGGGAGATGGGAAAAAAGCAATAAGGGCTACCTTCAGGTGTCCTTCTCTGTCCCTTGAAACAAGGACTTTCACAGTGAAAGAAACTGACACTCTCCCTACCTACAGTTTTCTGTCCCTAGAAAAAATGTTTTTTTTAATCACAATATAGCACAAGGACAATTCACTCACTGTCCTTACAGGTCCCTGGAAACAAGGACTTGCAGAGTGAAATAAACTGACACTCTCCCTACCTACAGTTTTCTGTCCCTAGAATAAATGTTTTTTTTAAGCACAATATAGCACAAGGAGAATTCACTCACTGTCCTTCCAGGTCCCTGGAAACAAGGACTTGCAGAGTGAAATAAACTGACACTCTCCCTACCTACAGTTTTCTGTCCCTAGAATAAATGTTTTTTTTAAGCACAATATAGCACAAGGAGAATTCACTCACTGTCCTTCCAGGTCCCTGGAAACAAGGACTTGCAGAGTGAAAGAAAAAAAACACTCTCCCTACCTACAGTTTTCTGTCCCTAGAAAAAATGTTTTTTTTAATCACAATATAGCACAAGGAGAATTCACTCACTGTCCTTCCAGGTCCCTGGAAACAAGGACTTGCAGAGTGAAATAAACTGACACTCTCCCTACCTACAGTTTTCTGTCCCTAGAATAAATGTTTTTTTTAAGCACAATATAGCACAAGGAGAATTCACTCACTGTCCTTCCAGGTCCCTGGAAACAAGGACTTGCAGAGTGAAAGAAAAAAAACACTCTCCCTACCTACAGTTTTCTGTCCCTAGAAAAAATGTTTTTTTTAATCACAATATAGCACAAGGACAATTCACTCACTGTCCTTACAGGTCCCTGGAAACAAGGACTTGCAGAGTGAAAGAAAAAAAACACTCTCCCTACCTACAGTTTTCTGTCCCTAGAAAAAATGTTTTTTTTAATCACAATATAGCACAAGGACAATTCACTCACTGTCCTTCCAGGTCCCTGGAAACAAGGACTTGCAGAGTGAAATAAACTGACACTCTCCCTACCTACAGTTTTCTGTCCCTAGAATAAATGTTTTTTTTAAGCACAATATAGCACAAGGACAATTCACTCACTGTCCTTACATGTCCCTGGAAACAAGGACTTGCAGAGTGAAAGAAAAAAAACACTCTCCCTACCTACAGTTTTCTGTCCCTAGAAAAAATGTTTTTTTTAATCACAATATAGCACAAGGACAATTCACTCACTGTCCTTCCAGGTCCCTGGAAACAAGGACTTGCAGAGTGAAATAAACTGACACTCTCCCTACCTACAGTTTTCTGTCCCTAGAATAAATGTTTTTTTTAAGCACAATATAGCACAAGGACAATTCACTCACTGTCCTTACAGGTCCCTGGAAACAAGGACTTGCAGAGTGAAAGAAAAAAAACACTCTCCCTACCTACAGTTTTCTGTCCCTAGAAAAAATGTTTTTTTTAAGCACAATATAGCACAAGGACAATTCACTCACTGTCCTTACAGGTCCCTGGAAACAAGGACTTGCAGAGTGAAAGAAAAAAAACACTCTCCCTACCTACAGTTTTCTGTCCCTAGAAAAAATGTTTTTTTTAATCACAATATAGCACAAGGACAATTCACTCACTGTCCTTACAGGTCCCTGGAAACAAGGACTTGCAGAGTGAAAGAAACTGACACTGTCCCTACCTACAGTTTTCTGTCCCTAGAATAAATGTTTTTTTTAAGCACAATATAGCACAAGGAGAATTCACTCACTGTCCTTCCAGGTCCCTGGAAACAAGGACTTGCAGAGTGAAATAAACTGACACTCTCCCTACCTACAGTTTTCTGTCCCTAGAATAAATGTTTTTTTTAAGCACAATATAGCACAAGGACAATTCACTCACTGTCCTTACAGGTCCCTGGAAACAAGGACTTGCAGAGTGAAAGAAACTGACACTCTCCCTACCTACAGTTTTCTGTCCCTAGAATAAATGTTTTTTTAAGCACAATATAGCACAAGGACAATTCACTCACTGTCCTTCCAGGTCCCTGGAAACAAGGACTTGCAGAGTGAAAGAAACTGACACTGTCCCTACCTACAGTTTTCTGTCCCTAGAATAAATGTTTTTTTTAAGCACACTATAGCACAAGCACAAAACACACTGACACTCTCCCTACCTATCCTTCTCTTTCCCTAAACTAAAGGAATCCAGGTTAAGCAAGAAAGAAATAACAGTCACTGTCCCTGCCTATGCTGCTCTATCCCTGCTCCGGAACACACTACACTAGGCCGCCGTGCTGGCGGCCTTTTATAGTGTGGGGCGTGTACTAAACACCCTCAGCAATAATTGGCCACAGGCATCCTGCCTGTGGCCAATCATTGCTCTCCTCGCTGCCGGCGCTGTGATTGGCCAAGCATGCGGGGTCACAGTGCATGCTTGGCCAATCACAGCGCCTGGATGACACTGCGATGGCGTAGTGCATTGTGGGCCGTTCGCGTCACTCGAATTTGGCGCGAACGGCCCAAATCGTTCGATCTTCGTCGAACGATCGAACAGCCGATGTTCGAGTCGAACGTATGTTCGACTCGAACACGAAGCTCATCCCTAATGGTGGACAGATAAGGGTTTATACCGAATTGGCCACTTTCTCTCTCCTGCGGGGCCCATTTCTTTATCTCACTGCAAAAAGAGACTAGATATGCCAGACTCTGAGTATTTTAGATTCTCCCAAATCTCTCACTTCCTGCACTCCATTTGGAATAACAAGACAGTCGCTCCTACGATTACACCCTATGAACACTGGTGCTCGAACACAATGGATCAGAGGGGAGGTATCTCGTTAATTTACACGACTCTGTCGACTAGGTTGACCAAGCCCACCTACGCTCAGATTTGGGAGGAGGAGATGGATAGCTCATGGGACACGGAGGTATGGTTCCGCGCATCGAAGCGTTCGTTTAAAGGTATACTCAATGTCTCCCTGATCGAAGCTAGTCTGAAAGTACTGGTCCGGTGGTACTACGTTCCTTCCAGGTTGGCTATAATGTATGCAGGCACTTCCCCGGTATGCTTTAGAGGCTGCGAACTAGAGGGCACTATGTTCCATACTTGGTGGTCATGCCCGCGCATCAGATCTTTCTGGCGCAAAGTATTTCGCACCATTAGAGCTCTGACGGGAGTACAGACAACTCCACAGCCCAATATAGCACTTCTAAACCATACTTTTCCCAATATGCCCAAACACTCCCAGACACTTTCATTTTTTATATTACTAGGAGCCAAATTAACCATAGCCAAGGCTTGGAAGAAACCCACCGTCTCATTTACAGGATTCAGGAGGAAGGTATCCTGGATCATGGTACAAGAGCAAATTGTCGCTAAACTTAATGACAAGACTGAAAAATTTATGGCCACCTGGGAACCTTGGGCCACCTCATGCAATGTTTCTCTTATAACAGGAGTCCAACCTGGATTTCTGAGCAGTCGCGTCCCACATTCCTAGCATGTGAGAATTCCCCCAGCCCCCCCTTTTTTCTTTCACACGTTTATACCTCTTCTCCTTTCTTCAGCCTTCCTTGGCATCTCTGGGTTACTACGCTCAATATGATCACGCTGTTCTTCTTAGGATTATTTTACTGATCTGTGGTTTGTATTCATTCTTGTTGACTCTCCATTTACTAGCTGAGCATATTGACCTCATATTAGAACAGGAAAACCTTATGCTTAGTCACATGGTGGAGGTGCATCAGCTACTCATCTGGACTAACATACCAGGCTGGTAGACGCTTTCTGGGTGTTGGGTTCTCCACCTTCTGGGATGCAGTGTGATCCCTAAGGGGCATCCCAGGGGCTGGAGTCACAGTACTTACTTTGTTTTGAGTATCTCTCCGACTGGGTATGGAAGAGCATGTTGTTTCGATAAGATAGTAATGCTAGGATAATCTAGCTTGAAGTACCTCACATGAATCACCTCTGTTTCTTCTATGGGAACTTATGCTGATAAGGTCACACACTTCGTTAATGCACTGTATTACCTGATTGTTTGATAATCTTCTGTTATCATTTAAAACTTCAAATAAAAAAAAAAAATTATTTAAATTAAAAATAGATTTTTTGGCTGGAGCTACACTTAAACAATGTACGTGTTCAAAATTACAAACAGATTCTACTTAAGAACAAACCTACAGTCCCTGTCTTGTTTACACCGGTCTTGTTTACACCGCCTGTATACTGCTGTTCAGAGTATATAGGGCCTTTTTTATTTTGTGTTGCGGGGTTCCCCTTAATATCCAAAGAAGACCCAAAGGGGCTGGTAATGGGCTGGGGTGGGGGGGGGTGATGGGGTAGCTATGCCATTTTTCTTAAAGATTTTCATCCATATTACCGGGAGCAGACATTACATTAAAGCCGCAAGCAGTTTTAAATGGCTTTTTTTTCCTTTAGAAATGTCATTTTGTGCAGGGACAGTTCTAAACACGGGAAACACGTGGCACTTCGCAGGCATACTTTAGACACCCCCCAGGTACGATATTTAAAGGAATATTTGACTTTTTTTTTCACTTTATGCATCATTAAAATGACTGCTCCCGAAAAACGTCCGTTTTTAAAACTTCTTTTTGCATTGATACATGTCCCCTGGTGCAGAACCCGGGTTCCCAAACTCTGTTTAGGACAATAACATGGATAATAGTCGTTATAATTAGCACTTTAGAATCCGAACGTTCGCATCCATTGTATTTAATAGGGTTCTAATGTTCGTGCGAACTATCGGTCCGTTCGCGGGTTCTGGTGCGAACCGAACCCGGGGGTGTTCGGCTCATCACTAAGCCTCGTACACACGACCGAGTTTCTCGGCAAGAACCAGCAAGAAACTTGCTGGCAGAGATTTCTTGCCGAGAAATTTGTTTGTGTGGATGGTTTCTCGTCAAGAAAACCGACTAGAATCTCGACGAGAAAATAGAGAACCGGCTCTCTATTTTCTCATTGAGATTCTCGTCAGCCTGTTTCTCGACGAGAAAATTGTGTGTGTGTACACTTACCTGTCCTCCGGGAAGCCCGCGCATGCTCGAAATGACTTTGACGCATGCGCGGTAGCTTCCTAGGCATAGGATAGGGTGTACAAAGATGGCGGCGACGGCATCGAATGTGACGAGCGCATGCTCGTCGTATTCAATTACGTCACCGCGTTCGCTCCCTTCAAAGAACCGCGGGTTCTTTGAAATGAGCGTGTGTACACTCGGCCGGGACAAGTTTCTTGTCCAAGGATCTTGTCGAAAAAAACAACGTGTTTTTTACGACGAGATTCTCGGCTGTGTGTACGAGGCTTTATACAAGGAATGGGAGAACCCACTGAGGGTCTTTACAGCCCCAAAGAGGTTTGCGGTACGGTACCCCTTTGAGGAGAGTTTTCTGAAGATATGGACCTCTCCCTCTATAGTGGACCCTTCGGTGTCCAGACTTAATAGAGCCACCACTATTCCAGTAGAGGGGGCTTCTGTTTTCAAGGACCCTGTGGATAAGAAGGCTGAAGCACTCGCTCGCTACCTATACTCAGTGGTAGGCTCGGCAGTACGCCCGGCATTGGTGGGGGCCCTAGTAACTCAGACACTTACTGAATGGGCAAAATTACTACTCCAGGGGTTAAAAGAGCGAGATGCTCCTCCTAATGAGATAACTTTCGTCGACCAGTTGGTCCAGGGCCTTAAGTTTGTCTGCGAGTCAGACATGGATACTATTCCCCTGCTGTCAAAAGCTTCGGTTTATGCAGTAGCAATACGCCGCCTGATCTGGCTAAAGGGCTGGTCTGCGGACCAGACTTCCAAGAAAGCCCTGTTGGATCTGCCTTTTAAGGGCGACAGACTTTTTGGGGCTTCTCTGGATGACATCATCAAGGATGCCACAGGAGGTAAAAGCACTTTGCTTCCCCAAACTAGCAAGGGTAAGGGGCCACGCCAAGGGCAAGGGCCCTCCTTTGCTGTACGCAAGCGTTTTTTTCGCCCCCTTAGGGCGACAGGGAAAAGACCCCAGGCCGATAAAGCGCCTGCCCAAGGACAAAAGCGTTCTTGGTCCTGCAGACCCAACAAGCCTGCGGACAAATCTGCGTCCGCATGAAGGTCCGCCCCCACCCAGCTCTCGGGTGGGGGGACGTCTTCGCAAATTCGCGACTCAGTGGACAGCGCTAGTCTCCGACAGGTGGGTTTGCAAAGTAATCTCCTCAGGCTACAAAATAGAATTTCTCTCTTGTCCACCGGACAGATTCATCACCTCCAATCTCCAGCTACTACCGACCCGTCGGGAGGCCCTGTATGGGGCGGTCCAGGGTCTACTGGAACGCGGGGTAGTTATTCCAGTTCCAGAACAGGAATGGGGTCAGGGTTTTTACTCAAATCTGTTAATTATGCCGAAGAAGGAGGGGGTGCGTCCAATCTTGGATCTCAGAGCCCTCAATTGCTTTGTGAAAGTACAAAGATTTCGGATGGAGTCGGTTCGATCTGTAGTCACGGCTCTCCATCCGGGGGACTTTCTGGCCTCCTTGGACATCAAGGACGCATACCTGCATGTCCCCATATACTCCAGACACCAGAGGTTTCTGCGATTTGCTATCGGGAAGAACCACTACCAGTTTGTGGCCCTCCCGTTTGGCCTTGCCTCAGCACCCAGGACGTTCACAAAGGTGCTCGCTCCGATTCTAGCACTTCTAAGACAGCGGGGTATCGCTATCACAGGCTACTTGGATGACCTTCTGCTGAAGGCCTCTTCAAGCTCAGAATTAGAGGTAAGCGTGTCCATTACCTGTCAGACTCTTGGAGACTGTGGTTGGATACTAAACACGCAAAAGTCAGTATTGGTGCCCACTCAACGCCTAGTGTACCTGGGGTTGATTCTGGATTCCTCAGAGGCAAAGGTATTCCTCCCTGTGGAGAAGTTGCAGACCCTCCAGGCTGCAGTACGGCAGCTGACTTCCAGCAATTGGTCGTCACTCCGCTTTTGCATGCGAGTGTTGGGCCTCATGGTAGCCTCCTTCGAGGCGGTCCCATATGCTCAATACCACACTCGAGTGTTACAGAAGGAAGTTCTGTCCAGATGGAACAGATGCCCTTCATCTCTGGATTATCAAATCCGAGTGAGCCACTTAGTCAGGAGATCCCTAGTATGGTGGCTGACAGCACCGGCTCTAATGGCCAGGAAGTCATTTCTTCCTGTTTACTGGATAGTGATCACGATGGACGCCAGCCTTACAGGTTGGGGGGGAGTCAGGGGTGTTCAGTCGGCGCAAGGTCGCTAGACCCCAGAGGAAGCCCTCCTGCCGATCAATGTCCTGGAAATCCAGGTGATCAGGCTGTGCCTCTTCAAATGGTCTCAGAGGCTGCAAGGGCGTCCAGTCAGGATCCAGTCAGACAACGACACAGCGGTGGCATATGTCAATCATCAAGGAGGAACAAGAAGCTCAGCTGCAGCATCGGAGGTTGCTCGCATCCTGAAGTGGGCAGAGAAGAGCGTACCTGGACTGTCGGCCGTGTACATTCCGGGTGTAGAGAACTGGCAGGCGGACTACCTGAGCCGCCAGATGCTGGACCAGGGAGAATGGTCCTTACACCCGGAGGTGTTCCAACTCCTCTGCCAAAGATGGAGCACACCAGACGTAGATTTTCTGGCTTCCCGACTCAATCGGAAGGTATTGAGGTTTGTGGCCCGGTCAAGAGACCCATGGGCAGACGCAACGGACGCGTTGGTGGCATCGTGGGGTCAGTATCGGCTAATCTATGCCTCCCCTCCCTTAAGGCTTCTTCCTCTTCTGCTCCGCAGAGTGGATGCAGAGGGAATTCCAATGATCCTAATCGCTCCAGATTGGCCTCAGCGTCCTTGGTACGCCGATCTAGTACGTCTGGTAGCAGATGCCCCCTGGCGCCTACCACTAAGGAAGGACCTGCTATCGCAAGGTCCCATACTCCATCCTGCTTTACAGTCATTGGCTTTAACGGCATGGCTGTTGAGAACCAGGTACTGAGAGACCGGGGCCTGTCAGACTCAGTAATCTCTACGATGAGAAGTGCTCGAAAACCGTCCTCTAAGAAGGTTTATCACCGCACTTGGAAGGCCTACATCTCCATGTGTGAGGAAATGAAATGGCATCCGCGTACCTATTTGGTTTCCAGAATCCTGTTGTTTTTACAGCATGGGGTGGACCAAAGGCTTGCCCTAAGTACTATTAAGGGACAGATATCTGCCCTGGCTGTCTTTTTTCAGCGACCCCTGGCGGGGGTTCGACATGTGGCCCATCCGGTCCGCCCCCCGCTACCTCGGTGGGACTTGAACCTGGTCCACTCGGTGCTTCAGAAGGCACCGTTTGAGAATATTAGAGATATACCCCTGTTGACACTTTCTCAGAAAGTGGTCTTTTTGGCGGCTGTTACGTCAGTTAGACGAGTCTCTGAGCTGGCAGCCTTGTCCTGCAAGTCTCCCTATTTGGTTTTCCACAAGGATAAGGTGGTGCTGCGGCCGCAGCCTTCCTTTCTTCCGAAGGTCGTTTCAGCTTTTCATCTCAACAAAGACATTGTACTTCCATCCTTGTGTCCTCATCCGTCGAATCCTAAGGAGTCGGCGTTGCATTCCTTGGACGTTGTCCGAGCTTTGAGAGTATACTTATCTGCTACTTCCCTGTTCCGGAAGTCAGACTCACTGTTTGTTTCGGTGGCTGGTCCCAAGAAGGGCCAAGCAGTCTCGTTGGCCACCATCTCTAGGTGGATCCGACAGATAGTAATCCAGGCTTACGCCTTAAAGGGTCAAGCGCCCCCCTTTCCTGTCACGGCGCATTCGACCAGGGCAATAGGTGCCTCTTGGGCTTTCCGACATCAAGCGCCTGTTTCCCAATTATGTAAAGCGGCGACTTGGTCGTCCACTCACACTTTCACAAAATTCTACAAAGTTGATGTAGGTGCATCTTCGGATGCCTCTTTTGGCTGCAAGGTTTTGCAAGCGGCTGTTTAGAGTTGCAGCTCCTCCGTTGGAGGAGTGCTGTTTTGTGTTTTGGGGTGAAGTTTATTTTTATGCTGTTACCACCCCTCGTTTTTTCTCTGACACTGCTTTGGGACGTCCCACTTTGTCAATAGAGAAGCTGTGTCGGTCCATGGACGAAAGAGTAAATAGGATTTTTTACTCACCGTAAAATCCTTTTCTCTGAGTCCATGGACCGACACAGCACCCACCCCTCCTTTTGAGTTTGTACTGCTTTTTGACGAACTGATCTGCGAGATGCAGACTGAGAGGTTATACCAGAGGGTTCACCCCCTGGGCGGTACTGTAGAAGGTGTGATGCAACACTTTTTACAAGTTTTTCTGCCTAGTCACTCCTAATTAACATGTAAAACCCACTTTGTCAATAGAGAAGCTGTGTCGGTCCATGGACTCAGAGAAAAGGATTTTACGGTGAGTAAAAAATCCTATTTTTTGCCCTAAATTTTTTTTATTTGAATAGCACAATAGAAGAAAAATATATAAATTGGGTATCTCACACCTCAAGATATGCAGAAAACACTGCAAAATATTTTATTTTTGCACAAAATATGTGTTTTTGAAATAGCAGAATACACCCAGAGTAAGTAAACGGTGTGTCTCACACCTACAGAAATGCAGAAAAAACTATTAAAAAAAATGCTTTTGCCCTAAAAATGTTTTATTTGAATAGCACAATAAAAGAAAAATATATAAATTGGGTATCTCACACCTCCAGATATGCAGAAAACACTGCAAAATATTTTTTTTTTGCACTAAATGTGTGTTTTTGCAATAGCAGAATAAACCCAGAGTATGTAAACGGTGTATCTCACACCTACAGAAATGCAGAAAATGCTCTTTATAAAAATGTTTTTGCCCTAAAAAAAATTTATTTCAATAGCACAATAGAAGAAAAATATATAAATTGGGTAACTCACACCTCCAGATATGCAGAAAACACTGTAAATTATTTTATTTTTTTTGCACTAAATGTGTGTTTTTGCAATAGCAGAATACACCCAGAGTATGTAAATGATGTATCTCAAAACCTACAGAAATGCAGAAAATGCTATTCAAAAAAAATGTTTTTGCCCTAAATATTTTTTACTTCAATAGCACAATATAAGAAAAATATATAAATTGTGTATCACACACCTTCAGATATGCAGAAAACACTGCAAAATATTTTTTTTTGCACTAAATGTGTGTTTTTGCAATAGCAGAATACACCCAGAGAATGTAAATGGTGTATCTCACACCTACAGAAATGCAGAAAATGCTATTCAAAAAAAATGTTTTTGCCCTAAAAAGTTTTTATTTGAATAGCACAATAGAAGAAAAATATATAAATTGTGTATCACACACCTCCGGATATGCAGAAAACACTGCAAAAATTTTTTTTTTGCACTAAATGTGTTTTTTTGCAATAGCAGAATACACCCAGAGTATGTAAACGGTGTGTCTCACACCTAAAGAAATGCAGAAAAAACTATTCAAAAAAAATGTTTTTGCCCTAAAAATCTTTTATTTGAATAGCACAATAGAAGAAAAATATATAAATTGGGTATCTCACACTTCAAGATATGCAGAAAACACTGCAAAATATAATTTTTGTTGCACTAAATATGTGTTTTTGCAATATCAGAAAAAACCCAGAGTATGTAATCGGTGTATCTCACACCTACAGAAATGCAGAAAATGCTATTTATAAAAATGTTTTTGCCCTAAATATTTTTTATTTCAATAGCACAATAGAAGAAAAATATATAAATTGGGTATCTCACACCTCCAGATATGCAGAAATCACTGCAAAATATATTTTTTTTCACTAAATGTGTGTTTTTGCAATAGCAGAATACACCCAGAGTATGTAAACAGTGTATCTCACACCTACAGAAATGCAGAAAATGCTATTCAAAAAAAATGTTTTTGCCCTAAAAAAAAAATATTTGAATAGCACAATAGAAGAAAAATATATAAATTGGGTATCTCACACCTCCAGATATGCAGAAAACACTGCAAAAATTTTTTTTTGCACTAAATGTGCGTTTTTGCAATAGCAGAATAAACCCAGAGTATGTAAACGATGTATCTCACACCTACAGAAATGCAGAAAATGCTATTAAAAAAAAAATGTTTTTGCCCTAAAAATTTTTGATTTGAATAGCACAATAGAAGAAAAATATATAAATTGTGTATCACACACCTCCAGATATGCAGAAAACACTGCAAAATATATATTTTTTTGCACTAAATGTGTGTTTTTGCAATTGCTGAATACACCCAGTGTATGTAAACGATGTATCTCAAAACCTACAGAAATGCAGAAAATGCTATTCAAAAAAAATGTTTTTGCCCTAAAAAAAATTTTGGGGGAATAGCACAATAGAAGAAAAATATATAAATTGTGTATCACACACCTCCAGATATGCAGAAAACACTGCAAAATATTTTTTTTTGCACTAAATGTGTGTTTTTGCAATAGTAGAATACACCCAGAGTATGTAAACGGTGTATCTCACACCTACAGAAATGCATAAAATGCTATACAAAAAAATGTTTTTGCCTAAAAAAAAATTATTTGAATAGCACAATAGAAGAAAAATATATAAATTGGGTAACTCACACCTCCAGATATGCAGAAAACACTGCAAAATATTTTACTAAATGTGTGTTTTTGCAATAGCAGAATACACCCAGAGTATGTAAACGGTGTATCTCACACCTACAGAAATGCAGAAAATGCTATACAAAAAAATGTTTTTGCCTAAAAAAAATTTTTTGAATAGCACAATAGAAGAAAAATATATAAATTGGGTAACTCACACCTCCAGATATGCAGAAAACACTGCAAATTATTTATTTGTGCACTAAATGTGTGTTTTTGCAATAGCAAAATACAACCAGAGTATGTAAACGATGTATCTCAAAACCTACAGAAATGCAGAAAATGCTATTCAAAAAAAATGTTTTTGCCCTAAAAATTTTTTATTTGAATAGCACAATAGAAGAAAAATATATAAATTGGGTATCTCGCACCTCAAGATATGCAGAAAACACTGCAAAATATTTTTTTTGCACTAAATATGTGTTTTTGCAATAGCAGAATACACCCAGAGTATGTAAACGGTGTGTCTCACACCTACAGAAATGCATAAAATGCTATTTAAAAAAATGTTTTTGCCCTAAATATTTTTTATTTTAATAGCACAATAGAAGAAAAATATATAAATTGTGTATCTCACACCTCCAGATATGCAGAAAACACTGCAAAATATTTTTTTTGCACTAAATGTGTGTTTTTGCAATAGCAGAATAAACCCAGAGTATGTAAACGGTGTATCTCACACCTACAGAAATGCAGAAAATGCTATTAAAAAAAATGTTTTTGCCCTAAAAAAATATTTGAATAGCACAATAGAAGAAAAATATATAAATTGTGTATCACACACCTTCAGATATGCAGAAAACACTGCAAAATATATTTTTTGCACTAAATGTGTGTTTTTGCAATAGCAGAATACACCCAGAGTATGTAAACGGTGTATCTCACACCTACAGAAATGCATAAAATGCTATACAAAAAATGTTTTTGCCTAAAAAAAATTTGAATAGCACAATAGAAGAAAAATATATAAATTGGGTAACTCACACCTCCAGATATGCAGAAAACACAGTGAAATATTTTTTTTCGCACTAAATGTGTGTTTTTGCAATAGCAGAATAAACCCAGAGTATGTAAACGGTGTATCTCACACCTACAGAAATGCAGAAAATGCTATTAAAAAAAAAATGTTTTTGCCCTAAAAAAAATTTATTTGAATAGCACAATAGAAGAAAAATATATAAATTGTGTATCACACACCTCCAGATATGCAGAAAACACTGCAATATATATATTTTTTTGCACTAAATGTGTGTTTTTGCAATAGCTGAATACAACCAGTGTATGTAAACGATGTATCTTAAAACCTACAGAAATGCAGAAAATGCTATTCAAAAAAAATGTTTTTGCCCTAAAAAATTTTTTGGGGGAATAGCACAATAGAAGAAAAATATATAAATTGTGTATCACACACCTCCAGATATGCAGAAAACACTGCAAAATATTTTTTTTTTGCACTAAATGTGTGTTTTTGCAATAGTAGAATACACCCAGAGTATGTAAACGGTGTATCTCACACCTACAGAAATGCAGAAAATGTTTTTGCCTAAAAAAAAATTATTTGAATAGCACAATAGAAGAAAAATATATAAATTGGGTAACTCACACCTCCAGATATGCAGAAAACACTGCAAAATATTTTACTAAATGTGTCTTTTTGCAATAGCAGAATACACCCAGAGTATGTAAACGGAGTATCTCACACCTACAGAAATGCAGAAAATGCTATACAAAAAAATGTTTTTGCCTAAAAAAAAATTATTTGAATAGCACAATAGAAGAAAAATATATAAATTGTGTATCTCACACCTCCAGATATGCAGAAAACACTGCAAAATATTTTTTTTTTGCACTAAATGTGTGTTTTTGCAATAGCAGAATAAACCCAGAGTATGTAAACGGTGTATCTCACACCTACAGAAATGCAGAAAATGCTATTAAACAAAAATGTTTTTGCCCTAAAAATTTTTTGGGGGGAATAGCACAATAGAAGAAAAATATATAAATTGTGTATCACACACCTCCAGATATGCAGAAAACACTGCAAAATATTTTTTTTTTTTGCACTAAATGTGTGTTTTTGCAATAGTAGAATACACCCAGAGTATGTAAACGGTGTATCTCACACCTACAGAAATGCAGAAAATGCTATACAAAAAAATGTTTTTGCCTAAAAAAAATTTATTTGAATAGCACAATAGAAGAAAAATATATAAATTGGGTAACTCACACCTCCAGATATGCAGAAAACACTGCAAAATATTTTACTAAATGTGTCTTTTTGCAATAGCAGAATACACCCAGAGTATGTAAACGGAGTATCTCACACCTACAGAAATGCAGAAAATGCTATACAAAAAAATGTTTTTGCCTAAAAAAAAATTATTTGAATAGCACAATAGAAGAAAAATATATAAATTGGGTAACTCACACCTCCAGATATGCAGAAAACACTGCAAAATATTTTTTTCGCACTAAATGTGTGTTTTTGCAATAGCAGAATAAACCCAGAGTATGTAAACGGTGTATCTCACACCTACAGAAATGCAGAAAATGCTCTTTAAAAAATGTTTTTGCCCTAAAATAAATTTATTTGAATAGCACAATAGAAAAAATATATATAAATTGTGTATCACACACCTCCAGATATGCAGAAAACACTGCAAATTATTTATTTGTGCACTAAATGTGTGTTTTTGCAATAGCAAAATACAACCAGAGTATGTAAACGATGTATCTCAAAACCTACAGAAATGCAGAAAATGCTATTCAAAAAAAATTTTTTTGCCCTAAAAAATTTGTATTTGAATAGCACAATAGAAGAAGAATATAGAAATTGGGTATCTCACACCTCAAGATATGCAGAAAACACTGCAAAATATTTTTTTGCACTAAATGTGTGTTTTTGCAATAGCAGAATAAACCCAGAGTATGTAACCGGTGTATCTCACACCTAAAGAAATGCAGAAAATGCTATTAAAAAATGTTTTTGCCCTAAAAAAAATTATTTGAATAGCACAATAGAAGAAAAATATATAAATTGTGTATCACACACCTTCAGATATGCAGAAAACACTGCAAAATATTTTTTTTGCACTAAATGTGTGTTTTTGCAATAGCAGAATACACCCAGAGTATGTAAACAATGTATCTCAAAACCTACAGAAATGCAGAAAATGCTATACAAAAAAATGTTTTTGCCTAAAAAAACTTTATTTGAATAGCACAATAGAAGAAAAATATATAAATTGGGTAACTCACACCTCCAGATATGCAGAAAACACAGTGAAATAATTTTTTTCGCACTAAATGTGTGTTTTTGCAATAGCAGAATAAACCCAGAGTATGTAAACGGTGTATCTCATACCTACAGAAATGCAGAAAATGCTCTTTAAAAAATGTTTTTGCCCTAAATAATTTTTATTTCAATAGCACAATAGAAGAAAAATATATAAATTGGGTATCTCACACCTCCAGATATGCAGAAAACACTGCAAATTTTTTTTTTTGCACTAAATGTGTGTTTTTGCAATAGCAGAATACACCCAGAGTATGTAAACAATGTATCTCAAAACCTACAGAAATGCAGAAAATGCTATTCAAAAAAAAATTTTTTTGCCCTAAAATTTTTTGGGGGGGAATAGCACAATAGAAGAAAAATATATAAATTGTGTATCACACACCTCCAGATATGCAGAAAACACTGCAAAATATTATTTTTTTTGCACTAAATGTGTGTTTTTGCAATAGCAGAATACACCCAGAGTATGTAAACGGTGTATCTCACACCTACAGAAATGCAGAAAATGCTATTTAAAAAATGTTTTTGCCCTAAATATTTTTTATTTGAATAGCACAATAGAAGAAAAATATATAAATTGGGTATCTCACACCTCCAGATATGCAGAAAACACTGCAAAATATTTTTTTTGCACTAAATGTGTGTTTTTGCAATAGCAGAATAAACCCAGAGTATGTAAACGGTGTATCTCACACCTACAGAAATGCAGAAAATTCTATAAAAAAAAAAATGTTTTTGCCCTAAAATAAATTTATTTGAATAGCACAATAGAAGAAAAATATATAAATTGTGTATAACACACCTCCAGATATGCAGAAAATACTGCAAATAATTTTTTTTTTGCACTAAATGTGTGTTTTTGCAATAGCAGAATACACCCAGAGAATGTAAATGGTGTATCTCACACCTACAGAAATGCAGAAAATGCTATTCAAAAAAAATGTTTTTGCCCTAAAAAGTTTTTATTTGAATAGCACAATAGAAGAAAAATATATAAATTGTGTATCACACACCTCCGGATATGCAGAAAACACTGCAAAAATTTTTTTTTTGCACTAAATGTGTTTTTTTGCAATAGCAGAATACACCCAGAGTATGTAAACGGTGTGTCTCACACCTAAAGAAATGCAGAAAAAACTATTCAAAAAAAATGTTTTTGCCCTAAAAATCTTTTATTTGAATAGCACAATAGAAGAAAAATATATAAATTGGGTATCTCACACTTCAAGATATGCAGAAAACACTGCAAAATATAATTTTTGTTGCACTAAATATGTGTTTTTGCAATATCAGAAAAAACCCAGAGTATGTAATCGGTGTATCTCACACCTACAGAAATGCAGAAAATGCTATTTATAAAAATGTTTTTGCCCTAAATATTTTTTATTTCAATAGCACAATAGAAGAAAAATATATAAATTGGGTATCTCACACCTCCAGATATGCAGAAATCACTGCAAAATATATTTTTTTTCACTAAATGTGTGTTTTTGCAATAGCAGAATACACCCAGAGTATGTAAACAGTGTATCTCACACCTACAGAAATGCAGAAAATGCTATTCAAAAAAAATGTTTTTGCCCTAAAAAAAAAATATTTGAATAGCACAATAGAAGAAAAATATATAAATTGGGTATCTCACACCTCCAGATATGCAGAAAACACTGCAAAAATTTTTTTTTTGCACTAAATGTGCGTTTTTGCAATAGCAGAATAAACCCAGAGTATGTAAACGATGTATCTCACACCTACAGAAATGCAGAAAATGCTATTAAAAAAAAAATGTTTTTGCCCTAAAAATTTTTGATTTGAATAGCACAATAGAAGAAAAATATATAAATTGTGTATCACACACCTCCAGATATGCAGAAAACACTGCAAAATATATATTTTTTTGCACTAAATGTGTGTTTTTGCAATTGCTGAATACACCCAGTGTATGTAAACGATGTATCTCAAAACCTACAGAAATGCAGAAAATGCTATTCAAAAAAAATGTTTTTGCCCTAAAAAAAATTTTGGGGGAATAGCACAATAGAAGAAAAATATATAAATTGTGTATCACACACCTCCAGATATGCAGAAAACACTGCAAAATATTTTTTTTTGCACTAAATGTGTGTTTTTGCAATAGTAGAATACACCCAGAGTATGTAAACGGTGTATCTCACACCTACAGAAATGCATAAAATGCTATACAAAAAAATGTTTTTGCCTAAAAAAAAATTATTTGAATAGCACAATAGAAGAAAAATATATAAATTGGGTAACTCACACCTCCAGATATGCAGAAAACACTGCAAAATATTTTACTAAATGTGTGTTTTTGCAATAGCAGAATACACCCAGAGTATGTAAACGGTGTATCTCACACCTACAGAAATGCAGAAAATGCTATACAAAAAAATGTTTTTGCCTAAAAAAAATTTTTTGAATAGCACAATAGAAGAAAAATATATAAATTGGGTAACTCACACCTCCAGATATGCAGAAAACACTGCAAATTATTTATTTGTGCACTAAATATGTGTTTTTGCAATAGCAGAATACACCCAGAGTATGTAAACGGTGTGTCTCACACCTACAGAAATGCATAAAATGCTATTTAAAAAAATGTTTTTGCCCTAAATATTTTTTATTTTAATAGCACAATAGAAGAAAAATATATAAATTGTGTATCTCACACCTCCAGATATGCAGAAAACACTGCAAAATATTTTTTTTGCACTAAATGTGTGTTTTTGCAATAGCAGAATAAACCCAGAGTATGTAAACGGTGTATCTCACACCTACAGAAATGCAGAAAATGCTATTAAAAAAAATGTTTTTGCCCTAAAAAAAATATTTGAATAGCACAATAGAAGAAAAATATATAAATTGTGTATCACACACCTTCAGATATGCAGAAAACACTGCAAAATATATTTTTTGCACTAAATGTGTGTTTTTGCAATAGCAGAATACACCCAGAGTATGTAAACGGTGTATCTCACACCTACAGAAATGCATAAAATGCTATACAAAAAATGTTTTTGCCTAAAAAAAATTTGAATAGCACAATAGAAGAAAAATATATAAATTGGGTAACTCACACCTCCAGATATGCAGAAAACACAGTGAAATATTTTTTTTCGCACTAAATGTGTGTTTTTGCAATAGCAGAATAAACCCAGAGTATGTAAACGGTGTATCTCACACCTACAGAAATGCAGAAAATGCTATACAAAAAAATGTTTTTGCCTAAAAAAAAATTATTTGAATAGCACAATAGAAGAAAAATATATAAATTGTGTATCTCACACCTCCAGATATGCAGAAAACACTGCAAAATATTTTTTTTTGCACTAAATGTGTGTTTTTGCAATAGCAGAATAAACCCAGAGTATGTAAACGGTGTATCTCACACCTACAGAAATGCAGAAAATGCTATTAAACAAAAATGTTTTTGCCCTAAAAATTTTTTGGGGGGAATAGCACAATAGAAGAAAAATATATAAATTGTGTATCACACACCTCCAGATATGCAGAAAACACTGCAAAATATTTTTTTTTTTGCACTAAATGTGTGTTTTTGCAATAGTAGAATACACCCAGAGTATGTAAACGGTGTATCTCACACCTACAGAAATGCAGAAAATGCTATACAAAAAAATGTTTTTGCCTAAAAAAAATTTATTTGAATAGCACAATAGAAGAAAAATATATAAATTGGGTAACTCACACCTCCAGATATGCAGAAAACACTGCAAAATATTTTACTAAATGTGTCTTTTTGCAATAGCAGAATACACCCAGAGTATGTAAACGGAGTATCTCACACCTACAGAAATGCAGAAAATGCTATACAAAAAAATGTTTTTGCCTAAAAAAAATTATTTGAATAGCACAATAGAAGAAAAATATATAAATTGGGTAACTCACACCTCCAGATATGCAGAAAACACTGCAAAATATTTTTTTCGCACTAAATGTGTGTTTTTGCAATAGCAGAATAAACCCAGAGTATGTAAACGGTGTATCTCACACCTACAGAAATGCAGAAAATGCTCTTTAAAAAATGTTTTTGCCCTAAAATAAATTTATTTGAATAGCACAATAGAAAAAAAATATATAAATTGTGTATCACACACCTCCAGATATGCAGAAAACACTGCAAATTATTTATTTGTGCACTAAATGTGTGTTTTTGCAATAGCAAAATACAACCAGAGTATGTAAACGATGTATCTCAAAACCTACAGAAATGCAGAAAATGCTATTCAAAAAAAATTTTTTTGCCCTAAAAAATTTGTATTTGAATAGCACAATAGAAGAAGAATATAGAAATTGGGTATCTCACACCTCAAGATATGCAGAAAACACTGCAAAATATTTTTTTGCACTAAATGTGTGTTTTTGCAATAGCAGAATAAACCCAGAGTATGTAACCGGTGTATCTCACACCTAAAGAAATGCAGAAAATGCTATTAAAAAATGTTTTTGCCCTAAAAAAAATTATTTGAATAGCACAATAGAAGAAAAATATATAAATTGTGTATCACACACCTTCAGATATGCAGAAAACACTGCAAAATATTTTTTTTGCACTAAATGTGTGTTTTTGCAATAGCAGAATACACCCAGAGTATGTAAACAATGTATCTCAAAACCTACAGAAATGCAGAAAATGCTATACAAAAAAATGTTTTTGCCTAAAAAAACTTTATTTGAATAGCACAATAGAAGAAAAATATATAAATTGGGTAACTCACACCTCCAGATATGCAGAAAACACAGTGAAATAATTTTTTTCGCACTAAATGTGTGTTTTTGCAATAGCAGAATAAACCCAGAGTATGTAAACGGTGTATCTCATACCTACAGAAATGCAGAAAATGCTCTTTAAAAAATGTTTTTGCCCTAAATAATTTTTATTTCAATAGCACAATAGAAGAAAAATATATAAATTGGGTATCTCACACCTCCAGATATGCAGAAAACACTGCAAATTTTTTTTTTTGCACTAAATGTGTGTTTTTGCAATAGCAGAATACACCCAGAGTATGTAAACAATGTATCTCAAAACCTACAGAAATGCAGAAAATGCTATTAAAAAAAAAATTTTTTTGCCCTAAAATTTTTTTGGGGGGAATAGCACAATAGAAGAAAAATATATAAATTGTGTATCACACACCTCCAGATATGCAGAAAACACTGCAAAATATTATTTTTTTTGCACTAAATGTGTGTTTTTGCAATAGCAGAATACACCCAGAGTATGTAAACGGTGTATCTCACACCTACAGAAATGCAGAAAATGCTATTTAAAAAATGTTTTTGCCCTAAATATTTTTTATTTGAATAGCACAATAGAAGAAAAATATATAAATTGGGTATCTCACACCTCCAGATATGCAGAAAACACTGCAAAATATTTTTTTTGCACTAAATGTGTGTTTTTGCAATAGCAGAATAAACCCAGAGTATGTAAACGGTGTATCTCACACCTACAGAAATGCAGAAAATTCTATAAAAAAAAAAATGTTTTTGCCCTAAAATAAATTTATTTGAATAGCACAATAGAAGAAAAATATATAAATTGTGTATAACACACCTCCAGATATGCAGAAAATACTGCAAATAATTTTTTTTTTGCACTAAATGTGTGTTTTTGCAATAGCAGAATACACCCAGAGTATGTAAACGGTGTATCTCACACCTACAGAAATGCAGAAAATGCTATTTAAAAAATGTTTTTGCCCTAAATATTTTTTATTTGAATAGCACAATAGAAGAAAAATATATAAATTGGGTATCTCACACCTCCAGATATGCAGAAAACACTGCAAAATATTTTTTTTGCACTAAATGTGTGTTTTTGCAATAGCAGAATAAACCCAGAGTATGTAAACGGTGTATCTCACACCTACAGAAATGCAGAAAATGCTATTAAACAAAAATGTTTTTGCCCTAAAAATTTTTTGGGGGGAATAGCACAATAGAAGAAAAATATATAAATTGTGTATCACACACCTCCAGATATGCAGAAAACACTGCAAAATATATTTTTTTTTGCACTAAATGTGTGTTTTTGCAATAGTAGAATACACCCAGAGTATGTAAACGGTGTATCTCACACCTACAGAAATGCAGAAAATGCTATACAAAAAAATGTTTTTGCCTAAAAAAAATTTATTTGAATAGCACAATAGAAGAAAAATATATAAATTGGGTAACTCACACCTCCAGATATGCAGAAAACACTGCAAAATATTTTACTAAATGTGTCTTTTTGCAATAGCAGAATACACCCAGAGTATGTAAACGGAGTATCTCACACCTACAGAAATGCAGAAAATGCTATACAAAAAAATGTTTTTGCCTAAAAAAAAATTATTTGAATAGCACAATAGAAGAAAAATATATAAATTGGGTAACTCACACCTCCAGATATGCAGAAAACACTGCAAAATATTTTTTTCGCACTAAATGTGTGTTTTTGCAATAGCAGAATAAACCCAGAGTATGTAAACGGTGTATCTCACACCTACAGAAATGCAGAAAATGCTCTTTAAAAAATGTTTTTGCCCTAAAATAAATTTATTTGAATAGCACAATAGAAAAAAAATATATAAATTGTGTATCACACACCTCCAGATATGCAGAAAACACTGCAAATTATTTATTTGTGCACTAAATGTGTGTTTTTGCAATAGCAAAATACAACCAGAGTATGTAAACGATGTATCTCAAAACCTACAGAAATGCAGAAAATGCTATTCAAAAAAAATTTTTTTGCCCTAAAAAATTTGTATTTGAATAGCACAATAGAAGAAGAATATAGAAATTGGGTATCTCACACCTCAAGATATGCAGAAAACACTGCAAAATATTTTTTTGCACTAAATGTGTGTTTTTGCAATAGCAGAATAAACCCAGAGTATGTAACCGGTGTATCTCACACCTAAAGAAATGCAGAAAATGCTATTAAAAAATGTTTTTGCCCTAAAAAAAATTATTTGAATAGCACAATAGAAGAAAAATATATAAATTGTGTATCACACACCTTCAGATATGCAGAAAACACTGCAAAATATTTTTTTTGCACTAAATGTGTGTTTTTGCAATAGCAGAATACACCCAGAGTATGTAAACAATGTATCTCAAAACCTACAGAAATGCAGAAAATGCTATACAAAAAAATGTTTTTGCCTAAAAAAACTTTATTTGAATAGCACAATAGAAGAAAAATATATAAATTGGGTAACTCACACCTCCAGATATGCAGAAAACACAGTGAAATAATTTTTTTTGCACTAAATGTGTGTTTTTGCAATAGCAGAATAAACCCAGAGTATGTAAACGGTGTATCTCATACCTACAGAAATGCAGAAAATGCTCTTTAAAAAATGTTTTTGCCCTAAATAATTTTTATTTCAATAGCACAATAGAAGAAAAATATATAAATTGGGTATCTCACACCTCCAGATATGCAGAAAACACTGCAAATTTTTTTTTTTGCACTAAATGTGTGTTTTTGCAATAGCAGAATACACCCAGAGTATGTAAACAATGTATCTCAAAACCTACAGAAATGCAGAAAATGCTATTCAAAAAAAAATTTTTTTGCCCTAAAATTTTTTTGGGGGGAATAGCACAATAGAAGAAAAATATATAAATTGTGTATCACACACCTCCAGATATGCAGAAAACACTGCAAAATATTATTTTTTTTGCACTAAATGTGTGTTTTTGCAATAGCAGAATACACCCAGAGTATGTAAACGGTGTATCTCACACCTACAGAAATGCAGAAAATGCTATTTAAAAAATGTTTTTGCCCTAAATATTTTTTATTTGAATAGCACAATAGAAGAAAAATATATAAATTGGGTATCTCACACCTCCAGATATGCAGAAAACACTGCAAAATATTTTTTTTGCACTAAATGTGTGTTTTTGCAATAGCAGAATAAACCCAGAGTATGTAAACGGTGTATCTCACACCTACAGAAATGCAGAAAATTCTATAAAAAAAAAAATGTTTTTGCCCTAAAAAGTTTTTATTTGAATAGCACAATAGAAGAAAAATATATAAATTGTGTATCACACACCTCCGGATATGCAGAAAACACTGCAAAAATTTTTTTTTTGCACTAAATGTGTTTTTTTGCAATAGCAGAATACACCCAGAGTATGTAAACGGTGTGTCTCACACCTAAAGAAATGCAGAAAAAACTATTCAAAAAAAATGTTTTTGCCCTAAAAATCTTTTATTTGAATAGCACAATAGAAGAAAAATATATAAATTGGGTATCTCACACTTCAAGATATGCAGAAAACACTGCAAAATATAATTTTTGTTGCACTAAATATGTGTTTTTGCAATATCAGAAAAAACCCAGAGTATGTAATCGGTGTATCTCACACCTACAGAAATGCAGAAAATGCTATTTATAAAAATGTTTTTGCCCTAAATATTTTTTATTTCAATAGCACAATAGAAGAAAAATATATAAATTGGGTATCTCACACCTCCAGATATGCAGAAATCACTGCAAAATATATTTTTTTTCACTAAATGTGTGTTTTTGCAATAGCAGAATACACCCAGAGTATGTAAACAGTGTATCTCACACCTACAGAAATGCAGAAAATGCTATTCAAAAAAAATGTTTTTGCCCTAAAAAAAAAATATTTGAATAGCACAATAGAAGAAAAATATATAAATTGGGTATCTCACACCTCCAGATATGCAGAAAACACTGCAAAAATTTTTTTTTGCACTAAATGTGCGTTTTTGCAATAGCAGAATAAACCCAGAGTATGTAAACGATGTATCTCACACCTACAGAAATGCAGAAAATGCTATTAAAAAAAAAATGTTTTTGCCCTAAAAATTTTTGATTTGAATAGCACAATAGAAGAAAAATATATAAATTGTGTATCACACACCTCCAGATATGCAGAAAACACTGCAAAATATATATTTTTTTGCACTAAATGTGTGTTTTTGCAATTGCTGAATACACCCAGTGTATGTAAACGATGTATCTCAAAACCTACAGAAATGCAGAAAATGCTATTCAAAAAAAATGTTTTTGCCCTAAAAAAAATTTTGGGGGAATAGCACAATAGAAGAAAAATATATAAATTGTGTATCACACACCTCCAGATATGCAGAAAACACTGCAAAATATTTTTTTTTTGCACTAAATGTGTGTTTTTGCAATAGTAGAATACACCCAGAGTATGTAAACGGTGTATCTCACACCTACAGAAATGCATAAAATGCTATACAAAAAAATGTTTTTGCCTAAAAAAAAATTATTTGAATAGCACAATAGAAGAAAAATATATAAATTGGGTAACTCACACCTCCAGATATGCAGAAAACACTGCAAAATATTTTACTAAATGTGTGTTTTTGCAATAGCAGAATACACCCAGAGTATGTAAACGGTGTATCTCACACCTACAGAAATGCAGAAAATGCTATACAAAAAAATGTTTTTGCCTAAAAAAAATTTTTTGAATAGCACAATAGAAGAAAAATATATAAATTGGGTAACTCACACCTCCAGATATGCAGAAAACACTGCAAATTATTTATTTGTGCACTAAATGTGTGTTTTTGCAATAGCAAAATACAACCAGAGTATGTAAACGATGTATCTCAAAACCTACAGAAATGCAGAAAATGCTATTCAAAAAAAATGTTTTTGCCCTAAAAATTTTTTATTTGAATAGCACAATAGAAGAAAAATATATAAATTGGGTATCTCGCACCTCAAGATATGCAGAAAACACTGCAAAATATTTTTTTTGCACTAAATATGTGTTTTTGCAATAGCAGAATACACCCAGAGTATGTAAACGGTGTGTCTCACACCTACAGAAATGCATAAAATGCTATTTAAAAAAATGTTTTTGCCCTAAATATTTTTTATTTTAATAGCACAATAGAAGAAAAATATATAAATTGTGTATCTCACACCTCCAGATATGCAGAAAACACTGCAAAATATTTTTTTTGCACTAAATGTGTGTTTTTGCAATAGCAGAATAAACCCAGAGTATGTAAACGGTGTATCTCACACCTACAGAAATGCAGAAAATGCTATTAAAAAAAATGTTTTTGCCCTAAAAAAAATATTTGAATAGCACAATAGAAGAAAAATATATAAATTGTGTATCACACACCTTCAGATATGCAGAAAACACTGCAAAATATATTTTTTGCACTAAATGTGTGTTTTTGCAATAGCAGAATACACCCAGAGTATGTAAACGGTGTATCTCACACCTACAGAAATGCATAAAATGCTATACAAAAAATGTTTTTGCCTAAAAAAAATTTGAATAGCACAATAGAAGAAAAATATATAAATTGGGTAACTCACACCTCCAGATATGCAGAAAACACAGTGAAATATTTTTTTTCGCACTAAATGTGTGTTTTTGCAATAGCAGAATAAACCCAGAGTATGTAAACGGTGTATCTCACACCTACAGAAATGCAGAAAATGCTATTAAAAAAAAAATGTTTTTGCCCTAAAAAAAATTTATTTGAATAGCACAATAGAAGAAAAATATATAAATTGTGTATCACACACCTCCAGATATGCAGAAAACACTGCAATATATATATTTTTTTGCACTAAATGTGTGTTTTTGCAATAGCTGAATACAACCAGTGTATGTAAACGATGTATCTTAAAACCTACAGAAATGCAGAAAATGCTATTCAAAAAAAAATGTTTTTGCCCTAAAAATTTTTTTGGGGGAATAGCACAATAGAAGAAAAATATATAAATTGTGTATCACACACCTCCAGATATGCAGAAAACACTGCAAAATATTTTTTTTTTGCACTAAATGTGTGTTTTTGCAATAGTAGAATACACCCAGAGTATGTAAACGGTGTATCTCACACCTACAGAAATGCAGAAAATGTTTTTGCCTAAAAAAAAATTATTTGAATAGCACAATAGAAGAAAAATATATAAATTGGGTAACTCACACCTCCAGATATGCAGAAAACACTGCAAAATATTTTACTAAATGTGTCTTTTTGCAATAGCAGAATACACCCAGAGTATGTAAACGGAGTATCTCACACCTACAGAAATGCAGAAAATGCTATACAAAAAAATGTTTTTGCCTAAAAAAAAATTATTTGAATAGCACAATAGAAGAAAAATATATAAATTGTGTATCTCACACCTCCAGATATGCAGAAAACACTGCAAAATATTTTTTTTTGCACTAAATGTGTGTTTTTGCAATAGCAGAATAAACCCAGAGTATGTAAACGGTGTATCTCACACCTACAGAAATGCAGAAAATGCTATTAAACAAAAATGTTTTTGCCCTAAAAATTTTTTGGGGGGAATAGCACAATAGAAGAAAAATATATAAATTGTGTATCACACACCTCCAGATATGCAGAAAACACTGCAAAATATTTTTTTTTTTGCACTAAATGTGTGTTTTTGCAATAGTAGAATACACCCAGAGTATGTAAACGGTGTATCTCACACCTACAGAAATGCAGAAAATGCTATACAAAAAAATGTTTTTGCCTAAAAAAAATTTATTTGAATAGCACAATAGAAGAAAAATATATAAATTGGGTAACTCACACCTCCAGATATGCAGAAAACACTGCAAAATATTTTACTAAATGTGTCTTTTTGCAATAGCAGAATACACCCAGAGTATGTAAATGGAGTATCTCACACCTACAGAAATGCAGAAAATGCTATACAAAAAAATGTTTTTGCCTAAAAAAAAATTATTTGAATAGCACAATAGAAGAAAAATATATAAATTGGGTAACTCACACCTCCAGATATGCAGAAAACACTGCAAAATATTTTTTTCGCACTAAATGTGTGTTTTTGCAATAGCAGAATAAACCCAGAGTATGTAAACGGTGTATCTCACACCTACAGAAATGCAGAAAATGCTCTTTAAAAAATGTTTTTGCCCTAAAATAAATTTATTTGAATAGCACAATAGAAAAAAAATATATAAATTGTGTATCACACACCTCCAGATATGCAGAAAACACTGCAAATTATTTATTTGTGCACTAAATGTGTGTTTTTGCAATAGCAAAATACAACCAGAGTATGTAAACGATGTATCTCAAAACCTACAGAAATGCAGAAAATGCTATTCAAAAAAAATTTTTTTGCCCTAAAAAATTTGTATTTGAATAGCACAATAGAAGAAGAATATAGAAATTGGGTATCTCACACCTCAAGATATGCAGAAAACACTGCAAAATATTTTTTTGCACTAAATGTGTGTTTTTGCAATAGCAGAATAAACCCAGAGTATGTAACCGGTGTATCTCACACCTAAAGAAATGCAGAAAATGCTATTAAAAAATGTTTTTGCCCTAAAAAAAATTATTTGAATAGCACAATAGAAGAAAAATATATAAATTGTGTATCACACACCTTCAGATATGCAGAAAACACTGCAAAATATTTTTTTTGCACTAAATGTGTGTTTTTGCAATAGCAGAATACACCCAGAGTATGTAAACAATGTATCTCAAAACCTACAGAAATGCAGAAAATGCTATACAAAAAAATGTTTTTGCCTAAAAAAACTTTATTTGAATAGCACAATAGAAGAAAAATATATAAATTGGGTAACTCACACCTCCAGATATGCAGAAAACACAGTGAAATAATTTTTTTCGCACTAAATGTGTGTTTTTGCAATAGCAGAATAAACCCAGAGTATGTAAACGGTGTATCTCATACCTACAGAAATGCAGAAAATGCTCTTTAAAAAATGTTTTTGCCCTAAATAATTTTTATTTCAATAGCACAATAGAAGAAAAATATATAAATTGGGTATCTCACACCTCCAGATATGCAGAAAACACTGCAAATTTTTTTTTTTGCACTAAATGTGTGTTTTTGCAATAGCAGAATACACCCAGAGTATGTAAACAATGTATCTCAAAACCTACAGAAATGCAGAAAATGCTATTCAAAAAAAAATTTTTTTGCCCTAAAATTTTTTTGGGGGGAATAGCACAATAGAAGAAAAATATATAAATTGTGTATCACACACCTCCAGATATGCAGAAAACACTGCAAAATATAATTTTTTTTTGCACTAAATGTGTGTTTTTGCAATAGCAGAATACACCCAGAGTATGTAAACGGTGTATCTCACACCTACAGAAATGCAGAAAATGCTATTTAAAAAATGTTTTTGCCCTAAATATTTTTTATTTGAATAGCACAATAGAAGAAAAATATATAAATTGGGTATCTCACACCTCCAGATATGCAGAAAACACTGCAAAATATTTTTTTTGCACTAAATGTGTGTTTTTGCAATAGCAGAATAAACCCAGAGTATGTAAACGGTGTATCTCACACCTACAGAAATGCAGAAAATTCTATAAAAAAAAAAATGTTTTTGCCCTAAAATAAATTTATTTGAATAGCACAATAGAAGAAAAATATATAAATTGTGTATAACACACCTCCAGATATGCAGAAAATACTGCAAATAATTTTTTTTTTGCACTAAATGTGTGTTTTTGCAATAGCAGAATACACCCAGAGTATGTAAACGGTGTATCTCACACCTACAGAAATGCAGAAAATGCTATTTAAAAAATGTTTTTGCCCTAAATATTTTTTATTTGAATAGCACAATAGAAGAAAAATATATAAATTGGGTATCTCACACCTCCAGATATGCAGAAAACACTGCAAAATATTTTTTTTGCACTAAATGTGTGTTTTTGCAATAGCAGAATAAACCCAGAGTATGTAAACGGTGTATCTCACACCTACAGAAATGCAGAAAATTCTATAAAAAAAAATGTTTTTGCCCTAAAATAAATTTATTTGAATAGCACAATAGAAGAAAAATATATAAATTGTGTATAACACACCTCCAGATATTCAGAAAACACTGCAAATTATTTATTTGTGCACTAAATGTGTGTTTTTGCAATAGCAAAATACAACCAGAGTATGTAAACGATGTATCTCAAAACCTACAGAAATGCAGAAAATGCTATTCAAAAAAAATGTTTTTGCCCTAAAAAAAATTTATTTGAATAGCACAATAGAAGAAAAATATATAAATTGGGTATCTCACACCTCAAGATATGCAGAAAACACTGCAAAATATTTTTTTTTGCACTAAATATGTGTTTTTGCAATAGCAGAATACACCCAGAGTATGTAAACGGTGTGTCTCAGACCTACAGAAATGCAGAAAATGCTATTTAAAAAAATGTTTTTGCCCTAAATATTTTTTATTTCAATAGCACAATAGAAGAAAAATATATAAATTGTGTATCTCACACCTCCAGATATGCAGAAAACACTGCAAAATATTTTTTTTGCACTAAATGTGTGTTTTTGCAATAGCAGAATAAACCCAGAGTATGTAAACGGTGTATCTCACACCTACAGAAATGCAGAAAATGCTATTAAACAAAAATGTTTTTGCCCTAAAAAAATTATTTGAATAGCACAATAGAAGAAAAATATATAAATTGTGTATCACACACCTTCAGATATGCAGAAAACACTGCAAAATATTTTTTTTGCACTAAATGTGTGTTTTTGCAATAGCAGAATACACCCAGAGTATGTAAACGGTGTATCTCACACCTACAGAAATGCAGAAAATGCTATACAAAAAAATGTTTTTGCCTAAAAAAAAATTATTTGAATAGCACAATAGAAGAAAAATATATAAATTGTGTAACTCACACCACCAGATATGCAGAAAACACTGTGAAATATTTTTTTGCACTAAATGTGTGTTTTTGCAATAGCAGAATAAACCCAGAGTATGTAAACGGTGTATCTCACACCTACAGAAATGCAGAAAATGCTATTTAAAAAATGTTTTTGTCCTAAATATTTTTTATTTCAATAGCACAATAGAAGAAAAATATATAAATTGGGCATCTCACACCTCCAGATATGCAGAAAACACTGCAATTTTTTTATTTTTTTGCACTAAATGTGTGTTTTTGCAATAGCAGAATACACCCAGAGTATGTAAACGATGTATCGAAAAACCTACAGAAATGCAGAAAATGCTATTCAAAAAAAATGTTTTTGCCCTAAAAAATTTTTTTGGGTAATAGCACAATAGAAGAAAAAATAGGATTTTTGTACTCACCGTAAAATCCGTTTCTCTGGCATCCATGGACTGACACAGTGTGTCTTATACACCTTTACACGTAGGTTATGTCCCTGCTTGCAGGAGAAGAGCTAGGCAGAATGTGAGATGTTATACATACATTCTAAACAGCCAGAGCTGAACAGCCCCGCCCAGGGGGGCGGTCCCTCCGGACATAACCCTCCCACTGCAGTCAGCAGACCTCAGTTCGTAACAAAGCAGTACAAACTTAAAAAGAAGGGTGGGTGCTGTGTCAGTCCATGGATGCCAGAGAAACGGATTTTACGGTGAGTACAAAAATCCTATTTTCTCTTGTCATCCATGGACTGACACAGCGTGTCTTATACACCTTTACACGTGGGATGTCCCAAAGCAGTGTCAAGAGGGATGGGAGCAGTATAAATGGAAAACCAAAAACTTCACTCCAAACAAGGCAGAGCTCCTCAACGGAGGAGTTGCAACATCAAACAGCGGCCTGCAACACCTTGCGGCCGAAGGAAGCATCCGAAGATGCAGACACATCAACCTTATAAAACTTAGAAAAGGTATGAACAGACGACCAGGTCGCCGCCTTGCACACTTGTGCAACCGACGCTTGATGTCGGAAAGCCCAGGAAGCACCAATTGCCCTGGTGGAATGTGCCGTAACCGGAAAGGGAGGCGCCCGCCCCTTGAGAGCATAAGCTTGAATGACGGTTTGTCTGATCCACCTAGAAATGGTGGCAGACGAAACCGCTTGGCCCTGTTTTGGACCAGAGACAGCCACAAATAGTGAGTCAGACTTCCGAATAGAAGCAGTAGCAGGCAGGTACACCCGCAAGGCTCATACCACATCCAAAGTGTGAAGCGCAAACTCTCTGGGATGCGATGGGTGAGGACACAAGGACGGGAGGACAATGTCCTCGTTTAAGTGGAAGGCCGAGACCACCTTTGGCAGAAAAGAAGGTCGCGGACGTAACACCGCCTTATCCTTATGGATGACCAAAAAGGGCGACTTGCAGGACAAGGCCGCCAATTCAGACACTCGTCTAATGGAAGTAATGGCCACCAAGAAGGCCACCTTCTGAGACAAAGTCAAGAGGGGAATATCTCTAATATTTTCAAAGGGAGGTTCCTGGAGGACCGAGAGCACCAAATTCAGATCCCACGGGGGGAGAGGAGGCTTGACAGGGGGGAGCACATGGCGAACCCCCTGCACAAAGGTGCTAACCAAGGGATGACCCGCCAGCGGTCGCTGAAAGAAGATGGCCAAGGCCGAAATCTGACCCTTAATGGTACTCAAAGCGAGCTTTTGGGTCACGCCACGCTGCAGAAAATGCAGGATTCTGGGAACGGAATACGTTCGTGGGCGCCAGTCCAGCTCTTCGCACATGGCGATGTAAGCTCTCCAAGTACGGTGATAGATCTTTCTGGAGGAAGACTTCCGTGCCCTTAACATGGTCGAAATGACCGAATCCGAGAGACCTCGGTCTCTCAGCACCTGGCTTTCAATAACCATGCCGTTAAAGCCAGAGACTGTAAAGCAGGATGAAATATAGGACCTTGAGACAGAAGGTCCCCCCGTATTGGTAACCGCCAGGGAACGTCTGCGACGAGACGTACCAGATCAGCGTACCAGTGACGCCGAGGCCAATCCGGAGCAATGAGGATCACCGGAATTCCCTCGGTCGCTACCCTGCGGAGCAGGTGAGGGAGCAACTGCAGCGGAGGATAAACGTATATCAGGTGATACTGACCCCATGGGGCCACCAACGCATCCGAGGCATCCGCCCAGGGATCCCTGGATCTGGCCACAAACCTCGACACCTTGTGATTGAGTCGAGAGGCCATCAGGTCCACATCCGGCGTGCCCCACCGTCTACAAAGGAGGTGAAAGACCTCCGGGTGCAAGGACCACTCTCCCTGGTCCAGCGTCTGGCGACTTAGATAGTCCGCCTGCCAATTGTCTACGCCCGGAATGTAGACGGCCGACAGAGCCGGCACGCTTCTTTCGGCCCACCTCAGGATGCGGGCGACCTCGGAAGCCGCAGCTGAGCTCCGAGTCCCCCCTTGATGGTTGACATACGCCACTGCTGTGGCGTTGTCTGTTTGGATCCTGATGGAGTGACCCTGTAGTTTCTCCGACCATGAGGAGAGGCACAGTCTGATTGCCCGTATCTCCAGCACATTGATCGGTAAGAGGGCTTCGTCCGGAGTCCAAAGCCCTTGGGCCGACAGGACTCCCCAGACTCCCCCCCAGCCCGTCAGGCTGGCGTCCGTCGTGATCACCGTCCATTGGATGGGGGGGAACGACTTCCCGGACCGAAGAGCCGGGGACCTCAACCACCACGTCAGGGACACCCTGACCAGGTGACTCACCTGGATCTGAAGATCCAAGGACAACGGGGATTTGTCCCAAGTGGATAAGATCTCTTTCTGTAAAGCCCTGGTGTGCGCTTGGGCATAAGGAACGGCCTCGAAGGAGGCCACCATGAGTCCCAGGACTCTCATACAAAAGGGGATTGACGAACATTTTCGGGACGTCAGCACCCGTACTGCAGACTGAAGTGTCAGTAGTTTGTCTGGAGGTAGGAAGACTCTTGCCTCCAAGGAGTCCAGAATCAGACCTAGATACTCCAGACGCTGAGTCGGGACTAGAACCGACTTCTGAACGTTCAGGAGCCACCCAAACTCCCTGAGGGTCTGACTGACGATAGTCACACTTTCTTCCAATTCTGAGCCACTGTCTGCTCTCAGAAGAAAATCGTCCAAATAGCCCACGATAGCAATGCCTCGCTGTCTCAGCAAAGCTAGGACCGGAGCAAGCACCTTGGTGAACACCCTCGGTGCCGAGGCTAGGCCGAAGGGAAGAGCCACAAATTGATAGTGGACTTCGCCGACCGCAAAGCGCAGAAACTTCTGGTGGCTTGCGCAGATCGGAACATGCAAGTAGGCATCCTTGATGTCCAAGGATGCCAGAAAATCCCCTTGATGGAGTGTAGCGATCACCGTGCGAATGGATTCCATGTGGAATTTTTGCACCTTCACGAAGGCATTCAGGGCCTTGAGGTCCAGGATTGGCCGAACCCCGTCCTTCTTTGGAACAACAAACAGATTCGAGTAGAACCCCTGAAACCTCTCCTGGGACGGAACCGGCACAATTACTCCGGACCCGATCAAATCCTGTACAGCCCCCAAGAGGGCTGCCCGACGGGCAGGAAGGAGAGGGAGATTTGAAGGAAAGAATCTGTCTGGGGGCCAGGAGCGGAACTCTATTCTGTATCCTGAGGTGACCACCTCGCACACCCACCGGTCGGAGATCCGGGAGGTCCACCGATCCGTGAACCTGCGAAGTCGTCCCCCCACCCCAGAGACGGGCGGGGGCAAGACTTCACGCGGAGGCGGGCTTGGGAGCCGGCTTGTTCGGCTTACGCACCCGGGGCGCTTGTGCCCGCCAGCCGCACTGTTGTCAGTCTGGGATGGCTTACCCGTGGACTCTGACGAACGAAAAAAAAAAACCTTTTTTGCTGGAAAGGAAGGACCCGGTTTACGTCGGGCCTCCTTACCCTTGATAGTTTGAGGAAGGAGAGTGCTTTTACCTCCCGTGACATCCTTGATGATGTCATCCAGAGCAGCACCAAAAAGTCTACCACCCTTAAAAGGTAGATCCGTCAGGAGCTTCTTAGAGGCTAGGTCAGCAGACCAGCATTTCAACCAGATGAGACGACGCAATACCACCGCCGAGACAGAGGCCCTGGATATTAAAGGGGCCGCGTCCAACGTGGCGTCGCACACATATATCAGACCCTGCACCATCTGGTGGGCCAGAGCAATAGTGTCTGGAGGAAGGTTATACTCCTGCACAGTTTGGTGCAAAATTTTTGCCCATTCCGTGAGTGTCTGAGACACAAGGGTCGCCGCTACTACGGGCCGTAGGGCGGATCCCAACAAGGCGAACATGGCTCTGCTCACCACTTCTGACCTCCTGTCAGTGGGGTCCTTAAATGCAGGAGTCCCCTCCATCGGGAGAGTGGTGGCCTTGTTTAAACGGGCGACTGGAGGGTCGACCACCAGGGGAGAAGCCCACTTTTTAAGCAGGGCGTCTTCAAAGGGGTATCTAATAGACAAACGCTGCGGGACCATGAAAGTCGTCTGCGGCTTTTCCCAGACCTGGTCAATGAGCTGGTCAAAGAAAGGTACATATGGAAAAACCTTTTTAGAAGGCTTGGTCTTAAAAGAACCAAAGGAGACTGTATCCGCCTGAGGTTCTGCAGTCGCAGCATTTAGCTTGAGAGTGTCCCTCACAGCATCAATGAGTTCACTAACAAGCGCCCTGTCATTTACTGACTCAGAACTGGAGTCTTCCTCACAAGGAATGTCCTGTTCAAAGCCATCTAAATATTCAGAGTTAGGGTCCTGAGCAGCAGCAGCTAGGCCCATATCTGAATCAGAGCACTCCCCTTGTGGAGATAAAGTGGGGAGAGGGCGCTTTTTTGCTCCCTTGTGCTCACACACAGCTTCCATCCTGGTCATAAATGATTCCAGGACTGCCGACAACTGGTCCATAGGGACCGCAGGTGCTGGAGCACTGGCTGCTGCCTCTGGCATGTTAGGGGAAGCTGGTGACTCTGACTCCATAATGTCCCCCTCTGAGACCACCCACAGGCTGTGCTGACTGAAGTAGGGGAATGCCCAGGGGACCCACCAACCTGACCAGGACCGCTCGGTTCCGCTGCCCTGTCTCTCCGCGCCGCGCTGCTCAGCGTGAGTGAGCTGAGAGGAGAGAGACTGTGAGGAGATTCGCGCCGTTCCTGAGCGGCGCTAGAGGCCAAACTAGAGCTAGAAGAAGGTGCGGCTACAAGAAAATGGCCGCCGCAATGTGCTCTGGCGGACCACGGCAAGATGGCCGCCAATGTAAAAAACAGCACAGTCACCAAACATGGCGCCGAACGGCGCCCAGGCCCCTCACTCTCAAATAAACAGCCCCAGCGAAATGCAGAGCAGCATGAGCCCCCCCCCCCCAGGACAGTATGGCCCCCAGGCACCCCACACAGTACAGCGCCAGCGAAGTGCACAGAGAGTGACATTAAAAAACACAGGGGGAGACAGGGAAATCCCCCACACAAGAAACACACAGCATGTACTCACCTGCAGCCAGGAGAGACTACTTACCCGTCCCCTGAGGGACCCACTGGTGTGTTTCTGACAGAACTATCACAGTGCGGTACTGAGTAGCTGTCGGCCCGGTCCACCGCGAAAGATACAGCCGGACTGTTCTATCTTGAGAGGACCGCGGAGCTGGAAGCCCACCGGCCACCCCTGGAGTCGTGGGGCATGTCGTGAACTGAGTCTCACGCACACAAGGCGAGGATCAGCACGCTCGATGGTCGGACAGGGAAGACTACGAGGATATCTTGTACCCAACCTGTTGCCCAGCCGACAGTTGATAGAAGATCTCAAAAGAAAAAAATAGGAAAAAATTCCAAAAGGAATAAAAAATAGGTCAGGAGACTGGCTCCTGAGAGAGCCACGTCTTCTCCTTCTGCTAGGCAGAAAAAAACTGAGGTCTGCTGACTGCAGTGGGAGGGTTATGTCCGGAGGGACCGCTCCCCTAGGCGGGGCTGTTCAGCTCTGGCTGTTTAGAATGTATGTATAACATCTCACATTCTGCCTAGGTCTTCTCCTGCAAGCAGGGACATAACCCACGTGTAAAGGTGTATAAGACACGCTGTGTCAGTCCACGGATGACAAGAGAAATATATAAATTGTGTATCACACACCTCCAGATATGCAGAAAACACTGCAAAATATTTTTTTGCACTAAATGTGTGTTTTTGCAATAGCAGAATACACCCAGAGTATGTAAACGGTGTGTCTCACACCTACAGAAATGCAGAAAATGCTATTAAAAAAAGAAGTTTTTGCCCTAAAAAAAAAAATTTGAATAGCACAATAGAAGAAAAATATATAAATTGTGTATCACACACCTCCAGATATGCAGAAAACACTGCAAAATTTTTTTTTTTGCACTAAGTGTTTTCTTGCAATAGCAGAATACACCCAGAGTATGTAAACGGTGTGTCTCACACCTACAGAAATGCAGAAAAAGTTATTAAAAAAAAATGTTTTTGCCCTAAAAATGTTTTTTCTTTCTCGTACATCACGGGACACAGAGCGACATAGTCATTACTAATGGGTTATATAGATACCGTCAGGTGCTGGCACTGGCAACTTCCAAAACCGGAAGTACCCTCCCCTATATAAGCCCCTCCCATCCGGGAGCACCTCAGTTTTTTGCCAGTGTCTAAGGTGTTGGCCAAGAAGAAACATGTGTTTTTCACTGAGCTTGCGTACAGGTTCTTTTGGGCCTCAGTAAGCTATTCCGGATCCGACCAAAAAAGCTTCATAGCTAAACGGTCGGTACCCGGGCCTTGCAGAGAAGAGCAAGGTTTTGCCTGTAATGCTTCTCTTAGGAGAGCTGGACCCTGGGATCCAGAGCTCTGGTCATACCCACGACCAAGATGTTTTCTGTGCAGGGTGCTATACAGGTCCAGGGGAGTGGAATCCTTGGGAACCCGGTCCCTGAAGGTTTGATTACAATGCCTGCCGTGATAGGTGAAGTTTGGGCTTTTGTGGACCAAAACAAAGTCCTGCGGCGGGGAACAGGTAAGTGGGGGCTCCCAGGAACTTGGTTCTATTGGGGGACCCCCAAGCCTAATTTGTCTTTCTGTCTGTTACCTAATGGTATTCCCGCAAAATTCTGTGCATGCCTGTAACTACTAAAAAAATGTAATAATTTTTAATGGTGGTCAAGAAAAAAAAAAAAAAAAAAGTTTTTTATATATATATTTAATAGATTAGACTGCGGTACCTGTGTTTGTCCACTAGAGGCCGCTGTGGAATGTTTTCTTGTCATGTGGACTAGCTTCTTCTCAGCAGAGCAAAGTCCAGGCAGATGGTGAGTTCTCTTATAGGAAACTGCTTCCTCTGCCATGTTGCAGTGCTCGTCCATCCCCCGGCCTGCGGCAAAGAGGGGCCCTGGCTCCTGTCCCTTGTTACCATTTTTTGAAATTAGCGCCGAGGGCGCACGTGGCCGCGCGCGTGCACGCGCCTCTATATATAGAGGTGAGCCGGGAAAGGGGGCGGAGCCTGGGGGATGACGCTCTGTGCGCGCCGCAGCGCTTCTGCGCATGTGCGGGCGTCCCAGCAGTTTTAAAAAAAACACAATATTGTAGTGAGCTGGCTATGAAGTACAGAGACAGAGCTGGCAACATTTAAAGGCATACAGCAAGCGGTTGATACAGGCATCCCCTAGAAAGGCACATTAGTAGACACCAACTGTGATATAGCAGCAATTGTGCTAGACTATTCTCAGTAAAAGTGGTGTATTACGGCTGGAATACCTCAGCTTTAGGCTTAGGAATATGCCGTCCAGAAGCTCCGGAACTGAATCTTCCAGGAAGCGAAAGGGGTCTCATCGGGCTCGGAGGATCTTGGGCATACTTCTGCTGCACCAGTCTCCCCTGAAGTTCAGAGGTAAGTGACCGTAGAGACCCCGCAGGGGTACTTGGTACTGTGGCTGTCCTCAGTTCACCTGCTCCTGTGTATGTAACAGAGGAGGTTTTTTCCTCAGCTCTGGGAGGATTAGAGAGAGATTGTCAACATTTATCGCTGCCTCACTGTCAGGGAAAGCACGCTCGATCTCCGTCTCCTCCTTCAGAGTGCCTGTTAGCAGAGCAACAGTCCCATACAGGGATCGACCTGCCTGAAGGGGATCAGGATGAGGTTGATTCTGTTATAGAGGAATCAACAGTGGGGGAACCTTTTCTCAGCATCTCAAGCTGAAAGATTATGGGTTCAGTCTCTGACTAACATGGTCCGATCAGCATTTAAAAATGCACCTTGCGGAACCATCAACCACTACTGTATCCTCGTTGGGGTCGCTAGAAGCCCCAGACTGTCTGTTCTTTTCCACTTCACCCTTTACTGAAAGGGCTCATTTACCAGGATTGGGAACGTCCTGAGAAAATATTTATTCCCCCAAGAGATTTCCGGTGGTCTATCCCATGGAGGATAAGTTCATCAAAAAAAAAAAAAAAAGAAATGGAAGGTCCCTACAGTGGACGCAGCCATCTCTTGTATGTATAAATCACTGACATGTCCAGTGGATAATGTCCAAATGTTCAAGAACCCAATAGATAAAAGATTGGAGTCCTTATGAAAATCTGCTTCTTTCTACAGCAAGCTTGGTGACACAACCAGCAGTAGCAGCTATTGGGGTCTGCTAAGCAGTGAAGGATCAGTTGAAACAGGTCTTGAGGGACTTGACAGATCAGCAGGCTTTGCCCTAGCTGATCTACCTAGAGCCTTAGGCTTTGCGGTTGACGCCATAAAGGATTCAGTCCATCAGGCCTCCCGCCTTACGCTGTCTATAGTACATATGCGTAGGCTCCTATGGCTCAAAAACTGGTCTGCTGAAGCTCCCTGTAAAGAATGGCTGGTTAGCGTCCCATTTCATGGTGAACGCTTATTCAGGGAAAACCTGGACAAATATATCCAGAAAATTTCCAGCGGTAAAAATACGCTCTTGCCGGTTAAAAACAGAGTTAGAGGTCCCTCTTTAAGAGGCCTGCTTCTCCAGTCCCTGGGGCATCGGCTGTGTAACAGTTCCGACGGCCTCCTCGGTCAATTCCCGGGGGTAAAAAACAGGGACAATAGCAGGGTAATGAGAATCCCTGGGTCAGGGGAGGTACAAAACCTCCCCCAAAGTTAAATTCATTGAAGCCCCCACTCAGTCGGGTGGGGGGAGGACTCCAGTTGTTCGCAAGAGACCTGGCGGGACACGATCAAGACAGATAGGTGCTCTCCGCAGTATGTTTGGGATACAGTTTGGAGTTAAAAGACTCTCCTCCTTCCCATTTTTTGAGGTCAAACGTGCCAAGGGATCCCCGGAAGAGAGAGTCCCTCCTGTTGGCACTAGAACAACTATTGCTCCAAGGAGTAATTATGGAGGTTCCCCTGGAAGAATGAGGGTTCGGGTTTTACTCAAACCTCTTTACAGTCCCGAAGCAAACGCGGACGGGAGGCCCATATTAATTCTAAAAGGGCTATACAAATTCCTGTATATCAGGACTTTCCAATGGAGTCAATCCGATCGGTGGCCACTGCCCTACAAGGGGAGGATTGGTTAGCCGCGATCGACATCAAAGATGCTTATTTGCGCATTCCCATCTTTCCAGTCCACCAAAAATTTCTACGCTTTGCAGTAGAAGGGCGCCATTTTCAGTTCAGAGCCTTACCCTTCGGTTTGGCCACAGCACCACGAGTGTTTACAAAAATTCTGGCCCTTTATTGGCCAATCTAAGAACACAAGGTGTAATGATAATGGCATATCTAGATGACTTGTTGCTGATAGACCACTCAGTGAAAAAACTAGACGTGGTCGTTCACAAGACAATCAAGTATCTGGAATCTCACGGTTGGATTATCAACCGAGACAAGTCACCCCTAAAAACCAGTCAAAAGTCTGGAATACTTGGGGCTAAGGTTGGATTCAGGCCAGAGAAAAATATTCTTGCCTCGAGGAAAGGTGTTGTCTTTGAAAGATTTGATCCACTTAGTGGGTACAAAAAAGACAGCCGTCCATACGCCTGTATATGAGGCTGCTGGGAAAGATGGTGGCATCATTCGAAGCAGTACCCTACGGTCAATTCCATTCAAGGAATTTGCAAGGGGCCATACTGTCAGCCTGGAACAAAAAAGTTCAGGCCCTAGACTTACAATGTCCTTGTCCCCTTCCGTTCGCAAGAGCCTCCGTTGGTGGTTGGTTCCCCAGAATCTGGAAAAAAGGAAATCCTTCAGTCCGATTTCTTGGAAGGTGGTCACTACAGATGCCAGCCTTATAGGCTGGGGAGCAGTACTGGAGCAATGGTCTCTCCAGGGCAGATGGTCGGATGCAGAAAAGGCCCTGCCCATCAATCTCTTGGAGATACGAGCAGCCCAGTATGCCCTAGTAGCATGGACATCCAAACTCCAAGGGTCCCCTGTCAGAATTCAATCAGACAATGCCACAGCAGTGGCATATATCAATCGTCAGGGGGGCACCAGGAGTCGTGCAGCCCAAAGGGAGGTAAATTACATCCTGAGATGGGCAGAAAGATATGTCCCAGCCATATCTGCGGTATTCATTCCAGGGGTGGAGAATTGGAAGGCGGACTTTCTAAGTCGCCAACAATTATGCCCAGGGGAATGGTCCCTTCATCCCGAGGTTTTTCGGACAATATGTCAGCGGTGGGGAACACCGGATGTAGATCTGCTAGCATCCAGATTCAACGCAAAGGTGGACAGGTTTGTCTCTTGGACAAGGGATCCCCTAGCTTGCGGCTCGGATGCCCTAGTGTTCCCTTGGGATCAGTTCAAGCTGATATATGCATTCCCACCGCCACAATTGTTACCTCGATTACTCCGCAGAATCAGGGTAGAAAAGAAACCAGTGATTCTGGTGGCTCCAGCGTGGCCCCGAAGAGCATGGTACGCGGAGATTGTAAAAATGTCTGTGGGGAGTCCTTGGACCCTCCCACATCGTCCGGACCTGCTTTCGCAGGGACCGATATACCACCCTTCCTTACCAGCCCTAGGTTTGACGGCCTGGCTATTGAAGCCCACATTCTAAAAAAGAGAGGGCTCTCTAATGCTGTGGTGTCTACCATGATCAATGCCAGGAAACCGGTATCCAGGCAGATCTACTATAGAATCTGGAAGGCGTACATCGCCTGGTGTGAGGCCAGGAAATGGCATCCACGTAAATACGTAATAGGTAGGATTCTGGACTTCCTACAATGGGCTGTAGATAGGAAGCTTGCCTTGAGTACTATCAAGGGTCAGATTTCGGCCTTGTCAATATTTTTTCAAAGGCCCTTGGCTTCGCATTCACTAGTCAAGGCCTTTATACAAGGAGTGATGCGTATTAGTCCTCCGGTTAATATTCCCATATGTCCATGGGATCTAAACTTGGTTCTGTCGGTTCTACAGAAACAACCATTTGAACCATTACAGCATATTTCCTTGGTGCTTCTCACCAGGAAATTGATTTTTCTAGTAGCCATTTGTTCGGCTAAAAGAGTATCGGAATTAGCAGCTATGTCCTGTAAGGAGCCATATCTGGTTATCCATAAGGACAGAGTAGTGTTACGTCCTCATCCAGCCTTTCTTCCTAAGGTGGTATCGAGTTTTCATTTGAACCAAGATGTGGTTCTTCCTTCTTTTTTCCCCAGACCTACTTCGGTAGAGGAAAAGTTATTGCATTCTTTGGATGTAGTAAGAGCAGTTAAAGCTTATCTAAAAGCCACTGCTCAGATTCGCAGAACGGATACTTTGTTTATTCTGCCGGAAGGCCCCAGAAAGGGTCAGGCAGCGTCAAAATCTACTTTAGCCAAGCGGATTCGACAGGTCATAATACAAGCCTATGGCTTGAGAAGTAGACCGCCTCCGTTCAAAGTTAGGGCGCACTCCACGAGAGCAGTTGGAACTTCATGGGCAGTGCATCACCAGGCCTCCCTGGCTCAAATCTGTAAGGCCGCAACATGGTCTTCGGTTCACACGTTTACTAGGTTCTACCAGGTGGACGTTAGAAGTCAGGAGGATGTCGCCTTTGGGCGCAGTGTGTTGCAGGCCGCAAAAGATCCTCATGTCTGATAGCGCTCAGCTTATATATGGTGTATCCCCCCCCTCATTTGGCATTGCTTTAGGACATCCCATTAGTAATGACTATGTCGCTCTGTGTCCCGTGATGTACGAGAAAGAAAATAGGATTTTTATAACAGCTTACCTGTAAAATCCTTTTCTTGGAGTACATCACGGGACACAGAGCTCCCGCCCCTCTTTAGGGACACTTATTGCTTTGCTACAAAACTGAGGTGCTCCCGGATGGGAGGGGCTTATATAGGGGAGGGTACTTCCGGTTTTGGAAGTTGCCAGTGCCAGCACCTGACGGTATCTATATAACCCATTAGTAATGACTATGTCGCTCTGTGTCCCGTGATGTACTCCAAGAAAAGGATTTTACAGGTAAGCTGTTATAAAAATCCTATTATTTGAATAGCACAATAGAAGAAAAATATATAAATTGGGTATCTCACACCTCCAGATATGCAGAAAACACAGCAAAATATTTTTTTTTGCACTAAATGTGTGTTTTTGCAATAGCAGAATTCACCCAGAGTTTGTAAACGGTGTATCTCACACCTACAGAAATGCAGAAAATGCTATTTAAAAAAATGTTTTTGCCCTAAATATTTTTTATTTCAATAGCACAATAGAAGGAAAATATATAAATTGGGTATCTCACACCTCCAGATATGCAGAAAACACTGCAAAATATGTTTTTTGCACTAAATGTGTGTTTTTGCAATAGCAGAATAAACCCAGAGTATGTAAACGGTGTATCTCAAAACCTACAGAAATTCAGAAAATGCTATTAAAAAAAATGTTTTTGCCCTAAAAAAATGTTATTTGAATAGCCCAAAGAAGAAAAATATATAAATTGGGTATCTCACACTTCAAGATATGCAGAAAACACTGCAAAATATTATTTTTTGCACTAAATGTGTGTTTTTGCAATAGCAGAATACACCCAGAGTATGTAAACGTTGTATCTCAAAACCTACAGAAATGCAGAAAATGCATTAAAAAAAAATGTTTTTGCCCTAAAAAAATGTTATTTGAATAGCACAATAGAAGAAAAATATATAAATTGGGTATCTCACACTTCAAGATATGCAGAAAACCCTGCAAAATATTTTTTTTTGCACTAAATATGTGTTTTTGCAATAGCAGAACACACCCAGAGTATGTAAACGGTGTGTCTCACACCTACAGAAATGCAGAAAAAGCTATTAAAAAAAATGTTTTTGCCCTAAAAATGTTTTATTTGAATAGCACAATAGAAGAAAAATATATAAATTGGGTATCTCACACCTCCAGATAAGCAGAAAACACTGCAAAATATGTTTTTTGCACTAAATGTGTGTTTTTGCAATAGCAGAATAAACCCAGAGTATGTAAACGGTGTATCTCACACCTACAGAAATGCAGAAAATGCTATTCAAAAATAAAGTTTTTGCCCTAATTGTTTTTTTATTTGAATAGCACAATAGAAGAAAAATATATAAATTGTGTATCACACACCTCCAGATATGCAGAAAACACTGCAAAATATTTTTTTTTTGCACTAAATGTGTGTTTTTGCAATAGCAGAATACACCCAGAGTATGTAAACGGTTATCTCACACCTACAGAAATGCAGAAAATGCTATTAAAAAAAAAATGTTTTTGCCCTAAAAAAATATTATTTGAATAGCACAATAGAAGAAAAATATATAAATTGTGTATCACACACCTCCAGATATGCAGAAAACACTGCAAAATATTTTTTTTGCCCTAAATGGGTGTTTTTGGACGAGCAGAATACACCCACAGTATGTACAGGGTGTATCTCACAGTAACATATGCAGTGCTGGTGCACTGAGCTTGCAGATAAAAGTTTTATTTCCTCTGGCACTGGGCTCATGGCAGTGTAAAAAGACTGTGCACTGCAACCCAACCAGGTAAATCTATGTAGATCGCTGAGTTATTAGAATAGATTTCTGAATCTGGACTCCTAGATAATTCTCTCTCCCTAAAAGCAGCAACAGGAACCTTGCCCTACACTGTCTATCTTTTCTCTCAGTGCAGTGTAAAAAGCTTGTGCACTGCACTCACACAACTAAATCTATGTAGATCGCTGACTAATTAGAATCTATTTCACAATCAGGACTGACTCCTATCATGTAGTTCTCTCTCTCACAGCAACAGCAGCCAGGAACCTTTCCCTACACTGTCTAGTGCAGAGTGACGTGCTGTGCTTTGTTGCCCCTAGCTTATATAGAGGCTGGGTCACATGCTGCACTGGCCAATCACAGCCATGCCATTAGTAGGCATGGCTGTGATGGCTTCTATGGGCACACCAGTTAAACTAAAGTTGATTGGCTGCCCTGCAGCTTTTAAAAATGCGCCATTACATCGCCAAACACCGGACCCGAACCCGAACATACAGTCAATTGTTCGGGTTCGGGTCCGGGACCCAAAAACCCAAAAGTCCGGTACGAACTCGAACTTTACAGTTCGGGTTCGCTCAACTCTAGTCATGACAACAAACTCCTTAGGACGTCAGGGATAATGTCAATCAGAAAGGAAAGTCTTAAGGAATTAACGCATGACCTACCTCTTCTTCACAAAGGTCCATTCTGCAGATCTTGCCAATAATTGCTCCTGCTATAATAATTCCTGTTTCCATAATCTGTGGGTTTGGCACTTTTGCTCTAAGCTTTTCCTGTAAATGAAAGACAGTTCTCAATTTTTATACTTATACCACGGAATATATTCTTTTTTGTATATGAAAGCAGTCAAAAGCTGTTATATGTTACAGTGTGTTATCCATAGGGAGTTGTAATAAAAAGAAATATAATGCTATATGCTACAACATTTCTCCCACCTGGCTGGACATTCCTTAACTTCATTAAAGCTGAACTACAGAAAAATAAACACAAAGTCAAAGCAGCTATGTATATTAATTTAAAACCATAAAATTTATTTTAAATGTGTCTGGTGTAAGTACCTGAATGTACCTTATTATACTGTATATTTTCTATAATCTCCAAAACTGGGAGAGGGAGGGTCAGCAGTAGGGATGAGCTTCGTGTTCGAATCGAACATACGTTCGACTCGAACATCGGCTGTTCGATCGTTCGACGAAGATCGAACGATTTGGGCCGTTCGCGCCAAATTCGAGTGACGCGAACGGCCCACAATGCACTACGCCATCGCAGTGTCATCCAGGCGCTGTGATTGGCCAAGCATGCACTGTGACCCCGCATGCTTGGCCAATCACAGCGCCGGCAGCGAGGAGAGCAATGATTGGCCACAGGCAGGATGCCTGTGGCCAATTATTGCTGAGGGTGTTTAGTACACGCCCCACACTATAAAAGGCCGCCAGCACGGCGGCCTAGTGTAGTGTGTTCCGGAGCAGGGATAGAGCAGCATAGGCAGGGACAGTGACTTTTATTTCTTTCTTGCTTAACCTGGATTCCTTTAGTTTAGGGAAAGAGAAGGATAGGTAGGGAGAGTGTCAGTGTGTTTTGTGCTTGTGCTATAGTGTGCTTAAAAAAAACATTTTTTCTAGGGACAGAAAACTGTAGGTAGGGAGAGTGTCAGTTTCTTTCACTGTGTAAGTCCTTGTTTCTAGGGACCTGGAAGGACAGTGAGTGAATTCTCCTTGTGCTATATTGTGCTTAAAAAAAACATTTTTTCTAGGGACAGAAAACTGTAGGTAGGGAGAGTGTCAGTTTCTTTCACTGTGCAAGTCCTTGTTTCCAGGGACCTGGAAGGACAGTGAGTGAATTCTCCTTGTGCTATATTGTGCTTAAAAAAAACATTTTTTCTAGGGACAGAAAACTGTAGGTAGGGAGAGTGTCAGTTTCTTTCACTGTGCAAGTCCTTGTTTCTAGGGACCTGGAAGGACAGTGAGTGAATTCTCCTTGTGCTATATTGTGCTTAAAAAAAACATTTTTTCTAGGGACAGAAAACTGTAGGTAGGGAGAGTGTCAGTTTCTTTCACTGTGCAAGTCCTTGTTTCTAGGGACTGGGAAGGACAGTGAGTGAATTCTCCTTGTGCTATAGTGTGCTTAAAAAAAACATTTTTTCTAGGGACAGAAAACTGTAGGTAGGGAGAGTGTCAGTTTCTTTCACTGTGCAAGTCCTTGTTTCTAGGGACCTGGAAGGACAGTGAGTGAATTCTCCTTGTGCTATATTGTGCTTAAAAAAAACATTTTTTCTAGGGACAGAAAACTGTAGGTAGGGAGAGTGTCAGTTTCTTTCACTGTGCAAGTCCTTGTTTCTAGGGACCTGGAAGGACAGTGAGTGAATTCTCCTTGTGCTATATTGTGCTTAAAAAAAACATTTTTTCTAGGGACAGAAAACTGTAGGTAGGGAGAGTGTCAGTTTCTTTCACTGTGCAAGTCCTTGTTTCTAGGGACCTGGAAGGACAGTGAGTGAATTCTCCTTGTGCTATATTGTGCTTAAAAAAAACATTTTTTCTAGGGACAGAAAACTGTAGGTAGGGAGAGTGTCAGTTTCTTTCACTGTGTAAGTCCTTGTTTCTAGGGACCTGGAAGGACAGTGAGTGAATTCTCCTTGTGCTATATTGTGCTTAAAAAAAACATTTTTTCTAGGGACAGAAAACTGTAGGTAGGGAGAGTGTCAGTTTCTTTCACTGTGCAAGTCCTTGTTTCCAGGGACCTGGAAGGACAGTGAGTGAATTCTCCTTGTGCTATATTGTGCTTAAAAAAAACATTTTTTCTAGGGACAGAAAACTGTAGGTAGGGAGAGTGTCAGTTTCTTTCACTGTGTAAGTCCTTGTTTCTAGGGACCTGGAAGGACAGTGAGTGAATTCTCCTTGTGCTATATTGTGCTTAAAAAAAACATTTTTTCTAGGGACAGAAAACTGTAGGTAGGGAGAGTGTCAGTTTCTTTCACTGTGCAAGTCCTTGTTTCCAGGGACCTGGAAGGACAGTGAGTGAATTCTCCTTGTGCTATATTGTGCTTAAAAAAAACATTTTTTCTAGGGACAGAAAACTGTAGGTAGGGAGAGTGTCAGTTTCTTTCACTGTGCAAGTCCTTGTTTCTAGGGACTGGGAAGGACAGTGAGTGAATTCTCCTTGTGCTATAGTGTGCTTAAAAAAAACATTTTTTCTAGGGACAGAAAACTGTAGGTAGGGAGAGTGTCAGTTTCTTTCACTGTGCAAGTCCTTGTTTCTAGGGACCTGGAAGGACAGTGAGTGAATTCTCCTTGTGCTATATTGTGCTTAAAAAAAACATTTTTTCTAGGGACAGAAAACTGTAGGTAGGGAGAGTGTCAGTTTCTTTCACTGTGCAAGTCCTTGTTTCCAGGGACCTGGAAGGACAGTGAGTGAATTCTCCTTGTGCTATATTGTGCTTAAAAAAAAATTTTTTTCTAGGGACAGAAAACTGTAGGTAGGGAGAGTGTCAGTTTCTTTCACTGTGCAAGTCCTTGTTTCTAGGGACCTGGAAGGACAGTGAGTGAATTCTCCTTGTGCTATATTGTGCTTAAAAAATTTTTTTTCTAGGGACAGAAAACTGTAGGTAGGGAGAGTGTCAGTTTCTTTCACTGTGCAAGTCCTTGTTTCTAGGGACTGGGAAGGACAGTGAGTGAATTCTCCTTGTGCTATAGTGTGCTTAAAAAAAACATTTTTTCTAGGGACAGAAAACTGTAGGTAGGGAGAGTGTCAGTTTCTTTCACTGTGCAAGTCCTTGTTTCTAGGGACCTGGAAGGACAGTGAGTGAATTCTCCTTGTGCTATATTGTGCTTAAAAAAAACATTTTTTCTAGGGACAGAAAACTGTAGGTAGGGAGAGTGTCAGTTTCTTTCACTGTGCAAGTCCTTGTTTCTAGGGACCTGGAAGGACAGTGAGTGAATTCTCCTTGTGCTATATTGTGCTTAAAAAAAACATTTTTTCTAGGGACAGAAAACTGTAGGTAGGGAGAGTGTCAGTTTCTTTCACTGTGCAAGTCCTTGTTTCTAGGGACCTGGAAGGACAGTGAGTGAATTCTCCTCGTGCTATATTGTGCTTAAAAAAAACATTTTTTCTAGGGACAGAAAACTGTAGGTAGGGAGAGTGTCAGTTTCTTTCACTGTGTAAGTCCTTGTTTCTAGGGACCTGGAAGGACAGTGAGTGAATTCTCCTTGTGCTATATTGTGCTTAAAAAAAACATTTTTTCTAGGGACAGAAAACTGTAGGTAGGGAGAGTGTCAGTTTCTTTCACTGTGCAAGTCCTTGTTTCCAGGGACCTGGAAGGACAGTGAGTGAATTCTCCTTGTGCTATATTGTGCTTAAAAAAAACATTTTTTCTAGGGACAGAAAACTGTAGGTAGGGAGAGTGTCAGTTTCTTTCACTGTGTAAGTCCTTGTTTCTAGGGACCTGGAAGGACAGTGAGTGAATTCTCCTTGTGCTATATTGTGCTTAAAAAAAACATTTTTTCTAGGGACAGAAAACTGTAGGTAGGGAGAGTGTCAGTTTCTTTCACTGTGCAAGTCCTTGTTTCCAGGGACCTGGAAGGACAGTGAGTGAATTCTCCTTGTGCTATATTGTGCTTAAAAAAAACATTTTTTCTAGGGACAGAAAACTGTAGGTAGGGAGAGTGTCAGTTTCTTTCACTGTGCAAGTCCTTGTTTCTAGGGACTGGGAAGGACAGTGAGTGAATTCTCCTTGTGCTATAGTGTGCTTAAAAAAAACATTTTTTCTAGGGACAGAAAACTGTAGGTAGGGAGAGTGTCAGTTTCTTTCACTGTGCAAGTCCTTGTTTCTAGGGACCTGGAAGGACAGTGAGTGAATTCTCCTTGTGCTATATTGTGCTTAAAAAAAACATTTTTTCTAGGGACAGAAAACTGTAGGTAGGGAGAGTGTCAGTTTCTTTCACTGTGCAAGTCCTTGTTTCCAGGGACCTGGAAGGACAGTGAGTGAATTCTCCTTGTGCTATATTGTGCTTAAAAAAAACATTTTTTCTAGGGACAGAAAACTGTAGGTAGGGAGAGTGTCAGTTTCTTTCACTGTGCAAGTCCTTGTTTCTAGGGACCTGGAAGGACAGTGAGTGAATTCTCCTTGTGCTATATTGTGCTTAAAAAAAACATTTTTTCTAGGGACAGAAAACTGTAGGTAGGGAGAGTGTCAGTTTCTTTCACTGTGCAAGTCCTTGTTTCTAGGGACCTGGAAGGACAGTGAGTGAATTCTCCTTGTGCTATATTGTGCTTAAAAAAAACATTTTTTCTAGGGACAGAAAACTGTAGGTAGGGAGAGTGTCAGTTTCTTTCACTGTGCAAGTCCTTGTTTCTAGGGACCTGGAAGGACAGTGAGTGAATTCTCCTTGTGCTATATTGTGCTTAAAAAAAACATTTTTTCTAGGGACAGAAAACTGTAGGTAGGGAGAGTGTCAGTTTCTTTCACTGTGCAAGTCCTTGTTTCTAGGGACTGGGAAGGACAGTGAGTGAATTCTCCTTGTGCTATAGTGTGCTTAAAAAAAACATTTTTTCTAGGGACAGAAAACTGTAGGTAGGGAGAGTGTCAGTTTCTTTCACTGTGCAAGTCCTTGTTTCTAGGGACCTGGCAGGACAGTGAGTGAATTCTCCTTGTGCTATAGTGTGCTTAAAAAAAACATTTTTTCTAGGGACAGAAAACTGTAGGTAGGGAGAGTGTCAGTTTCTTTCACTGTGCAAGTCCTTGTTTCTAGGGACCTGGAAGGACAGTGAGTGAATTCTCCTTGTGCTATATTGTGCTTAAAAAAAACATTTTTTCTAGGGACAGAAAACTGTAGGTAGGGAGCGTGTCAGTTTCTTTCACTGTGCAAGTCCTTGTTTCTAGGGACCTGGAAGGACAGTGAGTGAATTCTCCTTGTGCTATATTGTGCTTAAAAAAAACATTTTTTCTAGGGACAGAAAACTGTAGGTAGGGAGAGTGTCAGTTTCTTTCACTGTGCAAGTCCTTGTTTCTAGGGACCTGGAAGGACAGTGAGTGAATTCTCCTTGTGCTATATTGTGCTTAAAAAAAAAATTTTTTCTAGGGACAGAAAACTGTAGGTAGGGAGAGTGTCAGTTTCTTTCACTGTGTAAGTCCTTGTTTCTAGGGACCTGGAAGGACAGTGAGTGAATTCTCCTTGTGCTATATTGTGCTTAAAAAAAACATTTTTTCTAGGGACAGAAAACTGTAGGTAGGGAGAGTGTCAGTTTCTTTCACTGTGCAAGTCCTTGTTTCTAGGGACCTGGAAGGACAGTGAGTGAATTCTCCTTGTGCTATATCGTGCTTAAAAAAAACATTTTTTCTAGGGACAGAAAACTGTAGGTAGGGAGAGTGTCAGTTTCTTTCACTGTGCAAGTCCTTGTTTCAAGGGACAGAGAAGGACACCTGAAGGTAGCCCTTATTGCTTTTTTCCCATCTCCCTGCAGGCCATCTATTAGAATGTCTGGAAGGCAAACAAGGAGAGGCAGACAGTCAGGAGGCAATAAAAGAGGGCAAGCAGGCTCTGTGTCTGGGGGCAACAGTGCTGGTCGTGGACGCGGTGCATTGTCATCAGCACATGGCCATGGGACACGCTTGTCCTTTTCCGCAGCTGGACATGTTGAGCCACATCATGCCGAAGACTTGGTAGAGTGGATGACCAAGCCCTCCTCCTCCTCCTCATCCTCTCTCACCCAGGCTCAGGGTACTGGCAAAGCAGCTGCCAAAGCGTCCTCTTCCCTGGTATCAATGTCAGACTCATCATCAGTCACTCCTTCCCTAGACCCACCATGTCCTCCTCCTGAGGAGTCCCCCGAACTGTTTGAGCACAGTGTTGGGTACATGCTCCAGGAGGATGCCCAGCGTTTCGAAGGGTCTGATGATGAAACCCAGCTACAGGAAGGCAGTAGGGTGAGAGCAGACAGAGGGGATGCTCAAGAAGGACACCAATCTGGCAGTCATGTTCCAGCAGCTGCAGCATACTGCCAGATTGGCTCCAGTGATGAGAAGGGAGGGGATGATGAGGTCACTGACTCCACGTGGGTGCCTAATAGGAGAGAGGAGGAGGAGGATGAGGAGGAGGCACATCTCCAACGAGACAGGATGCCCTTTGGTGGCCAGCGTAAGGGCAGTACACCGACGGAATCACACCGCAGAGCTCCGCCTGTGCAGGGTGCTGCCTCTGCCCGTCATTCAAAAAGTTCCTTGGTGTGGGCCTTTTTTGAGGCTAGTGCATCAGATCGCACAGCTGCTGTTTGCAACATATGTCTCAAGCGTATATCGCGTGGCCAAAACATCAGCCGCTTGGGTACCACATGCCTGACCAGACATATGTTGACCTGCCATGCAGCTCGTTGGCAAGCCTACCTCAAAGACCCACACCAAAGAACAAAGCGGACCTCTCCTTGCACCGCATCAGCTGGGATTTCCAACCCCACTATAACTTCAGTCCTCTCTGAAACATGCACTGAGAGGAATGAAGGTGTAGAATTAGGTGCGTCACAGCCAAGTAGTTGCGGCCACTCTGCTAGCAGTACACCGACGTCCGATTCTAGCAGGCAAATTTCCCTGCCCCAGCTGCTGGACCGTCGAAAGAAGTTCACTCCCAGCCATCCACATGCCCAGCGGTTGAATGCTAGCTTGGCTAAATTGCTAGCGCTTCAACTGCTGCCTTTTCAGTTGGTAGACTCGGCCCCCTTCCGTGAGTTTGTGCAATGTGCGGTTCCTCAGTGGCAGGTTCCCAAACGCCACTTTTTCTCACGGAAGGCTATTCCGGCTCTCTACCGGCATGTGGAAGGCAATGTCTTGGCCTCGCTGGACGGGGCGGTCAGCGGTAAGGTGCATATTACCGCTGACTCATGGTCCAGCAGGCATGGACAGGGACGTTACCTTTCTTTCACGGCCCATTGGGTCACTCTTTTGGCAGCTGGGAAGGATGCAGGACAAGGTGCAGTAGTGTTGGAGGTTGTCCCACCGCCACGCCTCCAAAATGCTACTACTGGTTGTGACACACCTCTCTCCTCCACCCCCTCCTCTTCTTCTTCCTCCATGGCCTCTTCCTGTGGTTTGTCCTATGAACCAGCGGTGCTCCGTAGCCGTTCACGGGGCTACGCAAGTACGCAGGCAAAAAGATGCCATGCCGTGCTTGCGCTGGTGTGTTTGGGGGACAGAAGCCACACTGGGGCAGAGGTCCTGTCTGCTCTGCAGGGCCAGGCCGAGAGGTGGTTGACGCCACGCCAGCTTAAGCCAGGAATGGTGGTTTGCGACAATGGCACCAACCTCCTCTCCGCCCTCCGACAGGGACAACTGACCCATGTGCCCTGTGTGGCTCACGTCCTTAACCTGGTGGTGCAGCGGTTCTTGGGCAGGTACCCGGGCTTACAGGATGTCCTGAGGCAGGCCAGGAAAGTCTGTGTGCATTTCCGCAGATCTTATAATGCCAGTGCTCGCCTGGCTGAGCTGCAAAAGGAGTTGAACCTGCCCAAGAACCGCCTTATATGTGACATGCCCACCAGGTGGAACTCAACGTTGGCCATGCTGCAGCGGCTGCACACACAGCAGAGGGCCATCAATGAGTACCTGTGCGACTACGGCACCAGGACAGGGTCAGGGGAGCTTGGTTTTTTTTCTCCACGCCAGTGGGGCATGATCAGGGATGCATGCACTGTCCTGGCACCATTTGAGGAGGCCACGAGGATGGTGAGCAGTGACAGTGCATGCATCAGTGACACTGTACCTCTTGTCCACCTGTTGGAGCACACGCTGCGTGGAATAATGGACAGGGCACTTGAGGCAGAACAGAGGCAGGAAGAGGAGGACTTCCTTGCCTCTCAAGGCCCCCTTTACCCAGACAGTGTTCCTTCTGTCCCACCCATCGCACAGGAAGAGGAAGAGGAGGAGGAGGAGGAGGAGGAGGAGGATTGTGTCAGCATGGAGGTGGAGGCTGGCACTCAGCATCATCAGCAGCAGTCTTTTAGGGATGATTTACAGTCCCAAGAAACCAGTGGACTTGTACGTGGCTGGGAGGAGGTGACTGCGGATCATGTCGTCCTTAGTGACCCAGAGGACTCCGGAGCGAATGCCTCAGCAAACCTACGCTGCATGGCCTCCCTGATCCTGCAAAGTCTGCGGAAGGATCCTCGTATTCTTTGGATCAAGGAGAGGGACCATTACTGGCTGGCCACTCTCCTTGATCCACGGTACAAGGGTAAGGTTGCGGACCTTATGTTACCGTCGCAGAGGGAGCAGAGGATGAGACAACTCCGGGAGGCCTTGCAGAAAGGTCTGTGCAACGCGTTCCCAGAGACTGGGAGGTTACAAACTCCTGGTCCAGGACAACGAGTTGCTGAGGCTTCGGCCAGTCAAAGAAGGAGCGGTGGGGAAGGTGGCCGTCTGACCGATGCGTTCAGACAATTCTTTAGTCCGCAGCCCCAAAGTATGATTGGTTCCAGCAACCATCGCCAGCGTCTGATAAACATGGTGCAGGAATATCTAGGGGCAAGGTCAGACTTGGACACCTTCCCCACCGAAAATCCTCTGGCTTACTGGGTCTTGAGGATGGATCACTGGCCAGAGCTTGCACAGTATGCAATTGAGCTACTGGCCTGTCCTGCATCCAGCGTTCTTTCGGAACGCACATTCAGTGCTGCTGGAGGATTTGTCACGGATCACAGGGTGCGCCTGTCCACCGACTCGGTTGATCGACTGACTTTCATCAAGATGAACCAGTCTTGGATCACCACCAGCTACCACACACCTGATGCTGATATAACAGACTAATTGATTTTAACATGTCACATCCCTTCAAGACTGATGCTGATGCTGAGTGTCTGTGCTGTTATGTTGACTGGCTATCCTCCTCCTCCGAGTCCTCAATGATACGATTGATGATGATAGCTTGGAAGATCATTTTTGTTTATGGGTGCCGCCACCAGTGGCTAAGGCCCAATTTTTCAGCCCCTGTTTTACAGGGGCGTGTAATTACAATTTTTTTAGCAATAATTTGCCATAGGGCTCATTGCTGTGCTCCAAGTACAGTATCTGTGAGGGGTTGGAGTGTTGTGGCACCAGTGCCTAAGGCCCAATTTTTCAGCCCCTGTTTAACAGGGGCGTGTCATTACAATTTTTGAAGCAATACTTTGCAACAGGGCTCATTGCTGTGCTCCAAGTACAGTATCTGTGAGGGGTTGTAGTGTTGTGCCACCAGTGCCTAAGGCCCAATTTTTCAGCCCCTGTTCAACAGGGGCATGTAATTACAATTCTTGATCTAATAATTCACAGCAGGGCCCATTCCTGCACCCACCAAGAGTAACTCTGAGGGCTTACAGTGTTGTGTCAACACCACCACCACCACCAAAGGCCCAATTTTTCAGCCCCTGTTCAACAGGGGCATGCAATTACAATTCTTGATCTAATAATTCACAGCAGGGCCCATTGCTGCACCCACCAAGAGTAACTGTCAGGGCTTACAGTGTTGTGGCACCAGCACCACCATCAAAGGCCCAATTTTTACTACCACTGTTCAACAATTATATGTAATTACAATTCCTGATATAATAGTTGACAGCAGGGCGTTCCAGCACCAACCAAGAGTAACTGTGAGTGCTTACAGTGTTGTGCCAACACCAACAACTAAGGGGCCTATTTCTGCAGAGTATCTACGGCAGGTCCCTACTTTCAAACATCCAACTTACAAACGACTCCTACTTGCAAACGCAAGAAGACAACAGGAAGTGAGAGGAAATCTACCCCTAGGAAGGAAAATTCTCTCCTGTAAGAATTAATATGGGAGAAAGGTGTCTCCTCTGTACTGATGCTTTATCAGCAATCCTTGTTTCAAGAAAAACACCACATTTCAAAAACAGTTGTCATTGGGACGGAAAGTGAGGTGAAATGTTCTGAACAGGGGCACAGACAGCAAAACAAATGTTACAGGGGTGATAACCCTTACCTATGTTTTCCAAAAAGTTTAAAAATAGATTTTTGGGCTGGAGCTACACTTAAACAATGTACCTGTTCAAAATTACAAACAGATTCTACATAAGAACAAACCTACAGTCCCTGTCTTGTATGCACCGCCTGTATACGGCTGTTCAGAGTATATAGGGCCTTTTTTATTTTATGTGCGGGGTTCCCCTTAATATCCATACAAGACCCAAAGGGGCTGGTAATGGGCTGGGGTAGGGGGGGGGGGGGGTCATGGGGTAGCTATGCCATTTTTCTTAAAGATTTTCATCCATATTACCGGGACCAGACATTACATTAAAGCCGCAAGCAGTTTTAAATGGCTTTTTTTTCCTTTAGAAGTGTCATTTTGTGCAGGGACAGTTCTAAACACGGGAAACACGTGGCACTTCACAGGCATACTTTAGACACCCCCCAGGTACGATATTTAAAGGAATATTTGACTTTTTTTTTTTCACTTTATGCATCATTAAAATGACTGCTCCCGAAAAACGACCGTTTTTAAAACTTCTTTTTGCATTGATACATGTCCCCTGGTGCAGAACCCGGGTTCCCAAACCCTTTTTAGGACAATAACATGCATAATAGTTGTTATAATTAGCACTTTAGAATTCGAACGTTCGCATCCATTGTATTTAATAGGGTTCTAATGTTCGTACGAACTTTCGGTCCGTTCGCGGGTTCTGGTGCGAACCGAACCCGGGGGTGTTCGGCTCATCACTAGTCAGCAGTAAAAGCCAATTAGGTTTTTCTGTATTTCATTGTGCTGGCAGGGAACATACTGCCAGTTAGTGATGAGCCGAACACCCCCGGGTTCGGTTCGCACCAGAACCCGCGAACGGACCGGAAGTTCGAACGAACATTAGAACCCTATTAAATACAATGGATGCGAACGTTCGAATTCTAAAGTGCTAATTATAACAACTATTATGCATGTTATTGTCCTAAAAAGGGTTTGGGAACCCGGGTTCTGCACCAGGGGACATGTATCAATGCAAAAAGAAGTTTTAAAAACGGTCGTTTTTCGGGAGCAGTCATTTTAATGATGCATAAAGTGAAAAAAAAAAAGTCAAATATTCCTTTAAATATCGTACCTGGGGGGTGTCTAAAGTATGCCTGTGAAGTGCCACGTGTTTCCCGTGTTTAGAACTGTCCCTGCACAAAATGACACTTCTAAAGGAAAAAAAAGCCATTTAAAACTGCTTGCGGCTTTAATGTAATGTCTGGTCCCGGTAATATGGATGAAATTCTTTAAGAAAAATGGCATAGCTACCCCATGACCCCCCCCCCCTACCCCAGCCCATTACCAGCCCCTTTGGGTCTTGTATGGATATTAAGGGGAACCCCGCACATAAAATAAAAAAGGCCCTATATACTCTGAACAGCCGTATACAGGCGGTGCATACAAGACAGGGACTGTAGGTTTGTTCTTATGTAGAATCTGTTTGTAATTTTGAACAGGTACATTGTTGAAGTGTAGCTCCAGCCCAAAAATCTATTTTTAAACTTTTTGGAAAACATAGGTAAGGGTTATCACCCCTGTAACATTTGTTTTGCTGTCTGTGCCCCTGTTCAGAACATTTCACCTCACTTTCCGTCCCAATGACAACTGTTTTTGAAATGTGGTGTTTTTCTTGAAACAAGGATTGCTGATAAAGCATCAGTACAGAGGAGACACCTTTCTCCCATATTTATTCTTACAGGAGAGAATTTTCCTTCCTAGTGGTAGATTTCCTCTCACTTCCTGTTGTCTTCTTGCGTTTGCAAGTAGGAGTCGTTTGTAAGTTGGATGTTTGAAAGTAGGGACCTGCCGTATATACTCTGCAGAAATAGGCCCCTTAGTTGTTGGTGTTGGCACAACACTGTAAGCACTCACAGTTACTCTTGGTTGGTGCTGGAACGCCCTGCTGTCAACTATTATATCAGGAATTTTAATTACATATAATTGTTGAACAGTGGTAGTAAAAATTGGGCCTTTGATGGTGGTGCTGGTGCCACAACACTGTAAGCCCTGACAGTTACTCTTGGTGGGTGCAGCAATGGGCCCTGCTGTGAATTATTAGATCAAGAATTGTAATTACATGCCCCTGTTGAACAGGGGCTGAAAAATTGGGCCTTAGGCACTGGTGGCACAACACTGCAACCCCTCACAGATACTGTACTTGGAGCACAGCAATGAGCCCTGTTGCAAAGTATTGCTTCAAAAATTGTAATGACACGCCCCTGTTAAACAGGGGCTGAAAAATTGGGCCTTAGGCACTGGTGGCACAACACTGCAACTCCTCACAGATACTGTACTTGGAGCACAGCAATGAGCCCTGTTGCAAAGTATTGCTTCAAAAATTGTAATTACACGCCCCTGTTAAACAGGGGCTGAAAAATTGGGCGTTAGGCACTGGTGGCGGCACCCATAAACAAAAATGATCTTCCAAGCTATCATCATCAATCGTATCATTGAGGACTCGGAGGAGGAGGATAGCCAGTCAACATAACAGCACAGGCACTCAGCATCAGCATCAGTCTTGAAGGGATGTGACATTTTAAAATCAATTAGTCTGTTATATCAGCATCAGGTGTGTGGTAGCTGGTGGTGATCCAAGACTGGTTCATCTTGATGAAAGTCAGTCGATCAACCGAGTCGGTGGACAGGCGCACCCTGTGATCCGTGACAAATCCTCCAGCAGCACTGAATGTGCGTTCCGAAAGAACGCTGGATGCAGGACAGGCCAGTAGCTCAATTGCATACTGTGCAAGCTCTGGCCAGTGATCCATCCTCAAGACCCAGTAAGCCAGAGGATTTTCGGTGGGGAAGGTGTCCAAGTCTGACCTTGCCCCTAGATATTCCTGCACCATGTTTATCAGACGCTGGCGATGGTTGCTGGAACCAATCATACTTTGGGGCTGCGGACTAAAGAATTGTCTGAACGCATCGGTCAGACGGCCACCTTCCCCACCGCTCCTTCTTTGACTGGCCGAAGCCTCAGCAACTCGTTGTCCAGGACCAGGAGTTTGCAACCTCCCAGTCTCTGGGAACGCGTTGCACAGACCTTTCTGCAAGGCCTCCCGGAGTTGTCTCATCCTCTGCTCCCTCTGCGACGGTAACATAAGGTCCGCAACCTTACCCTTGTACCGTGGATCAAGGAGAGTGGCCAGCCAGTAATGGTCCCTCTCCTTGATCCGAAGAATACGAGGATCCTTCCGCAGACTTTGCAGGATCAGGGAGGCCATGCAGCGTAGGTTTGCTGAGGCATTCGCTCCCGAGTCCTCTGGGTCACTAAGGACGACATGATCCGCAGCCACCTCCTCCCAGCCACGTACAAGTCCACTGGTTTCTTGGGACTGTAAATCATCCCTAAAAGACTGCTGCTGATGATGCTGAGTGCCAGCCTCCACCTCCATGCTGACACAATCCTCCTCCTCCTCCTCCTCCTCCTCCTCCTCTTCCTGTGCGATGGGTGGGACAGAAGGAACACTGTCTGGGTAAAGGGGGCCTTGAGAGGCAAGGAAGTCCTCCTCTTCCTGCCTCTGTTCTGCCTCAAGTGCCCTGTCCATTATTCCACGCAGCGTGTGCTCCAACAGGTGGACAAGAGGTACAGTGTCACTGATGCATGCACTGTCACTGCTCACCATCCTCGTGGCCTCCTCAAATGGTGCCAGGACAGTGCATGCATCCCTGATCATGCCCCACTGGCGTGGAGAAAAAAAACCAAGCTCCCCTGACCCTGTCCTGGTGCCGTAGTCGCACAGGTACTCATTGATGGCCCTCTGCTGCGTGTGCAGCCGCTGCAGCATGGCCAACGTTGAGTTCCACCTGGTGGGCATGTCACATATAAGGCGGTTCTTGGGCAGGTTCAACTCCTTTTGCAGCTCAGCCAGGCGAGCACTGGCATTATAAGATCTGCGGAAATGCACACAGACTTTCCTGGCCTGCCTCAGGACATCCTGTAAGCCCGGGTACCTGCCCAAGAACCGCTGCACCACCAGGTTAAGGACGTGAGCCACACAGGGCACATGGGTCAGTTGTCCCTGTCGGAGGGCGGAGAGGAGGTTGGTGCCATTGTCGCAAACCACCATTCCTGGCTTAAGCTGGCGTGGCGTCAACCACCTCTCGGCCTGGCCCTGCAGAGCAGACAGGACCTCTGCCCCAGTGTGGCTTCTGTCCCCCAAACACACCAGCGCAAGCACGGCATGGCATCTTTTTGCCTGCGTACTTGCGTAGCCCCGTGAACGGCTACGGAGCACCGCTGGTTCATAGGACAAACCACAGGAAGAGGCCATGGAGGAAGAAGAAGAGGAGGGGGTGGAGGAGAGAGGTGTGTCACAACCAGTAGTAGCATTTTGGAGGCGTGGCGGTGGGACAACCTCCAACACTACTGCACCTTGTCCTGAATCCTTCCCAGCTGCCAAAAGAGTGACCCAATGGGCCGTGAAAGAAAGGTAACGTCCCTGTCCATGCCTGCTGGACCATGAGTCAGCGGTAATATGCACCTTACCGCTGACCGCCCTGTCCAGCGAGGCCAAGACATTGCCTTCCACATGCCGGTAGAGAGCCGGAATAGCCTTCCGTGAGAAAAAGTGGCGTTTGGGAACCTGCCACTGAGGAACCGCACATTGCACAAACTCACGGAAGGGGGCCGAGTCTACCAACTGAAAAGGCAGCAGTTGAAGCGCTAGCAATTTAGCCAAGCTAGCATTCAACCGCTGGGCATGTGGATGGCTGGGAGTGAACTTCTTTCGACGGTCCAGCAGCTGGGGCAGGGAAATTTGCCTGCTAGAATCGGACGTCGGTGTACTGCTAGCAGAGTGGGCGCAAGTACTTGGCTGTGACACACCTAATTCTACACCTTCATTCCTCTCAGTGCATGTTTCAGAGAGGACTGAAGTTATAGTGGGGTTGGAGATCCCAGCTGATGCGGTGCAAGGAGAGGTCCGCTTTGTTCTTTGGTGTGGGTCTTTGAGGTAGGCTTGCCAACGAGCTGCATGGCAGGTCAACATATGTCTGGTCAGGCATGTGGTACCCAAGCGGCTGATGTTTTGGCCACGCGATATACGCTTGAGACATATGTTGCAAACAGCAGCTGTGCGATCTGATGCACTAGCCTCAAAAAAGGCCCACACCAAAGAACTTTTTGAATGACGGGCAGAGGCAGCGCCCTGCACAGGCGGAGCTCTGCGGTGTGATTCCGTCGGTGTACTGCCCTTACGCTGGCCACCAAAGGGCATCCTGCCTCGTTGGAGATGTGCCTCCTCCTCATCCTCCTCCTCCTCCTCTCTCCTATTAGGCACCCACGTGGAGTCATTGACCTCATCATCCCCTCCCTCCTCATCACTGGAGCCAATCTGGCAGTATGCTGCAGCTGCTGGAACATGACTGCCAGATTGGTGTCCTTCTTGAGCATCCCCTCTGTCTGCTCTCACGCTACTGCCTTCCTCTAGCTGGGTTTCATCATCAGACCCTTCGAAACGCTGGGCATCCTCCTGGAGCATGTACCCAACACTGTGCTGAAACAGTTCGGGGGACTCCTCAGGAGGAGGACATGGTGGGTCTAGGGAAGGAGTGACTGATGATTTGTCTGACATTGATACCAGGGAAGACGACGCTTTGGCAGCTGCTTTTCCAGTACCCTGAGCCTGGGTGAGAGAGGATGAGGAGGAGGAGGAGGGCTTGGTCATCCACTCTACCAAGTCTTCGGCATGATGTGGCTCAACATGTCCAGCTGCCGAAAAGAAGGACAAGCGTGTCCCATGGCCATGTGCTGATGACAATGCACCGCGTCCACGACCAGCACTGTTGCCCCCAGACACAGAGCCTGCTTGCCCTCTTTTATTGCCTCCTGACTGTCTGCCTCTCCTTGTTTGCCTTCCAGACATTCTAATAGATGGCCTGCAGGGAGATGGGAAAAAAGCAATAAGGGCTACCTTCAGGTGTCCTTCTCTGTCCCTGGAAACAAGGACTTGCAGAGTGAAAGAAAAAAAACACTCTCCCTACCTACAGTTTTCTGTCCCTAGAAAAAATGTTTTTTTTAATCAAAATATAGCACAAGGAAAATTAACTCACTGTCCTTACAGGTCCCTGGAAACAAGGACTTGCAGAGTGAAAGAAAAAAAACACTCTCCCTACCTACAGTTTTCTGTCCCTAGAAAAAAATGTTTTTTTTAATCACAATATAGCAAAAGGACAATTCACTCACTGTCCTTCCAGGTCCCTGGAAACAAGGACTTGCAGAGTGAAAGAAACTGACACTGTCCCTACCTAGAGTTTTCTGTCCCTGGAATAAATGTTTTTTTCAGCACAATATAGCACAAGGACAATTAACTCACTGTCCTTACAGGTCCCTGGAAACAAGGACTTGCAGAGTGAAAGAAAAAAAATACTCTCCCTACCTACAGTTTTCTGTCCCTAGAAAAAAATGTTTTTTTTAATCACAATATAGCAAAAGGACAATTCACTCACTGTCCTTCCAGGTCCCTGGAAACAAGGACTTGCAGAGTGAAAGAAACTGACACTGTCCCTACCTAGAGTTTTCTGTCCCTAGAATAAATGTTTTTTTTAATCACAATATAGCAAAAGGACAATTCACTCACTGTCCTTCCAGGTCCCTGGAAACAAGGACTTGCAGAGTGAAAGAAACTGACACTGTCCCTACCTAGAGTTTTCTGTCCCTAGAATAAATGTTTTTTTTAATCACAATATAGCAAAAGGACAATTCACTCACTGTCCTTCCAGGTCCCTGGAAACAAGGACTTGCAGAGTGAAAGAAACTGACACTGTCCCTACCTAGAGTTTTCTGTCCCTAGAATAAATGTTTTTTTTAATCACAATATAGCACAAGGAAAATTAACTCACTGTCCTTACAGGTCCCTGGAAACAAGGACTTGCAGAGTGAAAGAAAAAAAACACTCTCCCTACCTACAGTTTTCTGTCCCTAGAAAAAAATGTTTTTTTTAATCACAATATAGCAAAAGGACAATTCACTCACTGTCCTTCCAGGTCCCTGGAAACAAGGACTTGCAGAGTGAAAGAAACTGACACTGTCCCTACCTAGAGTTTTCTGTCCCTAGAATAAATGTTTTTTTTAATCACAATATAGCAAAAGGACAATTCACTCACTGTCCTTCCAGGTCCCTGGAAACAAGGACTTGCAGAGTGAAAGAAACTGACACTGTCCCTACCTAGAGTTTTCTGTCCCTAGAATAAATGTTTTTTTTAATCACAATATAGCAAAAGGACAATTCACTCACTGTCCTTCCAGGTCCCTGGAAACAAGGACTTGCAGAGTGAAAGAAACTGACACTGTCCCTACCTAGAGTTTTCTGTCCCTAGAATAAATGTTTTTTTTAATCACAATATAGCAAAAGGACAATTCACTCACTGTCCTTCCAGGTCCCTGGAAACAAGGACTTGCAGAGTGAAAGAAACTGACACTGTCCCTACCTAGAGTTTTCTGTCCCTAGAATAAATGTTTTTTTTAATCACAATATAGCAAAAGGACAATTCACTCACTGTCCTTCCAGGTCCCTGGAAACAAGGACTTGCAGAGTGAAAGAAACTGACACTGTCCCTACCTAGAGTTTTCTGTCCCTAGAATAAATGTTTTTTTTAATCACAATATAGCAAAAGGACAATTCACTCACTGTCCTTCCAGGTCCCTGGAAACAAGGACTTGCAGAGTGAAAGAAACTGACACTGTCCCTACCTAGAGTTTTCTGTCCCTAGAATAAATGTTTTTTTTAATCACAATATAGCAAAAGGACAATTCACTCACTGTCCTTCCAGGTCCCTGGAAACAAGGACTTGCAGAGTGAAAGAAACTGACACTGTCCCTACCTAGAGTTTTCTGTCCCTAGAATAAATGTTTTTTTTAATCACAATATAGCAAAAGGACAATTCACTCACTGTCCTTCCAGGTCCCTGGAAACAAGGACTTGCAGAGTGAAAGAAACTGACACTGTCCCTACCTAGAGTTTTCTGTCCCTAGAATAAATGTTTTTTTTAATCACAATATAGCAAAAGGACAATTCACTCACTGTCCTTCCAGGTCCCTGGAAACAAGGACTTGCAGAGTGAAAGAAACTGACACTGTCCCTACCTAGAGTTTTCTGTCCCTAGAATAAATGTTTTTTTTAATCACAATATAGCAAAAGGACAATTCACTCACTGTCCTTCCAGGTCCCTGGAAACAAGGACTTGCAGAGTGAAAGAAACTGACACTGTCCCTACCTAGAGTTTTCTGTCCCTAGAATAAATGTTTTTTTTAATCACAATATAGCAAAAGGACAATTCACTCACTGTCCTTCCAGGTCCCTGGAAACAAGGACTTGCAGAGTGAAAGAAACTGACACTGTCCCTACCTAGAGTTTTCTGTCCCTAGAATAAATGTTTTTTTTAATCACAATATAGCAAAAGGACAATTCACTCACTGTCCTTCCAGGTCCCTGGAAACAAGGACTTGCAGAGTGAAAGAAACTGACACTGTCCCTACCTAGAGTTTTCTGTCCCTAGAATAAATGTTTTTTTTAATCACAATATAGCAAAAGGACAATTCACTCACTGTCCTTCCAGGTCCCTGGAAACAAGGACTTGCAGAGTGAAAGAAACTGACACTGTCCCTACCTAGAGTTTTCTGTCCCTAGAATAAATGTTTTTTTTAATCACAATATAGCAAAAGGACAATTCACTCACTGTCCTTCCAGGTCCCTGGAAACAAGGACTTGCAGAGTGAAAGAAACTGACACTGTCCCTACCTAGAGTTTTCTGTCCCTAGAATAAATGTTTTTTTTTAAGCACACTATAGCAGAAGCACAAAACACACTGACACTCTCCCTACCTATCCTTCTCTTTCCCTAAACTAAAGGAATCCAGGTTAAGCAAGAAAGAAATAACAGTCACTGTCCCTGCCTATGCTACTCTATCCCTGCTCCGGAACACACTACACTAGGCCGCCGTGCTGGCGGCCTTTTATAGTGTGGGGCGTGTACTAAACACCCTCAGCAATAATTGGCCACAGGCATCCTGCCTGTGGCCAATCATTGCTCTCCTCGCTGCCGGCGCTGTGATTGGCCAAGCATGCGGGGTCACAGTGCATGCTTGGCCAATCACAGCGCCTGGATGACACTGCGATGGCGTAGTGCATTGTGGGCCGTTCGCGTCACTCGAATTTGGCGCGAACGGCCCAAATCGTTCGATCTTCGTCGAACGATCGAACAGCCAATGTTCGAGTCGAACGTATGTTCGACTCGAACACGAAGCTCATCCCTACTGCCAGTAGAAGAGACCAAAGTGAGCAGAGGGATGGTTTCTTCATTATACTGCTGTTTCTGCATTACTCAATCAGCAGGCTGAGGGTGTGCTAGACTAACCTATGCTGCTACATCAGTTACGTCCAGCTCCTGTATGTGCTTTCTGGCAGGGGTGCTGTCACGTACCTGATCCTAAGCCAATATGCAGAGAGGGGCTCCCCTTGCGGCTAGGTGCGGTATATCTCCGAAAGTGCCACAGAAGGTATACAGCCCGAAGTAGCACGGGTTGCCGGCAGGATCTGGATGGGTCCAGAAGAGCGTCACCTTGTGAGGACTGCCAGGGCGTGGATTGTGCACAGGCGGTCAGGAACTTCATGCTGCGCTTGGAATAGACCGTGCTTCAGAGGACAGCAGTGGACACCCGGCTGAGGGTCAAACACAGGATGGCCAGAAGCAAGAGCAAGTCTGTGAAGTAAGCTGAGGTCATAAATGGTAATCAAGCTGGAGAAAAGTCCATATAGCAAGCCGGGGTCATGCACAGGTAATCAGGCATAGGCAAAGTCCTTATAGCAAGCCGGGGTCATGCACAGGTTATCAGGCAAAGGCAAAGTCCATATAGCAAAGCCGCGGTCATGCACGGATAATCAGCAGAAGGAAGGTCAAGGAGCAAGCCAGGGGATGAGCCAGGAGAGGTGGTCAACAGATCTGGAATAAGCTGGGTCAAGAACAGGAGATCCAAAATGTAACACAGAGGTTCAGGAGTACAGGAAGCTGACGACAATCCAACAATTTGGGTCAGACAGTGGCAGCCTTTTATAGGCCAGCATGGGGATCCACCTGTCACATGATGTGCCTATGGCGCCCATTTCTTCTACTGGCAAGATTGCCAGTACTTCCACGGCCATTTCCCTGACAGGTGCTTGGCTAAACAGGATTAGCAGTCCTTCAGTATGTAAAACAGTGCACACATACAGTATGTATGTCAGTTGCGTATACAGCTTTTTGCACAAAGTTTACTTTATATTACTTTTAATATAGGCTGGGTTTGCCACGAATGTGGGTGTGGTTGAGAAAAATTGGATTTTTGTACTCACCATAAAATCTTTTACTCTGAGTCTATTGAGAGACACAGCTTGATGATAATAAAGTAACTTAGGGTTATGCTGCCACCTACAATAAATAGACACTAGGCACATGGAGTCCACATGGAAACTGCAGGCCTTCCCCTTGAAACACTCCCACTCCACACCTGAGCAGTTGTAGCAAACAGTCCAAAGACAGAATGATAGCAAATGAGGAGAGGGAGCTGTGTCCCTCAAAGGATGCCAAGAAAAGGATATTATCATGAGTACAAAAATCGTATTTAACCCTATCATCCACTGAGGGACACAGTTTCATGATAATTAAGCAAACTAGGGACATCCAAAAACAGTCCAAACTGAGGGGCAGACATGCCAAAACATACACAGGTGAACCAGCCCAACAAGAGCAAAAACAGAACAAAAGGCAACAAAAGTCATTAAATAACCCCTTGCATAACCTTTTGGTCAAAACTGGTATTTGCAAAGGCAGACGCATCAATCTTGTTAAACATTTGTAAAGAAGACTAGGTTATAGCTGTGCAGATTTGAAACATAGAGGTCTGAGGATGAAAAGCCTAAGAAATACTTGCTTCCCTGGTGGAGTGAGCTTTAATGGGAAAAGGAAGCAATTTTAAACTCACAGGGGGTGATTTAATAACAACAGTGCGCTGCGCCGGTTCATACCTTAATTGGTGCGCCAGATAAATCATTAATTGGGCGCGTGAACCGGCGGCGCACTGTGATAGTAAATAAAAATCTCAGCGGCGCTTCTGTCTCTATTCAAAATGAATGGTTCCCTATGGGAGCCCATTGATTTGAATAGAGGTCGCACCAGAAGTCGGATCAAGACAATCAGACTTACGAGGCGACTCGTGTGCCGGTTCACACAGGGGCAGCGCGACTTTGCGAGGCAACTTGGACACGACTTGAGCGCGAAGCACACGCTCAATTCGTGTCCTGGAGGCGACTTGAAGTCGCCTCCAGTACAGGCTTCTTTGCCAGTACCTGCCCGCGAGAATGTTTCCAGCGCGATCCCATTACGCTGGTTCTCGGCGACAGGGTACTGCAAACCTTGCGCTCGCTGTCAACTGTGTTTGGTATGAATCATGAAGGGGAACTCCACGCCAAACAAAAAAATAAAAAAACGGCATGGGTTCCCCTCCAAGAGCATACCAGACCCTTAGGTCTGGTATGGATTTCAAGGGGAACCCCCTACGCCGAAAAAACGGCGTGGGGGTTCCCCCAGGATCCATACCAGACCCTTATCCGAGCACGCAGCCCGGTAGGTCAGGAAAGGGGGTGGGGACGAGCGAGCGCCCCCCCTCCTAGACCATACCAAGCCACATACCCTCAACATGGGGAGGTGGGTGCTTTGGGGCACCCCAAAGCACCCTGCCCCCATGTTGATGGGGACAGGGGCCTCTTCCTGACAACACTGGCCATTGGTTGTCGGGGTCTGCGGGCGGGGGGCTTATCGGAATCCGGGAGCCCTTTAATAAGGGGGCCCCCAGATCCCGGCCCCCCACTCTATGTGAATGAGTATGGGGTACATTGTACCCCTACCCATTCACCTGGTGGAAAAAAAATGTCAATAAAAAAACACAACACAGGTTTTTAAAGTAATTTATTAGGCAGCCCCGGGGGTCTTCTTCTGACTTTGGGGGTCTTCTTCTGACTTCAGGGGGTCTTCTTCCTACTTCGGGGGTATTCTGAATTCTCCACGCTCTCCGGTTCTTTCTGCCTTCTGCCGGGTGCCTCTCCTAGACCATACAAAGCCACATGCCCACAACATGGGGGGGTGGGTGCTTTCCATCATTCCCCGGGACTGTCACGTCATACGGGGGCGGGGTCACCGGGTGGCATCTCCCGGTGACCACGCCCCATGCCTATATAAGTCGTTGCGCTCCACGCACACAGCATTGTAGCGGCAAAGAGCGACGAGGCAACATCAGGCGGATAGAAGAGGGAAGAAGATGACAATGAAGACCAGGCCCCCGCTAGCAAAAGAGCTGGAAGAAGAGAGCGGAGGCACCCGGCAGAAGGCAGAAAGAACCGGAGATCGTGAAGAAGGTACCGGAGAGCGGGAGAATAACCAGAGAGCGCGGAGACGACACCGGAGAGCAGAAGAAGAGATCCCCAAAGTCGGAAGATGACCCCCGAAGTTGGAAGAAGACCCCTGAAGTCGGAAGAAGACCCCAGAGCTGCCTAATAAATTACTTTTTTAACCTGTGTAGTGTTTTTTTATTGACATTTTTTTTCCACCAGGTAAATGGGTAGGGGTACGATGTACCCCATACTCATACACATAGGGTGGGGGGCCAGGATCTGGGGGCCCCCTTATTAAAGGGGGCTCCCAGATTCTGATAAGCCCCCCGCCCGTAGACCCCGACAACTAACGGCCAGGGTTGACGGGAAGAGGCCCTTGTCCCCATCAACATGGGGGCAGGGTGCTTTGGGGTGGAGGGCGCAGTGCCCCCCCTGCCCCAAAGCACCAACCCCCCATGTTGAGGACATGTGGCTTGGTATGGTCTAGGAGGGGGGGTGCTAGCTCGCCCCCCTTTCCTGACCTGCTGGCACCCGGTGACCACGCCCCATGCCTATATAAGTCGTTGTGCTTTGCGTACACGGCATTGTAGAAGCAGAGAGCGACAAGGCAACATCGGGCGGAGAGAAGAGGGAAGAAGACGACGATGAAGACCGGGCCCCCGCTAACAAAAGAGCTGGAAGAAGGTAGCGGGGCACCCGGCACCCGGCAGAAGACAGAAAGAACCGGAGAGCGCGGAGAAGGCTCCGGAGAGCGGGAGAAGAACCAGAGAGCGTGGAGACGACACCGGAGAGCATAAGAAGAGACCCCCGAAGTTGGAAGAAGACCCCCGAAGTCGGAAGAAGACCCACGAAGTCAGAAAAAGACCCCCGGAGCTGCCTAATAAATTACTTTAAAAACCTGTGTAGTGTTTTTTTATTGACATTTTTTTTCCACCAGGTGAATGGGTAGGGGTACGATGTACCCCATACTCATTCACATAGAGGGGGGCCAGGATCTGGGGGCCCCCTTATTAAAGGGCTCCCGGATTCCGATAAGCCCCCCGCCCGCAGACCCCGACAACCAATGGCCAGGGTTGTCGGGAAGAGGCCCTTGTCCCTATCAACATGGGGGCAGGGAGCTTTGGGGTGGGGGCGCTCGCTTGTCCCCACCCCCTTTCCTGACCTGCCGGGCTGCGTGCTCAGATAAGGGTCTGTTATGGATCCTGGGGGAACCCCCATGCCGTTTTTCGGCGTAGGGGGTTCCCCTTGAAATCCATACCAGACCTAAGGGCCTGGTATGCTCTTGGAGGGGAACCCATGCCGTTTTTTTTAGAGTTCCCCTTCATGATTCATACCAAACACAAGGGACAGCAAACGCGAGGTTTGCAGTACCCTGTCGCCGAGAACCAGCGCAATGTGATCGCGCTGGAAACATTCTCGCGGAAAGATACTGGCAAAGAAGCTTCAAGTCGCCTCCAGGACACGACTTGAGCGTGTGCTTCACACACAAGTCGTGTCCAAGTTGCCCCACAAAGTCACGCTGCCCCTGTGTGAACCGGCACACGAGTCGCCCCGCAAGTCGGATCGTCTTGATCCGACTTCTGGTGTGACTTCTATTCAAATCAATGGGTTCCCATAGGGAACCATTCATTTTGAATAGAGACAGAAGTGCCGCTGAGATTTTTATTTACTATCACAGTGCGCCGCCAGTTCACGCACCAAATTAATGATTTATCCGGCGCACCAATTAAGGTATGAACCGGCGCAGCGCACTGTTATTAGCAAATCACCCCCAATATCTTCATGAAGTGAACAGCAGAAATCACTTTGGGTAAAAAGAAGGTCCTTGGTTTCAAAACAACCTTGTCTATGTGTAACAACAAATGGGGCCTCCTAAAGGACAATGCTGATTACTCAGAAACCCTTCTGACCAAAGTGATGGCCACAGGAAATACTAACTTATGGGATAGTAATGTCAAAGATATTTCACAACTAGATTTAAAAGAAAGTCTTCATACCACTGAAAATACTAGATTTAAATCCCACACTTGGATCGGACGGAGCAGCATTTGAAACCCCTTTTATAAAAGTACCTGTCAAAGAATAATTAGCAAGAGGATATTGAAAAAGAGGGGATAGTGCAGACTCCTGACCCTTGATGATGCTAAAGGCCAACTGTTGTTATACCCCCAAATGGAAGAAAAAAAATAACAAAGCCCACTAAAAAAGCACATGGAAAAACCCCCAGACACTTACACCAGTATAAATAAATCTTCTAGGTTTGATTGGAAATCTTGCTGGAAGAAGACAGGCTTATTATTACCAGGTCAGAATTACAGAATCCAAAATATATGTATATCTCAGAACCTTGTTTCAACAGCCAGGTAGTCAAAGCCATCGAAAATTAGGGGGTAAAACTGGTCCATGGGATAACAGATCTGACCGATCGGGTAGAGGCAATGGAGCCGATGTTCTGGATCCTAAGATTTCTAGTCCCAGTACTTTACATATGCCAGCTGGGCACAGTGCCAGTGGCCTCATACTGAATATGTGCTGGCTGGACACAGTTCAGAATCCTCTAGTAGCCTCTACTGTGCATATACTGTACTGGCTGGACACCTCTACTGCTGTGCACAGGGCACACTCTCGAGGGAGAAAAGAAGCATCAAAATGTAAGGATTTGGGGGCACACTATCTTGGTTAAGCTTAATGTAAAGTTTTACCTTCAGGGTTTATTACGAACTGAACTGTGGCAAACCATCAGTGATTTATTACATTGCTTGGAGTACTTGCTAAAAAGTTTGATACCATCAATCCTAGCACTCGCAAGCAGCTTTGCAGGGAAGATGGATGTCGGGATTGAAGTTGCTAAGCCTGAATCAGTATCTTCTGATTCTTAAGATATCTTTAATACACGTCTACACTACTGTATGTAGCAGGGGTACCAAATTTAGGGACTGCTATGCCAAATTTAGGGGTGATTCGAGTGGTAGTTGGCTCGGATCTTTTCAATTTGCTGGACTCTGCCTTGCTGTTGTTTTGCCTGGTGTGCAGTTCCCCTTGGAAGTGTGGGTGGCGCTGTCACCTATGCTCGGGGTTGAAGCACAGGTAATAGGGCAGTGATTTGGTGCCTCCTCTCGGCAGCTGTACAGTGGGTGTGGTGGACCTGCTCGGCATGCCGGGAGGGGATACATAAGGGGCAGACGCCGCCTGAGCGTGGTCTTGGATCTCTGGTCTTTTGTCCTGGTGCGTGGCGTGTGGCCCTCCAGGCCATGGGGCCATGTGCACTTCAGTCCCAGGCAACTTTAGTCCTGGGACTGCAACTTCAGCCCTGGGTCCAGCACCTTTAGCTGGAGCCTGCTTCTGGAGGTAGAATCCCAGGGTGCCGCCTTGCGAGGGGACCCGTTTCTAGAAGAGGAGGCTGGGGGAGGACCGTTCCGAAGGACTGATGAAAGATCACAGTGAAGGAAGGGGCCCAGTAACTCTCTGGAGGGATGTCATCCATCCGGAAAAAGGGATCTAAACAAAAGGATCAGTAGGAGGTTTGGGGCACCATAGATCCTGTGGCAGAGATTCTCCTGAACGCATCCATTAGGGAATCAAAAAGACTGTTCGAGTTACATGCCGGCTGCTAGTGCCTTCGGGCGACTATCCTGGTGAGCTATACCCACTCGGGACCGAGTGGCGAAGAAACAAGAGTGCCTGAACTGATGTCTTCCTAACACCTTTCTCTTCTCCTCATTTGTGGATGCTTGAGCATAAAGAAATAAACTCTATGATGGAGTTGATGCTGGTGTGGACCTTGGAGTTACTTGGGGCATAGAGACTTTTGTCCTTACATTCTAGGGACAGAAACCAACACTGAGGGGAGTTACTGCAAAGACCTGTAAGTGAAACTAAGTGTGCTTAACCTCTGCAACCCAGGGGGTATGGGTGTGGTGGAGACCGTGCACGCTTTCCTCTCCAGTGAACGAGCCAAAGAGTGGAGAAGGAGGGAGGCATGGTTGCTACATGTATAAGGATTATTTTGGGACTAAACACCCCCATCCCATTGGAAAATACCTTGTGATTAGTCTATCAACTCGTGACCTAATTCTGTGTAATAATGTGTTGGTTGCTTAACCGTAAACTATAGCCATTCAGAAATATTGATATAATCATAATAGCAACATTAAAGGAGTGGTCAACAAAGTATAAACAAACATTTAATTATTTTAAACATCCTTACACACGAGCTGAATGCCGGCCAACATTATGCCCGTTAAAATTCGGCATGCTGGAAAATCAGCAGCCGATCTGCTCCTGATCAGTGCTCTTAGCCAATGGCAGAGAGCGTTGATTGGAGTGTTCTGGCAGAGGGGCCGTCCCCCTGTCAGAACACAAAAGCTCAGCACGGGAAATCTCTGTATTAATGTCGGATCGTTAGTACAGTGGCTCTGACTGGAGCTGACAATAGGATTTTTAAAAACAGCTTACCTGTAAAATCCTTTTCTTGGGATTACATCACGGGACACAGAGCTCCATTCATTACATCATGGGTTAGATAGCCACCTTCAGGTGTTGGACACTGGCAACCCTAATTGTAAGGAGTTCCTCCTCTATATAACCCCTCCCATATGGAGAGTACCTCAGTTTTTTAGCAAAGCAATAAGTATCCCGATGCATATACATACACATAAATCCCGAAGAGGGGCGGTGCTCTGTGACCCAAGAAAAAGGATTTTACAGGTAAGCTGTTTTAAAAAATCCTATTTTCTTGTTCATACATCACGGTCCCAACTTGAGGGGAGGGAGACACAGATCAAAATAAAAGACCGCCATTGGACGTGAGGACCTACACTGCTGCCTGCAGTACACTACGTGCGAAAGCGGTATCCACATGCCATCTCACATCCACCTGATAAAACCTAGTGAATGTATGGACCGAAGACCAAGTTGCAGCCTTGCAGATCTGAGCCATGGAGGCCTGGTGATGCACTGCCCAAGAAGCACTTACTGCTCTAGTCGAGTGCGCCTTAACATGAAAAGGAGGAACCTTCTTTTCCAAACCATAGGCCTGAACAATAACTTGTCAAATCCACCTAGTTATAGTGGACTTTGATGCTGCTTGGCCCTTTTTGGCACTGTCTGGCAGAACAAACAGAGAATCAGTCTTTCGTATTTGAGCAGTCTCTTCCAGATAGATTCTGACTGCTCTAACAACATCTAGAGAGTGTAACAATATTTCTTCAGCGGACTGCGGATCTGGAAAAAAGGATGGTAGGACCACATCTTGCTTTAGGTGGAACTCTGATGCCACCTTAGGTAAGAAAGCAGGGTGAGGACGCAACACCACCCTGTCTTTGTGAATAATTAAGTACGGTTCTTTACATAGGAAAGCTGCTAACTCTGATACCCTCCTGGCAGAGGATATGGCAACAAGAAAAACCAACTTCTTGGTCAAAAGACATATAGAAGCATGGCATAACGGTTCAAAAGGCTGCTTTTGCAAAACAGACAGAACCAAATTTAAATCCCATGGGCACACGGGTGGCCTGACTGGTGGATTTAAACGCAGTGCCCCCTGAATAAAGACCCAGACTAGGGAATTCTGAAACAATACTGATAAGGCCGAGACCTGACCCCTGATAGTGTTCAAGGCCAGCTTCATTTCTATTCCCAATTGAAGAAAGGCGAGAATTCTATTAATAGCAAACTTTCTAGGATGCCATCCTTTGGACTCACACCAGGAGACATATGCCTTTCAGATTCTGTATTAGATGAGCCTGGAGGACGGCTAACTGGCATTAACCAGGGTGGTCAGAACCGGACCCAAGAGCCCACGCTTTTTCAGGACGTGGGTCTCAACAGCCAAGCCGTCAAATTCAGACTTCGTAAGGAAGGATGGAATATTGGCCATTGCGAGAGCAGGTCTGGTCACAGTGGATGCACCCATGGACTTCGGACTGCCATCCTCACGATCTCCGCATACCAAGACCTCCTGCGCCAAGCCGGAGCTACTAGAATCACCGGCTTTACTTCTGTCTTGATCCTGCAAAGTAACCGAGCAAGAAGCAGAACTGGAGGGAATGCATATATCAGAGCAAACTGGTCCCATGGAACTATCAAGGCATCCGAACCTTGTGCTAGCGGATTCCTTGTTCTTGATACAAAGATGTCCAGCTTGTTGTTGAACCTGGAGGCTAGCAGGTCTACATCCGGGGTACCCCATCTCTGGCATATTGCCTGGAATATGACGGGGTGTAGTGACCATTCTCCTGGATCCAGCTGCCGGCGGCTTAGAAAATCTGCTTTCCAATTTTCTACCCCCGGAATAAAGACTGCAGATAGACAAGGAACATGCGTCTCTGCCCAAGTGAGGATGTGGTTCACCTCCCTCTGGGCACTCAGACTCCTGGTGCCCCCTTGGTGATTGATATAGGCCACCGCTGTGGCATTGTCGGATTGATCTCGGACAGGACAGCCTTACAGCCTGTCTGTTCAGATCTTCAGGGCCAGATGGACTGCCCGAAGCTCCAGAATGTTGATGGGTAAAGACCCTTCGGTTCTGGACCACTTGCCTTGGATCAAGGCTTCCTCCAGAACTGCTCCCCAGCCAGAGAGGCTGGCATCTGTAGTTACGACTTTCCAAACAATTGGAACAAAGGACTTTCCCTTCTGTAGATTCTTGTCTAGAAACCACCAATTGAGGCTCTGGCGCACTGCCGGGAACAGGCGCATTGGAAGATCCAAGGCTTGAACCGTTTTTTCCCAGGCAGACAAAATGCTGTTCTGCAAAGGTCTTGTGTGGAACTGGGCGTAAGGAACAGCCTCGAATGAGGCTACCATCTACCCCAATAATCTCATACAGAGACAAATGGATGGATTTTTCCTGGCCTTGACTAGCCGGACCAACTCTTTTATGGCTTTGGATTTTGCCTTGGGCAAGAATACTCTGCTTTGGACTGTGTCTATGACCATGCCCAAATATTCCAGTCTTCTTAGGGGCTGTAACAGTGATTTTTCCAGGTTGAGGACCCAGCCTAGGTACTCCAAATATTTTACCGTGTTTAGCACATTGTCCTTGAAGCATGCCCTGGATTGTTCTACTAGCAGCAGATCATCTAGATAAGCTGTAACTGCTATGCCCTGATCCCTTAGATTTGCCAGGAGCGGAACTAGAACCTTTGTAAATACTCAAGGTGCCGTGGCTAGGCAGAAAGGTAGGGCCACAAACTGGAAGTGGCGCTGTTCTATCGCAAACCTTAAGAATTTCTGGTGAGCGGGAAAAATTTGCACATGTAGATATGCATCTTTGATGTCTATTGATGCCAGGAATTCTCCTCCCCGAAGGGTGGAAACCACTGAGCGAATGGACTCCACGTGGAACGGGCGAATGTTTAAGAACTGATTTAGATCTTTCAGATCCAGAATGGGTCTGACAACTCCGTTTGGCTTCGGGACTTGTAAAGAGGATCCGGTAATGCAGCTCCTAGAAACCCGCAGGGACAATCAAACAGAGCTTTCTTCTAAGCACATCTTGCATCGTGACCAAACACATTAGACACGGGCGAAAAAACTGAGGTACTCTCCATATGGGAGGGGTTATATAGGGGAGGAACTCCTTACAATTAGGGTTGCCAGTGTCCAACACCTGGAGGTGGCTATCTAACCCATGATGTAATGAATGGAGCTCTGTGTCCCGTGATGTATGAACATTTTTTTTTCGTTCTACTGGTAGATCAGGCTGGATTTTAGACAGTTAGACAATGAGTGCACATGCACCGACTCTCTCCTATCCTACACATCTCTCTCCTCAGTGGGAGCTCTGTCTGAGTTCACACTGATGGTACTAGAAACTAAACAATGGGAGATTAATTTTGCAGTTTAGTGACGTTACACAGCCTTACTTCTTGGCCTGCATTCAGGAAATACAAAGGATTAAAGTGTTTTTTAATAAATTAACAAACATGTCATACTTACCTGCTCTGTGCAATGGTTTTTCACAGAGCAGCCCCGATCCTCCTATTCTCAGCTTTCCATCGGTGCTCTGTGCCCCTCCTCCTGCCAAGTGTCCCCATAGCAACCTGCTTGCTATGGGGGCACTCATGTGTGCTTGCTCCCGAGCCCCGCTCTAAGTAGGGCGCTTTCACACTGAAGCAGTGCAGTTTTCCTGCACCATGGGTGCAGCGCAGAGTACTAGTGGTTTTTGTGTAGGTTAGCTGCAGTTTGCCGTAGACTTCTATTATGTCCCATGGTTTTGGTGTGCTTTTTGAAAGCAAAAAGTGAAAGAGTGCTTTTGAGCGCCTTCAGAAAGTGTATCATAACCGGTAAAGCAGAGTTCAGAGGTCAGTGCTAAGTGAGGCAGAGGTTGGGGTCAGTAGTGGCACAGAGTGCAGTAGTAAGTGACCCTCTGTCTCACCTCTGCACTGCTTATCTCTGTTCTCTGTTTATTCCCTGGGACTCTGCCCATTACTCATTAATGCAGCTCCAATCTTTCTCCCCCTTCTCCTATTCCCTGATACCTTATCCAGTAGGTGGACTTAAATTACAGCTACACATAGCCCTGCCTACTGGACCAGGGAATAAGAGAAGGGAGAAAAAAAATTGAAGCTGCAGTACCCTGAGTACTGTGATAAGTCCCAGGAATAAGAACAGAAGTAAGCCAATCCTATTTCTGCGTCTCCCCTGCAGCTGCATTTGTCACAGGCATCTATGGAGGAAATGCTGTTTCTTTATGCCAGGGAGTGTGTGGGACTATGATTTTATCTTATAGCCCCGCCCCTACTGCCATGCCGCCCTTTAGCAACCGCACCCCCTCTGCACAAAGTCAATCACTGTCAATCACATCCACACCTCCCTACTCCCTGTGACGGCAATTACCACCAGCCCCCTCCTCGGAATAAACAGTATTTCTTCTGTAGCTGTCTGTGGGGGAAACTGCAGGGAAGACACAGAAGCTAATTAGTGGAGCTGAGTGTCGGAACGGCTCTGGGATTCAGCCTGGATTGGTAGGAGATTGAGATTTAACTCAGGTCTCGAGACAGTCCAGGGCAGTTGGGAGGGATGCTCACGGGGTGATTAGGATGTGCCCAGGCACATCCGGCACACACCATGCGCATGCCCTTTGACAGTGAATTGACTGTCCCCAGGTGATACACATGTAGCTGGGTATTGCCTTTTAAATCCCTCAAGAGACTACATTACCCAGTACACTTTTAGGCACCCAGGGGGCTTTGCCCCGCGCAAGGACTGCTGAGGTGGACTTTATAAGGGAGAGGCGGAGCTCAGTCTCTCTCTTTGGACACCGCCCGCCCAGCAAGCTGAACTGCTGTCTGAGCTCCTGTGACCTTAGGCCAGAAGCCTGGCCGTTTTCTCCAAAGAGCCTTCCGCGCGCACGAGGAACCTGAGGGACGTCTCTCCTTGATACTGCAACTTTGCCAGGAGGACCGAAGACCCTGATGTCGATGGATCAGTGTGTTTAGGCACCGCGGCGGAAGAAACGGACGTGGACTGGTCCGGTTGGGGGAGAGAGCACCTGCTCATAAATAGACACAGTACCTTTGTTACCTTGGTGGATTACAATTCTGTTCTTCAAGTGCACCACCGTTGCTAGCGAAGATTTCCCTACAGGACTTCCACTTTAGTTCAGTCAGACCTGACTTGGTAGCGTAGACATTCCTGGGCGCCATATTGCCCACGAGGGGAAGTAGCTGCAAAGGGGACTGTTAGAGTTGCATACCGTTGAATACTTGTTTGCTTGTTAACACTGTTTATTGCAGGGCTCTGCTTATGACCCACCTGTTTTACTGCTTACCCATTAATCTAAGTAAACATACTAGGGTCAAGCATATTGGTGTCTGTGTTCTTTACTTTACAGAAGAAATAGGTAAAGAAAGTTTTAGAACATTACTGTGTATTCTTGTCATAGGATTGTGCTGCTGTGAGTTACAGGCCTCACAATCCTATCATCCCCCCCCCACTAACTGTGCCAAGGGAGGTTAGAGCCGATTGCCATGGGGTTAACAGCGGCGCACTACAGGGCCCAAAAATCATACAGGCAGCCCTCTTAACTGGGGATATCGCTACACGTGGGGGCTCGGGTCCGGGATTCCTGTAACTGCACGCGGCAATCAAGCCAGTCAGAAGTACCAGCATGGACCAGCCAGCAATGTCACAGTGGTGCGCAGCGGTTGGCACAGATTCAACCGAGGTGGTAGTTATTGAACTCCCAGGCGGGATCTGGCAAGAAAACGAGATAAAGCAGCTCATAATGTTGTTGTCCCCGAATCAAAAGGCATGGGTGATGGACATAAGGCCAGATATCTTGTGCACGTACGCACTAGTGGAATGGAGAGGAGAATTTCCGGAAGATTTTAGAGATCAGAACCTTATGTGATTTGTAAGAAGCTGCCTGGTCTACCCATGTACCAGCTGAAGCCTGAAGGAAGAGTGGGACCGCTGAAGATCTGGCACAGAAACCATCTGCTGCCCCTTTCTGAAGCAGTCAGGATGCCTCCTACCCTGGATTCCCCCGAGCTACCTTCAAGCTCAAATTCACCCAGACCCAACACTAGGTCTCAGACAACTCAGTCAGGAGAAACGGATATCGCCATTTAGAGTGAAGATGAGGAACTGGAAGTTGAATGGTTGTGGCCGTCCCAGGTACCTGAATCTTTGTCCATAGACCTTCCACCCTCTGAGGATGCCCCTGATGATACTTTAAATCCAGAAGCCACTGAGTTTATTCCATCCTATGCTCAGACGGAGGGGTGGGAAGATGCTATAGAGTCCTTCCCTGTTGACGATCCAAGGGACTCCATGTATCTTTCTGCATCTGATTTGGGTGCCTCAGAAACAGAAGAAACTCCTGCACCTATCCCAGTGGAAGAACCTGTGGTATCTGAGGCATTGACCCCCAGAGAACAGAGAGCTAAAAGAACCATACATCCTCCCCGGAAGTTGACATATACACAGATGGGAGAAAGCTCTGAGGACACTGTAACTACCGCAAAAAGGACAATACAAAAGCCTGATCCCTCCACTGTGCATTTGGTGGAGGGCAACCCCAGCTCACTTTCTGGCACAGTTAGGCAGGCCACCATCACTGACATGACCTGTGGGCAGGGCAATCCCCCTCCATGATTTTGGTGGGAGCTTCCCCTGCCGACCTCCCTTGCAGCCCTTAATGACTTTGTCTGTACACATTGTTAATCTTGTCTTTGGGGACCAAAGATTCTAAGTGGGGGGAGTGTGTAGCGGGGTATTTCCTTTTAAATCCCTCAAGAGACTACATTACCCAGTACACTTTTAGGCACCCAGGGTGCTTTGCCCCGCGCAAGGACTGCTGGGGTGGACTTTATAAAGGAGAGGCGGAGCTCAGTCTCTCTCTTTGGACACCGCCCACCCAGCAAGCTGAACTGCTGTCTGAGCTCCTGTGACCTTAGGCCAGAAGCCTTGCCGTTTTCTCCAAAGAGCCTTCCGCGCGCACTGAGGAACCTGAGGGACGTCGCTCCTTGATACTGCACCTTTGCCAGGAGGACCGAAGACCCGGATGTCGATGGATCGGTGTGTTTAGGCACAGCGGTGGAAGAAACAGACGTGGACTGGTCCAGTTGGGTGAGAGAGCACCTGCTCATAAATAGACACAGTACCTTTGTTACCTTGATGGATTACAATTCTGTTCTTTAAGTGCACCACCGTTGCTAGCGAAGATTTCCCTACAGGACTTCCATTTTAGTTCAGTCAGGCCTGACTGGGTAGCGTAGACATTCTTGGGCGCCATATTGTCCACGAAGGGGAAGTAGCTGCAAAGGGGACTGTTAGAGTTGCATACCGTTGAATACTTGTTTGCTTGTTAACACTGTTTATTGCAGGGCTCTGCTTATGACCCACCTGTTTTACTGCTTACCCATTAATCTAAGTAAACATACTAGGGTCAAGCATATTGGTGTCTGTGTTCTTTACTTTACAGAAGAAATAGGTAAAGAAAGTTTTAGAACATTACTGTGTATTCTTGTCATAGGATTGTGCTGCTGTGAGTTACAGGCCTCACAATCCTATCATCCCCCCCCCCCCACTAACTGTGCCAAGGGAGGTTAGAGCCGATTGCCATGGGGTTAACAGCGGCGCACTACAGGGCCCAAAAATCATACAGGCAGCCCTCTTAACTGGGGGTATTGCTACACACAGATGAAACAAATCCTCCTACATCTGCAGCTCTCTCTTCTCTAAAGCTGTCCAAAGTGCACAATTTATTCAGCTTCTCTAAGCTTTCAGAAAGCAGGGGGCATGAACCTGAATTTACACTTTGCAGAGCTGAGGAGAGCTAAGAGCTGATTGGAAGGAAGGGACACACCCCCTTCACATAGCACACAGGAACAGAGCTGAGGATGTCAATCACAGGCTGTTTGCTGTACCTCCCTCCTGGTCACCTTTTTATCTCTTGGTGTCAGGAAAATTTGTCAGAAGTGACTCATGCAGATAGTAGAGGAATGAGGCAGAAGACTAAAATAACACTTAGTGCTCTGGATTGAGACAAGTACACACTATAGAGGAATATGCAAAATAGCTTTAGTATTATATGACTTACTAGCACAAGCTTGAGGAGTTCTATAGATGGTTGTGGTGCAAAGGCTGCAGAATATAAAAATTTCTCATGTATCTTTGCTTGTTTCTTTTTGGTGAAATCCAGGAAATCTGAAAGTGCGAATATTGAAGCCTGTGACTGGGCTGCGACTGCTGCATCAATAAAAAACGGTCTGCAACATAATATACAATTTATCAGTTTCTGAATAGCAATCACTATAATCAATAAAAACATTAATCCAGTAACAATGATATCTAATAGATAGATAGATACATAGATAGATACATAGATAGATACATAGATAGATAGATAGATCCCATGTGCATACATGTGTTAAAGCTGAGCAGAATTTTAAATGATTTAAAAGTACCCTAAAGTTAAAGCTTTTGTAACCCCAACACTTCATATTCCTGATATGTGCCTGCTGTACCATGTACTTATATGAGAATGTATCCTGTTCTCTTTGTATTTATTCCTTTACGTGGAAGCTCAGTGTATCGCTGCTTCTCCTCCCCCAGCTCCTTATGCAGCTGATAACAGAGGGAATGTGATCATTTATAAAAAAAAGGGAAAAAAGGTATTTATAATGTTTTTTTATATTTATACACAAATGTTTTGCCTTTCATTTCTATCTTGAACTGAATGGGTTGTTTTACAATGGGATTGTTTACAATCACTTTAAACTCCCCCATCATAACTTGTATATGTGATTTACTATAAGGTTATAAGTTTGTTGACACCCAATCATCACATATATATAAGCTTGTTTGACATCTCATTCCAAAACCAGAAAGTTGCTGTACAGTGCCTTGCAAAAGTATTCACCCCCCTTGGCTTTTTACCTATTTTGTTACATTACAGCCTTTATTTCAATGTGTTTTTTTTTTAATCTGAATTATATGTGATGGATCAGAACACAATAGTCTAAGTTGGTGAAGCAAAATTAGAAAAATAATATACATAAAACTATTTTTCAGAAATAAAAAAATGATAATTGGCACCCCCTTTGTTATGAAGCCCATAGAAAGCTCTGGTGCAACCAATTACCTTCAGAAGTCACATAATTAGTGAAATGATGTCCTCCTGTGTGCAATCTAAGTGTCACATGATCTGTCATTACATATACACACCTTTTTGAAAGGCCCAATTGGCTGCAACACCTAAGCAAGAGGCACCACTAACCAAACACTGCAATGAAGACCAAGGAACTCTCCAAACAAGTAAGGGACAATGTTGGTAAGAAGTACAAGTCAGGATTAGGTTATAAAAAAATATCCAAATCTTTAATGATCCCTAGGAGCACCATCAAATCTATCATAACCAAATGGAAAGAACATGGCACAACAGGAAACCTGCCAAGAGACGGCCGCACGCCCAAAACTCACGGACCGGGCAAGGAGGGCATTAATCAGAGAGGCAGCACAGAGACCTAAGGTAACCCAGGAGGAGCTGCAGAGTTCCACAGCAGACCTGTACATAGGATGACAATAAGCCGTACACTCCATAGAGTTGGGCTTTATGGCAGAGTGGCCAGAAGAAAGGCATTACTTTCAGCAAAAAAAAAATGGAATGTTTTGAGTTTGCGAAAAGGCATGTGGGAGACTCCCAAAATGTATGGAGGAAGGTGCTCTGGTTTGATGAGACTAAAATTGAACTTTTGGCCATCAAAGAAAACGCTATGTCTGGCGCAATCCCAACACATCACATCACCCAAAGAACACCATCCCCACAGTGAAACATGGTGGTGGCAGCATCATACTGTGGGGATGTTTTTCAGCAGTCGGGACTGGGAAACTGGTCAGAGTTGAAGGAAAGATGGATGGTGCTAAATACAGGGATATTCTTGAGCAAAACCTGTACCACTCTGTGTGTGATTTGAGGCTAGGACGGAGGTTCACCTTCCAGCAGGACAATGACCCCAAACACACTGCTAAAGCAACACTTGAGTGGTTTAAGGGGAAACATTTAAATGTGTTGGAATGGCCTAGTCAAAGCCCAGACCACAATCCAACAGAAAATCTGTGGTCAGACTTAAAGATTGCTGTTCACAAGCGCAAAAAATCCAACTTGAAGGAGCTGGAGCAGTTTTGCAAGGAGGAATGGGCAAAAATCCCAGTGGTAAGATGTGGCAAGCTCATAGAAACATATCCAAAGTGACTTGGAGCTGTGATAGCCGCAAAAGGTGGCTCTACAAAGTATTGCCTTTAGGGGTGTGAATAGTTATGCACATTGACTTTTTCTGTTATTTTGTCCTATTTGTTGTTTGCTTAAAAAAAAAAAAAAACATCTTCAAAGTTGTGGGCATGTTCTGTAAATTAAATGATGCAAATCCTCAAACAGTCCATTTTACTGGTAATTCCAGCTTGTAAGGCTACAAAACACAAAAAATGCTAAGGTGGGTGAATAATTATGCAAGGCACTGTAGGTATTTGTACCAATTAGGCTATAACGTCTTTGTACCATATGCTGTAATTTTAACAGTACCCTTTACTGGAAACACCTGACTGCAATATTTTTGAGGAGTATCCACATACAAAAAACAAAATACAAAATGCAATAATGCAACCAATCCACATTCATTTTATATTGATCTATCTGTGATGAACTGAAACCAGTGTACTATGGGTTGCAGTGTGTGAATAATTAAAGTGATACTAAACGTAGACTGTTTAATTTACATTGTCCCTACTATTTTTAGTATATGGATGATGGCACTGTAATTATTTTAATAAAATAAAACATCTACAATGCCTTGAATGCCTCTTGAAATTTTTCCACATTTTGTCATGCTTTTTTTTCCAAATTTTGTCATGTTACAACCAAAAATGTAAATGTATTTTATTGGGATTTTATGTGATAGACCTGTAAGTGGCACATAATTGTGAATTGGAAGGAAAATTATAAATGGTTTTCAATTTTTTTTACAAATAAATATGTGTGTGGCATGCATTTGTATTAACCCCCTTTACTCTGATACTCCTAACTAAAATCAAGTGGAACCCATTGCCTTCAGAAGTCACCTAATTAGTAAATTGAGTCCACCTGGGTAAAATAATTTTTTAGTGTAAATACAGCTGTTCTGTGAAGCCCTCAGAGGTTTGTTGGAGAACCTTAGTGAACAAACAGCATCATGAAGGCCAAGGAACACACCAGACAGGTCAGGGATAAAGTTGTGGAGATGTTTAAAGCAGGGTTAGGTTATAAAAGAATATCCCAAGCTTTGAGTACTGTTCAATCCATCATCCGAAAATCAAGAGAGTATGGCACAATTGCAAACCTACCAAGACATGGCTGTCCACCTAAACTGACAGGTCGGCTAAGGAGAGCAATAATCAGAGAAGCTGCCAATAGGCCCATGGTAACTCTAGAGGAGCTGCCGAGATCCACAGCTCAGGTGGGATGATCTGTCCACAGGAAAGCCATTGTTGAAAGAAAGCCATAAGAAGTCCCATTTGCAGTTTGCGAGAAGCCATGTGGGGGACACAGCAAACATGTGGAAGGTGCTCTGGTCAGATGAAACCAAAATTGAACTTTTTGGCCTAAAAGCAAAACGCTATGTGTGGTGGAAAACTAACACTGCATATCACCCTGAACACATCACCACCATGAAACATAGTGGTTGCCAGAGGCGTAGCTTGAAGCTTGTGGGCCCCGATGCAAAAGTTGACCTGGGCCCCCCCCGCTACCACCCACCACTTCCCCCGTGCGTGCAGACACACACACCACACGCCAAGATACCGAAAGTGGCTTAAGAGTTTTGAGTTCCCAGAGTTCCTCCTTACATCAGAGGACAGGGATCACCGCTGGAGAATCAGAGGACAGGGACCCCTGGCAGACCACTTGGCAGAGCTCCTCCCCCCCACAATACACAGGGCTGAAATCACATTCCTTTACACACAGTCTGTCAGCCTGCACATAGTATATCTAGCTTTTATGTTGCCGTGAAATTCTCTGGTCGGAACGGCAGTGTAGTTGCAATAGGCAGATACACCCTGTACAGATCGTGGCTGACTGGCTGTGTTGTAAAGGAATGTGATTTCAGCCCTGTGGAGAAGGAGCAGTATAGAGTGCTGCAATGGGAAAGGAGCTCAGCAGCCAGGCATAGCATCCAGGGTGGAGGGGGTGGTCAGGGGGCTTTGGGGGGGGGGTGCAACTTAGATCTGGTGGGGCAAAGCCATGTGACACAAAATCTGGAGCCTGCAGCCCCTCAGGAGGTGTTAAACTGGTGTTCCACCTGCAAATTTTTTTCTTTAACCACTTAAGCCCCGGACCATTTCGCTGGTCTAAGACCAGGCCACTTATTGCGATTCGGCACTGCGTCGCTTTAACTGACAATTGCGCAGTCTTGCGACGTGGCTCCCAAACAAAATTGACGTCCTTTTTTTCCCCACAAATAGAGCTTTTTTTTGGTGGTATTTGATCACCTCTGCGATTTTTTTTTTTTGCTTTATAAAAAAAAATAGAGCGACAATTTTGAAAAAAAATTCTATATTTTTTTTTATTTGCTATAATAAATACCCCCAAAAAATATATTAAAAAAACTTTTTTTTCCTCAGTTTAGGCCGATACGTATTCTTCTACATATTTTTTGTAAATAAGCGTATATTGATTGGTTTGCGCAAAAGTTATAGCGTTTTCAAAATAGGGGGTCGTTTTATGGCATTTTTATAAAAAATAATTTTTTACTAGTAATGGCGGCGATCATCGATTTTTATCGTGACTGCGACATTATGGCGGACACATCGGACACTTTTGACACCATTTTGGGACCATTGTCATTTTTACAGCGATCAGTGCTATAAAAATGCACTGATTACTGTAAAAATTACACTGGCAGTGAAGGGGTTAACCACTAGGGGGCGAGGAAGGAGTTAAGTGTGGGGCATGGCTATGAGTGACATGTCACTAATCGCTGCTCCCGATGAGCGGGAGCATTCGATCAGTGACATGTCACTAGGAAGAACGGGGAGATTTTGTGCTTACACTGACATCTCCCCGTTCTTCAGTTCCGTGACACGATCGCGGAACATCGGCGGACATCGAGTCGGCGCGTCCCGCGGGCCGGCAGCAAATTAAAGGGGACGTACCTGTACGCCCATTTGCCCAGCCGTGCCATTCTGCCAACGTAAATCTATGTGCGGCGGTCCTTAAGCGGTTAATAAGGACACTTACCTGTCCAGGGAGCCCGCAATGTCGGCCCCCCGAGGCCGATCCATCCATCGGATCGGGTACGACGCCGCCATTCTAACTAAGGGAAACCAGCAGTGGAGCCTTGCGGCTTCACTGCCCGTTTCCTACTGCACATGCGCGAGTCCCGCGGCACTTCGTGAATGCCCAGCTGTCTTCTGGGACACACACAGGTCCCAGAAGACACAGGCGAGGGAGGAAGTGACCTAGGAGCTCCGCGGAATAGGAAGTGGCAAATTAGGACGACTGTATAGCAACATATATATTTTTCCATCAGTGTTTTAATGAAATGTAGCGGGGTGTCACTTTATGGTGTTCATAGGGACTATATTTCATCAAGTGAATCCAGATCTCCCCTGGTTTCCTATTGGATAATATGCTGACTATTGCTTGACTATGAGTAGGGAAGTGCATGGTGGGATTTGTGGTACCGGGAGAGTTGGACTCCAATGGCAAGGATACTACACAGACTACTATACCCACAGTGCAACTGAACATCCATCGTGCATTGCCCGGCACAAGGTCTGCTGGGGATGGATTATTTAAGGGGAGGAGGAGCAACGCGCAGACTCTTTGGACATCGCCCGCCCAGCAACTTGGAGCCTGTTTGGGCCTATCGTGTTGGTCTAGGCCGGAGAGTCTGGGCCTACCGAGCCGGAGAAAGCCTGCTTGTCGGAGAAGGAGAGAGCCTTTATTCAGAGAGCCTGCTGACATCTCGGAGCATCCAAGAGTCCAGCCACCTTCACCTTCCATATCAGTTGTCTGGAAGATCTGAGACTACGGGTGACCGGGAGATCGTGTGTGCTGGAGCCTAGAAGCGGGGTCGGCTAAATGGATTGGTCTGGTCAGGTGAGAGAGCACTTGCTCAGGATTCTTAACTGTTTGCTAGGCCCGAGACCCCTTTGCATAGGACCCACCGCCATTACAGCAGTGTGTTGCGCAGTTAGAGTTGGCGTCTAATTGCCTGTGACTTTAGGCCCTAAACTATAGCAGGATCATAGCTAACGGTGGATACCCCTTGGATTACAAATATAAAAGTGCACCAACGTTGCTAGCGAAGATCCCTTCTATCAGAGTAACTGTGTGTGAAATAGTCAGGCCTGACTGTAAAGCCCTGTACACACGATCGGATTTCCTATGGATTTTAAACCGATGAATTTTTCCATCGGAAATCCGATGAAGCTGACTTCCATCAGTCTTGCCTACACACCATCAGTCAAAAAACCGATCGTCCCAAACGCTGTGACGTAAAACACTCCGATGAGCCAAGAAAAATTAAGTTCTATGCTTCTGAGCATGCGTCAACTTGATTTTGAGCATGCGTGGGTTTTTTAACAAACTATAGTAATTTTCTATCGTTTTTTTTTCCATCGGATAAATTTAAAACATGTTCTATTTTTTGCCACCGATGGAAAAAAGACCGATGGGGCCCACACACGATTGGTTTGTCCGATGAAAAAAGTCTATCAGACTGTTTTCATCGGTAAAACCGATCGTGTGTACATGGCTTTACTCACAGAGACATTGTTTGGGCGCCATACTGCCCACGAGGGGGAAGCTCGCGAGCGTAGTTCCTTTAAAGACATTTTAGAGTGTATAAGATTTGTATATCTCGATATTGGTTACATTGTGCATAACTTTGACTTTGCAGGGCCCTGCATATGTAAATGCCTGTCTGTTAACCTAACTTCTTTTCTATCTAGTAAAAGATATTTTATGGTTAAGCAAACACGTTGTGTGGAGTATTAACTGTTCCAGAGAGAGAGACGGTCAGCACAGGTACTCTAGTTCTGAACAGTGAATGTATACTGCATTGTGGTTTTCATTATTAGTAGGTTTCACAATCTCCTTTTCTTAACCGCTGTGCCAGTGGAGGGTCAGAGCCAGTTTATTGGGGGTTGACAGCTGTAAGGTACTGGCCCAAACTAATACCAGCAGCTCTCTTAACTGGGGGTGCAGTGGCGGAACTACCGCCATAGCGACACACGCGGCCGCTATGGGGCCCACAACCGAGAGGGGCCCGTGGGGAGGAGGAGGAATGCATACTGCCGGGGGGCGAGCACCGCCTGCACGGTCCCCCAGCCAGGGGAAGTGAGGAGAGGAAGAGGCGAGCTGTGCGTACAAGCAGAGAGCTGTAATAGCTTTCATTTAAATGTCCTTGTCCTGTGTTCCCAGAGCTCACCATCACATAGCCCCACCTCTTGGCCCGGCGCCTTTGATAGACAGAACGCCGGTCCAATGCGGGACATGTGACGTCATCAAAGGCGCCAGGCCAAGAGGTGGGGCTATGTGACGGTGAGGCACAGGTGAGGCTGCATTGGGCATGGGTCACAGGTGAGGCTGCATTGGGCATGGGTCACGTTGTATTGGGCACAGGTGAGGCTGCATTGGGCACGGGTGAGGCTGCATTGGGCATGGGTCACGCTGCATTGGGCACAGATGAGGCTGCATTGGGCACAGGTGAGGCTGTATTGGGCATGGGCAGGCTACACTGCATTGGGCACAGGTGAGGCTGCGTTGGGCACAGGCCACACTGCATTGGGCACAGGTGAGGCTGCATTGGGCACTGGACATGCTGCATTGGGCACAGGCCACACTGCATTGGGCACAGGTGAGGCTGCATTGGGCACTGGACACGCTGCATTGGGCACAGGCCACGCTGCATTGGGCACAAGTGGGCACAGGTGAGGCAGTATTGGGCACGGGCAGACCACGCTGCATTGGGCACAGGTGAGGATTATTGAAGCACTAACACCAGGTGTTTGGAGTATCTTTATCTGTTGATTAAACTTTCTGGAATACATATATTGCTATTGTGGTGTAGGATCTGGGTTCTTTCTTTCTTTCTTTCTTTCTTTCTTTCTTTCTTTCATCTCAGACTCGAACCACACGCCCTTTAAACCACGCCCACTATTTAATTTAAGTCCGCCATTTTTTTGGGGGGGGGGCCCATAAAACATTTTGCTATGGGGCCCTGTGATTTCTAGTTACGCCCCTGTGGGAGTGTACTAGAGAAAAAAAAAATTCAGGGTGGAACTCCACTTTAGCAATTTCTGAAGTTTCTCTGTCAGTGTTGTCAGGTGTTGGGGGGAGGTCACCTCCCGGAGGTGTGTGTCTTTTCCCCAGTTGTCAGGGAAGTGGAATACGCAGACACCCCCGGGTGGGGGGTACAGAGAATACCAGCTGGTGACTAGGAGACGCTGAGTGGTGTCTTACCTCACCAGTGACATCGGTCCCATCGTGGCTACAGGACAGCACTCTCCTCCTCTTGTCTCACTGAGCTTGGTTACCATTCCATCGCCAGCACACAGCACAGACACTTTCCCACCCTGGGTTTCTCTCACCCCATGCTCCTCCTTATTCTGGAAATGGCTGACAACTTCTCCCCAGCCAATGAGAACGGAGGGGTGTGGACAGTGGAAGCCCAGTACTGGAGAGTGGCTGTGAGGCCCTAGGGCAGATCGGAGCTGGACTTTGTGGAGGATATGATCATTTGACAAGGAGGCTGCAGGGCCCCCCTGGAGCCAGGGGCGAGGTTGCGATTGTGACCCCTGCAACCCCTTATGCTACGCCCATGGTGGTAGCAGCATCATGTTGGAGGGTTCAGAGATGTGCGATGAGGTCAGTGGCTGGTGAGGCACTGGCTAGTATCAGAGCCAGATACACACAGGTTGCATACACCGTGGACGTTAGAGCGAGAGCAATAATACTAGCACTAAACCTCCTCTGTAACTCTAAACATGTAACCTGTAAAAAAATTTAAAGTGTCGCATGGAGATTTTTAAGTTACGAAGTTTGACGCATTTGAAAAATTGCTGCGCAAGTACTGTGTAACATAAAAAGTTGCAACGACCACCATTTTATTCCCAAGGGTGTCTGCTTAAAAAATATACATAATGTTTGGGATTTCTGAGTATTTTTCGAGCAAAAAAAAAAAATTATGATTTTTACATGTAGGAGACAAATGTCAGAATTGGCCTGGGTGGCAAGGGGTAATTACCATATGTAAATAATATACAAATAATTATTATATATTGTTTTTAAGGTAATTTACTATATTTTTAAAAACTGTACTCAAGCAGGTGACTTAACGGACAAATTACTGAAGTTTGAAGTTATAACTTCCAACCAGTAATTTCACAGTAAATAGATAAATAATAAATTATTATGTTATAACATATAGCATAATAATATATGATTTAGCTTGATTAAAACAGTACCTTTTCAGCAGGCAGCAGATTCTCATTCTCCCTCCTAACTGTGTGAGAAAAACATGGGACTATGGGTCTTTCAGACACATGCCCCCTTCCATGACACTGCAGTGGGAGGACAGCCTCCACTGAAGCATTTTTTATTAAAAGATCATGAACATACATTTAGTGTACCAGACAAAGTCAATCATCTTGTATAATGTATAGCGTCTACAGACATGGGGAAATATTGAAGTCAAGTCAAAAGGGATCAACACATATAAAAAGCATTACGTTTACAATGTATTTTTGTATTAACAGTGTGTACATCATATGGAAATATCTCCGAGGTACATTACATGGTTATAAAAATGTGGTATCCCAAGTGTAGCGGGGGTTAACATTTAGGGGGAGTATCTGGGTGGTAGCATGGCCCAGATACACTAATTGTTAGTGATCTATGACCAATTTGATTCGTGGAGGATATAATGGTGTTCAGTTCCCTATGGCCCCTGGGTGGCGCTGTCGTCTTGGGCTGGGGTTGAACCATCACTGTAGGGCCGTGCCCTTTGTGTCCTCTCGCGGCAGTTGTACGGCGGGGCGGGGAACCAGCGGTGCCTGCTGGGACAGGGTATAAAGGGGGCGGACATCTTGCGCACGAGGTCCGAGCCCCAGGCATCTTCAGCCTGGGGGCTGCTGTTCTGTCGTCCGCCCCCAGGTGCCCTCGGCCTGGGTGCGAGGGAGTTCGAGTTCCATCCCAGGCACCTTAAGCCTGGGGTGAGGTACTAGCCAAGGCCTGGGGCCCAGTACCCTTGATTGGGTCCCGCATGGGAGAAGATACCTAGGGGGCCCACCGAGTGAGGGGACCCGAGTCTCGGGCGAGGAGAACCAGGGAGGTGACCTGGCCTGAAGACCCAGAGCAGCATTGGCTGGTGACAGTGCAGGCCTCTGGGGACCGTCCAGGATGGATCATCTCCCTAACAGGAGTCGCCATTAGAAGGTAGTTCATGTTCTATGGTCTTTGCAGAGACCCAGCTACATCAGGTCAGTGGCAGAGGCCTATTCTAAGGTCTTTGGCAGAGACCTCATCGTTCACCCGGTCTGTAGCAGGGACCAATCTCACGGTCGGTGGCAGTGACAGTGCGCCAAAAGTTATTGTGAGCTTCTAACAGCTTCTCTGATCCGAAAGGATTGTGCCTGAACCCTCACCCCACCAAGTTCGTGTTTGTATCAACCTGTCTGCTTGCAAAGAGGCAAATTTATCTCTGCAGAAAAAATATAGATGTTGTACTGTCACCTGGTGTGGGCTTACTTTTCTGGGAGCAAAGTGTTCTACATTCACCTATCTACTGGTAATTTTTGAAGTGGAATTTCTGGGCAGAGACACAGACCCGAAGGTAAAGATCTTAGCTCAAACCTCTGCACACATAAGAGGGGCGAGCTGGTGGCAGCACCTCACCCCTCCCCCTGGTCCCCCTAGACGAGTAAACCAGCCGAGAAGAAGAAGGGAGAGAGAGGGTGGGACCGCTACACGTGGGGGCTCTGTGTCCGGGATTTGTGTTCCGTGTCAATGGAGCTGAAACTGTCAAAACTTGACTTTTACCCCCCAGAAAAGTTTAGAGGAGGTCGGCCATGTTGGCCGGCGTGCCATGAGGCACACCCTCCCTGCTCAGTTCGTGGGCGTGATGAGGAAAAGGCCCGCGAAGTGTTGCACCAAAGGGGAGGAGTCTGGCCATGTGTGGAGATACACGTGGAGACTTTGGCGCCAGTTCTTCAGTGCGCGATGGAGCAGTCAACGGTCAGCATGCTTTCTACCGCCTCATGGGTCCCCACTGCATCTACTACAAGGGCAACCCCCGTTGCTGTCTCCCCTATGGATACGGGGATTCGGCTCAAGCCCCGGGGACGATTCGCCCTGTACACATGCAAGGACGTTGAAGCCCTGGGTATGATTTGTCCCGGCTGTTCGGGACTGGTGGTACAGCTAAAGCCCTTCAGTCGCTGCGAGGCCTGTGGCGAGTTCATTTTTGAAGTGGAGCAACCAATAGAGAGGCCGAGAGCCTTCCACCTCAACTGCCTAACAGGCGCCACCACTCTACAAGGAGAAGTCAGAGCTTGCACAGCCATTCCCCCGCGCACTGCATAGACTTCCGTGGAAGTCGCGAACAAATGGACGGAGGATTTTAAAGCCGAAGATGCTGCTTCGGTCACCACAGATTCCCTACTCCCAGCGTCCAAAAGGAAGGTCGGTTTCACAAAAGCTTCCAGCGGCCGAGATGGAGGACAACCCCTGCGCTTGCCTGGCCCGGATGGATTCAGTGGGAAAATTCCCGGACCTCTATGTTCAAGTATCGGCCAAAGTAAGCCAGGGAACGGGACTTGGTGTTTTGTTGGAGGTGTCGGGGATCTGCAGTTATCGGAGCCTGTGGGAGGGGGTGATTCCACATCTACAGGGAATTACCTACCCGCAGAAGAGTATGACACCTCCGACCTAGAGTCGGTCTCCGATGCAGGAGATGATGGACAAATAGATTATTTGTCTATTGCAGTGGTTCTCAACTCCAGTCCTCAGGGCCCACCAACAGGCCAGGTTTGCAAGATAACTGAAATGCATCACAGGTGATATAATTTGCTGCTCAGGGATTGCAGTATTCTAGTCTGCATCTCACCAAGGTAATACTTAAAATCTGGCCTGTTAGTGGGTCCTGAGGACAGGAGTTGAGAACCACTGGTCTATTGACTATTTGTGAACTATTTGAACGGAAGGGTTGGGACAAAGTACCCCTGGCCTCGTCCCGTGCACCTAGGGACTCACCCATGTCTACAGGGGATAGTACACCCTGGGTGGAGGCCATGGTGCCTGAGGAGGGATCCAGTCCCCTGCTTGCCCTTCCGCCCCCAGAGTTACCTGCACCATCTGCTCTAGTGAAGAGAGTGCCACTGCGGGCACCTACGCCCAGTTTGGAGGTGGTCAAGGCACCTCGGCACCCAGAGTCGATTGTCCTGCCTAGTGAGGGAGACTGCTCCACGATGCCACCCTTGTCCAGGCTACAGAGACTTTTCTGCCAAAAGGTTGCCAGTGAATACGGGTGGGAGTACCCGTATTTGTCCAAGGAGTTGTTGTACGAGGTGGAGGCCTGCCGGCAGAGGTGATACAATGACTTTGTATGGACACACATTAGGGTGTCCCATGCCCGTCGCTACCTCGCATGTTCACCCACAGCTTCCAAGCGGTTTAAGGACTGCAAGGCAAAGTGGATGTTGGGTCGGCATATCCATGCTGACCGGGTCGTTATCTGTCGGAAAGATGGGGAAGATGTGGAGTATCTCATGGAGACCTTTGATCGATATTTAAAACCTCTTGTGCTGCCGCATCCAAGGTTTTACCGGTAGGAGGAAAGAAACCTGTTTGTTTTTTCATTACTGAACATTCCGGTACTCTGGAACTGTACCCTGTCTAGGGGTGTTTTACTCTTTGGAGGCATGGGAGCAGTTGTGTTTTATGTTGGTCTCCCTCTGCCTCCCACCGCAAAGATGATCAGGACTTTGGGGTGTAGTCAGGGCCACAGTACAGAGAAGAATCTGGATTTCACAAGTGCTTTTACCGCAGCACTGTCACCAGGTGGCAGTGTTGTGCACCGTTCATCACATTGCATTGCACACTTCTTGGAAGGAAAGAGGTTTCTTTTCGGAGAGATCTGTTTCACTCCAACACTCACATATGTGTCAGGAATTGTGTGTTGTTTCCTTCTTTTCTCTTCCCTCTGCAGGAGAACATGGGTCAAGACTGCTGAGAATGGGCGGGTCTTAGTGATGTGGGAGGGGGAGAATGCCATTTGTGTGCAATGTAATGTGTAATTACAATGAGTGTTTCCCTCATGTTCACCTTTTCCTTTTCCCTGTTGGGTTCAGGCACAACTCCCAAGTTTTTTTCAAATTATTTTTGATGGTGTTTTGAGAAGCTAGTCTCTGGATCGGGTCTATGTTGGCTCCCTTTGGAGCATTGCTTACTCCAGACACTGGGAACCAGTGTCTATCTGCCGGGGGGTGTGTGTAGCGGGGGTTAACATTTAGGGGGAGTATCTGGGTGGTAGCATGGCCCAGATACACTAATTGTTAGTGATCTATGACCAATTTGATTCGTGGAGGATATAATGGTGTTCAGTTCCCTATGGCCCCTGGGTGGCGCTGTCGCCTTGGGCTGGGGTTGAACCATCATTGTAGGGCTGTGCCCTTTGTGTCCTCTCTCAGGAGTAGTACGGCGGGGCGGGGGACCCGCTGTGCCTGCTGGGAGAGGGTATAAAGGGGGCGGACATCTTGTGCACGAGGTCCGAGCCCCAGGCACCTTTAGCCTGGGGGCTGCTGTTCTGTCGTCTGCGCCCAGGTGCCCTTGGCCTGGGTGCGAGGGAGTTCGAGTTCCATCCCAGGCACCTTAAGCCTGGGGTGAGGTACTAGCCAAGGCCTGGGGCCCAGTACCTTTGATTGGGTCCCGCATGGGAGAAGATACCTAGGGGGCCCCCCCCGAGTGAGGGGACCCGAGTCTCGGGCGAGGAGAACCAGGGAGGTGACCTGGCCTGAAGACCCAGAGCAGCATTGGCTGGTGACAGTGCAGGCCTCTGGGGACCGTCCGGGATGGATCATCTCCCTAACAGGGGTCGCCATTAGAAGGTAGTTCATGTTCTATGGTCTTTCCAGAGACCCAGCTACATCAGGTCGGTGGCAGAGGCCTATTCTAAGGTCTGTGGCAGAGACCTCATCGTTCACCCGGTCTGTGGCAGGGACCAATCGCACGGTCGGTGGCAGCGACCGTGCGCCAAAAGTGGTTGTGAGCTTCTAACAGCTTCTCTGATCCGAAAGGATTGTGCCTGAACCCTCACCCCACCAAGTTCGTGTTTGTATCAACCTGTCTGCTTGCAAATAGGCATATTTATCTCTGCGGAAATAAATATAGATGTTGTAATGTCACCTGGTGTGGGCTTACTTTTCTGGGAGCAAAGTGTTCTACATTCACCTATCTACTGGTCATTTTTGAAGTGGAATCTCTGGGCAGGGACACAGACCCGAAGGTAAAGATCTTAGCTCAAACCTCTGCACACATAAGAGGGGCAAGCTGGTGGCAGCACCTCACCCCTCCCCCTGGTCCCCCTAGACGAGTAAACCAGCCGAGAAGAAGAAGGGAGAGAGCGGGTGGGACCGCTACACAAGGTTTCCATTTCTTATCATGAATATGCATAGTATCATATAAGGTGTGGTGAATGCGCTCGGATAGTTTAATTGCTTCCATTCTGGCTAGTACTTGCGACCAGGAAAGAGCTGAGGTACGCCAATGTAGTGCTGTGACCCAATGTATGGCTACGAAAAGTGTGTGGATTCGTTTTTCGCAAGGTGCAGGGACATCAGGAATAGAAGTGAAGCATAGGCACATTTTTATGGTAAGAGTGATTAAGTGACCTGCAATGGTGAATGTCTTTGAGGCTGCTTTCTGCCAGATGGTTTAAGGTATTTACAGCTCCAAAAAATATGGGTTAGTGAGCCTAACTCAGTACAGCCGCAGAAACACTGTGGAGATACCGCAGGGTAGATAGAATGGAGTTTCGTGGGCGTCATATACCACCTTGTGTGGAGTTTATCTCACGGATTGAGTGTGACCTTGTGTGTTTTTAAACATGTTTGTCAGCATCTCTTCCCATTCGGGTGGCCCAAAAGTATGGCCTATCTCTCTCTCCCAGCTATGCATTGGTTTAGTTTTTGCCTCTAAAGCCTCGTACACACGGCCGAGAATCTTGTCGTAAAAAACACGTTTTATTTTTGACGAGATCCTTGGACAAGAAACTTGTCCCGGCCGAGTGTACACACGCTCATTTCAAAGAACCCGCGGTTCTTTGAATGGAGCGAACGCGGTGACGTAATTGAATACGACGAGCATGTGCTCGTCACATTCGATGCTGTCGCTGCCATCTTTGTACACCCTATCCTATGCCTAGGAAGCTACCGCGCATGCGTCGAAGTCATTTCGAGCATGCGCGGGCTTCCCGGAGGACAGGTAAGTGTACACACACACAATTTTCTCTTTCGAGAAACAGGCTGACGAGAATCTCGACGAGAAAATAGAGAGCAGGTTCTCTATTTTCTCGTCGAGATTCTAGTCGGTTTTCTTGACGAGAAACCATACACACGAACGAATTTCTCGGCAAGAAATCTCTGCCAGCAAGTTTCTTGCTGGTTCTTGCCGAGAAACTCGGTCGTGTGTACGAGGCTTAAGGCAAACTCAATGAGCAGGCTATAGAGTTTGGAAATAACTCCTTTGTCTCTGGAAGAGTGTGTACATACGTGTTCATATTGAGTGCTATGTGTTCGGGAGTCTAGGGTTCCTCTACTGTGGTAGAAGTGCTTGATTTGTGTGTACCTGAATTGCTCAGAGTGGGGAAATTTGTGCTCTGATTGGAGTTGATGGAAAGTTTTAAAGTGAGGACCATCTTTGAAGGATTGGAATGTCGTTACTCCAGCAGTGCACCATTGGCGGAACCGGGGTCTGTTGTGGAAGGCTGGGGGGAAAACTGGGTCTCCTAAAAAGGAGTATAGGGGGGAGAGGGGAGAGGTTAATTGGAATTTCCTGCCGTATAGTGACCATAAGTATACAGATTGGTATACGATCGTGTTCATCGATGTGAGTTGACTAGCTTTGATAGATCTGGACCACAATAACCCTGATAGGAGCAAAAGGAGGATAGCGTTAGCCAAGGTATATTGGTAGAGGAGGCGTGCCATTAAGCCGTTTGTGCTAATCTGGACGCCAAATAATAGCGCCATAGGTCCGGGAGGCCCAGCCCTCCAAGGGGTTGGGGTCTGTATAGTAGAGATTTGTGCAATCTTGTTTTTTTGTGTTGCCATATAAACGTATTAACATCCCTTTGGATTGATTCGATATAAGTCTTAGATACATAGATGGGGAGAGTTCTGAAAAATATATACAATTTGGGTAAAATTACCATTTTTCTGGCTGTAGCCCTGCCCAGGAATGAAATATGGTACTTATCCCAAGTCTTTAGCAGGGTTCTGATATGGGAGACTATAGGGTGATAATTTCCTTGAAACAGGGTCTGAAAAGTGGGGGTGGGCTGTATTCCTAAGTAACGAAATGTTTGAGTGCACCAAGCGAATGGGAAGTGATGCTGCAATGAGGTTGCAAGGTCATTCGGTATATTTATTGGCATGGCAGACCATTTAGCTAAATTAACACCCAGTCCCGTTATTTTATGGAACGAGTCCAGTAGAGAAGTTAGGTTGGGCAGTGCAATAAGTGGGTTCGTTAGGAGGACATCATCGGCATAGAGGCTCAGTTTAAATTCTTTGGGACCTTTATGATATCCCTTGATATTCACATTTTCTTAAATAGCATGGGATACGGGTTCTATTGCCAGGGCAAATAGAAGGGGGGACAAAGGGCACCCCTGCCTGGTGCTTTTCTGTAGTGAGAAGAATTGGGAGTTATTACCTGATAACTTGATACGGGTTTGGGGGTCCCTATATAAGGCATGAAAGCCTTGCAGGAAGTGACCAGTGATGCCGAATCTAGGCAATAAATGGTACAGGTATGACCAGCTAATGCTGTTGAACGCCTTATGTATATCGAGGCTAAGGAGAAGTGCTTGTTTAGAGTGTAAATTTGCATCTTGTATGATATTGGTGACTAATCGAATATTGTCGGTTATTTGTCTTCCGGGAATAAACCCAGTTTGATCAGGGGAGATCAGGGTTATAATGACTGAGGCCAGTCTGTCAGCCAGCAATCTGCCAAAGACCTTCAGGTCGTTGTTGATGACCGAGATTGGATGGAAGTTTTGGGGAAGAGAGTGATGTTTGTGAGGTTTAGGGATAAGGGACATGTTGGCTAATAACATTTCTGCAGGGAAATCATTGCCCTTTAGAATATGGTTATAGAGGGTAGCCAGTTAGGAGATAAGTTGTGTGAGATTTTTTTGTAATAGGAGGTAGAATAACCATCTGAGCCCGATGCAGTAGAGGATTTAAGTGATTTGATTATAGTTGTAATTTCTGCCGCAGTGCAGGGAGCTTTCAAGGCCTCTAATTGCTGGCTGGACAGAGTGGGCAATGCCATATTTGAAAACCAAGACTGGGTTATTGGCCAGTAGTTGATTATGACACTGCGAATAGGTTTTTGTTGTCACTGCAGCATTTTTATTGAACAGCTTGTTCCATAGGTGCTTTATCAGTGGTCCAATGCTCCAAGCTGTCCATTAAGCTCAGTGTTTCTGACAAGAAGTGAGAGGCATTGTGAGCTCATCTTCTCAGTCTGCTGCAAACAGAGTGTGCCAGCTTGTATTTAAACTAGCCGCTCTGTATGTGGCTTCTGACAGGATGCACAAGAAGCCCTGTATCTCTGGAAATATAGGTGGCAGGAGCAGTGGTGGGGTAGGACTTCAGCTACCTACCCCCCAAATCTGGGACCCCAGGTCACGAGCTACGACCCTCGTAGTTGTATTTTTTTTTCCTTTTTTTTTTTCACGTCCCTGGTGGGGATGCTTTTCTTCAGCAAGGACAGGGAAGTTGGTCAGAGTTGATGGGAGGCTGGATGGAGCCAAATACAGGGCAATCTTAGAAGAAAACCTGTTAGAGTCTGCAAAAGACTTGAGCCTGGGACAGAGGTTCACCTTCCAGCAGGACAACAGTCCTAAACATACAGCTGGAGCTACAATGGAATGGTTTAGATCAAAGCATTTTCATATGTTAGAATGGCCCAGTCAAAGTCCAGACCTAAATCCAATTGAGAATCTGTGGCAAGACTTGAAAATTGCTGATCGCAGAGCCTCTCCATCCAATCAGACAGAGCTTGAACTATTCTGCAAAGAAGGAAGGGAAAAAATTTCACTCTCTAGATGTGCAAAGCTGTAATTGCAGTCAAAGGTGGTTCTACAAAGTATTGACTCAGGGGGGGCTGAATACAAATGCACGCCACACTTTTCACATATTTATTTGTAAAAAATAATAATTTTTCTTTCACTTCACAATTATGTGCCACTTTGTGTTGGTCTATCACATAGAATCCCAGTAAAATACATTTACGTTTTTGGTTGTAACATTACAAAATGTGAAAAATTTCAAGGGGTATGAATACTTTTCAAGCTACTGTAAGTACCTTTTTCCTAATATACAGCTGTCACATGACCCAGCTATTTCCCAGCCTGTCTGTAGGGAAACATAAGCAGGAGGAGCTTCTAGTCCTCTGATGCTAGTCACATTTTAAAAAAAACAGCCTTTGGAATACAGAATACAATTTAATAATTAATATCACTAAACTGTTTAAATTGTCATACAAACATACAGTATATTTGAAATCTAATCTTTATTATTTTTTGGCAATAACATGGTGTGGGTGGATTTCTGCCAGTCGCAGGCTGTGTCACGACCCTCCAGCCTGTGTGTTAGAATACTGGGGAGGTGAAGCCTCCATCAACCTACATGTAATAGCCTACCCTTATTGGCTTTAGCTGGTTAGTGGGCATGGAGGAGGAGGGAGGGAGTGGGCTGTCATTTTCCACTGTGTATACTCCCACATGTGTGACCCTATAGACACATGGACTGCTCAGATGTGATAGGGAGGAAATGCTCAGCATAGCAACTTACTGAAAGCTGAGCATGTGCAAAGCTGACAACACTGCTCTGCTAAATCCCTAGCTGCATTGGTGACATGACAGAAGGTGGAGATTAGGGATGAGCCAAACACCCCCGAGTTCGGTTCGCGCCAGAACCCGCGAACGGACCGAAAGTTCGCACAAACTTTATAACTAGGGATGAGCTTCGTGTTCGAGTCGAACATACGTTCGACTCGAACATCGGCTGTTCGATCGTTCGACGAAGATCGAACGATTTGGGCCGTTCGCGCCAAATTCGAGTGACGCGAACGGCCCACAATGCACTACGCCATCGCAGTGTCATCCAGGCGCTGTGATTGGCCAAGCATGCACTGTGACCCCGCATGCTTGGCCAATCACAGCGCCGGCAGCGAGGAGAGCAATGACTGGCCACAGGCAGGATGCCTGTGGCCAATTATTGCTGAGGGGGTTTAGTACACGCCCCACACTATAAAAGGCCGCCAGCACGGCGGCCTTGTGTAGTGTGTTCCGGAGCAGGGAAAGAGAAGCATAGGCAGGGACAGTGTCATTTTTTTCCTTTACTAATCCTGGATTCCTTGTGTTTAGGGACAGAGAAGGATAGGTAGGGAGAGTGTCAGTGTGTCATTCTGTGCTAAACCTTGTTTGTAGGGACAGAGAAGGACAGTGAGGGAAAGTGTCAGTGTGCTATTCTGTGCTAATCCTTGTTTGTAGGGACAGAGAAGGACAGTGAGGGAAACTGTCAGTGTGCTATTCTGTTCTAAACCAATCTTGCTGAACCGTATTTGAAATCCTTGAGTTTAGGGACAGAGAAGGACACTCGTGGAAACTATCAGTGTGCTATTCTGTGCTAAATCTTGTTTGTAGGGACAGAGAAGGACAGTGAGGGAAACTATCAGTGTGCTATTCTGTGCTAAATCTTGTTTGTAGGGACAGAGAAGGACAGTGAGGGAAACTGTCAGTGTGCTATTCTGTTCTAAACCAATCTTGCTGAACCATATTTGAAATCCTTGAGTTTAGGGACAGAGAAGGACACTCGGGGAAACTATCAGTGTGCTATTCTGTGCTAAATCTTGTTTGTAGGGACAGAGGAGGACAGTGAGGGAAAGTGTCAGTGTGCTATTCTGTCCTAAACCAATCTTGCTGAACCATATTTGAAATCCTTGAGTTTAGGGACAGAGAAGGACACTCGTGGAAACTATCAGTGTGCTATTCTGTGCTAAATCTTGTTTGTAGGGACAGAGAAGGACAGTGAGGGAAAGTGTCAGTGTGCTATTCTGTCCTAAACCAATCTTGCTGAACCATATTTGAAATCCTTGAGTTTAGGGACAGAGAAGGACACTCGGGGAAACTGTCAGTGTGCTATTCTGTTCTAAACCAATCTTGCTGAACCATATTTGAAATCCTTGAGTTTAGGGACAGAGAAGGACACTCGTGGAAACTATCAGTGTGCTATTCTGTGCTAAATCTTGTTTGTAGGGACAGAGAAGGACAGTGAGGGAAACTGTCAGTGTGCTATTCTGTCCTAAACCAATCTTGCTGAACCATATTTGAAATCCTTGAGTTTAGGGACAGAGAAGGACACTCGTGGAAACTATCAGTGTGCTATTCTGTGCTAAATCTTGTTTGTAGGGACAGAGAAGGACAGTGAGGGAAAGTGTCAGTGTGCTATTCTGTCCTAAACCAATCTTGCTGAACCATATTTGAAATCCTTGAGTTTAGGGACAGAGAAGGACACTCGGGGAAACTGTCAGTGTGCTATTCTGTTCTAAACCAATCTTGCTGAACCATATTTGAAATCCTTGAGTTTAGGGACAGAGAAGGACACTCGTGGAAACTATCAGTGTGCTATTCTGTGCTAAATCTTGTTTGTAGGGACAGAGAAGGACAGTGAGGGAAACTATCAGTGTGCTATTCTGTGCTAAACCAATCTTGCTGAAGCATATTGCAAATCCTTGTGTTTAGGGACAGAGAAGGATAGGCAGGGGACAGTGTCAGTGTCTTTGTTGCTAAGCCTCCTGCACAGTATACACCTGAAGGTAGCCCTTATTGCTGTTTTTCCCATCTCCCTGCAGGCCATCCATTAAAATGTCTGCAAGGCAAACAAGGAGAGGCAGACAGTCAGGAGGCAAAAAAAGAGGGCAAGCAGGCTCTGTGTCTGGGGGCAACAGTGCTGTTCGTGGACGCGGTGCATTGTCATCAGCACGTGGCCATGGGACACGCTTGTCCTTCTTTTCGGCAGCTGGACATGTTGAGCCACATCATGCCGAAGACTTGGTAGAGTGGATGACCAAGCCCACCTCATCCTCCTCATCCTCTCTCACCCAGGCTCAGGGTACTGGCAAAGCAGCTGCCAAAGCGTCCTCTTCTCTGGCATCAATGTCATCATTAGTCACTCCTTCCCTAGACCCACCATGTCCTCCTCCTGAGGAGTCCCCCGAACTGTTTGAGCACAGTGTTGGGTACATGCTCCAGGAGGATGCCCAGCGTTTCGAAGGATCTGATGATGATACCCAGCTAGAGGAAGGCAGTAGCATGAGATCAGAGAGAGGGGATGCTCAAGAAGGACACCAATCTGGCAGTCATGCTCCAGCAGCTGCAGCATACTGCCAGATTGGCTCCAGTGATGAGGAGGGAGGGGATGATGAGGTCACTGACTCCACGTGGGTGCCTAATAGGAGAGAGGAGGAGGAGGAGGATGAGGAGGAGGCACATCTCCAACGAGGCAGGATGCCCTTGGGTGGCCAGCGTATGGGCAGCACACCGACGGAATCACACCGCAGAGCTCCGCCTGTGCAGGGCGCTGCCTCTGCCCGTCATTCAAACAGTTCTTTGGTGTGGGCCTTTTTTGAGGCGAGTGCATCAGATCGCACAGCTGCTGTTTGCAACATATGTCTCAAGCGTATATCGCGTGGCCAAAACATCAGCCGCTTGGGCACCACATGCTTGATCAGACATATGTTGACCTGCCATGCAGCTCGTTGGCAAGCCTACCTTAAAGACCCACACCAAAGAACAAAGCGGACCTCTCCTTGCACCGCATCAGCTGGGATCTCCAACCCCACTATACCATCAGTCCTCTCTGAAACCTGCACTGAGAGGAATGAAGGTGTAGAATTAGGTGTGTCACAGCCAAGTACTTGTGGCCACTATTCTAGCAGTACACCGACGTCCGATTCTAGCAGGCAAATTTCCCTGCCCCAGCTGCTGGACCGTCGAAAGAAGTTCACTCCCAGCCATCCACATGCCCAGCGGTTGAATGCTAGCTTGGCTAAATTGCTAGCGCTTCAACTGCTGCCTTTTCAGTTGGTAGACTCGGCCCCCTTCCGTGAGTTTGTGCAATGTGCGGTTCCTCAGTGGCAGGTTCCCAAACGCCACTTTTTCTCACGGAAGGCGATTCCGGCTCTCTACAGGCATGTGGAAGGCAATGTCTTGGCCTCGCTGGACAGGGCGGTCAGCGGTAAGGTGCATATTATCGCTGTCTCATGGTCCAGCACGCATGGACAGGGACGTTACCTTTCTTTCACGGCCCATTGGGTCACTCTTTTGGCAGCTGGGAAGGATGCAGGACAAGGTGCAGTAGTGTTGGAGGTTGTTCCACCGCCACGCCTCCAAAATGCTACTACTGGTTGTGACACACCTCTCTCCTCCACCCCCTCCTCTTCTTCCTCCATGGCCTCTTCCTGTGGTTTGTCCTATGAACCAGCGGTGCTCCGTAGGCGTTCAAGGGGCTACGCAAGTACGCAGGCAAAAAGATGCCATGCCGTGCTTGCGCTGGTGTGTTTGGGGGACAGGAGCCACACTGGGGCAGAGGTCCTGTCTGCTCTGCAGGGGCAGGCCGAGAGGTGGTTGACGCCACGCCAGCTTAAGCCAGGAATGGTGGTTTGCGACAATGGCACCAACCTCCTCTCCGCCCTCCGACAGGGACAACTGACCCATGTGCCCTGTATGGCTCATGTCCTTAACCTGGTGGTGCAGCGGTTCTTGGGCAGGTACCCAGGCTTACATGATGTCCTGAGGCAGGCCAGGAAAGTCTGTGTGCATTTCCGCAGATCTTATAATGCCAGTGCTCGCCTGGCTGAGCTGCAAAAGGAGTTGAACCTGCCCAAGAACCGCCTTATATGTGACATGCCCACCAGGTGGAACTCAACGTTGGCCATGCTGCAGCGGCTGCACACGCAGCAGAGGGCCATCAATGAGTACCTGTGCGACTACGGCACCAGGACAGGGTCAGGGGAGCTCGGGTTTTTTTCACCACGCCAGTGGGGCATGATCAGGGATGCATGCACTGTCCTGGCACCATTTGAGGAGGCCACGAGGATGGTGAGCAGTGACAGTGCATGCATCAGTGACACTGTACCTCTTGTCCACCTGTTAGAGCACACGCTGCGTGGAATAATGGACAGGGCACTTGAGGCAGAACAGAGGCAGGAAGAGGAGGACTTCCTTGCCTCTCAAGGCCCCCTTTACCCAGACAGTGTTCCTTCTGTCCCACCCATCGCACAGGAAGAGGAGGAGGAGGAGGAGGAGGAGGATTGTGTCAGCATGGAGGTGGAGGCTGGCACTCAGCATCATCAGCAGCAGTCTTTTAGGGATGATTTACAGTCCCAAGAAACCAGTGGACTTGTACGTGGCTGCGGATCATGTCGTCCTTAGTGACCCAGAGGACTCCGGACTGAATGCCTCAGCTAACCTACGCTGCATGGCCTCCCTGATCCTGCAAAGTCTGCGGAAGGATCCTCGTATTCTTCGGATCAAGGAGAGGGACCATTACTGGCTGGCCACTCTCCTTGATCCACGGTACAAGGGTAAGGTTGCGGACCTTATGTTACCGTCGCAGAGGGAGCAGAGGATGAGACAACTCCGGGAGGCCTTGCAGAAAGGTCTGTGCAACGCGTTCCCAGAGACTGGGAGGTTACAAACTCCTGGTCCTGGACAAGAGTTGCTGAGGCTTCGGGCAGTCAAAGAAGGAGCGGTGTGGAAGGTGGCCGTCTGACCGATGCGTTCAGACAATTCTTTAGTCCGCAGCCCCAAAGTATGATCGGTTCCAGCAACCATCGCCAGCGTCTGATATACATGGTGCAGGAATACCTAGGGGCAAGGTCAGACTTGGACACCTTCCCCACCGAAAATCCTCTGGCTTACTGGGTCTTGAGGATGGATCACTGGCCAGAGCTTGCACAGTATGCAATTGAGCTACTGGCCTGTCCTGCATCCAGCGTTCTTTCAGAACACACATTCAGTGCTGCTGGAGGATTTGTCACGATCACAGGGTGCGCCTGTCCACCGACTCGGTTGATCGACTGACTTTCATCAAGATGAACCAGTCTTGGATCACCACCAGCTACCACACACCTGATGCTGATATAACAGACTAATTGATTTTAAAATGTCACATCCCTTCAAGACTGATGCTGATGCTGAGTGCCTGTGCTGTTATGTTGACTGGCTATCCTCCTCCTCCTCCTCAATGATCCGATTAATGATGATAGCTTGGAAGATCATTTTGGTTTATGAGTGCCGCCACCAGTGGCTAAGGCCCAATTTTTCAGCCCCTGTTTAACAGGGGCGTGTAATTACAATTTTTGATGCAATACTTTGCAACAGGGCTCATTGCTGTGCTCCAAGTACAGTATCTGTGAGGGGTTGCAGTGTTGTGCCACCAGTGGCTAAGGCCCAATTTTTCAGCCCCTGTTTAGCAGGGGCGTGTAATTACAATTTTTGATGCAATACTTTGCAACAGGGCTCATTGCTGTGCTCCAAGTACAGTATCTGTGAGGGGTTGCAGTGTTGTGCCACCAGTGGCTAAGGCCCAATTTTTCAGCCCCTGTTTAACAGGGGCGTGTAATTACAATTTTTGATGCAATACTTTGCAACAGGGTTTATTGCTGTGCTCCAAGTACAGTATCTGTGAGGGGTTGCAGTGTTGTGCCACCAGTGGCTAAGGACCAATTTTTCAGCCCCTGTTTAACAGGGGTGTGTAATTACAATTTTTGATGCAATACTTTGCAACAGGGCTCATTGCTGTGCTCCAAGTACAGTATCTGTGAGGGGTTGCAGTGTTGTGCCACCAGTGCCTAAGGCCCAATTTTTCAGCCCCTGTTCAACAGGGGCATGCAATTATAATTATTGATCTAATAATTCACAGCAGGGCCCATTGCTGCGCCCACCAAGAGTAACTGTCAGGCCTTACAGTGTTGTGTCAACACCACCACCACCACCACCACCAAAGGCCCAATCTTTCAGCCCCTGTTCAACAGGGGCATGCAATTGTAATTATTGATCTAATAATTCACAGCAGGGCCCATTGCTGCGCCCACCAAGAGTAACTGTCAGGCCTTACAGTGTTGTGGCACCAGCACCACCATCAAAGGCCCAATTTTTACTACCACTGTTCAACAATTATATGTTATTACAATTCCTGATATAATAGTTGACAGCAGGGCGTTCCAGCACCCACCAAGAGTAACTGTGAGTGCTTACAGTGTTGTGCCAACACCAACACCTAAGGGGCCAATTTCTGCAGAGTATATACGGCAGGTCCCTACTTTCAAACATCCAACTTACAAACGACTACTACTTGCAAACGGAAAAAGACAACAGGAAGTGAGAGGAAATCTACCCCTTGGAAGGAAAATTCTCTCCTGTAAGAATTAATATGGGAGAAAGGTGTCTCCTCTCTACTGATGCTTTATCACCAATCCTTGTTTCAATAAAAACACCACATTTCAAAAACAGTTGTCATTGGGACGCAAAGTGAGGTGAAATGTTCTGAACAGGGGCACAGACAGCAAAACAAATGTTACAGGGGTGATAACCCTTCCCTATGTTTTCCAAAAAGCTTAAAAATAGGTATTTGGGCTGGAGCTACACTTAAACAATGTAGCTGTTCAAAATTACAAACAGATTCTACATAAGAACAAACCTACAGTCCCTGTCTTGTATGCACCGCCTGTATACGGCTGTTCAGAGTATATAGGGCCTTTTTTATTTTGTGTGCGGGGTTCCCCTTAATATCCATACAAGACCCAAAGGGGCTGGTAATGGGCTGGGGTAGGGGGGGTGTGTGATGGGGTAGCTATGCCATTTTTCTTAAAGATTTTCATCCTTATTACCGGGACCAGACATTACATTAAAGCCGCAAGCAGTTTTAAATGGCTTTTTTTTCTTTTGGAAATGTAATTTTGTGCAGGGACAGTTCTAAACACGGGAAACACGTGGCACTTCACAGGCATACTTTAGACACCCCCCAGGTACAATATTTAAAGGAATATTTGACTTTTTTTTTTTCACTTTATGCATCATTAAAATGACTGCTCCCGGAAAACGTCCGTTTTTAAAACTTCTTTTTGCATTGATACATGTCCCCTGGTGCAGAACCCGGGTTCCCAAACTCTGTTTAGGACAATAACATGGATAATAGTCGTTATAATTAGCACTTTAGAATCCGAACGTTCGCATCCATTGTATTTAATAGGGTTCTAATGTTCGTGCAAACTTTCGGTCCGTTCGCGGGTTCTGGTGCGAACCGAACCCGGGGGTGTTTGGCTCATCACTATTTATAACTCTATTAAATACAATGGATGCGAACGTTCGAAATCTAAAGTGCTAATTATAACCACTAATATGCATGTTATTGTCCTAAAAAGGGTTTGGGAACCCGGGTTCTGCACCAGGGGACATGTATCAATGCAAAAAGAAGTTTTAAAAACGGCCGTTTTTCGGGAGCAGTCATTTTAATGATGCATAAAGTGAAAAAAAAAAAAGTCAAATATTCCTTTAAATATCGTACCTGGGGGGTGTCTAAACTATGCCTGTGAAGTGCCACGTGTTTCCCGTGTTTAGAACTGTCCCTGCACAAAATGACATTTCTAAAGGGAAAAAAAAGCCATTTAAAACTGCTTGCGGCTTTAATGTAATGTCTGGTCCCGGTAATATGGATGAAAATCTTTGAGAAAAATGGCATAGCTACCCTATCACCTCCCCCACCCCCCACCCCAGCCCATTACCAGCCCCTTTGGGTCTTGTATGGATATTAAGGGGAACCCCGCACACAAAATAAAAAAGGCCCTATATACTCTGAACAGCCGTATACAGGCGGTGCATACAAGACAGGGACTGTAGGTTTGTTCTTATGTAGAATCTGTTTGTAATTTTGAACAGGTACATTGTTTAAGTGTAGCTCCAGGCAAAAAATCAATTTTTAAGCTTTTTGGAAAACATAGGGAAGGGTTATAACCCCTGTAACATTTGTTTTGCTGTCTGTGCCCCTGTTCAGAACATTTCACCTCACTTTCCGTCCCAATGACAAATGTTTTTGAAAAGTGGGTTTTTTATTGAAACAAGAATTGGTGATAAAGCATCAGTAGAGAGGATACACCTTTTTCCCATATTACCTCTTACAAGAGAGAATTTCCCTTCCTAGGGGTAGATTTCCTCTCACTTCCTGTTGTCTCCTTTCGTTTGCAAGTAGGAGTCGTTTGTAAGTTGGATGTTTGAAAGTAGGGGCCTGCCGTATATACTCTGCTGAAATTTGCCCCTTACATGTTGGTGTTGCCACAACACTGTAAGCCCTCACAGTTACTCTTGGTGGGCGCATGAATGGGCCCTGCTGTGAATTATTAGATCAAGAATTGTAATTGCATGCCCCTGTTGAACAGGGGCTGAAAAATTGGGCCTTTGGTGGTGGTGGTGGTGGTGTTGACACAACACTGTAAGGCCTCACAGTTACTCTTGGTGGGCGCAGGAATGGGCCCTGCTGTGAATTATTAGATCAAGAATTGTAATTACATGCCCCTGTTAAACAGGGGCAGAAAAATTGGGCCTTAGGCACTGGTGCCACAACACTGCAACCCCTCACAGATACTGTACTTGGAGCACAGCAATGAGCCCTGTTGCAAAGTATTGCATCAAAAATTTTAATTACACGCCCCTGTTAAACAGGGGCTGAAAAGATGGGCCTTAGGCACTGGTGCTGGTGCCACGACACTGCAACCTCTCCCAGATACTCTAGTTGGAGTGCAGGAATGAGCCCTGCTGCAAAGCATTGCATAAAAAATTGTAATTACATGCCCCAGTTAAACAGGGGCTGAAAAATTGGGCCTTAGGCACTGGTGCTGGTGCCACGATACTGCAACCTCTCCCAGATACTCTAGTTGGAGTGCAGGAATGAGCCCTGCTGCAAAGCATTGCATAAAAAAATGTAATTACATGACCCTGTTAAACAGGGGCTGAAAAATTGGGCCTTAGCCACTGGTGGCGGCACCCAGAAACAAAAATGTTCTTCCAAGCTATCATCATCAATCAGATCATTGAGGAGGAGGAGGATAGTCAGTCAACATAACAGGACAGTCACTCAGCATCAGCATCAGTCTTGAAGGGATGTGACATTTGAAAATAAATTAGTCTGTTATATCAGCTTCAGGTGTTTGGTAGCTGGTGGTGATCCAAGACTGGTTCATCTTTATGAAGGTCAGTCGATCAACCGAGTCGGTGGACAGGCGCACCCTGTGATCCGTGACAAATCCTCCAGCAGCACTGAATGTGCGTTCTGAAAGAACGCTGGATGCAGGACAGGCCAGTAGCTCAATTGCATACTGTGCAAGCTCTGGCCAGTGATCCATCCTCAAGACCCAGAAAGCCAGAGGATTTTCGGTGGGGAAGGTGTCCAAGTCTGACCTTGCCCCTAGGTATTCCTGCACCATGTATATCAGATGCTGGCGATGGTTGCTGGAACCGATCATACCTTGGGGCTGCGGACTAAAGAATTGTCTGAACGCATCGGTCAGACGGCCACCTTCCCCACCGCTCCTTCTTTGACTGACCGAAGCCTCAGCAACTCGTTGTCCAGGACCAGGAGTTTCTAACCTCCCAGTCTCTGGGAACGCGTTGCACAGACCTTTCTGCAAGGCCTCCCGGAGTTGTCTCATTCTCTGCTCCCTCTGCGACGGAAAGATAAGGTCCGCAACCTTACCCTTGTACCGTGGATCAAGGAGAGTGGCCAGCCAGTAATGGTCCCTCTCCTTGATCCGAAGAATACGAGAATCCTTCCGCAGACTTTGCAGGATCAGGGAGGCCATGCAGCGTAGGTTTGCTGAGGCATTCGGTCCGGAGTCCTCTGGGTCACTAAGGACGACATGATCCGCAGCCACCTCCTCCCAGCCACGTACAAGTCCACGGGTTTCTTGGGACTGTAAATCATCCCTAAAAGACTGCTGCTGATGATGCTGAGTGCCAGGCTCCACCTCCATGCTGACACAATCCTCCTCCTCCTCCTCCTCCTCCTCTTCCTGTGCGATGGGTGGGACAGAAGGAACACTGTCTGGGTAAACGGGGCCTTGAGAGGCAAGGAAGTCCTCCTCTTCCTGCCTCTGTTCTGCCTCAAGTGCCCTGTCCATTATTCCACGCAGCATATGTTCCAACAGGTGGACAAGAGGTACAGTGTCACTGATGCATGCACTTTCACTGCTCACCATCCTCGTGGCCTCCTCAAATGGTGCCAGGACAGTGCATGCATCCCTGATCATGCCCCACTGGCGTGGTGAAAAAAAAACGAGCTCCCCTGACCCTGTCCTGGTGCTGTAGTCGCACAGGTACTCATTGATGGCCCTCTGCTGCGTGTGCAGCCGCTGCAGCATGGCCAACGTTGAGTTCCACCTGGTGGGCATGTCACATATAAGGCGGTTCTTGGGCAGGTTCAACTCCTCTTGCAGCTCAGCCAGGCGAGCACTGGCATTATAAGATCTGCGGAAATGCACACAGACTTTCCTGGCCTGCCTCAGGACATCCTGTAAGCCCGGGTACCTGCCCAAGAACCGCTGCTGCACCAGGTTAAGGACGTGAGCCACACAGGGCACATGGGTCAGTTGTCCCTGTCGGAGGGCGGAGAGGAGGTTGGTGCCATTGTCGCAAACCACCATTCCTGGCTTAAGCTGGCGTAGTGTCAACCACCTCTCGGCATGCCCCTGCAGAGCAGACAGAACCTCTGCCCCAGTGTGGCTCCTGTCCCCCAAACACACCAGCGCAAGCACAGCATGGCATATTTTTGCCTGCGTACTTGCGTAGCCCCTTGAACGCCTACGGAGCACCGCTGGTTCCGAGGACAAAGCACAGGAAGAGGCCATGGAGGAAGAAGAAGAGGAGGGGGTGGAGGAGAGAGGTGTGTCACAACCAGTAGTAGCATTTTGGAGGCGTGGCGACGGAACAACCTCCAACACTACTGCACCTTGTACTGCATCCTTGCCAGCTGCCAAAAGAGTGACCCAATGGGCCGTGAAAGAAAGGTAACATCCCTGTCCATGACTGCTGGACCATGAGACAGCGGTAATATGCACCTTACCGCTGACCGCCCTGTCCAGCGAGGCCAAGACATTGCCTTCCACATGCCGGTAGAGAGCCGGAATCGCCTTCCGTGAGAAAAAGTGGCATTTGCGAACCTGCCACTGAGGAACCGCACATTGCACAAACTCACGGAAGGGGGCCGAGTCTACCAACTAAAAAGGAAGCAGTTGAAGCGCTAGCAATTTAGCCAAGCTAGCATTCAACTGCTGGGCATGTGGATGGCTGGGAGTGAACTCCTTTCGACGGTCCAGCAGCTGGGGCAGGGAAATTTGCCTGCTAGAATCGGACGTCGGTGTACTGCCAGCAGAGTGCCTGCAAGTACTTGGCTGTGACACACCTAATTCTACACCTTCATTCCTCTCAGTGCAGGTTTCAGAGAGGACTGAAGGTATAGTGGGGTTGGAGATCCCAGCTGATGCGGTGCAAGGAGAGGTCCGCTTTGTTCTTTGGTGTGGGTCTTTAAGGTAGGCTTGCCAACGAGCTGCATGGCAGGTCAACATATGTCTGGTCAAGCATGTGGTGCCCAAGTGGGTGATGTTTTGGCCACGCGATATACGCTTGAGACATATGTTGCAAACAGCAGCTGTGCGATCTGATGCACTCGACTCAAAAAAGGCCCACACCAAAGAACTTTTTGAATAACGGACAGAGGCAGCGCCCTGTACAGGCGGAGCTCTGCGCTGTGATTCAGTCGGTGTGCTGCCCTTACGCTGGCCCCCCGAGGGAATCCTGCCTCATTGGAGATGTGCCTCCTCCTCATCCTCCTCCTCCTCCTCTCTCCTATTAGGCACCCACGTGGAGTCAGTGACCTCATCATCCCCTCCCTCCTCATCACTGGAGCCAATCTGGCAGTATGCTGCAGCTGCTGGAACATGATTGCCAGATTGGTGTCCTTCTTGAGCATCCCCTCTCTTTGCTTTCACGTTACTGCCTTCCTCTAGCTGGGTATCATCATCAGACCCTTCGAAACGCTGGGCATCCTCCTGGAGCATGTACCCAACACTGTGCTCAAACAGTTCGGGGGACTCCTCAGGATGACATGGTGGGTCTAGGGAAGGAGTGACTGATGATGACATTGATACCAGGGAAGAGGATGCTTTGGCAGCTGCTTTGCCAGTACCCTGAGCCTGGGCGAGAGAGGATGAGGAGGATGAGGAGGGCTTGGTCATCCACTCTACCAAGTCTTCAGCATGATGTGGCTCAACACGTTCAGCTGCCGAAAATAAGGACAAGCGTGTCCCATGGCCACGTGCTGATGACGATGCACCGCATCCACGACCAGCACTGTTGTCTCTAGACACAGAGCCTGCTTGCCCTCTTTTAATGGCTCCTGACTGTTTGCCTCTCCTTGTTTGCCTTCCAGACATTCTAATGGCCTGCATGGAGATGGGTAAACCAGCAATAAGGGGTAGCTTCAGGTGTATATTTTGCAGGAAGCACACTACGCCCGCTGTAAGTGCTGCAGATGACTGCCTGTGTTACACAACAGGAAAAAACAGCAATAAGGGCTAGCTTCAGGTGTTTAATTTGCAGGAAGCACACTCCGCCCGCTGTAAGTGCTGCAAATGCCTGTTAGTGTAACACAAAAGAAAAAAAGCTCCAGCAATACGGGCTAGCTTCAGGTGTATATTTAGCAGGAAGCACACTCCGCCCGCTGTAAGTGCTGCAAAGGCCTGTTAGTGTAACACACCAGGAAAACACAGCAATACGGGCTAGCTTCAGGTGTATATTTAGCAGGAAGCACACTCCGCCCGCTGTAAGTGCTGCAAATGCCTGTTAGTGTAACACACCAGGAAAACACAGCAATACGGGCTAGCTTCAGGTGTATATTTAGCAGGAAGCACACTCCGCCCGCTGTAAGTGCTGCAAATGCCTGTTAGTGTAACACACCAGGAAAACACAGCAATGCGGGCTAGCTTCAGGTGTATAATGTGCAGGAGGCACACTCCGCCCGCTGTAAGTGCTGCAAATGCCTGTTAGTGTAACACACCAGGAAAACACAGCAATATGGGCTAGCTTCAGGTGTATATTTAGCAGGAAGCACACTCCGCCCGCTGTAAGTGCTGCAAATGCCTGTTAGTGTAACACACCAGGAAAAAACAGCAATACAGACTAGCTTCAGGTGTATATTTAGCAGGAAGCACACTCCGCCCCCTGCAAGTGCTGCAAATGCCTGTTAGTGTAACACACCAGGAAAACACAGCAATACAGGCTAGCTTCAGGTGTATACTGTGCAGGAGGCTTAGCAACAATAACACTGTCCCCTGCCTATCCTTCTCTCTCCCTGCACACAAGGTTTATCAAAGAATATGACACTGACACTCCTGCTTATCCTTCTCTCTCCCTGCACACAAAGTTTAGCAAAGAATATGACACTGACACTCTCCCTGCCTATCCTTCTCTCTCCCTGCACACAAGGTTTAGCAAAGAATATGACACTGACACTGTCCCCTGCCTATCCTTCTCTCTCCCTGCACACAAGGTTTAGCAAAGAATATGACACTGACACTCTCCCTGCCTATCCTTCTCTCTCCCTACACACAAGAATAGCACAAAGAATAGCACAATGACACTGTCCCTGCCTATTCTTCTCTTTCCCTGCGCCGGAACACACTACACAAGGCCGCCGCGTTGGCGGCCTTTTATAGTGTGGGGCGTGTGCTAAACCCCCTGAGCTATAATTAGCCACAGGCAACCTGCCTGTGGCCAATTATGGCTCTCCTAGCTGCCGGCGCTGTGATTGGCCAAGCATGCGGGGTCACAGTGCATGCTTGGCCAATCACAGCGCAGGGATTGCACTGCGATGGCGCAGCGTATTGTGGGCCGTTCGCGTCACTCGAATTTGGCGCGAACGGCCCAAATAGTTTGATCTTCGTCGAACGATCAAACAGCCGATGTTCGAGTCGAACGTATGTTCGACTCGAACACCGAGCTCATCCCTAGTGGAGATAGAGAAGAGCAGGATCAACCAGTTTTTTTGCAGAATACAGAAAACAAATCTCATAGTGACTGAATGAGTATGAACAGCATGTAATACAGCATTTAATGATAGTTTTTCATGATGTGGGTTTAGTGACACTTTAAATAAAACTCTATTATGTAGTTGAAATTGTATATAAAGTATGTTTGTCAGGTACTAATCTCCAAATGCAGACTCTTTTACTATGCAATAATGTGTTACTTTGTGCTTAAAGGGGTTGTAAACCCTTGTGTTTTTTCACCTTAATGCATCCTATGCATTAAGGCGAAAAAACTTCTGGCAGTCACCAACCCCCCCAGCCCCCCCATTTTACTTACCTAAGCCCTGGATCTTCACCCGGCAGAGACGCGCTCTTCCTCTGCCCAGGGTTCTCGGCTCTTGATTGGATAGATTGATAGCAGTGAAGCCATTGGCTCCCGCTGCTGTCAATCAAATCCAATGATGTGGGCGCCGGGGTCGGGGCTGAGTCCGGCATTCATGTCTATGGACGCCGAATGCAGGACTCAATAGCGTGCCCGCAAGATAACCTACGGGAGTGCGCGTCTTCTAGGGGGTTATCTGATGCAGGGAAAAGCCGCAAGAGACACCGGGGGACCCCAGAAGTCAAAGATCAGGTCCAATCTGTGCAAAAGTGGAGGTAAGTATGACATGTTTGTTGTTTAAAAAAAAAACGAAGCTTTACAACCACTTTAAAGATTAAATAACTTGTGTAGAAACAATATATATTTACCATATCTACTATCCTATGAGTCTACTGCACATGCATATACAGTACATTATTACCCTAGAAGAAAACAATTAAGGTGACTCACAGTAAATCAGGTGAGGCTGCCTGGAAGATCTGCTGAATATCCCTCTGTTTGGCATGCTTAAAAGTTTTCACAAGTGCATGAAAGTGTTTGACAGTTGATATCTTAGGGACAGTCAGTTTTTTTCTTTTGGAAATTGCCAAGTACTTCTTGAGCTGAAAGGGCAATAAAAATGATGAGTATCTCAGCCTCAAAAACACATTAACACATTACATAAGCTAGGACTTGATTTGCAGACATGCTTTATTGGCTTGGGCTTAAGCCTCGTACACACAACCGTTTTTCTCGTCAAGAAACTACAAGAAGGGGGCGTGGCCTAACACCAACGAAGATGGCAGCTTAATTTGAGTGCTCCGTCACCTAGAGCTCCACTACAGCCTTCCATTAGCGGGACAATCGTTTCTGTGACTCGCCAAGATGACCGGGAGAAGCTCCTCAGGCTCCCGGTCACAGCAAGATCCGGCAATGCAGCTCAGTCGGAACATTCCGGCGATGTTCCGAACACAGATGCAGGGGGACACACAGGCCTCATCTCAAGCCTCTGAGCGGCTTGCGGCAAGCCCCGCCGTCATCACGGACTCTCTGGGCGCATCAGCCCCGTCAGCAGGCATCTCTGCCCCGCTTACATCCCCCTTACTGTGCCTCTCTGACCTACAGCAAGTAGCGCTGGACATAAAGACTTCGCTATTTGCGGCCATCACAGACCTCAGGACAGACTTTAGAGCTGTGGCAGCACGGCTAGAACACGTGGAGACTGCCGCCATGACACATGGTACGGCCATACAGTAGGTTCAGAGGGTAGTCAGTGTTCATGTACAGCACCTGATTGAGATGCACAGGCACATGGGGGACCTGGATAATAGGGGTCGCAGGCGCAACTTGAGGGTGAGATGTATCCCAGAGGCAGTAGAGGGACCCCAATTACAACAAGTGGTGTGGGCCATCTTTAACACACTGTTGGGGTGGCCGCCCGATGTGCCGGTGGAGATGGAAAGGTGTCATAGAGCCCTCAGACCGAGGGGTAGAGATACTGACCCCCCCCCCCCCGAGTTGCAGTATGCTGTCTAGTGGATTTCATACAGAAAGAAGAGATTCTACGCCTAGCCTGCAATCATGAACGCTTGGAGCACAATGGAACACGCATACAGATTTTCCAAGATCTGTCTACCATTACCCTGCAACATAGGAGGGATCTGCGCCCTCTCCTGCAAGTTCTATGTGAAAGGTGCATAGCTTATAGATGGAAATTCCCATTCTGCCTGCAGGTGACCGCTGGAAATCGCACAGCGCAGCTGAGAACCCCGGCTGATTTGCGACCCTTCTGTGACACCCTGGGCATTCCTCTGATGGAGGTCCCAGATTGGTACAGCGCTTTCTTGCAACCAGACCCCTGGATCCCCACAATGCCCGAGGACACCCCACGTTCACAAAGACACAGACAGAGGATATGCAGAACGTCGACCAACTCCCCAGTGAGGATCCGCGGGGACATGGAGACGGGTGTCAAGGAATACAAAATTGCAGCTTTTGCGGACGAGCAAAGCTAGTCTTACCCAAGCAAAAATGAGAGATTGGTCTCCCGGACATACAGCGCTATTATTGGGCTGTACACATGACCAGGGTGGTAGATTGGAAAATTCATGCCCGGTGTAAAACTGGGTGTACCTTGAGAAATTAATTGCAGAAACTGATCTGGCTCGATTCCTTGGATCCCTAAAAAATTGAGACCTCCTAAGCCCCACACACATCCTTTGACCGGAGCGACTCTCCAAGCTTTTGACAGGGCATGTAAAGCCCATGCACTGTCTGCCACAGACTGCCCAATTACCCCCGTTAGAGGTAATCCAGACTTCCCCCCGGGTCTATCGCCATCCTATCTTTTTAAAGCGGAGGTTCGCCCTAAATACTGACATTATCTTATACTGATCTTGCTAGCAGATACATATACATATGCCTATTGATTTTTTTCTTTCGGTTGTACTTACCGAGAATCAGTCGTTTTAATGTGGACTTCCGGGTATTCCTCCCGCGGGAGTGGGCGTATCTTTCTTTCCTCGGAGCCCCGTTGATTTCTGGGAGGTGTTCGCAATGTCTCCTGGGAGCCGTCGCTGATGTTTGCATTGTTGTGAAGCCAGTCACAACGGGGCGTGTACTTTGAATAACGACACCCATTGTCATGGCAACCTGGAACTGCTCGCTGTCAACACTGATGATACAGCGGTGAATGCTGGGATGCATTCACCGCATCCCGGAAGTCTCTGCTTGTGGGCTTCACAGTGCCCACAAGCAAAATGGCAAAGAACAAGATCTATTTATAAAAGTTATTATTTCGAATGGAAATAGACGGGGGATGTCTCTAATCGCAGGACAAGTGAGTACTAACATGTTATCTGTAACCCCATTACATGCACCTAGAAAAAAAAAAACGAGGGACCGCGGAACCTCCGCTTTAAGGAATGGCCATACCCACAGATGCAGGCCAAACACTTATTTCGCAATGGCAAGTTTCTAAAGCTACAAGAGCTTGCTGCACTGTCTAACACTAAGTCCTTCCCCTCCTGGTCTTATGTGCAATTAAAACACTTTCTAGATGTGCCAGCAAAAATAGTCAAATTCACGAGCCCGCCCACAGTGTTTGAATCCCTATGTTCGAGATCTTCACCCCAGAGTCATGTCATCTCGGCCTTGTACGCGTCTATGTTTGGAGATTCGTACTCCTCTTTACAAACAGACCAAACGTTTTGGGAGACAGCCTTAGACAGAGAGATAGGAGACGCTTGTTGGGACCAGATCCATTTATACATACACAAAGGCTCTCTTAATGTCAATACGCAAGAAAACGGGTACAAACTCAAAACTAGATGGTACAAGACCCCTCAAGTGCTCCATAAGATTTTCCCGGTGGTACCTGATTACTGTTGGCAATGTGAATCAGAGATAGGCACCATTCTCCATGTCTGGTGGTCCTGCCCTCTAATCCAGCCATACTGGCGTAAGATACATGAAGTGACTACAGCAATCTCTTTGCTCCCACTGGAGTTTACACCCGGACAATACCTACTACACCTATCCACAATCCCTAAAAGAAAATACTTCAAATCAATAGCTATGCATTTAATAAACGCCGCTAGGCTCTGTATATCGGTACATTGGAGGTCCACGCGGCCGCCTTCGCTAAAAGAATGGACACTACGTGTCGACCATATTGCAACGATGCAGGAACTGATTCTCGCCTCACAAGACAAAATCTCGAGCTTCTCAGCTATCTGGGAAGCGTGGATCGCATACAAAAACTCCCATTTATATCAGGAATTGATGCAATTAGACGTATAAGCTATTGCCATAACACAAATTTATCGTAGATGGTTCTCCCCGGGGATCCGGGAGACCCAGTGATTGTAGCGTATGGACAATGGACGGAGAGGGAAGAAGGTGTGTTTCCACCCCCTCTCCACATTTCCTCCCCCCTTTTTTTTCCCTCTCCCCCCCTCTCTCCTCTATTCTTTTTTTTCCTTTAAATTTTCTGAGTTATGTAGCAGGTTGGACACAGAGCTTGGGGCGAACGAGATTGTCCGAGCCCGAGCCCTGGGTCCATACCCTTAGATAAGAACAATTGGACACGGTTGAGTGATTTTGTCAATGCCCTGGCAGGTGGTTCAGAGAATCTCTTGAAATATTAGTTAATCAATTCAAGAATAGTCGCATGATACCCTATAGTGCATAAAGCCTAGGATATTGCCACTTTATTCAATGCCAATAAGCTTCCGAGCATTTACTATGCTTGTTCTAGATGTTTTCTGTACTCTTATCCTGTTATTTACTGCTTGGAATACTGCATATGGAACCTGTTACCCAATTTGTTATAGTGTTGTACTGCTACAATGTGATGTATACTTTTTTGTGTACTTTTTTGAAATATATAATAAAATCTTTGTGGAAAAAAAGGAACAACAAGAAAACTGTTGGGAGAGCTTTCTTGCAGAGAAAACCGTTCGCGTGTATGGTTTCTCGTCGAGAAAACTACCGGGAATCTTGACATGAAAAATAGAGAACCTGCTCTCTATTTTCTCGTCAGGATTCTCGTTTTTCTCGTTGGGATTCTCGTCGGCCTGTTTCCTGACGAGAAAACCGCTCGTGTGTATGCTTTTCTGAGTCTTAAAAAATTGCGCATGCTCAGAATCAAGTATAAGACGAGAGCGCTTCCTCTGGTAAAACTTGCATTCGTAATGGAGATAGCACATTCGTCACGCTAAAATGAACTGAAAGCACGAAGACTGAAAAGCGCGAATCATCTCTCCCCAAACTTTTACTAACACGCGGTAACACGAGATCAGCAAAAGCAGCCCAAGGGGTGGCGCCATTGGAATCAAACTTCCCCATTATACTGCCGTCGTACGTGTTGTACGTGACCGCGCTTTACAATGACGAGATTTGGAATTGACAGTGTGTATGCAAGGAAAGCTTGAAAAGAATCTTGTCAAGCTTGACAAGAATCTCGTCAAGCTTGACAAGAATCTCGTTGTGTGTACGAGGCTTGAGAGTGGCATGACCATATGGAGAGGCCCAAACTGCTTTACTTAAAACCCGAAAGCCTGCCTGTGTTAGTATTAGACATAATATATGCAACACAAAATGCACAGTGTATGTGAAAATAATTGTGGCATACATTTTAAGCAGTAGAAACTTTTTGTACAATAGACAAGGGCAAGATAAAAAAAAAAAACAATATTGGTATTCCTCAATTTTTTGTGCAAGTTAAAAAACTTTCTAATCAACTTTTTGTGCCCAAAAATTATATTTTCAGAATTTGCCAGGCCTGCTTATCGGTCAATTAATATGATTTATATTTAGAAACCCAAATGGTTTGTTGTGTATTAAAGTCACTGGGCAGGTATCATGCTTTTTGTGCTCTAACCTATGGTAGAAAACATTTGTCTACATAATTTAAGGGGGTTGTATAGGTTTTTTTTTTTTTTTTTAAATTACAAACATGTCATACTTACCTTCACTTTGCAGTTCATTTTGCACAGAGTGGCCCCGATCCTCCTGTTCAGGGGTCCCAAGGTCAGCTGTCTAGGCTCCTCCCCGCTAAACCTAACCCCCTCTGGGAAGCTCTTACCCGAGGGGGTTAGCTTGCGGGCGCGCTCCCGTGTCATATAGTTGGCGTCCATAGACGCTGTGACAGGGATCACTTTGGGCATAGGGTGACTGAGGAAATATATCTTGGACTACCTAAATTGGGATAGTAATATTAATCCACAATATGTACTGGTTGTTTGATTCTGAACTCAACAAGTTAATTGAGAGAAGCTGATGTGCCACCTGGCTGCCTGTGTAATGTAAATGAGAGTCCCAGCTAGCTGCTAGAGATCCTTTCATTGTGAAGAGTGATAATTAACTCTGTAATTGTGGGTTTTGTAAATTAGCAGCCAGACAGTCTGGGGAACATAAAGGTCATGCATAGTCATTTAAACTGAAAAGGGATTAGCTAATGAACTCACCTGTTGTCTGCTAAGAGATGTCAAAACAATTTGTATTGGGCCTCGTTATGTTGTGGGTGGAGTTGGACCATTGTTCATTTAGATTAATGCAGTATTATTTTGGTGTATAAAAAGAGCCTGCTCTCATTAAAGATTGTCAGACCAGTTGGAAACCTCATACAGAGCGTTTGTCTCGTATTTCTGGAAGAATTATTCCTATGGAAAGCGGTCGCCTGACTGTGGAGTGTCGGTAGCGGATGTGTGTTCGGAGAGGGAATATCCTAAACGGCGTTAACCCCTTTCATACTTGGGGTGCCGTTACATTGGTTGGCAGCGGTGGGATTTTCTCTCCAGTTACTGGGACACTCCAAACCACCACAGTGAATGACCAGCTATGCAGCCTGCAGGAAAGCCACGCTGAAAGACTTACTTGAGAGCCGTGGAGGGACCGGTGGAACAAAGAACAAGGCCCACCCTGATCAGTGGACTAGCCAAGATGGATCAGAGGGATGGTGATGCAGGACCCCGGTCAGTTGAAGATTTGTTTCAGCAACGAGTTCGAGAGCGGTTGGCATTATATGGTGCTAACCCATCAGAGACCGCCATACAGAATGCCATTAGAGACATCCAGCTGCAGGATGAGTGACAAGAGAAAGAACTAGAGCGGCAACATGAGCGGAGAATGGCGGAAATACGGCAATCGGAGACAACACCTAAAGATGCAGCGCCTTTCCGTAAGTTGCCCTTTCGGGCGTTCAAACTATTTAAGGAAGGAGAGGAGGAAATTGAAGCGTTCCTGCAGGACTTTGAGAGACTATGCCAGATACATGAAGTACTGCCCCAAGATTGGGTCGCCTTACTGGCGAGTAATTTAACTGGCAGAGAGGCAGATGCGTATCGGGCCCTGGAGGATGAGGACGCTAAAGACTATGACCGAGTAAAAGAAGCTCTGCTAGCCCGATTTGCCATTACACCCAAAGCCAGCCGGATTAAGTTTTGAGAATCACGGAAACAGACCAACATAACATACGTGGAGTGGGCACATCGTCTGCAGCGAAACCTTAAGGGCTGGTTCCAGGGAAGCCACGCTCATACCATAGAGGACATCACCCAGCTAGTACTCTTAGAACAGTTCTTTAACCACACCCCTCCGGTATTACGGGATTGGGTGCGAGATAAGCGACCACGGACTGTACAGCAAGCGGCTACTTTGGCCGATGAATATCTGGACTCTCGAAGGTCAGGCGAAAGCGAGCGCTATCCACTATCTCGGCCCAGTTTACCAGCCTCTAACCCAACTTCAGCTTCACCTCCAGCAGCCACTTATCCTCAGCAGCCCAGGTTCAACTCCCAGGACTACTCACAACCCATCAGGTGTTTCGGGTGTAAACAGCTAGGGCACAAAAAGCCAGACTCTCCATTGAATCCAGCCATCCAGTCCCAGTCATGGAGACAGCCAGCAAGGGGGAGCCCCCGCACATCCATGCCTGCGGCCCACTGCGTTGAGGAGGAAGAACATTGGGTCATCCTGCACGAGGCTGATCCAATACAAACAGCTAACTGGGACAACAGGCAGCAACACAGGCAGACTGTCTGGGTCAATGGAAAGGTAGCCAATGGCCTACGTGATACTGGTGCCACCATGACCCTACTACAGAAGAACCTCATCCCAGAGAGCCAACATACCGGAGACACTGTAGCCGTAAGAGTAGCAGGAGGCACCGTCTTCCGGCTACCCGTTGCCCGTGTTCACCTGGATTGGGGGGTTGGTTCGGGACACGTGAATGTGGGGGTGTTGAAGGATTTGCCAGCAGATGTACTACTGGGGAATAATTTGGCCCCCCTCGTTTCTGCTTACGCCCCGATGGGCCCCGCTGAAGCCAACCCAGTGACTACCTGCGCCCAGACCCATGCTGCTGGAACCGGCCCGCTTGCGGCTGAAAACTGGGTAAGACTATCTCCCCGACATGTACCTTAGATCAGGCACAATATCACAGTCTAAAATTGGAATGTGACAAGTTGTCAAGGGAGAAATCGGAGATGCAACGACACTACGTCATGTATTATGAGATGTCCCATGGCTTGAACATTGAAATGCACAAACAGGCTGAAATTGTCAAAAGGTTAAATAAGATTTGCGCCCAGGTTTTGCCTTACCTTTCCCAAGATCATCAGCAACAAGTTTTGGGAGCCATTGAGAGAGCAAAACAAGTGACTGTTCCAGAACTGAATTCCATTATTCGCCCTGCAACCTTACAACTTCACCATCAGCTACTGACCCGGTAAGCAAAATAGCAATGCTGATGGGTTGTCCAGGCATTAGAGGAATGGAACTATGGACTAACTTCAGAGTCAACCCATCTGGGGTCTCCTCCTGTGTTAGTCTCCTGCCGAAAGGGGAGATGTGTGACAGGGGTCACTTTGGGCATAGGGTGACTGAGGAAATATATCTTGGACTACCTAAATTGGGATAGTAATATTAATCCACAATATGTACTGGTTGTTTGATTCTGAACTCAACAAGTTAATTGAGAGATGCTGATGTGCCACCTGGCTGCCTGTGTAATGTAAATGAGAGTCCCGGCTAGCTGCTAGAGATCCTTTCATTGTGAAGAGTGATAATTAACTCTGTAATTGTGGGTATTGTAAATTAGCAGACAGACAGTCTGGGGAACATAAAGGTCATGCATAGTCATTTAAACTGAAAAGGGATTAGCTAATGAACTCACCTGTTGTCTGCTAAGAGATGTCAAAACAATGTGTATTGGGCCTCGTTATGTTGTGGGTGGAGTTGGACCATTGTTCATTTAGATTAATGCAGTATTATTTTGGTGTATAAAAAGAGCCTGATCTCATTAAAGATTGTCAGACCAGTTGGAAACCTCATACAGAGCGTTTGTCTCGTATTTCTGGAAGAATTATTCCTATGGGAAGCGGTCGCCTGACTGTGGAGTGTCAGTAGCGGATGTGTGTTCGGAGAGGGAATATCCTAAACGGCGTTAACCCCTTTCATACTTGGGGTGCTGTTACAGACGCCAACTGTATGACTTGGTCCCGCCCCCCTGCGGCTGCGTCATTGGATGTGATTGACAGCAGCGGGAGCCAATGGCTGCGTTGCTATCAATCTATCCAATCAATGGCCAGACTCCGTGGAGAAGAGGACGTCGGGGGACGCGCACAGCAGGTGAACAGGCTCAGGTAAGTAAAACGGGGGGGCTGGGGGGCCCATGACAGCGAGGTGTTTTTTCACTTTAATGCATAGAATGCATTAAGGTGAAAAAACACAAACCTTTACGACCCCTTTAATATCTTAAAAAGAGTTGGATCAAAAATTAAGAGGAAATATCTAAAAGAAAATGGGCCAGAGAAAATGAGATACACAGCGAGGTGCCAAAAATGGCAGGTGACCAAAGTAAATGAGACATGCGACAAGAAGGTGATTGCCCATAAAAAAAAAATGACAGAATAATACAAGAGGAGGTATATGACAAGAATCAATTTAGGAAGGAACAAGCTGTTAGGTTGACAGAAGAGAGGCACCATGATCAGCAAAATATAGCACAAACTAGCACAAACACAAACAATGGGGCACATAGATAGTGAAGGCTCAAACAAGACAGAATGGGGACCTTAGACAAAGAATAAGTCAATCAAAGTCCTCTAAAGCAAGCCTTAGAGCTGATTTGAGTAGGTCTTCAAGGTCTAAGAAAATGAAGTTGACTCTTTTTCTAATATGTTTGATTGCTCATGATTCTGACCATGTCTTTAGCCATTTACTCTTTAACAATGGAGAGAAGTTTTTAGAATGAACTGCACATTCTCTGATAAATATTATAAAATCCCTTACTACAGTATATTGTGTTCAGCTGCCAAATGACTAGCTTTAAAAGACAGAGAATGGATATGGATCTTCAAATGTCCTATTTCAATGTGTCCTAGAAGTAGCTATCTCTTTGGACTTAATGCTTAGCCAGCCTTGAGATGAGCTGACAAGATGCCTAGCCTTCAATTATCAGAATGTGCAATGTGGAACTGATGACCTTCTTGTGATATACTGAGGTCAGCCACCTGACAAGGAAGTATTTGCAAAGTACATCCAAGTCCCTAGAATAATTTAACAGGAGGAGAATGGATACAGCCAATTGCAGATAATAATTGCATTTTATTACACAGCAGTGAAAACTTCTAACGATGAGGAATGTAATCAAAGCAAATTAGGGATTTCCAACGATAAATAGGAACTTCACTCATTTTTTTTTAATTAAAAGTCAGCAGCTACAAATATTGTAGCTACTGACTATTAACTATAGTACTAAAATATAGTCATATTTTATAATACTAAAATCAATTATTTATTAGTCAATGGATTCCAGCACCGTCTTCCCACAGCACCACCAACCTGTATTTGTAAGCCAGTTGTGACTTCTTGATGTATCACAGCAGGCTCCAGACTGCACATACATGAGATCGCACAGCGCAGTGATACTGGTCCTGCAGCCTCCTGGGACATGCGATGTGTCCCAGGAGGCAGCAGATGGGGAGGGGGGGCAGGAGAAAAAATGCCATCCTCGCCTAGGAGAGAATTAGGGACGTTAGAGAGGGCACCAACAAAAAACGGTACCCCTCCAAAAAAAATCAGTTACAGGCTGGGGAATTAGCAGTACTTCACTTTTTGAGTGGGGTTCTACATTAGTCTTCAAATGGCTATAGTCATCGTAAATGTAAACTGTAAATAAAGCAGCACAGAGGATGTAGCGCTAAACAGATACTTTTAACCACTTCCTTACTGGGCACTTAAACCCCCCTCCTGCCCAGGCCAATTTTTAGCTTTCAGCGCTGTCACTCTTTGAATGACAATTGCGTGGTCGTGCGACATGTAGCTCCCAAACAAAATTTACGTCCTTTTTTTCCCCACAAATAGAGCTTTCTTTTGGTGGTATTTGATCACCTCTGCGGTTTTTATTTTTTGCGCTATAAACAAAAAAAGAGCGTAAATTTTGAAAAAAACACAATATTTTTTACTTTTTGTTATAATAAATATTCCAATTTAAAAAAAAAAAAAATCCCTCAGTTTCAGCATCAACCACTATTCCGCCACAGATAAAGCCAAAAAATGAGCTCAAACAGGCGTTGGGGCATATATATAGATATTTAGATCTGATCTGGTGTTTTGGGGGGGGGGGGGGCAATGTTGTTTTTCACCATACTCTGGGGATGTTAGCATTGTATTGGAGACTAGTGATACTACTCTACTGTATATAATTGATTGAATATATGCTGCATTTCCATTTATTTTTGTTTGGACAGGTAGTTTATTGTTCTTTCCCCTTTTTTGACCCTGTATTTATATCCCTTTGGCACTACTTGTGGTCCACATACTGACTCTCATTTTTCATACTACTTTAATAGAACCACCCACCCCTGCCTTTGGGTAATATTTACTCTTACCTTGCATATGGATAATGCTGGGTATACAGAAGTACCTCTTTGTGTAAGTATTATCTTATATTTGTGGTACCTATCTATCTTGAATATGGCAATTTGGACAATGCGTCTTATTGGCCATTGTATATTGTTGTTTCTAGAGCCTATAATACCTGGGTAACTTCTATAATAACCCGAATATCCTCTACATTAACATATATGGAGAAGAGTTAGTCAATTTTTTGCCCCTATGTCCACCTGACAGACTTTTGTGTGGTATCCGCCGAAATGGTCAAGATTGTAATGTGAGCATAATATTTGAATATTATAAATCCTATGTGGATTGATGATTGTATATTTCATATACTGTTTTCATTAATTTTGTTTATGTATTTAGCTTTGTTTTACATACCCACTGTCCTGATGAAGCAACTGTACTGCGTAACGCGTTGACATAACATATGGATTTGGAGAAGCCCACTTTAAAAACTGTTTACTCTACTTGTAATACAAGCAAGCTGTATTGGATTATATGCTTCCCTGTCCAGTAAAATGGGTATTGTTTATAACTGTGATAAGCACTAGGAATTACATCCTCGGCTTTTTAAATGTGCTTGTTTGATTTTAATGTGATATAATAAATTGTTCATGTTTTTATAAACATCCTGTGTTGAGCCATTAAAGTCCGCTATTAGTGGGAGGTTTAGTAGGGGGTATATTTCCCTTTTTCTGCTATCCCAGTATTGGTACTATTCTAATTAATATAGTGTATAATTTTATTTTGATTTAAAATGTTTTTATGCACTTTTATTTTACAGCTCTGTCACATTAGACTACTGAGGTTTAAAATATGTTTGTTCTTAAGCGTATTCATTTGAAGTATTGTGAATCTTTTTTAATTAGATCCACTGCTAGGTATTAACAGCCTCTGTAAAATTAACATTTCATTCATATTGGATCCTGAGCCTGTTCCTCAAATTTATTTAAGTTTTAAAAACTGGCATAATTATAACTTATTATAATACAGTATATATATATATATATATATATATATATATATATATATATATATATATATATATATACGTGTAGCACCACCCTCTCCTTATAGGGTAAAGGAGAGGCACCCATGCCACAAGCCCGTGTCCTCTAGTTTAAAGGTCAGGTGGTGCATATGTACCTGGGTCCCGCAGCGAGTTACCTCCTTCCTCTGGTTCCCTTCTCCAGAATATACAGACGAGTCTGTACTTTTCCCATTTTAATAAAGTCAATGTCCAAACCACTTAAACTCCAACGTTGAGTTTATTTTGTATCTTTGCTTGATAGATAAGAGAGAGTAGATGAAAGAGATAATAGTTGAACTAGAGCAGATTCAGGCACAGAACTCCCAGATTCATCACCACTCAGTCCCATGTGGGTACAGCTCACCCGGATAGTCCCTCAATGGTCCTAGCAGCCGGTATGGAGCTCGAACAAGCAATTTAAATCCTCCAAGGACAACTTCAGTCTGTCCTCAAAGAGCAGCAGCACTCCGCAGGGTCAGTTCTGCGGAGCATAGGATCCTTCCCTCCGACAGGTCACTAGGCCTTTCCCGAGACAGCAATCTAACTATCACTCATCTCCTGTTATGGGACCGATCCTCCCCTGGCTTCCTCTTGGTCGGAGCGGATACCCTCACCCAGGCATCCTAGGACTCCAAAGTTCTGCCTGTAGACCCAGTTGAAGGTACTGGGCCTACCCGGAACGTTGTGGTCTCGGGCCAAAGGTGCCCGAGACTCCTCAGTCCGGGTGCGCACCCCCCTGCTTAGGGGGCACACTCCTCCGGGTACTTGTCCCCGGGTCTCTCCCTGAACAATGCCGTCTGCCTCTTTTATATCCTCTCCCGGCATGCACAGCAGGCAGAATCAGCCCACTGCATAGTAGCCGAGAGAGGACATCCAATAGCGCCAATGCAACCTATGGTTCAACCCTGACCCAACATGGCAGCGCCACCTGCAGGCCACAGGGAATTCTACATAGTCACACAGCAACAAAGCAGAGTCCAGCACAATTAGAAGGCCTGAACCATACTAGTGCTCGGATCATCCCCCTAAATTTAGACATAGAGACCCCCTAAATTTGGAGTACACTACACACACCCCTCTCCTTAATAGACACTGTCCCCAGTGTCTGAAGAAGGTCAGAAAACCCCCCCAGGCCACTTTCACACTGAGGCGCTTGAAAAACTGCCAGTAAAACACTGAGCGCTTTTGAAGCGCTTTTCAGGCGCTTTTGAAGCGCTTTCAATTAATTTCAATGGAGAGGGGCGTTTTTTCAGTGCACTGCCCCAGTGTGAAAGCATTCATTGATTTTAATGGAAATACATTTTCAGACGCTTTTTTTAGCGTGAAAGCGCCTGAAAAGCGCCTCAGTGTGAAAGTGGTCTCAATCCTGAGTGGGTTCTGGTCTTTTCCAACTATGTACAATAGGATCTTGTTCGGTGCCTGAATCAAAAGGTTTTCCCCTTTTTCTTTTTACAAGAAAGAAAGAACCAGCAAGTAATATACATTACAATCATTTCACAAGACAATCCCCTCCTTTTTCTATCCTATCTTTCCACCCACTCTCCGATGTACTTGATAGGCGATAACCTGCAGAGGGAAAGAAAAAAAACACAGCACACAAATAACATCTGCTAACTTTCTGGAAGTCAGAAACGAACCATTCCTCCTAGAAAGAATGACTTGCCTCTGCAACACAAATTTCTGCAGACCACCACCACCTAGTGGCAGCTCACATCACTACATGACCTAGGTGCGCATAGGCACAACATTAACACAGGAACCCTCCATCTTGTTCAAGTCGGCTTCCTGCTTTGCCCTAACTAAATCTACCCAAAGTTCAGTTCTTTTTGCAGAACAGTAGAGGGGAAGAAAACACAAACAGTTCCCCAAAGTCTCCAAAGAGTAAATTTTCCCTTGGGCGGAAGGTCAAGGTAATAGTTCAGGCAATGTCCCTGAAGTGGAATAATAATAAAAAACAAGCTCCCACTTCAGAGGTAGTACTGGGGATCAGGGAGAACAAGAGTTTTCCAGTCTTTGTCCAGAGTTCCTATAGAGTATACCACATCATCTCGATCCCTGCTACAAATCACCACCCGGTCTGCATGAATGTGCCGACCAAGAGTCCAGTCCCTCCGGCAGCCCTTGTATTGCTCAGTCATCACGGCTGAACACTTGAAGTAGCGGTGACCTTTCTTTACCTCCAAACGATCCCACACAAAGTCTGCATACCATCGTTCTCGGGAGGCCTCTACTTCGAACAACAGGTCCCTGGGAACATATGGGTACTCCCAACCATATTCCGCTGCCACCTTCTGGTGCAAAAGCCGCTGTAATCGGGGCAAGGGGCGGCATGTTCACACGATCTCCATTTCCAGGGAGGACTGGAAGATCTGGAGATCTCCTTATTAGTGCGGGCACCAACTGTAACATAGGCGGCCGCAAAGGAGAGGGAACAACAGCAGTAGTATGAGGCACAGAGGATGCCGGGGCAGACAAAGCAGGCAAAGGATTGGCCTCTTCCCTTGGGACAGTCACTTCCACCCAGGGTGTAGTTTCCCCAGAGTCCATTGGCGAAACCCCCTTTAAACTACGGGTTGAAGTCACCGGGATTTTGTCCAAACTCTTGCGAATGAAAATCTTGTCAATTTCGTGGTCATCCCCCACATCAGACAATGATTCAAAGTCAGAGGTGTCATATGCCTCTGCTGGCAAATAACTGGTAGTAGACACCGATACATTGTCCCGAAAAAATGGAAAGTCTTTGCGGGCTGGCGGTCCGCACATCCCCGGTACCGGGGGGTGTGGACTTTCTACCCTCTCCCAACAAAGTCAGTGTCTCAATTTTCCCAGCCTTCTTACCATCCCCTGACTTGGATCGGCCGGAGATCCCTCTGGGTTGATGATCCGGTTCAGGCAGGTGTTGGGGTAGGCCTTGACCGTGGCCACGAGAAGCCTTCACGTATCCCACTTTCCTCTTAGCAGGGGGAAGGGAGGACTCCGTTGTGACAGAGACAGCATCCGCTGGTCTCTCCATCTCAAGCTCCGTAACAGCCGGAACTTTTTCCTCAGCATCCGCTGTTTCCGCGGGGGTGCGTATTGGCACGGCTGTGGAAGCACAAATTTTCTCCTCTGGAGTAATAGCGCCGGGCTGCAGTTAACTCAGTAGACATTTGGCTTTTCAGTAGGCTGATCTACCTCAAAAAGGAATTCCCCGCAAAGGGCACATCTCCCGAAAGGGCGAAGCTGTACGGCCAGTCCCTGGCACTTTGGACAGATCATGCCCAAGGCATCTGTGTCTCTGCACGTGTAAAGGGCAAAGCGACCCCGGGGCTTCAGCCAAATTCCTGTATCCGTCAAAGGAGCAGCAAATGAAGCAACGTCCGTGCCTGAAGCAGTTGGGAACCCACAAGGTCCCGGTGGAGCAGAGATCCATGGAGCGGCAGACATGTTGCTTCGTCACCGATCCAATCTGTACTGTCCTTTGGCGCCAACACACCACGTGGAGCACACACCTAGCAGGGCTCCTCCCCTTTTCTCATTCTGCTGCACGCAACTCGCTGGATTTTCCAGGCTCGAGACACGCCCACGAACTACGCAGCTAGAAATAAACTAGGCCCGTACCTCTATCTCTCTCATAAATGGCGCAGTTCGAATTCTCTCAATATGGCTGGCTTCCAGAAAACACACACAAGGTAGAAAGTAAAGTCCAGCTTCCAGGGGCAGCTGCAGAATCCCGGACCCGAGCCCCCACGTGTAGCACCACCCTCTCCTCTTAGGGTAAAGGAGAGGCACGCATGCCACAAGCCCGTGTCCTCTAGTTTAGAGGTCAGGCGGTGCATATGTACCTGGGTCCCGCAGCGAGTTACCTCCTTCCACTGGTTCCCTTCTCCAGAATGTAGAGACGGGTCTGTACTTTTTCCTCTTTAATAAAGTCAATGTCCTAACCACTTAAAATCCAACGTTGAGTTTATTTTGTATCTTTGCTTGATAGATAAGAGAGAGTAGATGAAAGAGATAATAGTTGAACTAGAGAAGATTCAGGCACAGAACTCCCAGATTCATCACCACTCGGTCCCGAGTGGGTACAGCTCACCTGGATAGTCCCTCAATGGTCCTAGCAGCTGGTGTGGAGCTCGAACAAGCAATTTAAATCCTCCAAGGCCAAGTTCAGTCTGTCCTCAAAGAGCAGCAGTACTCCGCATGGTCAGTTCTGCGGAGCATAGGATCCTTCCCTCCGACAGGTCACCAGGCCTTTCCCGAGACAGCAATCTAACTATCACTCATCTCCTGTTATGGGACCGATCCTCCCCTGGCTTCCTCTTGGTCAGAGCGGATACCCTCACCCAGGCATCCTAGGACTCCAAAGTTCTGCCTGTAGACCCAGTTGAAGGTACTGGGCCTACCCGGAACGTTGCAGTCTCGGGCCAAAGGTGCCCGAGACTCCTCAGTCCGGGTGTGCACCCCCCTGCTTAGGGGGCACACTCCTCCGGGTACTTGTCCCCGGGTCTCTCCCTGAACAATGGCGTCTGCCTCTTTTATATCCTCTCCCGGCATGCACAGCACGCAGAATCAGCCCACTGCATAGTAGCCGAGAGAGGACATCCAATAGCGCCAATGCAACCTATGGTTCAACCCTGACCCAACATGGCAGCGCCACCTGCAGGCCACAGGGAATTCTACATAGGCACACAGCAACAAAGCAGAGTCCAGCACAATTAGAAGGCCTGAACCCTACTAGTGCTCGGATCATCCCCCTAAATTTAGACATAGAGACCCCCTAAATTTGGAGTACCCGCTACACACACCCCCTCCTTAATAGACACTGTCCCCAGTGTCTGAAGAAGGTCAGAAACCCCCCCCAGGCCACTTTCATACTGAGGCGCTTGAAAAACTGCCAGTAAAACACTGAGCGCTTTTGAAGCGCTTTCAATTAATTTCAATGGAGAGGGGCGTTTTTTCAGTGCACTGCCCCAGTGTGAAAGCATTCATTGATTTTAATGGAAATACATTTTCAGACGCTTTTTTTAGCGTGAAAGCGCCTGAAAAGCTCCTCAGTGTGAAAGTGGTCTCAATCCTGAGTGGGTTCTGGTCTTTTCCAACTATGTACAATAGGATCTTGTTCGGTGCCTGAATCAAAAGGTTTTCCCCTTTTTTTTTTACAAGAAAGAAAGAACCAGCAAGTAATATACATTACAATCATTTCACAAGACAATCCCCTCCTTTTTCTATCCTATCTTTCCACCCACTCTCCGATGTACTTGATAGGCGATAACCTGCAGAGGGAAAGAAAAAAAACACAGCACACAAATAACATCTGCTAACTTTCTGGAAGTCAGAAACGAACCATTCCTCCTAGAAAGAATGACTTGCCTCTGCAACACAAATTTCTGCAGACCACCACCACCTAGTGGCAGCTCACATCACTACATGACCTAGGTGCGCATAGGCACAACATTAACACAGGAACCCTCCATCTTGTTCAAGTCGGCTTCCTGCTTTGCCCTAACTAAATCTACCCAAAGTTCAGTTCTTTTTGCAGAACAGTAGAGGGGAAGAAAACACAAACCGTTCCCCAAAGTCTCCAAAGAGTAAATTTTCCCTTGGGCGGAAGGTCAAGGTAATAGTTCAGGCAATGTCCCTGAAGTGGAATAATAATAAAAAACAAGCTCCCACTTCAGAGGTAGTACTGGGGATCAGGGAGAACAAGAGTTTTCCAGTCTTTCTCCAGAGTTCCTATAGAGTATACCACATCATCTCGATCCCTGCTACAAATCACCACCCGGTCTGCATGAATGTGCCGACCAAGAGTCCAGTCCCTCCGGCAGCCCTTGTATTGCTCAGTCATCACGGCTGAACACTTGAAGTAGCGGTGACCTTTCTTTACCTCCAAACGATCCCACACAAAGTCTGCATACCATCGTTCTCGGGAGGCCTCTACTTCGAACAACAGGTCCCTGGGAACATATGGGTACTCCCAACCATATTCCGCTGCCACCTTCTGGTGCAAAAGCCGCTGTAATTGGGCCAGAGGCGGCATGTTCGCACGATCTCCATTTCCAGGGAGGACTGGAAGATCTGGAGATCTCCTTATTAGTGCGGGCACCAACTGTAACATAGGCGGCCGCAAAGGAGAGGGAACAACAGCAGTAGTATGAGGCACAGAGGATGCCGGGGCAGACAAAGCAGGCAAAGGATTGGCCTCTTCCCTTGGGACAGTCACTTCCACCCAGGGTGTAGTTTCCCCAGAGTCCATTGGCGAAACCCCCTTTAAACTACGGGTTGAAGTCACCGGGATTTTGTCCAAACTCTTGCGAATGAAAATCTTGTCAATTTCGTGGTCATCCCCCACATCAGACAATGATTCAAAGTCAGAGGTGTCATATGCCTCTGCTGGCAAATAACTGGTAGTAGACACCGATACATTGTCCCGAAAAAATGGAAAGTCTTTGCGGGCTGGCGATCCGCACATCCCCGGTACCGTGGGGTGTGGACTTTCTACCCTCTCCCAACAAAGTCAGTGTCTCAATTTTCCCAGCCTTCTTACCTTCCCCTGACTTGGATCGGCCGGAGATCCCTCTGGGTTGATGATCCGGTTCAGGCAGGTGTTGGGGTAGGCCTTGACCGCGGCCACGAGAAGCCTTCACGTATCCCACTTTCCTCTTAGCAGGGGGAAGGGAGGACTCCGTTGCGACAGAGACAGCATCCGCTGGTCTCTCCGTCTCAAGCTCCGTAACAGCCGGAACTTTTTCCTCAGCATCCGCTGTTTCCGCGGGGGTGCGTATTGGCACGGCTGTGGAAGCACAAATTTTCTCCTCTGGAGTAACAGCGCCGGGCGGCAGTTAACTCAGTAGACATTTGGCTTTTCAGTAGGCTGATCTACCTCAAAAAGGAATTCCCCGCAAAGGGCACATCTCCCGAAAGGGCGAAGCTGTACGGCCAGTCCCTGGCACTTTGGACAGATCATGCCCAAGGCATCTGTGTCTCTGCACGTGTAAAGGGCAAAGCGACCCCGGGGCTTCAGCCAAATTCCTGTATCCGTCAAAGGAGCAGCAAATGAAGCAACGTCCGTGGCTGAAGCAGTTGGGAACCCACATGGTCCCGGTGGAGCAGAGATCCATGGAGCGGCAGACATGTTGCTTCGTCACCGATCCAATCTGTACTGTCCTTTGGCGCCAACACACCACGTGGAGCACACACCTAGCAGGGCTCCTCCCCTTTTCTCTCTTCTGCTGCACGCAACTCGCTGGCTTTTCCAGGCTCGAGACACGCCCACGAACTACGCAGCTAGAAATAAACTAGGCCCGTACCTCTATCTCTCTCATAAATGGCGCAGCTCGAATTCTCTCAATATGGCTGGCTTCCAGAAAACACACACAAGGTAGAAAGTAAAGTCCAGCTTCCAGGGGCAGCTGCAGAATCCCGGACCCGAGCCCCCACGTGTAGCACCACCCTCTCCTCTTAGGGTAAAGGAGAGGCACGCATGCCACAAGCCCATGTCCTCTAGTTTAGAGGTCAGGCGGTGCATATGTACCTGGGTCCCGCAGCGAGTTACCTCCTTCCACTGGTTCCCTTCTCCAGAATGTAGAGACGGGTCTGTACTTTTTCCTCTTTAATAAAGTCAATGTCCTAACCACTTAAAATCCAACGTTGAGTTTATTTTGTATCTTTGCTTGATAGATAAGAGAGAGTAGATGAAAGAAATAATAGTTGAACTAGAGAAGATTCAGGCACAGAACTCCCAGATTCATCACCACTCGGTCCCGAGTGGGTACAGCTCACCTGGATAGTCCCTCAATGGTCCTAGCAGCCGGTGTGGTGCTCGAACAAGCAATTTAAATCCTCCAAGGCCAAGTTCAGTCTGTCCTCAAAGAGCAGCAGTACTCCGCATGGTCAGTTCTGCGGAGCATAGGATCCTTCCCTCCGACAGGTCACCAGGCCTTTCCCGAGACAGCAATCTAACTATCACTCATCTCCTGTTATGGGACCGATCCTCCCCTGGCTTCCTCTTGGTTGGAGTGGATACCCTCACCCAGGCATCCTAGGACTCCAAAGTTCTGCCTGTAGACCCAGTTGAAGGTACTGGGCCTACCCGGAACGTTGCAGTCTCGGGCCAAAGGTGCCCGAGACTCCTCAGTCGGGGTACGCACCCCCCTCCTTAGGGGGCACACTCCTCTGGGTACTTGTCCCCGGGTCTCTCCCTGAACAATGGCATCTGCCTCTTTTATATCCTCTCCTGGCATGCACAGCAGGCAGAACCAGCTCACTGCATGGTAGCCGAGAGAGGACATCCAATAGCGCCAATGCAACCTATGGTTCAACCCTGACCCAACATGGCAGCGCCACCTGCAGGCCACAGGGAATTCTACATAGGCACACAGCAACAAAGCAGAGTCCAGCACAATTTGAAGGCCCGAACCACACTAGTGCTCGGGTCATCCCCCTAAATTTAGACATAGAGACCCCCTAAATTTGGAGTACCCGGTACACATATATATATATATATATAGATATAGATATATATCTAGATATATATACTGTATATATATATATATATATATATATATATATATATATATATATATATATTTCTCAACTCCTGTCCTCGGGACCCACTAACAGGCCAGGTTTACAAGATAACTGAAATACATCACAGGTGATATAATTTGCTGCTCAGTGATTGCAGCATTCTAGTCTGCATCTCCCCGAGTAAAACTTAAAAACTGGCCTGTTAGTGGGTCCTGAGGACAGGGGTTGAGAACCACTGCTCCCCCTACCCCTTAAATCACTTACTTATTCCCTCTCGCTGGTACTTTATTGTACAGGTATGCCCCTTTTAAATCTGTTAGTTCACAGAAGCTAGATTTTTACCGGTCTTGTTGTTGAGAAAGTGGGAGGCCAGAGCCTGACAGCCATTTGAGAAGATAAGTGAGGACCTATAGATGGATTGGGGTCACAGTTTAATAAAGGGGAATTTTTTTAATTTCCTGCACGAGTACCTTTAGCTTGCCATATACTGTATGGTATTTTGCAGACAAAAATAAAATATAGCATCTCAAGATACAATATATCAGACCTGAAAACGAATAATAAGAAAGTAAACCCCCGAGACCTGAAGCTGTACTTCAAGTAGATATTAAAGCAACACCAACAAATGCTTTTGTGTAATATTCCTTAAAAATCATAAATTTTTTTATTAGTTAAACTACTGTAATGCTGGCCATATAGGTTAAATGAAAAACAAAAATCTAACAGATTCCTGCAGAAACATTATGCAGCGTCAGTGGAAGAATTCCAGGGGTTTTTAGTGTCAGAATTCCTGAACAGTGGTTGTATCTGCTGGGATACAGCTGTTCTTTAGCCAACATATTTCTACCTGATTCCTTAAATTTTTCAGCCAAAGGGTGTCAGATAAAAGGGAGCTGACAGGGCCACCAACAATGCAAATTATCTCCGATTCTACATGAACCATATGAAATTCCTACAGTGTATGGCAAGCTTAAGTACCCATATTTGTCTTCATATTAGCCGTATGCAATTCCCTGTACAGCAGTATTTAGACTGGGAGAACGAAAGAGCAGAAGGAGAAGAGGGAGAAGGTCAGGAGCGTGTAAGCGCTCCTGTTCTTTGACAGCTGCTGGTCTCATTCCAGAATCCTGGTTTTGGCTGTGACATTCTCCCTGTCTGTCTGTCTGTCGGTCTATCTGCAAGGTAATTGATGTAGCCAGTCTCTGGGTGGTGGGCAGGCACTATAGCATTGTGTATAAGACCTGGGGGCAACCGAGTACCGGTAGGACTTCTTGCCTTATGGGAAAGGGTGCTGCTATAGGTAAAGAACACAGAAACTAGCTATAGCATTTGACAACCTGCGTTAGGGGTAAGCATGACAGAGAAGAAGGAAGGAGAAAGAGAAGAAGAAGAAAAAGAAGGAGGAGAAGGAAGAGAAGGAGGCATTTTGGCTCAACTCATAAGTTTGGTGTTGCCAGGCTGGAGGCAGACAGATGACATACAATGCTGTGAAAAGTATTTGCCCCTTTCTGATTTTTTATTTTTTTGCATATTTGTCACACTTAAATGACTCAGATCAAACAAATTGTATTATTACACAAAGATAACCCGAGTAAATACAAAATGTAGTTTTTAAATGATGGTTTCATTTATTAAGGAAAAAAAGCTGTCCAAACCTGCCTGGCTTTATGTGAAAAAGTAAATGCCCCCTAAACCTAATAACTGGCTGTGCCACCCTTGGCGACAACAACTGCAATCAGGCGTTTGTGATAACTGGCAATGAGTCTTTCACATTGCTGTGGAGCAATTTGGCCCACTCTTCTTTCCAGAATTGTTTTAATTCAGCCACATTGGAGGGTTTTCCAGCATGAATGGCCAGCATCTCAATTGTATTTAAGTCTGGGCTTAGTCTAGGCCACTCCAAAACCTAAATTTTGCTTTGTTTGAACCATTTGGAGGTGAACATGCTGTGGTGTTTCGGATCATTGTCCTGCTGCATAACCCAAGTGCACTTGAGCTTGAAGTCACAAACTGATGGCCGGACATTCTCCTTTAGAATTTTCTAGTAGAGCTCAGAATTTATGGTTCCATCAATTATGGTAAGTCGTCCAGGTCCCAAAGCTGCAAAGCTACCACCACCATGTCTGACTATTGGTATGATGTTCTTGTTATGAAATGCTGTATTCGTTTTTTGCCGGATGAAACGGGACGCACACCTTCCAAAAAGTTACATTTTTGTCTCATCAGTCCACAGAATATTTGCCTAAAAGTCTTGGGGATAATCAAGATGTTTTTTGGTAAATGTGAGATGAGCCTTTGTGTTCTTTTTGTTCAGCAGTGGCTTTGGCCTTGTAACACTCCCATGGATGTCATTTGCCTAGTCTTTCTTATTGTTGAATCATAATTCGATTCCGGCCAATCAGGTAAGGGACTTGGGTGTCATCTTTGACTCTAGGTTGAACTTGCGCCCTCAGATAAATCAGGTGGTGAGCACATGCCACTTCCACCTGAGACTCCTGAGGTCGACTTTTCGCTATATCGCAGACTCTGATAAGATCACCATGGTCAATGCCATTATCAGCAGTCGATTGGACTACTGCAATGCTCTGTACCTGGGTTTGCCTGCTTGTACCATCTACAAGCTCCAGTTGATTCAGAATGCTGCAGCGAGGTTACTGACAGGTGTTGGTCGTCGTGACCACATCATTCCATCTCTTAGAGCCCTACATTGGCTGCCCGTGAAAGAACGGGTTCTGTTCAAAACTGGATGTCTTGTCCATAAGGCATTACATGGATGTGGCCTAGAGTGCCTGAAGGAAGAATTCATCAAGTATGCGCCTACCTGATCCTTGAGATCGGCGAATCTGGCTAAATTGAAGATTCCAAAATTCAAAAAGAAAACATGTGGGGTTAGAACGATTGAAGTACAAGGAGCTGAATTTTGGAACTCCTTGCCTCTGAAACTAAAGCCTCGTACACACGACCGAGTTTCTTGTCCAAAACCAACAAGAAAAGTGCAGAGAGAGCTTTATTGTCGAGAAAACCGTTCGTGTGTATGGTTTTACGATGAGAAAACTGCAGTGAATCTCGACGAGAAAGATAGAGAACCTGCTCTCTTTTTTCTCGTACGGATTCTAGATTTTCTCATCGTGTTTCTCGTCGGCCTGTTTTGCGATGAGAAAATGGTTCGTGTGTATGCTTTTACGACTCTTCAAAAAGCGCGCATGCTCAGAATCAAGTATGAGACGGGAGCGCATTTTCTGGTAAAACAAGCCTTCGTAATGGAGATAGCACATTCCTCACACTAAAACGAACTGAAAGCACGAAGACTGAAAAGCGCGAATCGTCTCTTCCCAAACTTTTACTTCACACGCGGTAACACGAGATCAGCAAAAGCAGCCCAAGGGGTGGCGCCAGTGAAATCGATCTTCCCCTTTATACTGCCGTCGTACGCGCTGGACGAGACCGCACAGAACAACAACGAGATTTGGAATTGTCAGTGTGTACGCATGGAAAGCTTGACGAGAAACTCGTCAAGGTTGACAAGAATCTCGTCGAGAAAAACAACGTGTTTTTAACGACGAGAAACTCAGTCGTGTGTACGAGGCTTGAGACTTGAGAATGACTTTCTGAAATTCTGAAAGGAATTGAAAACCGTACTTTTGTACAAGCTTTTGGAGTCACCTAATTTTAATGGGGTGTGACGGACAGTCACCCAGGTTTTTACTCTGTGTGTTGTCACTCTGGTATGTTGGTTTTCCTAAGGTCTTTTAATGTCAATGTCTTTTATTTTGTGCATTGTGGCCTTCGGGTAAGACTGGGTGGGTTAAGCATTTTAATAAATAAATAAATAAATTAACACTGATCTTACCTAAGGCAAGTGAGGCCTGCAGTTCTTTAGATGTTGTTCTGGGTTATTTTATGACCTCCTGGATGAGTCTTTGTCATGCTCTTGGAGAATTTTTTGTAGGTTGGCCACTTCTGGGAAGGTTCATCACTGTTCCAAGTTATCTCCATTTGTGGATTATGGCTCTCCCCGCGGTTCACTGGATTTCCAAATGGCTTTTAAACCCTTCCTAGACCGATACATGTTTGTTTCTAATCTGTTCTTTAATTTTTTTAGATTGTGGCATGATGTGTGGCTTTTTGTGATCTGTTAGCGTGCTTCATTTTTTCACACAGCTTCTATTTATGTGATTTCTTGATTTAACAGGTCTGACAGTAATCAGGCTTGGGTGTGGCAAGTGAAATTTGACTCAGCTTTCCAAAAAATTGTGGTTAATCACAGTTCATTCATGATTCAGCATGGGAGGGGGCTATTACTTTTTCACATAGGGCCAGGCAAGTTTGAACAGCTTTTTTCCCTTAATAAATGAAATAATAATTTAAAAACTGCATCTTGGATTTACTTGGGTTATGTTTGTGTAATATTAAAATGTGTTTCATGATCTGAATCATTTAAGTGTCAGAAATATATGTAGCGATTAGGGATGAGCTCGGTGTTCGATCGTTCGACGAAGATCGAACATTTTTGGTCGTTGGCGCCAAATTCAAGTGACGCGAACGGCCCACAATACACTGCGCCATCGCAGTGCAATCCCGGCGCTGTGATTGGCCAAGCATGCACTGTGACCCCGCATGCTTGGCCAATCACAGCGCCGGCAGCGAGGAAAGCCATAATTGGCCACAGGCAAGATGCCTTTGGCGAAATATAGCTCAGGGGGGTTTATAGCAGGCGTAGTGTGCTTCCTGCAAAATATACACCTGAAGCTAGCCCTTATTGCAGTTTTTTCCTGTTGTGTAACACAGGCAGGCATCTGCAGCACTTACAGCAGGCGTAGTGTACCTCCTGCTAAATATACACCTGAAGCTAGGCCTTATTGCTGTGTTTTCCTGTTGTGTAACACAGGCAGGCATCTGCAGCACTTACAGCAGGCGTAGTGTACCTCCTGCTAAATATACACCTGAAGCTAGGCCTTATTGCTGTGTTTTCCTGTTGTGTAACACAGGCAGGCATCTGCAGCACTTACAGCAGGCGTAGTGTGCCTCCTGCAAAATATACACCTGAAGCTAAACCTTTTTGCTGTGTTTTCCTGTTGTGTAACACAGGCAGGCGTCTGCAGCACTTACAGCGGGCGTAGTGTGCCTCCTGCACATTATACACCTGAAGCTACCCCTTATTGCTTGTAGTTTTTTTTCTTTTGTGTTACACTAACAGGCATCTGCAGTACTTACAGCAGGCATAGTGTGCCTCCTGCAAAATATACACCTGAAGCTAGGCCTTATTGCTGTGTTTTCCTGTTGTGTAACACAGGCAGGCATCTGCATCACTTACAGCAGGCGTAGTGTGCCTCCTGCAAAATATACACCTGAAGCTAGGCCTTATTGCTGTGTTTTCCTGTTGTGTAACACAGGCATGCGTCTGCAGCACTTACAGCGGGCGTAGTGTGCCTCCTGCACATTATACACCTGAAGCTACCCCTTATTGCTTGTATTTTTTTTTCTTTTGTGTTACACTAACAGGCATCTGCAGTACTTACAGCAGGCGCAGTGTGCCTCCTGCAAAATATACACCTGAAGCTAGGCCTTATTGCTGTGTTTTCCTGTTGTGTAACACAGGCAGGCATCTGCAGCACTTACAGCAGGCGTAGTGTGCCTCCTGCAAAATATACACCTGAAGCTAGGCCTTATTGCTGTGTTTTCCTGTTGTGTAACACAGGCAGGCATCTGCAGCACTTACAGCAGGCGTAGTGTACCTCCTGCTAAATATACACCTGAAGCTAGGCCTTATTGCTGTGTTTTCCTGTTGTGTAACACAGGCAGGCATCTGCAGCACTTACAGCAGGCGTAGTGTGCCTCCTGCAAAATATACACCTGAAGCTAAACCTTTTTGCTGTGTTTTCCTGTTGTGTAACACAGGCAGGCGTCTGCAGCACTTACAGCGGGCGTAGTGTGCCTCCTGCACATTATACACCTGAAGCTACCCCTTATTGCTTGTAGTTTTTTTTCTTTTGTGTTACACTAACAGGCATCTGCAGTACTTACAGCAGGCATAGTGTGCCTCCTGCAAAATATACACCTGAAGCTAGGCCTTATTGCTGTGTTTTCCTGTTGTGTAACACAGGCAGGCATCTGCATCACTTACAGCAGGCGTAGTGTGCCTCCTGCAAAATATACACCTTAAGCTAGGCCTTATTGCTGTGTTTTCCTGTTGTGTAACACAGGCATGCGTCTGCAGCACTTACAGCGGGCGTAGTGTGCCTCCTGCACATTATACACCTGAAGCTACCCCTTATTGCTTGTATTTTTTTTTCTTTTGTGTTACACTAACAGGCATCTGCAGTACTTACAGCAGGCGCAGTGTGCCTCCTGCAAAATATACACCTGAAGCTAGGCCTTATTGCTGTGTTTTCCTGTTGTGTAACACAGGCAGGCATCTGCAGCACTTACAGCAGGCGTAGTGTGCCTCCTGCAAAATATACACCTGAAGCTAGGCCTTATTGCTGTGTTTTCCTGTTGTGTAACACAGGCAGGCATCTGCAGCACTTACAGCAGGCGTAGTGTGCCTCCTACAAAATATACACCTGAAGCTAGGCCTTATTGCTGTGTTTTCCTGTTGTGTAACACAGGCAGGCGTCTGCAGCACTTACAGCGGGCGTAGTGTGCCTCCTGCACATTATACACCTGAAGCTACCCCTTATTGCTTGTAGTTTTTTTCTTTTGTGTTACACTAACAGGCATCTTCAGCACTTAAAGCGGGCGTAGTGTGCTTCTTGCAAAATATACACCAGAAGCTAGGCCTTATTGCTGTGTTTTCCTGTTGTGTAACACAGGCAGGCATCTGCAGCAGTTATAGCAGGCGTAGTGTGCTTCCTGCAATATATACACCTGAAGCTAGCCCTTATTGCTGTTTTTTCCTGTTGTGTAACACAGGCAGGCATCTGCAGCACTTACAGCGGGTGTAGTGTGCCTCCTGCACAATATACACCTAAAGCTACCCCTTATTGCTCGTAGTTTTTTTTCTTTTGTGTTACACTAACAGGCATCTGCAGCACTTACAGCGGGCGTAGTGTGCTTCTTGCAAAATATACACCAGAAGCTAGCCCTTATTGCTGTGTTTTCCTGTTGTGTAACACAGGCAGGCGTCTGCAGCACTTACAGCGGGCGTAGTGTGCCTCCTGCACATTATACACCTGAAGCTACCCCTTATTGCTTGTAGTTTTTTTCTTTTGTGTTACACTAACAGGCATCTGCAGTACTTACAGCAGGCGTAGTGTGCCTCCTGCAAAATATACACCTGAAGCTAGGCCTTATTGCTGTGTTTTCCTGTTGTGTAACACAGGCAGGCATCTGCAGCACTTACAGCAGGCGTAGTGTGCCTCCTGCAAAATATACACCAGAAGCTAACCCTTATTGCTGTGTTTTCCTGTTGTGTAACACAGGCAGGCATCTGCAGCACTTATATCAGGCGTAGTGTGCTTCTTGCAAAATATACACCTGAAGCTACCCCTTATTGCTGGTTTTCCCATCTCCCTGCAGGCCATTAGAATGTCTGGAAGGCAAACAAGGAGAGGCAGACAGTCAGGAGCCAATAAAAGAGGGCAAGCAGGCTCTGTGTCTAGAGACAACAGTGCTGGTCTTGGACGCGGAGCATCGTCATCAGCACGTGGCCATGGGACACGCTTGTCCTTATTTTCGGCAGCTGGACGTGTTGAGCCGCATCATGCCGAAGACTTGGTAGAGTGGATGACCAAGCCCTCCTCATCCTCCTCATCCTCTCTCACCCAGGCTCAGGGTACTGGCAAAGTATACAACTAAAGCTAGGCCTAATTGCTGTGTTTTCCTGCTGTGTAACACAGGCAGGCATCTGCAGCCCTTACAGCAGGCGTAGTGTGCCTCCTGCAAAATATACACCTGAAGCTAGGCCTTTTTGCTGTGTTTTCCTGTTGTGTAACACAGGCAGGCGTCTGCAGCACTTACAGCGGGCGTAGTGTGCCTCCTGCACATTATACACCTGACGCTACCCCTTATTGCTTGTAGTTTTTTTTCTTTTGTGTTACACTAACAGGCATCTGCAGTACTTACAGCAGGCGTAGTGTGCCTCCTGCAAAATATACACCTGAAGCTAGGCCTTATTGCTGTGTTTTCCTGTTGTGTAACACAGGCAGGCATCTGCAGCACTTACAGCAGGCGTAGTGTGCCTCCTGCAAAATATACACCTGAAGCTAGGCCTTATTGCTGTGTTTTCCTGTTGTGTAACACAGGCAGGCGTCTGCAGCACTTACAGCGGGCGTAGTGTGCCTCCTGCACATTATACCCCTGAAGCTACCCCTTATTGCTCGTAGTTTTTTTCTTTTGTGTTACACTAACAGGCATCTGCAGCACTTACAGCGGGCGTAGTGTGCTTCTTGCAAAATATACACCAGAAGCTAGCCCTTATTGCTGTGTTTTCCTGTTGTGTAACACAGGCAGGCATCTGCAGCAGTTATAGCAGGCGTAGTGTGCTTCCTGCAAAATATACACCTGAAGCTAGCCCTTATTGCTGTTTTTTCCTGTTGTGTAACACAGGCAGGCATCTGCAGCACTTACAGCGGGCGTAGTGTGCCTCCTGCACATTATACACCTGAAGCTACCCCTTATTGCTTGTAGTTTTTTTTCTTTTGTGTTACACTAACAGGCATCTGCAGCACTTACAGCGGGCGTAGTGTGCTTCTTGCAAAATATACACCAGAAGCTAGCCCGTATTGCTGTGTTTTCCTGTTGTGTAACACAGGCAGGCATCTGCAGCACTTACAGCGGGCGTAGTGTGCTTCTTGCAAAATATACACCAGAAGCTAGCCCTTATTGCTGTGTATTCCTGTTGTGTAACACAGGCAGGCATCTGCAGCAGTTATAGCAGGCGTAGAGTGCTTCCTGCAAAATATACACCTGAAGCTAGCCCTTATTGCTGTTTTTTCCTGTTGTGTAACACAGGCAGGCATCTGCAGCACTTACAGCGGGCGTAGTGTGCCTCCTGCACATTATACACCTGAAGCTACCCCTTATTTCTGGTTTTCCCATCTCCCTGCAGGTCTTTAGAATGTCTGGAAGGCAAACAAGGAGAGGCAGACAGTCAGGAGCCAATAAAAGAGGGCAAGCAGGCTCTGTGTCTAGAGACAACAGTGCTGGTCGTGGACGCGGTGCATCGTCATCAGCACGTGGCCATGGGACACGCTTGTCCTTATTTTCGGCAGCTGGACGTGTTGAGCCGCATCATGCCGAAGACTTGGTAGAGTGGATGACCAAGCCCTCCTCATCCTCCTCATCCTCTCTCACCCAGGCTCAGGGTACTGGCAAAGCAGCTGCCAAAGCGTCCTCAATGTCATCATCAGTCACTCCTTCCCTAGACCCACCGTGTCCTCCTGAGGAGTCCCGCGAACTGTTTGAGCACAGTGTTGGGTACATGCTCCAGGAGGATGCCCAGCGTTTCGAAGGGTCTGAAGATGATACCCAGCTAGAGGAAGGCAGTAGCGTGAGAGCAGAGAGAGGGGATGCTCAAGAAGGACACCAATCTGGCAGTCATGTTCCAGCAGCTGCAGCATACTGCCAGATTGGTTCCAGTGATGAGGAGGGAGGGGGTGATGAGGTCACTGACTCCACGTGGGTGCCTGATAGGAGAGAGGAGGAGGAGGAGGAAGATGAGGAGGAAGAAGATCTCCAACGAGGCAGGATGCTCTCCGGGGGCCAGCGTAAGGGCAGCACACCGACTGAATCACACCGCAGAGCTCCGCCTGTGCAGGGCGCTGCCTCTGCCCGTTATTCCAAAAGTTCTTTGGTGTGGGCCTTTTTTGAGTCGAGTGCATCAGATCCCACCGCTGCTGTTTGCAACATATGTCTCAAGCGTATCTCGCGTGGCCAAAACATCAGCCGCTTGGGCACCACATGCTTGACCAGACATATGTTGACCTGCCATGACCTCTTTATATAGGAGGGTACGGGCTGGTAGTGCGGTGTGCCTTTCTCCCTCCTGCGAGGAGCCAACAACATAAAGGCAGGTAAGGGGGAAAGGATCTGTGGGCTACAAAAAAATAAAATTACAATTATAATCTTGACCTAGGAGGACGAGGTCCATATGGAGTAGGAGGTTGAGGTGGCGGTGGATGTGGCTGTGTAGGTGGAAGCGGCGGTGGAGGAGGTCGAGGTAGCCAACACTGTTTCAAAAATACAAAAATGGCTGGGTAAGGCCGGTGATGTGTCGAATTCTGTCCCCCGTCAAATAGTGTCCACCCTGTACTGCGCTTGCTCAGTATGTAGGACAAGGGGATTTCGAAAATCTCCCAAGACGAACGGCGCCTGCGTGGTGAGTTAAGGTGAAGGCCACACCATCCGTGGTTCAAGCCGAGCCAAGTGAGGCCGTGCCCGAAGCGTGGCGATCGAACCGAGCCCGTGAGGGGCCCTGTTACTATATGCTACCCTATGTCCACTAGGATGGTGGGGCTTGAACCTGCACTCACTGCGCAGGCGCCGTTCATCTTCGGAGATTTTGTGAATCTCCTTGTCCTCTGTACTGCGCAAGCGCTGCGCCTTCGCAGTATGGGCCGGACACAATCCGATGGCCGGACAGTTTTTGTCACAACACCGGTATACATGTCTATTCTGCAGAAGGTGTGGACAAGTCCTGTGGGATCCATACCTGGTTCATTTTAATGAACGTGAGCTTGTCCACATTGGCTCTGGACAGGCGGCTGCGCTTGTCTGTGATAACGCCCCTTGCCGTGCTAAATACACGTTCAGATAATACACTGGCTGCAGGGCAGGCCAGCACCTCCAAGGCATAAAGGGCAAGCTCAGGCCATGTGCCCAATTTGGAGACCCAGAAGTTAAAGGGGGCATCCAGTACGTGTAGGCCTGTGGACACATACTGCTCAACCATGTTGGTGAAATGCTGCCTCCTGCTAAGACGTTCCATCTCAGCTGGTGGTGCTGGTTGTTGTGGCGTGCTGACAAAGCTTTTCCACATTTCAGCCATGCTAACCCTGCCTTCTGAGGTGCTGCCGGTGCCCGGCTGCGTTGGCGACCTCTTCCTCCTCCTCTGCCTTCGCCTTGTGCTTCCACCGTACGCCCGCTGTCAGGTGGGAATGCCACCAGCAGCGCGTCTACCAGTGTGCGCTTGTACTCGCGCATCTTACGATCCCGCTCCAGTGAGGGAATTAAGGACGGTACGTTGTCCTTGTAACGGGGATCCAGCATGGTGGCCACCCAGTAATCATCACCAGTTAAAATGTGGGCAACCCGGCGGTCATTGCGGAAACACTGCAGCATGTAATCGCTCATGTGTGCCAGGCTGCCCAGAGGCAAAGAAAAGCTGTCCTCTGTGGGAGGTGTATCGTCTGTGTCCTCTGTATCCCCCCAGCCACGCACCAGTGATGGCCACAAGCTGGTCTGGGTGCCACCCTGCTGTGAAAATGGCTCCTCCTCCTCCTCCTCCTCCATCTCCTCCTCCACCTCGTCATCCTCCAGAACTGTGCCCTTTCTGCCGGACAATTGTGTACCTGGCGTTTGTTGGTGCAGGAACCCACCCTCGTAGCCACTTGTGAAAGACTGCCCTGAAAGCCTTTGAAATGATCCCGCTTCCTCCTCCTCCTCCTCATCCTCCTGTGCCACATCCTCTTCCATCATCGCCCGAAGCGTTTTTTCAAGGAGGCATAGAACTGGGATAGTAACGCTGAGAACAGCGTCATTGGCACTGGACATGTTGGTGGAGTACTCGAAACAGCGCAACAAGGCACACAGGTCTCGCATGGAGGCCCAGTTATTGGTGGTGAAGTGGTGCTGTTCCGCAGAGCGACTCACGCGTGATTGCTGCAGCTGAAACTCCACTATCGCCTGCTGCTGCTCGCACAGTCTGGCCAGCATGTGCAAGGTGGAGTTCCACCTTGTGGGCACGTCACATATGAGGCGGTGAGCGGGAAGGCCGAAATTACGCTGCAGCGCTGACAGGCGAGCAGCAGCAGGGTGAGAACGCCGAAAGTGCGCACACACAGTCCGCACTTTCTGCAGCAGCTCTGGCATATTGGGGTAATTTTTAAGGAACCTCTGGACCACCAAGTTCAGCACATGCGCCAGGCAAGGGATGTGCGTCAAACCGGCTAGGCCCAGAGCTGCTACGAGATTTCGCCCATTATCGCACACCACCAGGCCGGGCTTGAGGCTCACTGACAGCAACCACTCATTGGTCTGTTGTTCCATGTCCCTCCACAACTCCTGCGCGGTGTGGGGTTTTTCCCCCAAACAGGAAAGTTTTAAAACTGCCTTCTGTCGTTTACCCCTGGCTGTGCTGAAGTTGGTGGTGAAGGTGTTACGCTGACCGGATGAGGAGGCGATAGAGGATGAGGAAGCGGAGTAGGAGGAGTTAGCAACAGGAGGCAAACTGAAGCGCCCTGCAATCTTCGGTGGTGGAAGGACATGCGCCAAACTGCTATCTGCCTCAGGCCCAGCCGCCACTGCATTTACCCGGTGTGCTGTTAGGGAGATATAACGTCCCTGACCCTTCTTACTGGTCCACGCATCCGTAGTTAGGTGGACCTTGCCACAGATGGCGTTGCGCAGTGCACACCTGATTTTGTCCCCCACTTGGTTGTGCAGGGAAGGGATGGCTCGCCTGGAAAAGTAGTGGCGGCTGGGCACGGCGTACTGTGGGACAGCCAATGCCATCAGGCTTTTAAAACTCTGCGTCTCCACCAGACGGAATGACAGCATTTCAAAGGCCAGGAGTTTTGAAATGCTGGCATTCAGGGCCAGGGATCGCGGGTGGCTAGGGGGTTACTTCCTCTTCCGCTCCAATGTTTGGGAGATAGAGAGCTGAACGCCTGTACTTGTCCTGGCCTAAACATTCGTACAGCCTCATTAGGCGCGACAAAATACCGCCGCAGGCTCGGTCGCCTACTCGCACCTGAGGAAGGTGTTTCACTTGTGCGTGTATCTGGCACAGATCCACCACGTCCTCTCCCTGCAACAGGAGCTCCACCAGCAGCACCACGACCGGGGCCACCATGTCCCTTTGACCTTCTCCTCATATTTTCCAAATTTAGGATCTTGCCCTAAATGGGTGTTTTTGGAAGAGCAGAACACACCCACAGTACGTAACCGCTGAATCGCACAGCTACAGAACTGCAGAAAATGCTATTAAAAAAAAATGTTTTTTTTAGTATAGCACAGTAGAAGACAAATATATAGAAATGGTTTATTTCACACGCCTCCACATATGTATAACACACTGCAAAATATTTTTTGTGGCCCTAAATGGCGTTTTTTGGAAGACCACAACACACCCACAGTACGTAACCGCTGAATCGCACAGCTACAGAACTGCAGAAAATGCCATTCAAAAACAAAAGTTTTTTTTTAGTATAGCACAGTAGGAGAAAACTATATAGAAATTGTTTATTTCACACACCTCCACATATGTATAACACACTGCAAAATATTTTTTGTGGCCCTAAATGGCGTTTTTTGGAAGACCACAACACACCCACAGTACGTAACCGCTGAATCGCACAGCTACAGAACTGCAGAAAATGCTATTCAAAAAAAATGTTGTTTTTTTAGTAGAGCACAGTAGGAGAAAACTATATAGAAATTGTTTATTTCACACACCTCCACATATGTATAACACACTGCAAAATATTTTTTGTGGCCCTAAATGGCGTTTTTTGGAAGACCACAACACACCCACAGTACGTAACCGCTGAATCGCACAGCTACAGAACTGCAGAAAATGCTATTCAAAAAAAATGTTTTTTTTTTTAGTATAGCACAGTAGAAGAAAACTATATAGAAATTGTTTATTTCACACACCTCCACATATGTATAACACACTGCAAAATATTTTTTGTGGCCCTAAATGGCGTTTTTTGGAAGACCACAACACACCCACAGTACGTAACCGCTGAATCGCACAGCTACAGAACTGCAGAAAATGCTATTCAAAAAAAATTTTGTTTTTTTAGTAGAGCACAGTAGAAGACAAATATATAGAAATGGTTTATTTCACACGCCTCCACATATGTATAACACACTGCAAAATATTTTTTGTGGCCCTAAATGGCGTTTTTTGGAAGACCACAACACACCCACAGTACGTAACCGCTGAATCGCACAGCTACAGAACTGCAGAAAATGCTATTCAAAAAAAATGTTGTTTTTTTAGTAGAGCACAGTAGGAGAAAACTATATAGAAATTGTTTATTTCACACACCTCCACATATGTATAACACACTGCAAAATATTTTTTGTGGCCCTAAATGGCGTTTTTTGGAAGACCACAACACACCCACAGTACGTAACCGCTGAATCGCACAGCTACAGAACTGCAGAAAATGCTATTCAAAAAAAATGTTGTTTTTTTTAGTATAGCACAGTAGAAGAAAACTATATAGAAATTGTTTATTTCCCACACCTCCACATATGTATAACACACTGCAAAATATTTTTTGTGGCCCTAAATGGCGTTTTTTGGAAGACCACAACACACCCACAGTACGTAACCGCTGAATCGCACAGCTACAGAACTGCAGAAAATGCTATTCAAAAAAAATTTTGTTTTTTTAGTAGAGCACAGTAGAAGACAAATATATAGAAATGGTTTATTTCACACGCCTCCACATATGTATAACACACTGCAAAATATTTTTTGTGGCCCTAAATGGCTCTTTTTGCAAGCGCACATTAAAGTGCAAATTTTATTTTATTTATTTTTTGCCCTAAACGGGTCTTTTTTTGCACGAGCAAAATAAAATACAAATTTTTTATTTTTTTTGCCCTTAATGGGTCTTTTGGAAAAGAGCACAATAAAGTGCCTTTTTTTTTTGTTGCACTAAATGGATCTTTTTCCAAGAGCAGAATACACCCACAGTATGGAAACGGTGTACCTCTCAACGTAATATATGCAGTGCTGGTGCACTGAGCTTGCAGATAAAAGGTAGATTTTCTCTGACACTGGGCTCATGGCAGTGTAAAAAGACTGCACTGCAACACAAACAGCTAAACCTATGCAGATCGCTGAGTTATATCTCTGAATCTGGACTCCTATTCCTATATAATATATCTCTCTCGCTGAAAGCACCAACAGGAACCTGGCCCTACACTACACTGTCTCTCTATCTTTTCCCTCAGATTCCAGAATCAGGACTAACTCATGTATTTTTCAATCTCTCCCTAAAAGCAGCAGCAGCAGACAAGATCCTCTCCCTATCTATTCTGAAGCAGAGTGACGTGTGTGCTGTGTGCCTCTAGCTCAGTGGTTCTCAACTCCAGTCCTCAGGACCCACTAACAGGCCAGATTTTAAGTATTACCTTGGGGAGATGCAGACTAGAATACTGCAATCCCTGAGCAACAAATGATATCACCTGTGATGTATTTCAGTTATCTTGAAAACCTGGCCTGTTAGTGGGCCCTGAGGACAGGAGTTGAGAACCACTGCTCTAGCTTATATAGAAGCTGGGTCACATGTTGCACTGACCAATCACAGCCATGCCATTAGTAGGCATGGCTATGATGGCTTCTAAGGGCACACCAGCTAATCAAAAGGTGATTGGCTGGCCCCTGAAGCATTTCTAACTGCGCCATTAGATTGCCGAACCCGAACACGAACCCGGACTTTCGCGCAAAGTCCGGTTTCGGGTTCGGGAAAAAGCTAAAGTTCGGTACGGACCCGAACTTTACAGTTCGGGTTCGCTCAACCCTATTTATCACCAATCCTTGTTTCAATAAAAAACCCACTTTTCAAAAACAGTTGTCATTGGGACGGAAAGTGAGGTGAAATGTTCTGAACAGGGGCACAGACAGCAAAACAAATGTTACAGGGGTAATAACCCTTCCCTATGTTTTCCAAAAAGCTTAAAAATATATTTTTTGGCTGGAGCTACACTTAAACAATGTAGCTGTTCAAAATTAAAAAACAGATTCTACTTAAGAACAAACCTACAGTCCCTGTCTTGTTTGCACCGCCTGTATACGGCTGTTCAGAGTATATAGGGCCTTTTTTATTTTGCGTGCGGGGTTCCCCTTAATATCCATAAAAGACCCAAAGGGGCTGGTAATGGGCTGGGGTGGGGGGGGGGGGGGGGGTGATGGGGTAGCTATGCCATTTTTCTCAAAGATTTTCATCCATATTACCGGGACCAGACATTACATTAAAGCCGCAAGCAGTTTTAAATGGCTTTTTTTCTCCTAACAGCCGGTATGAAGCACGGACAAAGTCTCTGCCACAGACTTGATTGATAACGAACTAAGTCTCTGCCACAGACTTGAGTGATAATGAACAATGTCTCTGCCACAGACTTGAGTGATAACAAACAAAGTCTCTGCCACAGACTTGATTGATAACGAACTAAGTCTCTGCCACAGACTTGAGTGATAACGAACAATGTCTCTGCCACAGACTTGAGTGATAACAAACAAAGTCTCTGCCACAGACTTGATTGATAACGAACTAAGTCTCTGCCACAGACTTGAGTGATAACGAACAATGTCTCTGCCACAGACTTGAGTGATAACAAACAAAGTCTCTGCCACAGACTTGAGTAATAAGTGGAAACTCCTGGATAATCCCCTGCCACAGGATTGTTAGCTAGCCAGTAGTCAGTTAGTTAGGTTAGCTGCACAGTACCTGAACCTTTAAGCCATCCGGCAGTACTGTGATGTAGGTTACTTGGGTGCATCCTTCAAACGAGTCACCAGCCCCTTCCTGAGATACCAGTTATCAGCTCGGTCCTCTCCATTAGGGTCCTGCCCTGGAATATTCTCTGCTTGAGTGGCTTCTTCCCGCAGGATAGACAGCACAGGATCACCTTTTGTTAAGTAGGCTTCTGGGCCTACTTACAGCAAACACAGCAGCATAGCCTCCGGCCTGGAGGGCCATGAGGCGAGACGAACCCTGGAGCACATGGCACTGCCCCTTAAATATCCCTCTCCCAGCATGCCCAGCTACAAAGAATCTCCTAATTGGGCTGTTTTCTGGGAAAAAGAATATCCAACACACTTCAGCTGGCTGTATTTCTCACACTGGCCTGTGACAACAGTGACACCTACTGGCAACAGTGGGAAATACGTACAACAGCCAAAGCTGGAACAGAACCAACAATTTACATAATCAACTCTGAGCTTCTTACAGCTCAGATAACCCCTAAATTTACACATAGCGCCTTCTTGAAAAGTAGCAGGGCGCTGCACACTCCCCCTACTACTATAGACGATGTCCCCATCGTCTGGAAAAAAATGACTCTCAATCCTGAGAGTCGGTATCTGAACCACAAAACTTGGATGGGGAAGGGAAGGGTGAGGTAGTAAGAAAAGAGTTACAGAATTAACATGAACACACACAGTAAAATTACATCACATATGTTACCAACCCTCACTCTCTATCTAACCACCCACTCTCCAGCAACTTGATAGGAGATCCGGTCACCTGAAAAACAAAATTATGCACACACAAAAATATCACAGTACACCTGATAAACATAGGAGCAAAGCTTCACCCTTTTTGTAAGAATGAAACCTCCCTCCAGCTTTAGATGTAAAAGAAGACTAAACTGTGAACTTAAAAGTCCAGCCCTCTCTATGAGCAAACTCCACCACCTAGTGGCAGAACATCAATATGACAAGAATATTTGAATGCAAAGTATTGAAGCAGGTGGAGAAATCTTGACCACAAAGTCCTCCAATCTGACATTATCAAGCTATGAATCCCATATTCCATTTTTAGCAAGAGAAAATATATTTTTTTTCAGTCTCTTGGCAAACTAACAGTTAGAGCAGTCACTTCTTTTTACTGATCACCAAAAGAATCAGGGATCTGGCAGGATCACTGATTTTCCTTGACTATCCGAGGTGGTAATGAATAAGACCACATCATCTTTCCCTGGTCTGCGGATGACCACCTTATCAGCATAAATGTGCCGGCCATAATTCCACTGCAGTAAGCATCCCTTGAAACGCTCATCCATAGTAAAGGAATATCCAATTTTCCTGAAAGGTTTTGGCACAGACAAATGATCCCAAATAGCTTCATTGTACCATTGCTCTCGTTTTGATTCGATTTCCTGCATGAGCTCTTTGGAGACATAAGGAAACTCCAGACCATACTCTGCAGCAACTTTCTTGATGAGTATTCTCTGCAAACGGGCAAGTTTTGGCAAAGTTCTATTGTATCCTAATCCAGATAGCACACCTGGAATTGGTGACTTCCGCACCATGGATCTGGCATACAACTTCTCAGATACAATTGGGCTAGTAGGATTTGACACAGTCTCTCTGATAATACTGGGGGGATCCACACTGGGTGATTTCTTCACCAAATCTAATGCTGCCCATTCTGAGAGGGTAAAGGCCGAGGCAACTTCCTCACCATTGGCCCATAACAGCTCCTGTGACATAGTCTCAAAAAAGTAATCATCTCCAGAAACATCTGACAGGGAGTCTAACTCCGAATCCCTTAATTCCTCCGCAGGCAAATATCTACATACAGTCCCAGACATGTTTTCCCCAGATCTCTCACCAGTTCCTGTCGTGGATTTTCTAGGGGTCAGGCCTTCCTCTGGCTCCGGTTCTGGTAGTCTGTGGGGTAGGCCTCTACCGTGGCCGCGGGTTGCCTTCACATATCCCACCTTCCTCTGGGCAGGTGCATCGGGGACAGGTGCAGCGGAGGCAGTAACAGGGGCGGTTTCCGCTGATGGCTCTTTGGTAACAGTAACAGCGACACCTCCCTCAGGAACACTCACCGTAGCAGATGTGGTGGGTGCAGATTTTGCCGCAGGAGCGAAAGTAGCAGCTTCTACTGTGGCAATGCCCGTGGCCCAGTCTACTCGGTATGCACAGGGTGACACAGTAGGTTGCTCCACTGCAAATAGGTACTCCCCGCAATGCAGGCACCGGACAAATGGACTGGGATGTATGGCCAGTCCCTCACACTTGGGGCATATCATACCCAGCGCTTCAATGTCTGCAATAGTGTATAGCACAAACCGTCCATGCGGCTTTAGGCGGATTCCAGTATCCGTCAATAGCATTCCGGGCAGCATGGCACCCGCAGCAGGGCTAGTAGGAAGCCTCTTAGGCCCCATCGCAGATTGCATCAACGAAAACGCTGACATGACTGATCTCTGATCCTCTGTCTCTTCAGCGCCAGACACACACGCGCTCTTCACACAGCAAAAGGCCGGAACTCCTCCCACTTGCTTTTTTAGTCACGTAGTTTCCCGGGCTTTCTTGGCTCTGCCCCCGCCTACGCAGTTAGAAAGTTGATCTGAACTTAACCAATGTTGTCCCGGAAAAGTAACAAAGTCCAAGGCCCTCTTTAACATAAACTCTTGGTGAAATTACTTTCCTTAGGTTGCTATGAGTAATGGCAATGCCGGACTATGAGCCCCCACATGTAGCGATACCCCCGAAGGAGCTGCTGGATTAATTTTGGGTCCTCCCATTACCCCCCACACTTCACCATCCCAGAACTTAAGAGTCTATGTTAGTAGATTTGAAAAAGGTGATTGACAGTCACTTCAGTCTTTTTCTCAATTTGCTTTATTACACAACTTCAGATAGAGGATAGAGGGTTATAGGAAGTTCAGATACCTTGGTTTCTTTCAGATCACTAGTGTGATTCTTGAATCCAGATGACACAGCTTTCTGCCTCTGGTTCTTGCGACTACAGGATAGGCCTCTCACACTGACCTAGCAGCCGGTATGAAGCACGGACAAAATCTCTGCCACAGACTTGAGTGATAACAAACAAAGTCTCTGCCACAGACTTGAGTAATAATGGACAATGTCTCTGCCACAGACTTGAGTGATAATGAACAAAGTCTCTGCCACAGACTTGAGTAATAAGTGGAAACTCCTGGATAATCCCCTGCCACAGAATTGTTAGCCAGTAGTCAGTTAGTTAGGTGAGCTGCACAGTACCTGAACCTTTAAGCCATCCGGCAGTACTGTGAGGTAGGTTTCTTGGGTGCATCCTTCAAACGTGTCACCAGGCCCTTCCTGAGATACCAGTCATCAGCTCGGTCCTCTCTATTAGGGTACTCCCCTGGAATATTCTCCGCTTGAGTGGCTTCTTCCCACAGGACAGAGAGCACAGGATCACCTTTTGTTAAGTAGGCCCCAGATAGGCTTCTGGGCCTACTTACAGCAAACACTGCAGCATAGCCTCCAGCCTGGAGGGCCATGAGGTGAGACAAACCCCGGAGAACATGGCACTGCCCCTTAAATATCCCTCTCCCAGCATGCCCAGCTACAAAGAAGCTCCTGATTAGGCTGTTTTCTAGGAGAAAGAATATCCAATACACTTCAGCTGGCTGTATTTCTCACACTGGCCTGTGACAACAGTGACACCTACTAGCAACAGTGGGAAATACGTACAACAGCCAAAGCTGGAACAGAACCAACAATTTACATAATCAACTGATCAGCATTTGTTTTATAAATAAACCCCATATTGTCATCTTATTATGGTCTACATCTACTTTAATGTACATTAAGTGAGTTATCTGACTTGCTCTGTGTTGTATAGAAACTAATATAATTATTTTCAAGAACAAACATATTTGGCACTACATTATGCATAGTTTTGTGAAGCTCAACAGAAGGAAATGTAGCAATTATCTAAAGATTTTTGCTTTTATAGGAGTTTGAAAGGAGTCACCAGCAAGGAACACTCCTTGTACAGTACTGTGTTCAAGGACATTGTACAATTGTGCCAAAATACACATGTGCTGCTAGCTGTAGTGAATGTAGAAATATCCCAGGTCCACAACCTTTATTTTATGAGTGCTACAGCCAAACTTAATATATAGCACATAATTAAAAAAAAATTTCACTTTTTCTGATATACCAAACTATCATTACCTGGTTGCTATGGCTACCCAGTATCACTATTTTTTGTTATTTAAATTATTTAAACCCAGCCTCAGCCAAAACCTTTACTTGTAGACAGAAATTTTACTCCTGGATGTGATTTCACTTCTGGTTCATTCTTACACCTGTCACACAGACAGAAAATGAGTGGAAATTTCCAAAAAAGGAACATAGCATTAAAAAGAAAACCCCATCAGAGGTTTTAACTCTTCTCACTTCTAACCAAAACTAAAAAGAAATATGTTGATATTTGGCTGTTCAGTAAAAGTGATCTGGGCAGCTTTACAGCTACATGATAACTTTTACGGTAGTGATATCTGTCGCCACACTCTCTTTGTCTGCCGAAGAAAGCCTGGGACTGCATCAATAGTGAGAGCTGGAGGAGACTGAAGAAAATCCATCTGCAAGTAATGGAAATAACAAGCATTTTATCACTTCTGGTCTCAGTTCTTTTTTTCCCCAGCTATTGTAACCAGGGAAGCAGCTAACCAAGCACACACATGTGCATGTGCTTATACTGGGCACATAGTTAGCAAAGTTTTAAAAAATACAAACATAAAAGTGTATGAGGCCCTAGCTATCTGATGCAGTTGTGTCTGTGTTTCCTCCATTTATTGAGATGGTGATGTGTCCTGGTAAGGCACACTAACCATTGCATGTACGTTGCACATGGCAATGCACATAGTCAAACAACTTTTTTGTTATGTTAAATATAATTAGATTAGTGCTAGTGGCACCAAAAAGCCCATAAGTGCGAACAATTTTTGGGAATCCATCCAAATACTGCCTAAATTCAAATATGTATCCACTGTGTATAGATGAAGAGAATCCATTTGGAGTACACGTAACTTTTTCACAGTCCATGGTTTGTAACTGGGTCAAACAGTGCCAACAAGCTTGGCATTCCCGTTTCATATGGTGTCAAGGTGACCTGGGAGAAGCATCTGTATGTCTCAGTGCTTGGTAGAGGATGAAGGAAGTGCTCACCCTTGGACACCACATTGGTGTTTAAAGCCAGTTTAAAGCCAGTAGCATGGTTAGGCATTGTAAAAAAGCCCTCACACCTCTTAGCCACACTTGAAATGAGCAGTGTTCAGGTCAAGACAGCAGGAGGGAGTCCCAGCACCCATCAGACCCACATATATGATATAAACAGGCCACAAAGTCTTGGAGAGCCCTTGTATTGTGATGGCAGAGCCTACACAGATTGTATGTCCATTCATGATTAGGGGTAAGATGAACTGAGCAATACGATGGGAATGTTGTGCTATGTTTCTTAAGCCGTGTACACACGATCGGTTTTACCGATGAAAACAGTCCGATGGACTGTTTTCATCAGACGAACCGATCGTGTATGGGCCCCATCGGTCTTTTTTCCATCGGTGTAAAAAAATAGAACATGTTTTAAATTTATCCGATGGGAAAAAAAACGATAACAAAATCCGATCGTCTGTGTGGAAATCCATCGGATAAAAAACCCACGCATGCTCAGAATCAAGTCGACGCATGCTCAGAAGCATTGAATTTCATTTTTCTCGGCTCATCGGAGTGTTTTACGTCACCGCGTTTGAAACGGTCGGTTTTTTGACTGATGGTGTGTGGGCAAGACTGATGGAAGACAGTTTCATCGGATTTCCAAAGGAAAAAAACAGCGGATTAGAATCCATAGGATATCCGATCGTGTGTACAGGGCTTTATGCTCAATATATTGTTTCTTATGATCCTCATCAATGTAACATCCAGCTGTAGGCACTTATTGGATGAATATAGGAAAAAAGATAAACACATACTTATGTTTATACACTGCCTAACATGCCTGTGGATGTAATATGTGATGAGTTAAAAAGGAAAGAACTGTCATACACTCTCAGGGTTACTCATACTAACAAATCAACTGCATCAGAAAACAGAATCTGATTGATTGCTATAGGTAATAAAAACTATTTGCACGTATTAGATGTGAATTAAGTACAGTGCCTGTAAGTATTCATACCTTGAAATTTTCCACATTTAGTCACGTTACAAACAAAAACATAAATGTATTTTATTGGGATTTTATGTGATAGACCAACACAAGTCTTTTTGGATATGTCTCTACCAGCCTTGCACATCTAGAGAGAGTGAACCTTTTGCCTATTCTTCATTGCAAAATAGCTCAAGATCTGTCAGATTGAATGGAGAGTGTCTGGGAATAGAAATTTTCTTGTCAAAGAAGTCACAAGAAGCCACAAAAGTCTTGCCACAGATTCTCAATTGGATTTAGGTCTGGACTTTAACTGGGCCATTCTAGCACATGAATATGCTTTGATCTAAACCATTTCATTGTACCTCTGGCTGTATGCTAAGGATCATTGGTCTGCTGGAAGGTTAACCTCCACCCCAGTCTCAAATCTTTCACAGAATCTAACAGGTTGTCTTCTGAGATTACACTGTATTTGGCATCATTCATCTTCCCATCAACTCCGACCAGCTTCCCTGTCTCTGCTGAAGAAAATCATCCCCACAACATGATGCTGCCACCACCATGTTTCATGGTGGGGACAGTGTGTTCAGGGTGATGCGCTGTGTTCGTTCTCCACCACACAGCATTTTTCTTTTAGACCAAAAAGTTACATTTTGGTCACATCTGAACAGAGCACCTTCTTCCACATGTTTGCTTTGTCCCCCAGCGTGGCTGCTCGCAAACTGCAAATGGGACTTCTTATGGCTTTCTTTCAACAATGGCTTTCTTCTTGCCACTCTTCCATAAAGGCCAGATTTGTGGAGCGTACGACTAATAGTTGTCCTGTGGATAGATTTTCCCACCTTAATTGTGGACCTCTGCAGCTCTTCCAGTTACCATGGGCCTCTTGTCTGCTTCTTTGATTAATGCTCTCATTGCCCGAACTGTTAGTTTAGGTGAATGACCATGTCTTGGTAGGTTTGCAGTTGTGCCATACTCTTTTCATTTTCGCATGATGGATTAAACAGCGCTTCGTATGATGTTCAAAGCTTGGGACATTTTTTTATAATCTAACCCTGCTTTAAACTTCTCCACAACTTTATTCTTGACCTGTCTGGTGTGTTCCTTGGCCTTCATAATGCTGTTTGTTCACTAAGGCTCTCTGACAAACCTCTGCGAGCTTCACAGAACAGCTATATTTATACTGAGATTAAATTACACACAGGTGGACTCTATTTACTAATTAGGTGACTTCTGAAGGCAATTGTTTCCACTGGATTTTAGTTAGGGGTATCAGAGTAAAGGGGGCTCAATACAAATGCACGCCACACTTTACAGATATTTATTTGTAAAAAAAAAAAAAATCAAAACCATTTATCATTTTCCTTCCACTTCACAATTATGTGCCATCACATATGGTCTATCACATAAAATCCCAATAAAATACATTTATGTTTTTGGTTGTAACATGACAAAACTTGGAAAATGTCAAGGGGTATGCATACTTTTTCAAGGCACTGTATGTCTGTACTTGATATTTTTTAAAGCTAATAATGACATTGAACAGAAATAAACATAGATTTATGTTTCCTTATATGCCTGCGTGCTGGAAAGAGTTGGGCTTTGGGATACTTATTTTTAAAAATCTAGACCTACATTTAAAAGTATATTTTCTACAAAGAAGAGTGTCATAGCTCATTAAAGTCGGAAAAAACAAGTAAAGAACGTGTCAAAATAGTGCTATCATACCAAAGAGGATTCATCTGATGGTCCTGGATGTATTGGAGGATGGCTTTGGAATGGAACCTTGCGGTATTTTTCAGGCAGTTTTCCAAGTAGGACCTCAATGCTCTCTTCAACAATCTCTAAAGGACCGGGCTTGGAGGACATAAGCTCTAACTGTTGTCTAGAAGAACAATACAAGAGTTCACCGATAGACAAATGATAATATAATTTCAAGCATAAGGCCCTTGCTATAGGTGTAGGCCATTAACATACCTCCTGAAGCCTGACTAAAAAACTTCCAGAGATGGCATCATCCCATCCTGCCTTGTTGCTAGGATATTGCTAAAAGACTCCCAGCTCTTACTGTTCAACTCCAACATCACAGGAGTGAACTCTTTCTCTGATTCAAACCCAGAGAGGTAGGGGCAGCACTAGGAGCCAATAAGGTTCTCCTGCATGCACTTGTACAAGGGACACATGCTGACAGGAGATGAGAACAGAGTGAGCAGAGCTAATTACTTATTGTCTTTCTGATCCCTTCATTTTCTAGTTAGCAGCCTGTAAGCAGCAATGTGACACCTTTGTAACTCTAACTGTCACCTTCCTGACTGTGCTGACTGGCAGAAGGGGCTGAGCAGAATTACACATTGATTGGCAAATAGGGAGTTTACATACTATAGACATTGAAATTCATTACCTAGAAGTGATATGAGTTCCAAGGAGAGATCCCAAGTTGGCAGACAAATTATAACTTTCCTGAGAAACGGCTTTCTGGAATGTTGTGCCATTAAGTAACAAATATCCATTACTGGAGGAGTTCCAAGATACCCCAAAAACCTTAAGGAAATAAAGAGAAAAAGTATGCAGTACTTGATATGCAGATAGACTTTGGTATCTAAAGTAACAGATAATAATCACAGCAAAAAAGCCAAACTTTTTTTTAAACAGAACAGGGAAGGGTTTGTCAATACTTTTTCACTGTTGCATCACCAAACTAATTTCATAGATAGGGGAAGCTGGGAGCTATCGGTGTTGTTTAGGTAATGTAGATCCTTTCTGTTGTATCACAGGACAGGAAGTGGTGGGGAATTTCTTTACCAAGGACACAGCGATGAAAACCTGACAGATTCTCTAAAACCAATCTATTTTCTCCAAAAACGAAAAAGTGAGCTAACAGAGCCCGGAAAAGGGAAAGATTGGTGAGAGGGGCAGCTGGAGATATGTCCAGTTGAAAGTGGGGAGAGGAATGGCAGGTTGGTTGGGCAACTCCCGTGTTGTGATTATCCAATATGTAAGGAGTACAGGGAAGACGAGTGTAGCTGTAGTTTTAGGGGTGAAGGGAAATTATGTGGGTAAAGCTACAGTGTGATGACAATAAAGGGAAGGTCATGGCCAGCCATAGTTGCTATTGCCAATGTGTGACCTTATATGGTAGCTCTACACAGAAAAAAATTATAAAAATCAGCCTAGTTGTGTCCTCCTTCTTTATTAGATTTACTGCTGAAAAACAGGTGTACTATAAACCTGCAGGATGGAGTTAAAAATTCTATTTACTATAGGTATTCTGAACTGATAGAAATGAGAATTGTTCATGTTATGTCAGTGGACATGAATTCTCCTATGAAAGTTTCCTAAAAGCAGAAAGTCTCTAAACCAATGTATAGCTGATAATGATACTTGAATATGATAAAAATACTTAAATTTGCTTAATGGAAAAATCCAATTCTGATTTCTCTTAATACTAACAATAAAAAAACTTCTGTGGCCAGGGTATCTGACTAGCATCCATACTCATAAAGCTTCTGACTCCACTGCCTTGCCTGGCTGAACCAGGGCTAACTAAGTAGTAAGCACTTTTGACGAGCAGCACTAGGGTTGCCAGTTCGAACCCCAACCATGACACTACCTGCCTGGAGTTAGCATGTTCTTCCTGTGCCTGTGCACCAGGCATGCTGATGGGTTAATTGTGTCCTGTCAAAATTGGCCCTAGTATTTGTATGTATGAATGTGAGTTAAGAACCTTAGATTGTAAGCTCTTTGGGGGCAGGGACTGATGTAAATGTACAATATAAATATATAAAGTGCTGCATAAATTGATGGTGCTATATAAGTACCTGTAATAAACAAATACTGTGAGTCTACCAATGTGATTTTCACCACACCTGTTCTGTAATAAACAAATATATACTTTCTCAGCCATGGGTCCAGCATCCACTTTTGTTGTGTGTCATATTTAGTTAATATACTTCTTGGTCTTCTTAAAAATGCTACATAGATTTTAATTGAAAATGTATACCGTTTGTACTAGTTAGGGAATGGAAACTGTCTATAAATAGTTTTATGAATCTGAAAGCATTCTTCTAGATTTGGTGAACTAATATTTATGCAACTTTAATATAAACCAAAATTTGCCTCCTGGAAAAAGCATCTCCCCAAAGGCTTGTGTTAAGGCAAATACAACTAAGGAAAGGGCCTGCTAGAAGTGACCCTGATTAATGGATGAAGTCCTGAGATGGTATTGGTTAGCACGTGGACCAGTAGGCAGGAGGTAAACACATTCTGGTCATACTGCACAACATTTGCTCTCAGTTTGTTTTCACCGACTTCAGAGATTAATGGACACACCTTGGGCGAAGAATAATGATGAGTTTTGCGTGTCCTATTGGGACAAATCATAAGTAATTTTGCAAGCATGGATACGATTTACTGGGGCACAACTGACGGGAGTGTTTCAAGATTGAACAGAGGCTCTTTTTTGTGTGTGAAAGGGAGAAGACCTCATCTACCACTTATCCTCTCTATCCCTTGTAATTAGAATTTATGTATGTCCCTATTTGTAGTTAACACACAAAAACAGTCTGGTGCCAGGAAACTGGGACGTCTATTGCACTAAGAACCTTGTGAATCATCCTTATCATTATCAAATTATTATTATTAATTTTCATATTTTTTTCATTGGTAATTCAAATAAAAATATATATATATATTCTTATTTCATTTCATTATTTATATATATATATATATATATATATATATATATATACACCTGTGTGTGTATATATATATATATATATATATATATATATATATATATATATATATTTTTTTTATCTTAATTGAGACATTTAATTCATATTCTAACCATTGTTTTATGTCCATCCTGCTTATTTTTATTGTATTCCCTTGTGTTTGTCTAATTTTTTGTAGTGTATGTATAATAAGCTTTTGTCATCAGGTTGTTTAAACGATGGAGGTATGCTGCGGTGGAAAAGACAATAATGGTTCATTTAAATTTGTGATTCTTCTCGCGGTCTGACCATATTTAAACCCATTTGCAGTCTATGTCACATGACCTGAAGAAGGGCCACGCCCGATACACGTAGTCAAGACGACAGCTATCTTCCCTCTCTACTCTCCTCAGCTTGCTCTCCACCTGTTGTGCTCCAAGCTTTGTTTTGGACCTGCGTTCCCCAATCGTATGATGTCACGTTCGGGTGTTCCCGTACACCAGCTCCGGTCGGTGGCTGCTCCAGCTGACTCTCAGGCCCTCCTTTGCTTCCTGGCTGCCCCATCATTCCGCCACACATCATTGAGAATCCGATTGAGGCTCCACACCAGGCATGTACTGGCCATACGCAGAGTTTCCCTGTGGGCCGATGGCTCAGTGGGCCGGTCAGGTGCAGTCCTGGAGACGCTCCGTTCTGACAGTGAGTGATCGCGATTTCACTCCTTTCACCAAAGAGCAGCTCTTGACACTTGCTGGAGAGATTAGGTTATCCGCTCCCTCCAGACTGCAGGGGGAGATAGACAGCCAGCAGACTTTTCTTCCTCTCGCCTTATTACTTGTCACTTATATGTGATAAGTGACAAGTGATAAGGCGAGAGGAAGGAAAGGAAGAAGAGAAGCTGCCTTCAGGACTGCGAGTACATGTGGGAGGGGGGACACTCTGATGTAAGGGGCAGGTGATGGGACACTCTGATGTAAGGAGCAGGTGATGGGACACTGTGATGTAAGGAGACTGGTGATGGGACACTGTGATGTAAGGAGACTGGTGATGGGACACTCTGATGTAAGGGGCTGATAATGGGACACTCTGATGTAAGGGGCTGGTGATGGGACACTCTGATGTAAGGGGACTGGCAAAGGGACACTCTGATGTAAGGGACTGGTGATGGGACACTCTGATGTAAGGGACTGGTGATGGGACACTCTGATGTAAGGGGCTGGTGATGGGACACTCTGATGTAAGGGGCTGGTGATGGGACACTCTGATGTAAGGGGCTGTTGATGGGACACTCTGATGTAAGGGGGCTGGTGATGGGGACACTCTGATGTAATAGGCTGGTGATGGGACACTCTGATGTAAGAGAGCTGGTGATGGGACACTCTGATGTAATAGGCTGGTGATGGGACATTCTGATGTAATGGGCTGGTGATGGGACACTCTGATGTAAGGGGCTGGTGATGGGACACTCTGATGTAAGGGGGCTGGTGATGGGGACACTGATATTAGGGGCTGTTGTTGGGACACTCTGATGTAAGGAGGCTGTTGATGGGGACACTCTGATGTAAGGGGCTGGTGATGGGACACTCTGATGTAAGGAGGCTGGTGATGGGGACACTCTGATGTAAGGGGCTGATGATGGGACACTCTGATGTAAGGAGCTGGTGATGGCACACTCTGATGTAAGAGAGCTGGCGATGGGACACTCTGATGTAATGGGCTGGTGATGGGACACTCTGATATAATGGGCTGGTGATGGGACCCTCTGATGTAAGGGGACTGGTAATGGGACACTCTGATGTAAGGGGCTGTTGATGGGACACTCTGATGTAAGGGGCTGGTGATGGGACACTTTGATGTAAGGGGCTGGTGATGGGACACTCTGATGTAAGGGGCTGTTGATGGGGACACTCTGATGTAATAGGCTGGTGATGGGACACTCTGATGTAAGAGAGCTGGTGATGGGACACTCGTGACAGATCGTAGGTACGACACACGCGTGTTAGCTTTATATACACTGTGCATGTGTGAAACGTCGCCCGCCCCTGACGTTCTTTCTAGTATATTCCACGCCCCTTCTCTTTCGGCGCAGTGGGAGAGAACATGGCGGAGAAACCGCAGGTGCATAATAGCAGTAACGAGGAGGAAAGCCCAGAAACGTCACGACTCAGGAGGAGATATAAGGCCTCAAATATGTCTTTTGTAGAGATGGCAGAGATGGTGGACATCTTAAAGAGGACCGACTATGATGGGAAGTATGGACCGTACCCCAACCCAAATGTGAGAAAGGCCAAGATCATGTCTAAAGTTGTGAGAAGTCTGCACAGGAATTTTGGGGTACAACGATCTAAGGAGCAATTGAGGAAAGCTGGTCAGACCTGAATTTGAGGGAGCACGATCAGTACAGAAGGATCAGGAAACTGCTTATAAAAAGTAAGTATTTGTCCGGTGTACCTATTATTATTTATACTTTCATGTTGCTCCATGTGCTTTTCTTTACTGCTGTACAGTTTAAAATGGCAACTTTCAGATTCGTGGGCACAGTAATCGGTCGTAGTAAACATTGTTCGTTCGCCCACTAAATACGATGTTTTTGGCAGATACCGGTTAACTACATTTGGTCATGCCTATTTGTATTAAAATAAGTTTAGTACATTGTTGTCTAGATGTGTTTCTAACTAGAATGAAACTTAAACTTGATTCAGTGTAAGGAGAGGACACTCAGCAGCTGTTTACACATCTGGACTCAGGAGCACAAGTGTGGGACGCCAGAACAACCTTTTTAGGGTGTCCCACACAGGTGCTCCAGTGGATACTTGGGGTGTCTCCATGTGTGAATCTTGTCCAAAAAAGGTAAGTATTCCAGCTTTGGTAAGGGAAAAAATAATTTCTTCAGCTTGGAACTCTGCCAAAACAAACAATTGTACCACACTTCCAAGCAATGTTTCATATTCCTATTTCTTGCCTCAAATATCTGTGTGCTAAGTATACCTTTTGATTCATTCTCCTGGGGGAGAAAAGACTTGGGACATCTGAGAACACCAGGAACCCCACACCTCATGAAGAAGGGGAACTCAGCACACCACAACCTGAGGATGTGGAGGGAGGAAAGGTGGAAGAAGTGGGTGAAATAGTGACCACAACAGGTCAGTTTCTGACATCACAGCTTCAGGTAATAGATGCATGCCTACATATTTATAATACATGGTGTTTTTATTTAATTTTAGGTGATGTGGGTGAAGAATCTCGTTTCACCAGTGCAAATGCACACATCCTCATCCAGGACATAATGGTGTGCAATCGGGAATCAGACCTGATCAAGCAAAAAATAAATGATATTGAACAAAAAATGAAGAACATCATTGATGTTTTAGGCAGAATCTAAATCACCAAAAAATTCAACATTCTTTTTTTTATATAAAAAAATTTATAACCATTTTAAAAGCCAAATTTTGAAGATGCACACAGTGTGTCTACATGTGCTATCTGCCATCACGGGAAATCAATGTATGCGTTTTGTGGGTGCAACCCCTTCCTCGCAACTCAAGTAGGTGAGAGGAAGGGGTTGCACCCCCAAAACACGTCCATTGATCCCCCATGATGGGAGATAGCACATGTTGACATTAGGCATGGGATCAGGAGGAAAATCCCCATTTTGACTCCCAATTTGTGTGCATCTTCAAAATTTGGCTTTTACAGGGGTGACATCACCCCATCTGATGAAGGCAAGATCAACACATTTTTGACATACTATAATGTCTGATATTGCCTTCACTTTTTCTACATTAACCACTTGTCCACCGCCCACCGTCAATTGACGGCGGGCGGAGGACACTCTCGTTCTGACAGGACGTCATATGACGTCCTGCCTTTAAAACGAGCTAGGGGGCGCGCACGCGTGCCGCGTTGCTAAGGAACCAATGCGCGTGCCCGGCGGCCGCGATTGCCGCCGGGCACCCGCGATTGCCCGGGAACCGAGCAGGAAAGTGGATCTGTGTGTGTAAACACACAGATCCACGTCCTGTGAGGGAGAGGGGACCGATGGTGTGTCCCTTGTACATAGGGACAACCATCGGTCACCTCCCCCAGTCAGTCCCCTCCCCCCACAGTTAGAACACATGTTTCCTCAATATTTAACCCCTTCCCGCCCCCTAGTGGTTAACCCCTTCCCTGACAGTCACATTTATACAGTAATCAATGCATTTTTATAGCAGGGATCGCTGTATAAATGTGAATGGTCCCAAAAATGTGTCAAAAGCGTCCGATGTGTCCGCCGCAATTTCGCACTCACAATAAAAATCGCAGATTGCCGCCATTACTAATAATAAAAAAATGCTATAAATCTATCCCCTATTTTGTAGACGCTATAACTTTTGCGCAAACCAATCAATACGCGCTTATTGCGTTTTTTTTTTACCAAAAATATGTAGAAGAATACGTATCGGCCTAAACTGAGGAAAATTTTTATTGAAAAAAAAATGGGTATTTATTATAGCAAAAAGTAAAAAATATTGTGTTTTTTTCCAAACTGGACACTCTTCTTTTGTTTATAGCGCAAAAAATAAAAACCGCAGAGGTGATCAAATACCACCAAAAGAAAGCTCTATTTGTGAGAAAAAAAGGACACAAATTTCGTTTGGGAGCCACGTCGCACGACTGCGCAATTGTCATTCAAAGTGTGACAGCGCTGAAAGCTGAAAAATGGCTTGGGCATGAAGGGGGTTTTCGTGCACAGTAGGGAAGTGGTTAAACTTTGTAAGTTCCAGAGTTGTGTATGTTATGGTTTGAAACATGCCTGTTAAAGCAAAAAAAAAAAAAAATTCAAACTTAATTGAACAAAGATGTATTTTTGGTGAAAAAATGTTTTAAAACGCACATGTGAATGTGCACAGAGTAAAAGGTTTTCTACTCAACAATGTGTGGCTTCTTCTTTCAATGCTCAATACCAGTTTTTGGAGTAAGTTGGTGTTTACAGTGACAATGGGGGTTATTTAATAAAGGAAAATCCACTTAGCACTACAAGTGCTCTAAGAGAACCTAGGAGACAGCTTAAAGAAACACAAGCAGTAAATCAAATTCAAGATTTTATCAGATCAAAATAATTTTTTATTTAAAAAATGATTTAGAAATTATCTGGCATATCAATGGCCCCCCTACCTGTAAAATATTCAAGATATTTTTGCTGCACTTCACGGGCACTTTGGGGGGGGGCAAGCCAGCTTCCAGGGCCGTCATAGTATTTATTTCATGAATTCAGGCCCAACTAAGGCCACATAATTTGAAGCATTCTCCGTAACAAGTTATGAAGAACACAGCATGATAGTGCAATGTGATTAAGTTTATACTCTGCCATGTTGATTGCTGTAAGGAAGAGGCGGAACCGGCTGGCCATTATGCCAAACGCATTCTCCACCACTCTTCTGGCTCTGGCCAACCGGTAGTTAAAAACCCTCTTCTCCCCAGGTGAGGGTCCTCATGGGAAATGGCCTCTTCAGATGTTCACCCAGACCAAACGCTTCATCAGCAACGAAAACAAATGGCAGTCCAGCCACATTATCCTCAGCAGGTGGCAATCCCAAGCCACCACTCTGGAGCCGTCTGGAAAACTCAGTCTGGGCAAAGACTCCACAATCCAACATCCGGCTAGTCTTCCCCACGTCCACATATAAAAACTCATATGTCGCCGACACCACCGCCATCATCACAATACTATGAAACCCCTTATAGTTTAAATAGTTTGACCCCGAGTGGGGGGGTGGGACGATGTGGACTAGGGATGAGCCGAACACCCCCCAGTTCGGTTTGCACCAGAACCTGCGAACGGACCGTAGGTTTGCGCAAAGTTTAGAACCCTATTATATATGGGACTCGAACGTTCGAAATCAAAAGTGCTAATTTTAAAGGCTAATATGCAAGTTATTGTCCTAAAAAGGGTTTGGGGACCCGGGTCCTGCCCCAGGGGACATGTATCAATGCAAAAAGAAGTTTTAAAAACTGTCATTTTTTCGGGAGCAGTGATTTTAATGATGCATAAAGTGAAAAAAAAAAGGAAATATTCCTTTAAATATCGTACCTGGGGGGTGTCTAAAGTATGCCTGTGAAGTGGCACGTGTTTCCCGTGTTTAGAACTGTCCCTGCACAAAATTACATTTCTAAAGGAAAAAAAGTCATTTAAAACTGCTTGCGGCTTTAATGTAATGTCTGGTCCCGGCAATATGGATGAAAATCATTGCGAAAAATGGCATGGGTAACCCCCCCCCCCAGCCCATTACCAGCCCCTTTGGGTCTTGTATGGATATTAAGGGGAATCCCGCACCCAAATTAAAAAAAGGAAAGGCGTGGGGCCCCCAGGCCCTATATACTCTGAACAGCAGTATACAGGCGGTGCAAACTAGACAGGGATTGTAGCTTTGTTGTTACGTAGAATCTGTAATTTTGAACTCCTTGCCTGTGGTATTAGTATGAAAAGACCAGCAATTGTATTCAGGTAAGCTTTTGGTGCACACTGTTCAAAGGACACTAAAGCAAAATATTGCAGCTCCCTGCCTGTATTTGTATCTGAACACCATCAATTGTATTCAGGTAAGCTTTAGGTGCACACTGTGCAAAGGACACTAAAGCAAAATACTGCAGCTCCCTGCCTGTATTTGTATCAGAACACCAGCAATTGTATTCAGGTAAGATTTTGGTGCACACTGTGCAAAGGACACTAAAGCAAAATACTGCAGCTCCCTGCCTGTATTTGTATCAGAACACCAGAAATTGTATTCAGGTAAGCTTTAGGTGCACACTGTGCAAAGGACACTAAAGCAAAATACTGTAGCTCCCTGCCTGTATTTGTATCAGAACACCAGCAATTGTATTCAGGTAAGCTTTTGGTGCACACTGTGCAAAGGACACAGTACACTAAGTGAAACACTGCAGCTAGCACAATCACCTGCCTACCTGTCAGTATAAAGAATAACAGGAACGGATCAAGCTAAACTGAATACAGTGTGTAAATATACATACAACACCTAGAATGCATATATATCCTCTACACACTGTAACTGCAGCTAACTGACTCGCCTGCCTGCTCTATCAAACTCAAATCAAATTACACTGTCTCTCTCTTTGTCTCTTTCCTTTAACCAACGCCGCAACACACTACACAAGGCCGCCACACAGGTGGCCTTATATAGTGTGGGGCGTGTACTAAACCCCCTGAGACATAATTGGCCAAAGCCACCCTGGCGTTTTTTTCAATGACTTTTATCTGTATTGCCGGGACCCGACAATTCATTACTAGTAGTAGTTTTAAATTACTTTTTTTCCTTCAAAAATTACATTTTGTGCAGGGACAGTTCTAAGCACATGAAACACGCGCCACTTTACAGGCATACTATAGACACCCCCCAGGTACAACATTTAAAGGAATATCTCATTTTAATTGTTTCACTTTAAGCATTATTAAAATCACTGCTCCCGAAAAAACAGACGTTTTTAAAACTTTTTTTTGCATTGATACATGTCCCCTGGGGAAGGACCTGGGTCCCCAAACACTTTTTAGGACAATAACTTGCATATTAGCCTTTAAAATTCGCACTTTTGATTTCTCACGTTCGAGTCCCATAGACTTTAACGGTGTTCGAATGTTCACGTTAACCTTTGGTCTGTTCGCATGTTCTGGATGTGAACCGAACCGGGGGGTGTTCGGCTCATCCCTACTGGAGAGGTTAGTGAAGGCAAATATGCATGTAGTGAAAAAATATATATAGTAGCGCTAAACTCAAAAACAATAGTTTATAGACAAAAAATTGTCGTGGTAAACTCCACAACCAATGCAAGTTACATAGGTCCACTGATTGGATCACATGGACTAGCATATAATTATGGGCAAACCTGGGACATGAAATAAAACATATACCAAAAATATCACAATAATAAATACAAATTTACATAATAAATGCAAAAAGTGCCATCCAAATGTTGCACACTTGGGCATCAGTTCATAAATTGCAAAGAAAATCTCATATAAAGAGTCCAAATGTTGTCTGTATTAGTGAACACCCGTGCAGTGACGAAATCCAAATCTCCACTATAATGACTGAAGACCGGAGTGAAATCCACCACCTTGAGTAAGTAAACTGCTTACCAGAACCAGTTGGTCCCCTATAATGGAGGACCTAAGACCGCATAGAAATAATCCCAGCTTAATAGTGGTAGCTTCTATGTCCACCGTCTCTTCACTCAGCACATTCCACAGCATAAAAAACAGTTTGGGCGTAGTTGAGACCTGTAGATTGTTGAAGGTCAGCTAGTGACTATAGTTAACTATAGTTATCATTCGAAAAGACATACTCCAGGATTCACGTATTCACATAGCACTTATTCACGTAGCACCCTCTACTTAGGTAGGTACTAGGAGTTAGGATTTTTTGTGAGAGCAGGTAAAAAAAAAAAGGTAGAGGCAGCATACAGGATCAGGAACCAGAAGGGACGTCAGCCAGGCAAGTCTTCAACAGGAACACAGCAGAGAGTCTCTAGATATGTTTGACCAAGGCGAATGCATGTGGGCCAAAAAAGGAGCATTAAAAGCTTACAGCATGCATGGGGACAAAGGGGACATTCACAGTATATTACAATCATGGTAATTAGGGAATGATGAAAGAAATGCAATACATTAGCATACATTAAATACATAGAATGTGATGTTAAAGGGGAAAACTTACCTTAATATAGTCCTTTTGCAGGACTTGTATGATGGCAGAACAGGTCTCTGGAATAATGATCCCCAGAGCCTGGGCGGAGATGCCTGGCGAGAACTTGATGTCCTGCAGACTTCTCCAGCGCATTTTGGCGACTAGCCTTTGCTCAGGAATGATGGCTTGCCGCATGCAGGTGTCCTGCTTCGTAATATAAGGGGACAGCAAAGCCAACAAATGGTGAAAAACGGGGTCCATCATCCAGAGATAATTCCTGAAATCATCAGGATTATTCTCCTGGATCTCCCGCAACAAAGGCATATGAGAGAATTGGTCACGCTGGAGCAACTAATTCTTCGTCCATGAACTCCTCCCCACTCTGTTTATGTACTGGGCTTGGGTCAAAGCAAGAACCCCAACACCAAGCCCCCGCACAGCACAAACTCTATGACGAGTACGTAGTCGCAACATGGCTAGAAAACGGTCGGCTGGTCAGAACGAACTAACTGAACGCACTGAAGAACAGAAAGGCCTGTGAAGAACGAGCTGAAAATCAGAAATGGGTGGACAAGAACGCACTGAAAACCAGATACGAACTTACTAAATGCACTGAAAAATAGATACAAACCCACAAGCACAAACTGAACAGCAGTAATGGACTAAAAAGCATGAAGGCTGAAAAGTGCAAATCGTCTCTCACCAAACTTCTACTACACGAGATTAGCAGAAGGAGCCCAACGGGTGGCGCCCTGGGTATGGAATTTCCGTTTTATAGTGCCGTCATACGTGTTGTACGTCAACGCGTTCTTGGCGGTCGGAATTTGGTGTGACCGTGTGTATGCAAGACAAGTTTGAGCCAGGATTCCGTTGGAAAAAAATCCACGGTTTTCTTGTCGGATTTTCCGATCGCGTGTATGCGGCATAAGTCATTATCAGATTTACAGTCCTAACGCTGGTAACAATAAGCCAGGGACAGGATCAATAAAAGTAAATACTTAAGCTGGCCATACATGTATAGAAATCTCTTGTTTGAAAGAAAGAAAGAAATCCAACAGCTTCCCCCATCCATACTAACAGCACAGATGTTTCTAACTTTTAGGGACCCTTTAATGACTGGAATAGTACCACTGGATTGGCGTAAGGCCTATATTTAAAAAGGGTTCAAAGTCTTTACCAAGTAACTATAGACCTGTTAGCTTAACTTCTATAGTCGGGAAGATACTGGAGAATTTAATAAAAGACCATATAGACGCGTACTTGCTGTAAAAAAAAATATTTTAAGCAACAGACAGCATGGAATCATGAAAGACAGAAGTTGTCAGACAAATCTGATTTCTTTTTATGAGGTGGTAAGTAAAACCTTGGACAGAGGGGTGGCTGTGGACGTGGTATACTTGGATTTTGCAAAAGCATTTGACACAGTTCCCCACACACAGCTAATGTGTAAGGTAAAGTCTACAGGATTGGAAAACTCAGTTTGTAAATGGATATAAATCTGGCTAAAAGACAGAATTCAGAGAGTAGTGGTTAATGATTCTTACTCTGAATGGTCTAAGGTTATTAGTGGTGTACCCCAAGGTTCAGTGTTGGGACCCTTACTTTTTAATATCTTTATAAATGATATATGGTCTGGGATTAAATGTACCATTTCAGTCTTTGCAGAGGACACCAAGCTATGCAGTGGAATAACGTCCTTACAAGATGTCTCCAATTTACAAGCCGACCTCAATGCACTAATTTGGTAACTAGGTGGCAAATGATGTTCAGCTCAGTAGATTGCTTTCAGAAAGGCCTGGATTCTTACCTAAATGTACATAATATAACTGGATACTAACATTTACAGGTAAGTTGATCCAGGGAATATCCAATTGAATCTTGGGGGATCAGGAAGAAATATTTTCCCCTGCTGAAGCAAATTAATTCATGCTTTGCTGTTTTTTTCTTGCCCTCCTCTGGATCAATTGCAGGTACAGAATTGTGTATATAGGATAGAATAAAAAAAATGTACTCCTTTTTATTGGTTGAACTAGATGGACTTGTGTTTTTTTTTCAACCAGACTAACTATGTAACTATGGATGATTCACCCACTGCAGAATATGGTATTCTGACAGCCAGCTGTGCTAGCTGTCAGAATACTCAAACGGTGCCCATATCCCATTGGATACATGCATTCCTTAGTCAATAATTTTCCACCTGGCTCCTTTAACACCACTCGCATCCTTTGCCAAATGTTAATTTAATTTTTTTTTACGTTTGACAGTCCAGGCTATGCACACAAGGTGAATTCAGCCACTTCATGCTTCATATTTTCTTGGTCCCTAATAAATAAATTTAAAAAAACATACGGTAGTAATTGGCCTCCACAAGCTTTTGCAGACTGCACAACAGAATAGAATTCATTGTTACCATACATTTCCAGGCACTGTGGTTTCATTTATCAGTATTTTTAAAATTGAAATCCAAAACTGTTTTGAAATTTTAGATAGAGTAGGAAATAATTTAAACCTTGTCAGGAGATTTAGGGCTATTTTACACTGGTGGCCATTGCATGTGTACAGCCCTATCAGGCTGTGATGTTAGAATCCCCCCCCCCCCCCCCCGGATACCCACTGGAATTCAAACATTACAGCCTGACAGGGCTGTACACATGCCATGGCTGCTGCGATTTTAACTTGGACTGCACATTTTCACAGACAGCCCATCTATCTGACTTGACCATTAGGCTCAATGGGACCATTAGGCTCAATGGGACCGCACTGCAACTGTGTGCCTTCTAGTCACTGCTATACCGCCCCTGAAGAGTAATCCAATGTGAATTGCTTTTTTAGAGAGCACTAAGCATTACCACCTGTCTGAAAGGGCTCTTACTTTCACTTCCTCTCCCATAGACACAATAGGAGGTAAGAGAAAATCTCTGCAAACTTAGGGCAATCCCCTTTTAGTTGTCACTAGAACAAGTATCCCTTTTGGAAGAAATCCTCTGTTCCTATTCTGGTGACAACTCAAAATTTTGGGCTTCTGGTCACTTTCAGTCCCAGTGACAATGGTCACCAGCATAAATAAGTTGAACCACCCACGCAACCACAAATACAGAGATAAAAACCTGGCAGAGGTTTTTACCCTTCTCTACTCCCTAATTTTATTTACACTACAAAGAAAACCTGTACTTTGCCCATTCAAGGCAAATCAACAGGTCTGCTTCAAATGTGTCCCTCAAAAGCAACACAAACTTACTTTCCTGAATTTCCTTGCCACACCTTACAACTGCTGAGAACAAAGAAAATACCCAGTACTTCTGATTATGGTGGAGCATATGACCCACTGGACAAAAGGATGGTCCCGGATGATGATGATATACTACAGGGTCTATTAATTTAAAAAAATAAAATGATGTATAAATGTCTCAAGCATTCGCACAGCCATCATAAATAATCCCAATAATTTGCTGAATATGTTTATTTCCTATAAAAAAATATTGCATTATGGCCAATAGATGGACTTCTGGGTATGGTGGAGCATGTAACTAGCTGGACCAATGGATGGCCCCAGATGATGATATGCTACGAGGTCTATTTATGAACAAAAATTGATTTATGAATGTTTCAAGCATTCGCACAGCCATCATGAATATTCCCCATAATTTGCCTAAAATGTTTGTTTCCTGTGTTTATTGGCTCCATCTACTGGCCATAATGCAGTATGTTCCTGAAATACCTCAATCAAGTAAATACTGCATTATGGCCATTAGATGTAGCTGACAACCATAGGAAATAAATATATTTGGCACATTACATGGCTTATTTGTGATGGTTGTGTGATGGCTTAAGACATTCACACAGCATTTTTTTTTCTTTTTACAAATAGACCCCAATATATCTGCAGCCTCTTGATCAATACACTGAATGCAGGGTGCTGTGTTCATGAGGTGGGAGCATGATACCCTGCACTCACAGTATTTCCTCAGCCTGAGCACATCTTGTGGAGAAGAAGAGATAATGCTGGAAACCGCTCTAGATCAAAGGTGAGTATTGCAGCCATAGCTGTTTTTTTTTTCAAACCTCAGAGGCAGGGGTGTCAAACTCAATTTAATCATGGTCCTCATCAGCAGTATAGTTGCCCTCAAAGGGCCAGTTGTATCTGGGTGCACCAAGTAAAGAGTGCTGGATTCAGAAGTGCATTATGTACAGATTGCAGAACTCAGGATTATGCTATGCAAGAATGCAGAGCTCAGAAGTGCGCTGTGTACAGAGTTTAAGGTGTGCGCCGTGCACAGCGTGCCGATTTAAGGAGTGCTCCGTGCACAGAGTGCAGGTTTAAGGAGTGCGCCATGCACAGAGTGCAGGTTTAAGAAGTACGCCATGCACAGAGTGCAGGTTTAAGGAGTGCGCCATGCACAGAGTGCAGGTTTAAGGAGTGTGTGCCATGCACAGAGTACAGGTTTTTAATTTATTTTTATTCAAGTTTTCTTATTCATACATACATATATCTTTCATTTCATTACCAATAAACACATATACATTACAAAAACTTAGACAATACATACACTTTCAACAAAATGGGTCTGTCCTGAAACATCATTTACTCTTCTCCCCTCTTTTTATTTCTTTTTAATTAACTTACATGGCCTCTATGTTATCTCTCTCCTTTCCTTTCTCTCTCTTCTCCCTCCCTTTTCCTTCTCCTTCCTCCCTCCCTTCTCCTTCCTCCCTCCCCTCTCCTTCCTCCCCTCCCTTGTTTATGGGAGGTCACAGCTGTCCCTCTCTACCCACATTTCTTTGGAAGAGAGAGAAAAAAAAAAAAAAGAGTACAGGTTTAAGGAGTGCACCATGCACAGAGTGCAGGTTTAAGGAGTGCGCCATGCACAGAGTGCAGGTTTAAGGTGTGTGTGCCATGCACAGAGTGCAGGTTTAAGGAGTGCAGGTTTAAAAAATGTGCTATGCACAGAGTGAAGGTTTAAGGATTGCGCCATGCACTGAGTGCAGGTTTATGGGGTACGCCATGCACAGAATGCAGGTTTAAGGAGTACGCCATGCACAGTGTGCAGATTTAAGGAGTGTGCACCATGCACAGAGTGCAGGGTTCAGGAGTGCATTGCATAAAGAGTTCAGGGGTGTGCTGTGTACAGTGTGCAGGGTTTAGGGGTGCACTATGCACAGTGTGCAGGGTTTAGGGGTGCGCTATGCACAGTGTGCAACCCCAAAAAACACTCCCAAAGCTTCCTCGTATCTCTCTCTCCCACCTTGCCTGGCTCAAGTACCTCCCTGTGTAGGCTCTGCCTCACCTTGCAGGGAGCAGGAGCAAAGGGTGAAAGCTGGAGGTCGGGGAATGGAGCTCTGCCACTTTCCAGATGCAAAACCGGGTGCAAGGGCCACATGACAAGGCCTGGAAGGCTGGATTTGGCCGGCAGGCCTTGTGTTTGACATATGCGCTCTAAGGGGACCAAATAAGCTTACAGTTGGGATATTAAACCAAGTTGGAACTGAAATTATACACATACAACTTTTAAAGCTTCCCCCTTGCCCCCAGCATTGTCTACAGCCTCTCACAGGCAGGCTTTGCTGACCCCTATACCCTTGTGCATAAATGTGTTAGGTACAGTAGGTTTATTTTAAGGTAAAGTATTTTCAGTCAGCATATAGCTTGAGTAACTATTACAGTGCACCCTTCTTTGATTGTGCATCTTCATAACATCATGAAATATTTTGCACTTTCCTATGTTGAGTCAGATAAAAAAAAGGAAAGATTTAGAATGTATTAAAGCTTCCTTTAAATTATTTTTAATGTTTTACTTTAAATCACTCTCCTTGCTCCCTCTCCTACTTTTGTTGCTTTAAATGTTCCCCATGAATGAAACTAGCTCAGGAGGTAGTCATCTCTTTTTATTTCAAATCATTTCTAAGATCTCATAATCAGAAGAACATGTTCCCATAAAAAGCTGATAATCAGAGTCTGGAAGCAGAGCAGGAAAGAAGCATATTGGACGGCTGCCTAGAATGCAGCTATTATGAAACAGCTGACGCACGTACTGGACTTCACCTGTCAGCTTGCCCTGACCCTTTCCACTGCACCAAAGACAATTCCAAAGGTGAGCTAGTGATAGGAGCCCTGGAACTAGACCACCAACCATGTCTGATGGGGTAAAAATTAATTAAAGGCAAATCTGTGCTGATTTATGAAGCTGAAAGAACAAAAATATGTGCTGAATAAGCAACTTTTCAAATAGATTTTTGGCTTACAAAAAAAAAATAATTAAAGTGTCTATCTTTCTGTGTAAGCTCTCAGATATGAACCTGAGACGTTGCTTAAAGCCGGTGTTACGTTGTAAAATGTAAAAATCAATGCCGTGGAGGACTGAAGGAATTACATGGCTGATGGTTCTAAGACTCTAATCAAGAAGTGGAAAATGAGGAGTTCTGTTGAAACCAAACCACGGTCAGGTAGACCAACTAAAATTTCAGCCACAACTGCCATGAAAATTGTTTGGGATGCAAAGAAAAGCCCACAAATAACTTCAAGTGAAATACAGGACTCAGAAAACATGTGGTGTTTCAAGATGCACAATGAGGAGGCACTTGATGAAAGATGGGCTGCATGGTCGAGTCACTAGAAGAAAGCCATTACTACGCAAATGCCACAAAGTATCCTGCTTACAATATGCCAAACAGCCCAGAGACAAGCCTCAAACCTTCTGGCACAAAGTCATTTGGAGTTATGAGACCAAAATTTAGCTTTTTGGCCACTGTAACGGGAGGGCCTGGGGAACACAGTAGCTCTTAGAAAGTATGAGATACCCTTGCTTCAGCTTCCCCAATGCCTCTTATATGTAAACCACCCTGTGTCTCACTTGGGGCACAGGGTGAATGAGAACCCCACCATGATCTGTGATAGCCATATCCCATACTGTATATACATGGCATATATGGTGTATATACTGTGTGTGGGCTGTTATGTAATACTTGCTGTGATCGGGTGTGATTACATTCTATTGTCTATTGTGGCGTGTTTGAGTTAAGCCTGTAATTATAGGGATTGCATTCTATTGTCTATTGTGAATAGTGATAATTAAGTCTGTAAGTATAGGTATTGGACCCTAGCAGACCGTCTGGCTGGGGCAACACAAAAGGTCATGCATAGTCATTTAAGATATAAAGGGATTAGCTTTGAACCTGTGTCTGCTAAGAGCTGTCAGATGTGTATTGGGGACTCGTTATGTAAATATTGTGTGAAGTCTTTTGATAAATGGGAGACAGTAAGGCTAGTCTAAAGGTCATGTGTCTGAGTCAGCAGCTGTAGCTAATTGGCTCATGTAAATTGGGTCTGGTCAGAGGGGTATTATGGAAGGAGGGTCAGAAGCTTCTCTCTGTGTGTATAAGAGTTGTAGTACTTTTTCAATAAAGTGTCAGTCTATTCTGGAAAGATAAATCCTATGGGAAGTGGTCGCCCGACTGTGGAGTATCGGTAGCGAATGTGTGTCCAGGAGAGGGAATCGCTTAAGCGGCGTTAACCCCCTTTCATATTTGGGGTGCCGTTATAGCCACAACATAAATGCTTCATTTGGAGAGGGGTCAACAAGGCCTATGATGAAATGTACACCATTCCTACTGTGAAATACAGAGGTGGATTGGTGATGTTTTGAGGATGTGTGAGCTACAAAGGCACAGGAAATTTGGTCAAAATTGATGGTCAGATGAATGCAGTATGTTATCAAAAAAACTGGGGGAACATTTACATTCATCAGCCAGGAAGCTGCGCATGGGACATACTTGGGCATTCCAACATGACAATGATCCAAAACACAAGGCCAAATCGACCTGTCATTGATTACAGCAGAATAAAGTGAAGGTTCTGGAGTGGCCATCTCAGTCTCCTGACCTCAATATCATTGAGCCACTCAAACGTGCAGTTCAAGAGGAATGGGCAGCTTTACCATCTGAGAAGATAAAGAGCCTCATCCACAAATACCACAAAAGACTTCAAGTTGTAATTGATGTTAAAGCGGGCAATACACGGTATTAAGAACTGGGGTATGTAAACTTTTGATCAGGGTCATTTGGGTAGTTTCTGTTGTGATTATGATTTAAAAAGAGTAAATACAGTTGATTGATAATAAATGGCTTCAGCCAAACACTAACCATGAGTGAAAGAAAAAAATTTGTGTTATTCATATTCTCAGAAAAATGGCCAAGAAATCATAAACTCTGCCAGGGTATGTAAACTTATGAGCACACCTGTGTGTGTATATATATATATATATATATATATATATATATATATATAAAGAGTAATATCCAGGGATTGTTGCACTTAAAAATGTATTGCCGTCTACCTCACCTGTAAAATTGTATACACCCATGAATGAGCACCAGTAATTTACTGGGAATCCCTAAAGAGATGGCTATGAGATTGAGTGGGTCATTCTCCTACACGGGGGAAAACGTTTCCTGAATTTATACAGGCACCATTGGATCACGAGATTTTCTAACACAGACATCATCAATACAACTGACACATAAGCTTGAAAGACTGTACAAAGATCGATATCCATACATGAGGATATTTTAAATTACAATTTATTCCAAGGGGCTTACGTGTACATTTGGTGCCTACTTTTTTTCACAAGATATGGATTTTAAAACGAGATTTGCTCAAATAATCAACAAGTGTTCATTTGACATAATGACCTTAACTGTTCACTTTTTACAAAAAAACGAATATCCCTGACTAAACAAATATTGGACATTGAGGCACAGTTGGATATAGCTGTGGGTCAGGAGGAATTAACAAAAACTAAAAAAACATGTGTAGCGGCCTCACTCTCACTCTCCCTCTCCGCTTTTATCGCCTGGTTGGCTGGTATTGTCTAGGGGTACCTGGGAGAGGAGAGTGCAGGAACACTACGCCAAGCTCTCCCCTCGTATGTATATGAGGGTTGAGCAAATTCACTTGAATTACCTCCGGATCTGTTCACTGCATACGAAGCCTCCGAATTGTTCCGTGGACGTGTCTGCCAGTAATAGAGCCCCACACCAATTAAAAGTCCAACACTCTTTTATTTCTCCATTGCCAGGGTGAACATAATAGTTGAACTTTCAGTAACAGACAGACAGGGGTGTGGATACGAGTAGGCCCAGGCACAAATAAATTCTCCTATTCCTTTGCAAGTGAATAGGACTGGCGCACGGTCTCTGCCACCGACCGTGAGATTGGTCGCTGCCACTGACCGGATGAACTGTTGAGGCCCCTGCCACAGGCCTAATAGCAGGTCTCTGCCACTGACCTGAGTTGACTAGTTGAACCGCTGCCATCGGTCATAGAACATGAACCACCCTCCTCTATGAACTTGGCCCCTGTTCGGGAAAGATATCCATCCGGGCGGTCTCCAGAGGTTCACCCGGCACTGGCAATATGCTGCACCAGATCTTCAGATGAATCCCTCCTCCGGTCCCTTACGCCTCTGGATTCGGGTGCCCAATGCCCGGGGCACCCTAGGACAATCCCTCCCCTGCGGGACCCAGCGGAAGGTACTGGGCCCCAGACCTCCGGCTGAGTACCTCACCCCAGACTGAAGGTGTCTGGGAGGGAACACGAACTCCAAGTGTCCAGGCCCAGGCCGCCTGGACACTGACCGTGGACAGCAGCCCTCAGGCTGAAGGTGCCTGGGACTCGGACCTCGTGGCGAAGATGTCCGCCCCCTTTATACCCTCTCCCAGCAAGCACAGCGGGTTCCCCGCCCCGCCGTACAACTGCTCCGAGAGGTTACAAAGGGTACGGCACTGCAGCGATGGTTCAACCTCGGCCCAAAGTGACAGCGCCACCTGCTGGGCCGCAGGGAACTATGCATCACTGGTGTCCTCACCAGATTTAAACACTCTGAAAAGTACATACCCGCTACACTTGTATGAACAAAATGGAAACTTTCAGAAAGAACGTGGAGACACGGAAGAGAGCGAAATTGGAAAAAGATCGGCATGATTACACACATAAGAGAGTCTACAATTGGACCAATCCAAACTACTATTGATTTAAATCTTGCGCTCATGGACACATACATAAACAATTATACACCTCTACATCTTCAATGGCTTCAACTGGATCATCTGTTAATGGATCTAACCCCACTTTTTCCGAGGCAACCACTTTAAATCCCCCCAGAGGAGGAGGGGAGGTAAGCGGCATAGGAAACACACCGGGTGAAACACAAAGGATGAACAAGAAAAAAAACCAAAAGAGAATGTGGTACATACTGTAACATCTCTTCAATCGTACTAACTAAAAATGAATTATGGTTGCTTAGCAGAGGTTTGGGATTCTGTCCTAAAGATTTTGTGAATGACTTTTTGTTGAAATATGTATAGATTATATTGGCAGATCAGGTTGAAAACCTTTTTTTTCCATGTGGCCAAATGTGCATAATTCTATTGTTGCTCCATTGTCTATAAAAAAATTGGGTTTAAGAAATAAAAGTAATGTTACACCACCTACTTCTGTAGCAGCAGTTAAATTGTATATAAAGAAAACAGAGCAGGATATTAAGGCTTTCTTGCATGATCAATCGATATGAGACCACTCGCCAAACAATTTGAGCCATGATGAAAAACAAGCATTAGCCTCCCTGTCGGATAGGCGAGATATAACTATCAGACTAAATACTCTAGCTAGGTGACAACATTTTTTAATAATAATGAGATAAACCTGCAGCGGCTGTCCACAGCTTCTAGAACCCCAAATTATAAATATACATATATACAGCGCTTGCAGAGATGAAAATGCATATGCTAATATAAAGTGCTTAAGTGCTCAAGAAAAACATTTTGCTTAAGTGCTCCACATATAACACATTCAAATATATTAAATTGGATAATAATAAACAGTCTCTAATAATGTGCTGGGTGCTCCAAAAAGATAAAGTGCTTTAGTGCTCCAATGATAATCCCAGGTGCTGTGTGCCACACTCCTCTCTTGTGACCCCACTCACCAAAAATAATGGACCCTCAGATTTGCAGTCTGTGGGTCATAAACACTGTGATCTATTGATCTGGTGAGATGGGATGAAGTCCTCAGAAACTCTCCATGCAAAGGGGTCTTGGGGATGGCCAGAGAAAACACAAATTCAACAGGCTCCCAAAAACAGAAAGAGAAGCTGAAAGTGAATAAGATAAAAGAGAAGAAAAGGTGTGCCAATCTAAGTGCAGTAACACTGAAATTTAATATGGCATTAATAACACACAGCCAAATGGCTACTCACAAAGGATGAGAAGTATAAGGCATATATATGGCTGTGAATGGTCCGGTGTCACTCGGTAGTCCAGATGGATGAGGCAACGGTCAGTGTCAGCAAGGAAGTCCTCGGCATGCAGGTGGACTGGTGGTGTAGTAAACAGAGCCAGCTAGGAGACTACGTGTACCGATGACCAATCACAGCACCTCTAGGGTCTATATAGTATCCTCCCCCTGTATGGACTTCATGGATCTGATGAAACAGCGGATGGTGAGAAACACGTCATCCTATTGGTCCGTTCCCAACGTCACTTCCGGTCCAACGACGCAACGCTGCACTCCTTGCTGAGGCGTACGCCGTCCTGACCAGTGCTTCCTGTTTCCACGTAGTCTCTTAGGAGACTGTGTTTACTACACCACCAGTCCACCTGCATGCCGAGGACTTCCTATCTGAGACTGACTGTTGCCTCATCCATCTGGACTACCGAGAGACCCCGGAGACTGCTGCCTCATCCATCTGCATTACCGAGTGACACCGGACCATTCACAGCCATATATATGCCTTATACGTCTCATCCTTTGTGAGTAGCCATTTGGCTGTGTGTTATTAATGCCATATTAAATTTCAGTGTTACTGCACTTAGATTGGCGCACCGATCGGACCCCCCCCCCCCGGTGCCCACGGCGGTCCTTATCGCTTCAGGAGCGATCCATGATGAGGGAGCAGCCATTGATTTCTAGCCGACCCTTGCGATCGCTCCTGGCGAATGAGAAGCTTCCACCTGCCTGTGAACTGTAAAAACAGGGAGGAGGAAGTGATGTCACCTCTCCTCGCAGCGGTCGTTTCATCCGGAGCCCAGAGGAGAGAAGACATCAAGTAAGTGCACAACACTACACTGACACCAGGCACACATAGGCACACTTTCCACCCCCCAGTCACCCCAGATCACCCCCTGCACCCCCAGTCTCCGTGTCACCGTTTGCAGTGGTCATTTTTTTTACTGATCACTGCATGCAGTGTCATTTGTGACAGTAAAAAGTGTCAGGGCAGTTAGCTTTAGGCCCTTTTAGGTCCAGGGTACCCCCCTAACCCCCCCAAATAAAGGTTTAACCCCTTGATCGCCGCCCAGGTAACCCTTTCACCCCCTTTCGCCAGTGTCACTAAGCAATCTTTTTTCTGATCGCCGTATTAGTGTCACTGATGCCGCTAGGTAGCCAGTTATTTTTTTAGGTTCACCGTCAGGTTTTTATAGCGTCAGATACCCCCATATATTGCCTAATAAAGGTTTTATCCCCCGGATTGCCCCTAGAGTTAACCCTTTCACCAGTGACCATCGTATAAGTGTCACTGGTGATGTTGGTTAGCCAGTTAGTTATTTAGGTTCACCGTCAGGTTTTTATATAGTGTCAGGTACCCCCATATATTACCTAATAAGGGTTTTAACCTCCTGATTGCTCCCTAGTTAACCCTTTCACCAGTGATCACGGTATAAGTGTTACGGGTGATGCTGGTTAGTTAGTTTGCTGTTTATAGCATCAGGGCACCCGCCGTATATAACCCAATGAAGGTTTAACCCCCTGATCGCCCGGTGGGTGATATCAATTAGCTTTAGTGTCAGATAGGGTCTGCGTCGCCCCAGGCAGCATTAGGTTAGTGCCAGAAGCATACACCTCCCTTAGTGGTATAGTATCTGAACAGATCAATATCTGATCTGATCAGATCTATACTAGCGTCCCCAGCAGTTTAGGGTTCCAAAAAACGCATTGTTAGCGGGATCAGCCCAGATATCTGCTAGCACCTGCGTTTTGCCCCTCCGCCCAGCCCACCCAAGTGCAGTATTGATTGATCACTGTCACTTACAAAACACTAAACACATAACTGCAGCGTTCTCAGAGTCAGGCCTGATCCCTGCGATCGCTAACAGTTTTTTTGGTAGCGTTTTATACATTTGCTGACAGTCAGGTGCTTTTTTACCTGTGAACCTTACTAGTGTACCAGTAAATTTAGAGCCCAAAATGGCAAATTGAAGGTACACTAGTAAAGAGGCCTACGAGTTTCTGAGAATGACAGATAATGAAGAGGAGATCAGGCATCTGTCAGATTCAAAAAGTAGTGAAGTTCACAGCCTTCTTTCACTATCTCGGCGTTATGGGCTCAATGGACTACTAATAACAGATTAAACCAAATGATCAAATGTTGCCATATATCATTTAAAATTCAGCTGCCGCTTTCAAAGCATACAAATGTACAATCATAAAACATAAAATTAGTAAAACTATAACAAGTGAAACTTGTCGGTTACTAAAGCAGCGCTTAGTGATCAGACAATAACCATGACAACTCTATCCTATGGAAGTCCATAAGAGATATAAAAGACCACTGTATAATTCAAATGAGTGGCAGGAGTGACAGTGTCCAAAAAAGGAGGTGTTTGTAGAATTTAGTTAAGTCTCTACTCTACTGGCAACAGCTTTCACCGTGTCCACAGCACCATAATACTTCTCCCTTGTGTCACCTACCCCTTAGGGGTTCCTACTCACTGAATAGTTGAATCAAGCAGTCACTGCAAACTTGGATCATCCATTCATCCTCCGCCTCTCACGCAGACTGGAATCACTGAATGCTTCTCCTGATTGTCTCAGAGTGACAAGAAAAACAGAGATAGTGTAGTCCCGCTTCCACCTTTTATTCAACAGTCTCCCCTTAACATAAGTCACTAAAATCAAGCATTTAAAACAGCTACTATTGCCCTTAAAAGACGCGCTGTTCCTGGCTCCTTGTGTGGTTGTGTGTATGTGCGCCGGTCCAGTCCACCGTAGACCTGCACACTCACCACTTTCTAACACTGAAGCACAGATGGAACGCAAAACGTCACTTCCTATTGGCGTGAGGTCGCCCCCTGACGTTTCGTCCTTTCGACTTCCTCTGAAGGCGCGTCCTCACAGCGGGGCATCTAGGAATAAATAGCACACACAGCTAACCGACATGTTACCTCCTCATATGCCTGTTGACACTTCCAGAGTTACCCGGGGCTTACAGGACTATATTTCACCGGAGATGTGTAGGTGCTTGTGCTGCCTCATTACCTTTACTCACTGTACATGTCAATATTCACGGGGAACTCACTAAATTACCCGATGCAAGCATTTAAAATATGATATCCTGATATTCACATGTATACTACATAAAGTGTTAGTACATCAATAAAAAACATCCAATGGTCTATCCATATTAAATTCATCAAGGATACATTAACATAAATGGAACATATTAAAAATATTAAAAGCATGTACAAAGGTTCAAAAGGCTATATATAAAGATAAAAATAGGAATAAGAGGTAAGGATTCAATATTCTCACTACTACAGTCCATAGAAGGAGTCATATTAAAAGCATACTCAAAGAGAAGAGAATTACTTCCAATCTATACCCATAAAATTCTAAGAAAAATGGGCTATAGTAAAATTACACATATTGGAAGAAAATGACATTAAAATTATTAAAATAGTTGATAGTACATAAAAAATAAAAACAGAAATATAAAAAATATTCAGAAAATTTTGAGGGTTATTAAAAGGTACTCTAACCATATGTTATCACATATATTGGGGGGCCTTCCACCACCTCAACGTATAAATGTACCCATAAGTGAATCTATATAAACTTATCACTGGTCACGTACTAGAACATAAAGTTATTAAAGTATTAATAGTCGCTTATAAAGCAACTAATATCTAGTTCTACGTTTAACCCTTTCGGGGTGAGTGTGTCTAATAAATAGATCCACAGGGTTTCATGCTTAGAGAGCTCCCTAATCATATCACTTCCCCTCCATACTGGCTTAATGTGGTCAATCCCCCAAAATTTCAACCCAGTGGGGTCTTGGCCATGGTGTAACTTAAAGTGGAGTGAGACGTTATGGTCCTTAAATCCCAATCTGTCAGATTCAGGCTCAGAATACGATCCCGTAGACGACAGCAGCTCCATGACAGATAGCTCTGGTGACGAAGGTAAGGTCCCTGCTAAAGTCAGGCGTACCCGACCCCATTCTGCTGTTGTTGAGGTGCAAGAACCGCAGGGCTCTCATATGGAGCAGAGAGGTATTAGTGCCGCTCATCCTTCTGGTGAACTAGCAAGCACCAGCGGCCTAGTACACCCTGGTCGTACATCTAGCACTAACACTTGGTGATGTGGCGAGTCCCATAAGTGCAGTTCAAGCTGGCGAGGTGGAAAGCACACGTAGTGTCCCGCTGCCACCAAGAAGAAGACAAAGACAGGCCCGTCATACCCATAGTGTCCTTCCTGCAGAATTCACCAATCCTGATTGGGTGCCCACCACTTCTGCAGAACCCGTACTTCCCCCATTCACTGGCCAACCCGGAATTCAGGTGGAAACAGCTGATTTTGCGCCACTTGATTTTTATTCGCTGTTTTTCACGGAAGATCTCTATAGATCTTTTGTGGACCAAAGTAATTTGTATGCTGGTCACTTCCTCGCCGCTAATTCCCAGTTGCCCTCCCTTGCCAGAGATTGTAAACGAATTACGGTTTCCGAATTTAAGACCTTTCTGGGCCTATCCCTCCTCATGGGCATACATAAATTGACAAAGTTGTGGACGTATTGGTCCAAACGCCCAATTCACCATATGCCCGTGTTCTCTGCCTCCATGGCCAGGGCACGATACGAGCAGATCTTGCGGTTCATGCACTTCAACGACAATGAACTTTGTTGTCTTCGTGGAGACCCTGAATATGATCGGCTCTACAAAATTCGCCCCCTCATAAACCACTTCAAGAACGTTTTGCAGCCTTGTTTACTCCCCATCAAGTTGTCTGCATTGACGAGTCCCTGATTAAATTTTCTGGCCGCTTGTCTTTCAAACCGTACCTTCCCAGCAAGCGTGCCAGATACGGGGTCAAGCTCTATAAGTTCTGTGACAGGGCAACAGGCTACACATGGAGCTTTATGGTTTATGAGGGAAAAGATAGTCACGTAGAGCCAGAGAACTGCCCAGATTACATAGGGAGCGCTGGCAAGATTGTGTGGGACACGGTGTCACCCTTATTCGGAAAGGGGTACCACTTGTATGTGGACAATTATTACAAGAGCGTGCCACTTTTTAGTCACTTATTTGTTCATCAAATTGGCGCATGTGGCACCGTGCAATCTAATCGCCGGGGCTTTCCCCAGCGGTTTGTAGATTCCTGTCTTAGGCTGGGGGAGAGAGCCTGCTTGAAGTTTAATCATTTGCTCGCTGTGAAGTGGAGGGATAATAGGAATGTTTTCGTTCTTACCTCCCTTCACGCAGACACGACAGTCCAAATTCCTACGGTGACTGGTGTTGTGGGGAAACCCCTCTGTGTCCACGAATATAACCTTAACATGGGAGGGGTGGACCTCAATGACCAATTGTTGGCGCCGTACCTAGTTGCCCGTAAGGCAAAAGTGTCTGTTTACTTATTTCAATTGGCTTTGCTGAACGCTCATGTGCTATACAGAGCTTCAGGATGGACTTTATCCTTCCTTGAATTTCAGGAAGAGATCTTCACAGACCTCCTGTATCCAGGCGGTGCTGCACCTCAGCATTCCCAACCAAATGCAGTAAGCCGGCTGCATGAGAGGCATTTTCCGCATGTCCTCCAGAGTATCCCTACCCAACGAGCCCCCCAAAGAAGATGTTGTGTCTGTACCAAGCACGGATATAGGCGTGACTAGGGATGAGCTTCGTGTTCGAGTCGAACATACGTTCGACTCGAACATCGGCTGTTCGATCGTTCGACGAAGATCGAACGATTTGGGCCGTTCGTGCCAAATTCGAGTGACGCGAACGGCCCACAATGCACTACGCCATTGCAGTGTCATCCAGGCGCTGTGATTGGCCAAGCATGCACTGTGACCCCGCATGCTTGGCCAATCACAGCGCCGGCAGCGAGGAGAGCAATGATTGGCCACAGGCAGGATGCCTGTGGCCAATTATTGCTGAGGGTGTTTAGTACACGCCCCACACTATAAAAGGCCGCCAGCACGGCGGCCTAGTGTAGTGTGTTCCGGAGCAGGGAAAGAGCAGCATAGGCAGGGACAGTGACTTTTATTTCTTTCTTGCTTAACCTGGATTCCTTTAGTTTAGGGAAAGAGAAGGATAGGTAGGGAGAGTGTCAGTGTGTTTTGTGCTTGTGCTATAGTGTGCTTAAAAAAAACATTTTTTCTAGGGACAGAAAACTGTAGGTAGGGAGAGTGTCAGTTTCTTTCACTGTGCAAGTCCTTGTTTCTAGGGACTGGGAAGGACAGTGAGTGAATTCTCCTTGTGCTATAGTGTGCTTAAAAAAACATTTTTTCTAGGGACAGAAAACTGTAGGTAGGGAGAGTGTCAGTTTCTTTCACTGTGCAAGTCCTTGTTTCTAGGGACTGGGAAGGACAGTGAGTGAATTCTCCTTGTGCTATAGTGTGCTTAAAAAAAACATTTTTTCTAGGGACAGAAAACTGTAGGTAGGGAGAGTGTCAGTTTCTTTCACTGTGCAAGTCCTTGTTTCTAGGGACTGGGAAGGACAGTGAGTGAATTCTCCTTGTGCTATAGTGTGCTTAAAAAAAACATTTTTTCTAGGGACAGAAAACTGTAGGTAGGGAGAGTGTCAGTTTCTTTCACTGTGCAAGTCCTTGTTTCTAGGGACTGGGAAGGACAGTGAGTGAATTCTCCTTGTGCTATAGTGTGCTTAAAAAAAAAATTTTTCTAGGGACAGAAAACTGTAGGTAGGGAGAGTGTCAGTTTCTTTCACTGTGCAAGTCCTTGTTTCTAGGGACTGGGAAGGACAGTGAGTGAATTCTCCTTGTGCTATAGTGTGCTTAAAAAAAACATTTTTTCTAGGGACAGAAAACTGTAGGTAGGGAGAGTGTCAGTTTCTTTCACTGTGCAAGTCCTTGTTTCTAGGGACTGGGAAGGACAGTGAGTGAATTCTCCTTGTGCTATAGTGTGCTTAAAAAAAACATTTTTTCTAGGGACAGAAAACTGTAGGTAGGGAGAGTGTCAGTTTCTTTCACTGTGCAAGTCCTTGTTTCTAGGGACTGGGAAGGACAGTGAGTGAATTCTCCTTGTGCTATAGTGTGCTTAAAAAAAACATTTTTTCTAGGGACAGAAAACTGTAGGTAGGGAGAGTGTCAGTTTCTTTCACTGTGCAAGTCCTTGTTTCTAGGGACTGGGAAGGACAGTGAGTGAATTCTCCTTGTGCTATAGTGTGCTTAAAAAAAACATTTTTTCTAGGGACAGAAAACTGTAGGTAGGGAGAGTGTCAGTTTCTTTCACTGTGCAAGTCCTTGTTTCTAGGGACTGGGAAGGACAGTGAGTGAATTCTCCTTGTGCTATAGTGTGCTTAAAAAAAACATTTTTTCTAGGGACAGAAAACTGTAGGTAGGGAGAGTGTCAGTTTCTTTCACTGTGCAAGTCCTTGTTTCTAGGGACTGGGAAGGACAGTGAGTGAATTCTCCTTGTGCTATAGTGTGCTTAAAAAAAACATTTTTTCTAGGGACAGAAAACTGTAGGTAGGGAGAGTGTCAGTTTCTTTCACTGTGCAAGTCCTTGTTTCTAGGGACTGGGAAGGACAGTGAGTGAATTCTCCTTGTGCTATAGTGTGCTTAAAAAAAACATTTTTTCTAGGGACAGAAAACTGTAGGTAGGGAGAGTGTCAGTTTCTTTCACTGTGCAAGTCCTTGTTTCTAGGGACTGGGAAGGACAGTGAGTGAATTCTCCTTGTGCTATAGTGTGCTTAAAAAAAACATTTTTTCTAGGGACAGAAAACTGTAGGTAGGGAGAGTGTCAGTTTCTTTCACTGTGCAAGTCCTTGTTTCTAGGGACTGGGAAGGACAGTGAGTGAATTCTCCTTGTGCTATAGTGTGCTTAAAAAAAACATTTTTTCTAGGGACAGAAAACTGTAGGTAGGGAGAGTGTCAGTTTCTTTCACTGTGCAAGTCCTTGTTTCTAGGGACTGGGAAGGACAGTGAGTGAATTCTCCTTGTGCTATAGTGTGCTTAAAAAAAACATTTTTTCTAGGGACAGAAAACTGTAGGTAGGGAGAGTGTCAGTTTCTTTCACTGTGCAAGTCCTTGTTTCTAGGGACTGGGAAGGACAGTGAGTGAATTCTCCTTGTGCTATAGTGTGCTTAAAAAAATCATTTTTTCTAGGGACAGAAAACTGTAGGTAGGGAGAGTGTCAGTTTCTTTCACTGTGCAAGTCCTTGTTTCTAGGGACTGGGAAGGACAGTGAGTGAATTCTCCTTGTGCTATAGTGTGCTTAAAAAAAAACATTTTTTCTAGGGACAGAAAACTGTAGGTAGGGAGAGTGTCAGTTTCTTTCACTGTGCAAGTCCTTGTTTCTAGGGACTGGGAAGGACAGTGAGTGAATTCTCCTTGTGCTATAGTGTGCTTAAAAAAAACATTTTTTCTAGGGGCAGAAAACTGTAGGTAGGGAGAGTGTCAGTTTCTTTCACTGTGCAAGTCCTTGTTTCTAGGGACAGGGAAGGACAGTGAGTGAATTCTCCTTGTGCTATAGTGTGCTTAAAAAAAAACATTTTTTCTAGGGACAGAAAACTGTAGGTAGGGAGAGTGTCAGTTTCTTTCACTGTGCAAGTCCTTGTTTCTAGGGACTGGGAAGGACAGTGAGTGAATTCTCCTTGTGCTATAGTGTGCTTAAAAAAAACATTTTTTCTAGGGACAGAAAACTGTAGGTAGGGAGAGTGTCAGTTTCTTTCACTGTGCAAGTCCTTGTTTCTAGGGACTGGGAAGGACAGTGAGTGAATTCTCCTTGTGCTATAGTGTGCTTAAAAAAAACATTTTTTCTAGGGACAGAAAACTGTAGGTAGGGAGAGTGTCAGTTTCTTTCACTGTGCAAGTCCTTGTTTCTAGGGACTGGGAAGGACAGTGGGTGAATTCTCCTTGTGCTATAGTGTGCTTAAAAAAAACATTTTTTCTAGGGACAGAAAACTGTAGGTAGGGAGAGTGTCAGTTTCTTTCACTGTGCAAGTCCTTGTTTCTAGGGACTGGGAAGGACAGTGAGTGAATTCTCCTTGTGCTACAGTGTGCTTAAAAAAAACATTTTTTCTAGGGACAGAAAACTGTAGGTAGGGAGAGTGTCAGTTTCTTTCACTGTGCAAGTCCTTGTTTCTAGGGACTGGGAAGGACAGTGAGTGAATTCTCCTTGTGCTATAGTGTGCTTAAAAAAAACATTTTTTCTAGGGACAGAAAACTGTAGGTAGGGAGAGTGTCAGTTTCTTTCACTGTGCAAGTCCTTGTTTCTAGGGACTGGGAAGGACAGTGAGTGAATTCTCCTTGTGCTATAGTGTGCTTAAAAAAAACATTTTTTCTAGGGACAGAAAACTGTAGGTAGGGAGAGTGTCAGTTTCTTTCACTGTGCAAGTCCTTGTTTCTAGGGACTGGGAAGGACAGTGAGTGAATTCTCCTTGTGCTATAGTGTGCTTAAAAAAAACATTTTTTCTAGGGACAGAAAACTGTAGGTAGGGAGAGTGTCAGTTTCTTTCACTGTGCAAGTCCTTGTTTCTAGGGACTGGGAAGGACAGTGAGTGAATTCTCCTTGTGCTATAGTGTGCTTAAAAAAAAATTTTTTCTAGGGACAGAAAACTGTAGGTAGGGAGAGTGTCAGTTTCTTTCACTGTGCAAGTCCTTGTTTCTAGGGACTGGGAAGGACAGTGAGTGAATTCTCCTTGTGCTATAGTGTGCTAAAGCATTCCTCATCAACCATCTTTGAAATCCTTGTTTTTTGGACAGTCAGGGAAATTGTCGTTGTGCTATTCTGTGCAAAAGCAATCATCCTGAACCATATTTAGAAATCCTTAAGTAAAGGGACAGAGAAGGACACCTGAAGGTAGCCCTTATTGCTTTTTTCCCATCTCCCTGCAGGCCATCTATTAGAATGTCTGGAAGGCAAACAAGGAGAGGCAGACAGTCAGGAGGCAATAAAAGAGGGCAAGCAGGCTCTGTGTCTGGGGGCAACAGTGCTGGTCGTGGACGCGGTGCATTGTCATCAGCACATGGCCATGGGACACGCTTGTCCTTCTTTTCGGCAGCTGGACATGTTGAGCCACATCATGCCGAAGACTTGGTAGAGTGGATGACCAAGCCCTCCTCCTCCTCCTCATCCTCTCTCACCCAGGCTCAGGGTACTGGCAAAGCAGCTGCCAAAGCGTCCTCTTCCCTGGTATCAATGTCAGACTCATCATCAGTCACTCCTTCCCTAGACCCACCATGTCCTCCTCCTGAGGAGTCCCCCGAACTGTTTGAGCACAGTGTTGGGTACATGCTCCAGGAGGATGCCCAGCGTTTCGAAGGGTCTGATGATGAAACCCAGCTACAGGAAGGCAGTAGGGTGAGAGCAGACAGAGGGGATGCTCAAGAAGGACACCAATCTGGCAGTCATGTTCCAGCAGCTGCAGCATACTGCCAGATTGGCTCCAGTGATGAGGAGGGAGGGGATGATGAGGTCACTGACTCCACATGGGTGCCTAATAGGAGAGAGGAGGAGGAGGAGGATGAGGAGGAGGCACATCTCCAACGAGGCAGGATGCCCTTTGGTGGCCAGCGTAAGGGCAGTACACCGACGGAATCACACCGCAGAGCTCCGCCTGTGCAGGGCGCTGCCTCTGCCCGTCATTCAAAAAGTTCCTTGGTGTGGGCCTTTTTTGAGGCTAGTGCATCAGATCGCACAGCTGCTGTTTGCAACATATGTCTCAAGCGTATATCGCGTGGCCAAAACATCAGCCGCTTGGGTACCACATGCCTGACCAGACATATGTTGACCTGCCATGCAGCTCGTTGGCAAGCCTACCTCAAAGACCCACACCAAAGAACAAAGCGGACCTCTCCTTGCACCGCATCAGCTGGGATCTCCAACCCCACTATAACTTCAGTCCTCTCTGAAACATGTACTGAGAGGAATGAAGGTGTAGAATTAGGTGTGTCACAGCCAAGTACTTGCGGCCACTCTGCTAGCAGTACACCGACGTCCGATTCTAGCAGGCAAATTTCCCTGCCCCAGCTGCTGGACCGTCGAAAGAAGTTCACTCCCAGCCATCCACATGCCCAGCGGTTGAATGCTAGCTTGGCTAAATTGCTAGCGCTTCAACTGCTGCCTTTTCAGTTGGTAGACTCGGCCCCCTTCCGTGAGTTTGTGCAATGTGCGGTTCCTCAGTGGCAGGTTCCCAAACGCCACTTTTTCTCACGGAAGGCTATTCCGGCTCTCTACCGGCATGTGGAAGGCAATGTCTTGGCCTCGCTGGACAGGGCGGTCAGCGGTAAGGTGCATATTACCGCTGACTCATGGTCCAGCAGGCATGGACAGGGACGTTACCTTTCTTTCACGGCCCATTGGGTCACTCTTTTGGCAGCTGGGAAGGATGCAGGACAAGGTGCAGTAGTGTTGGAGGTTGTCCCACCGCCACGCCTCCAAAATGCTACTACTGGTTGTGACACACCTCTCTCCTCCACCCCCTCCTCTTCTTCTTCCTCCATGGCCTCTTCCTGTGGTTTGTCCTATGAACCAGCGGTGCTCCGTAGCCGTTCACGGGGCTACGCAAGTACGCAGGCAAAAAGATGCCATGCCGTGCTTGCGCTGGTGTGTTTGGGGGACAGAAGCCACACTGGGGCAGAGGTCCTGTCTGCTCTGCAGGGCCAGGCCGAGAGGTGGTTGACGCCACGCCAGCTTAAGCCAGGAATGGTGGTTTGCGACAATGGCACCAACCTCCTCTCCGCCCTTCGAGAGGGACAACTGACCCATGTGCCCTGTGTGGCTCACGTCCTTAACCTGGTGGTGCAGCGTTTCTTGGGCAGGTACCCGGGCTTACAGGATGTCCTGAGGCAGGCCAGGAAAGTCTGTGTGCATTTCCGCAGATCTTATAATGCCAGTGCTCGCCTGGCTGAGCTGCAAAAGGAGTTGAACCTGCCCAAGAACCGCCTTATATGTGACATGCCCACCAGGTGGAACTCAACGTTGGCCATGCTGCAGCGGCTGCACACGCAGCAGAGGGCCATCAATGAGTACCTGTGCGACTACGGCACCAGGACAGGGTCAGGGGAGCTTGGTTTTTTTTCTCCACGCCAGTGGGGCATGATCAGGGATGCATGCACTGTCCTGGCACCATTTGAGGAGGCCACGAGGATGGTGAGCAGTGACAGTGCATGCATCAGTGACACTGTACCTCTTGTCCACCTGTTGGAGCACACGCTGCGTGGAATAATGGACAGGGCACTTGAGGCAGAACAGAGGCAGGAAGAGGAGGACTTCCTTGCCTCTCAAGGCCCCCTTTACCCAGACAGTGTTCCTTCTGTCCCACCCATCGCACAGGAAGAGGAGGAGGAGGAGGAGGAGGAGGATTGTGTCAGCATGGAGGTGGAGGCTGGCACTCAGCATCATCAGTAGCAGTCTTTTAGGGATGATTTACAGTCCCAAGAAACCAGTGGACTTGTACGTGGCTGGGAGGAGGTGACTGCGGATCATGTCGTCCTTAGTGACCCAGAGGACTCCGGAGCGAATGCCTCAGCAAACCTACGCTGCATGGCCTCCCTGATCCTGCAAAGTCTGCGGAAGGATCCTCGTATTCTTCGGATCAAGGAGAGGGACCATTACTGGCTGGCCACTCTCCTTGATCCACGGTACAAGGGTAAGGTTGCGGACCTTATGTTACCGTCGCAGAGGGAGCAGAGGATGAGACAACTCCGGGAGGCCTTGCAGAAAGGTCTGTGCAACGCGTTCCCAGAGACTGGGAGGTTACAAACTCCTGGTCCTGGACAACGAGTTGCTGAGGCTTCGGCCAGTCAAAGAAGGAGCGGTGGGGAAGGTGGCCGTCTGACCGATGCGTTCAGACAATTCTTTAGTCCGCAGCCCCAAAGTATGATCGGTTCCAGCAACCATCGCCAGCGTCTGATAAACATGGTGCAGGAATATCTAGGGGCAAGGTCAGACTTGGACACCTTCCCCACCGAAAATCCTCTGGCTTACTGGGTCTTGAGGATGGATCACTGGCCAGAGCTTGCACAGTATGCAATTGAGCTACTGGCCTGTCCTGCATCCAGCGTTCTTTCGGAACGCACATTCAGTGCTGCTGGAGGATTTGTCACGGATCACAGGGTGCGCCTGTCCACCGACTCGGTTGATCGACTGACTTTCATCAAGATGAACCAGTCTTGGATCACCACCAGCTACCACACACCTGATGCTGATATAACAGACTAATTGATTTTAACATGTCACATCCCTTCAAGACTGATGCTGATGCTGAGTGCCTGTGCTGTCATGTTGACTGGCTATCCTCCTCCTCCGAGTCCTCAATGATACGATTGATGATGATAGCTTGGAAGATCATTTTTGTTTATGGGTGCCGCCACCAGTGGCTAAGGCCCAATTTTTCAGCCCCTGTTTAACAGGGGCGTGTAATTACAATTTTTGAAGCAATACTTTGCAACAGGGCTCATTGCTGTGCTCCAAGTACAGTATGTGTGAGGGGTTGGAGTGTTGTGCCACCAGTGCCTAAGGCCCAATTTTTCAGCCCCTGTTTAACAGGGGCGTGTCATTACAATTTTTGAAGCAATACTTTGCAACAGGGCTCATTGCTGTGCTCCAAGTACAGTATATGTGAGGGGTTGCAGTGTTGTGCCACCAGTGCCTAAGGCCCAATTTTTCAGCCCCTGTTCAACAGGGGCATGTAATTACAATTATTGATCTAATAATTCACAGCAGGGCCCATTCCTGCACCCACCAAGCAAGAGTAACTCTGAGGGCTTACAGTGTTGTGGCAACACCACCACCACCACCACCACCACGAAAGGCCCAATTTTTCAGCCCCTGTTCAACAGGGGCATGCAATTACAATTCTTGATCTAATAATTCACAGCAGGGCCCATTGCTGCACCCACCAAGAGTAACTGTTAGGGCTTACAGTGTTGTGGCACCAGCACCACCATCAAAGGCCCAATTTTTACTACCACTGTTCAACAATTATATGTAATTACAATTCCTGATATAATAGTTGACAGCAGGGCGTTCCAGCACCAACCAAGAGTAACTGTGAGTGCTTACAGTGTTGTGCCAACACCAACTAAGGGGCCTATTTCTGCAGATTATATACGGCAGGTCCCTACTTTCAAACATCCAACTTACAAACGACTCCTACTTGCAAACGCAAGAAGACAACAGGAAGTGAGAGGAAATCTACCCCTAGGAAGGAAAATTCTCTCCTGTAAGAATTAAAATGGAGAAAGGTGTCTCCTCTGTACTGATGCTTTATCAGCAATCCTTGTTTCAAGAAAAACACCACATTTCAAAAACAGTTGTCATTGGGACGGAAAGTGAGGTGAAATGTTCTGAACAGGGGCACAGACAGCAAAACAAATGTTACAGGGGTGATAACCCTTACCTATGTTTTCCAAAAAGTTTAAAAATAGATTTTTGGGCTGGAGCTACACTTAAACAATGTACCTGTTCAAAATTACAAACACATTCTGCATAAGAACAAACATACAGTCCCTGTCTTGTATGCACCGCCTGTATACGGCTGTTCAGAGTATATAGGGCCTTTTTTATTTTATGTGCGGGGTTCCCCTTAATATCCATACAAGACCCAAAGGGGCTGGTAATGGGCTGGGGTAGGGGGGGGGGTCATGGGGTAGCTATGCCATTTTTCTTAAAGATTTTCATCCATATTATCGGGACCAGACATTACATTAAAGCCGCAAGCAGTTTTAAATGGCTTTTTTTTCCTTTAGAAGGGTCATTTTGTGCAGGGACAGTTCTAAACACGGGAAACACGTGGCACTTCACAGGCATACTTTAGACACCCCCCAGGTACGATATTTAAAGGAATATTTGACTTTTTTTTTTCACTTTATGCATCATTAAAATGACTGCTCCCGAAAAACGACCGTTTTTAAAACTTCTTTTTGCATTGATACATGTCCCCTGGTGCAGAACCCGGGTTCCCAAACCCTTTTTAGGACAATAACATGCATAATAGTTGTTATAATTAGCACTTTAGAATTCGAACGTTCGCATCCATTGTATTTAATAGGGTTCTAATGTTCGTACGAACTTTCGGTCCGTTCGCGGGTTCTGGTGCGAACCGAACCCGGGGGTGTTCGGCTCATCACTAGGCGTGACGCCCGTTATTATTGTCCACGCTGTCCTGACAATCCAATTGCATTGGTGAATGTTTTGACCGCTATCACACACTAGTGACGTTTTAGCGTAGGGTACAGCATTTCACAGACTAGGACACACTTATACAGGGTCTCCCAAGATGCCATCGCATTTTGAGAGACCCAAATCTGGAACCAAACCGTTACAGTAGTTACAGTTACAAAAAAAAGTGTAAAAAAAAACTTACAAATAAAAAAAACACAAAAAAATATTAAAAAAATAATTAAAAAAAAGTTGTTGTTTTATTGTTCTCTCTCTCCTTCTGTTTTGTCTCTATTGTTCTTCTCTTTTTTACTGTATTCTATTCTGCAATGTTTTATTGTTATTATGTTTTATCATGCTTGCTTTTCAGGTATGTCATTTTTTTATACTTTACTGTTTACTGTGTTTTATTGTTAACCATTTTTTTGTTTTCAGGTACTGTATGCCATTCAGCTGCAGCGCAGATTTATTTATCTTGACAGCAACAGCGTTTGCTCCCACGATACATAAAGCCATGACTCCAGTGCTGTAGGAGGCGATTTCACCACCACAGTTAAAAAAAAGAGCACATATGCCGAAGCATGGGGGCAGCAGGGGCGGAGGATCGATCTGCTCCTACTGCCGCGTACATTCGGTCGAAATTCCGACGGAGGCTTGCCCGTGGAAAAGTCAGACTGTGTGTATGCGGCATAACTTTTGCGGGAGGATTCTTCGACATATATATATTTTAGGCACAGGTTGCGTTAAAAAATGTTTTATTTTTTACTATGTTTTTTTTGGTATTTGCTTTGCTGGTATGGTATGGTAAGGTCTTACTATTATACTGTAATGTTACTTTGTTTTAATGTTAACCATCATTTGCTTAGCAGGTACGCCATTCAGTTGCAGCGCGGATTTATTTATCTTGACAGCAACAGCGTTTGCTCCCACGATACATAAAGCCATGACTCCAGACTGTAGGAGGTGATTTCACCACCACAGTTAAAAAAGAGCATATATGCCTAAGCATGGGGGCAGCAGGGGCGGAGGAGCGATCTGCTCCTAATGCCGCGTACATACGGTCGAAATTCCGACGGAGGCTTGCCCGTGGAAAAGTCAGACTGTGTGTATGCGGCATAACTTTTGCGGGAGGATTCTTCGACATATATATATTTTAGGCACAGGTTGCGTTAAAAAATGTTTTATTTTTTACTATGTTTTTTTTGGTATTTGCTTTGCTGGTATGGTATGGTAAGGTCTTACTATTATACTGTAATGTTACTTTGTTTTAATGTTAACCATCATTTGCTTAGCAGGTACGCCATTCAGTTGCAGCGCGGATTTATTTATCTTGACAGCAACAGCGTTTGCTCCCACGATACATAAAGCCATGACTCCAGACTGTAGGAGGTGATTTCACCACCACAGTTAAAAAAGAGCATATATGCCTAAGCATGGGGGCAGCAGGGGCGGAGGAGCGATCTGCTCCTAATGCCGCGTACATACGGTCGAAATTCCGACAGAGGCTTGCCCGTGGAAAAGTCTGACCGTGTGTACGCGGCATAAATTTTGCTTCAGCATATATAAATGGTGCATGTATGCCCATCATTAGAAGTGGGTGGATGAAGGGAGGTATTCTAATGGTGGGCATACCCACCGATCAATCTCTTTTTTTCGTTCAGCCAACAGGCTGCATAAAAAAAAAAGATTACAATATATGTCCAACAAGGACCAGCAACGTACTGGTATGTTGCTCGACTTTGAATGGTTATACCAGAATGATGCCTGCGGGTTTAGGTATCATATTGGTATCATTCTTTTCAGCCAGCAGTCGGCTTTCATGGAAAAGCAATCCTAGCGGCTAATTAGCCTCTAGACTGCTTTTATAAGCAGTGGGAGGGAATGCCCCCCCCGGATATAAACAGCGCCATTGGGAAATATTTTATCACACCAATCTTGGTGTGGTCAGATGCTTTGAGGGCAGAGGAGAGATCAATTTTTTCAAAAAAGAGTACCTGTCACTACCTATTGCTATCATAGGGGATATTTACATTCCCTGAGATAAAAATAAAGATGATAAAAAAAAAAAATGGAAGGAACAGTTTAAAAATAAAATAAAAAAGCAAAATAAATAATAAAAAAATTAAATAAAAGCACCCCTGTCCCCCCCTGCTCTCACGCAAAGGCAAACGCAAGCATCGGTCTGGCGTCATATGTAAACAGCAATTGCACCATGCATGTGAGGTATCCCCGCGAAGGTCAGATCGAGGGCAGTAATTTTAGCAGTAGATCCCCTCTGTAAATCTAATGTGGTAACCTGTAAAGGCTGTTAAAGGATTTTAAAAATGTATGTAGTTTGTCGCCACTGCGCGTTTGTGCACAATTTTAAAGCATGTTGTGTTTGGTATCCATGTACTCGGCCTAAGATCATCTTTTTTATTTCTTCAAACATTTGGGCAATATAGTCGTTTTAGTGCATTAAAATAAAAAAAGTGTATTTTTTCCCCAAAAAATGCGTTTGAAAAATTTCTGCGCAAATACTATGTGGAAAAAAAATGCAACAACCACCATTTTAATCTGTAGGGCCTTTGCTTTAAAAAAATATATAATGTTTGGGGGTTCAACGTAATTTTCTTGCAAAAAAAAATGTTTTCATGTAAACAAAAAGTGTCAGAAAACTGAAAATGTATTACCAAATACTTACCGTAATTTTCCTTTCCTGATAGACTCCATGGCAGACTACGTGTGGGTTAACCCCGCCTCCTCTCCACAGCTATAGGACCCCTTACCCATAAATTTGAGCTCACCTCCACAGACAGGTGTTCCGTAACTAGCCGACTCAAATTTCAACTCTCATATTTTTAATTCATGGGTGGGAACTCCGTCTGCCATGGAGTCTATCAGGAAAGGAAAATTACGGTAAGTATTTGGTAATACATTTTCAGTTTTCCTGACAGACTCCATGGCAGACTACGTGTGGAAAATAACTAGTCAATCCACACGGGAGGGTATGCTGAACAAAATATATTTTAATCTTTCCCGTCAACTGACAGGATTTTTCGACCAAAATTAACAGAGGAAAGGGAAGCAGGCTCAATACAATAATGAGACATAAATGTATTAATAGAAGACCACGAAGCTGCCTTGCATATCACTTAAGGAGCCACGTGTCGAGCTGCTGCCCATGAGGCTGCCATGCCTCTGGTGGAATGAGCCGTCACCGCCTCTGGAGGAGCCAAGCCCTTTGCCCTGTAGGCCTGTTGAATAGATTGAACGATCCAGGCTGCTATCGTTCTGGAGGAAGCCCTCTTTCCTTTGTTTCTGCCACTATGTAACAAGAACAGGTAGTTCGAGCTTCTAAAAGATGAAGTAACTCGCAAGTATTCTTTCAGTGTCTCCCCCACATCCAAGGGATGAGCGTCTGCTGATTCCGGAGAATTGAAAGTAGGAAGAACTATTTCTTGATTCTCGTGAAAAACTGATGTGACTTTTGGTTTTGACCCAAGCATGGGAATAAGGACCACTCGGTTCGGGAAGAAAGTCAAAAAGGGTTCTTGACAACCCAGGAAGCTTATTTCTGAAACCCTTTTGGCTGAGGTAATGGCCACTAGAAAATCCAGCTTGATTGATAAGTCCTTAATGGAAAGATCCTTGTTGTTGAGTGCTGAAAGAGCACCAAGGACGAGCGGAAGATCCCATTTGGGGAATCTGGGTTCCCTCTGAGGCCTGATTCTTGAGGACCCCCGAAAGAACTGTTGAACCAGGGGAAGAGTTGCCCATGTTGTTCCTGAAAATGCAGATAAGGCTGAAACTTGTACCCTGAGGGAACTGATTGACAAAGGAAGATCCAAGCCTGATTGGAGAAAACTCAAAATGTCGTGAACACTAGGATTTCTAGATGATTTTCCTGCAGAAGTCGTGAAGCTGACAAATCTGGGCCAGATTCTATTGTAAGTCTTGTTTGTGTTAGGCTTTCTGGAGCTCATAAGGGTAGAGATTACCTGTCAGGGAAATGGCCGAGTTATTGGCATTCCTGCCAGTGTTCATCATGGCCGCGCCAGACTCACTCCTTTGCGCATGTGCGCACGCAGATGCGCCATAGCGCGCACAGGCGCACGCAGATGTGCCGCGGCGCGCACGGGCGCACGCAGACGTGGGCGTGCTCCCCGGCCTATTTAAACCTGTCACTGAGGCACACAGGTTGCTGGATTATCGTCAGCTTCCTGTATCTCCTGTGTCTCCTGTATCCTGTTTATCCTGAATCCCCGGCTTGACCCTTGGCTTGTACCTGGACCTGTGACTCTGCCTGTCTCCTCGTATCTGACCCCGGCTTGGCTGACTACTCCATTATCTTCTGCTCCCGTGCATGACCCGGCTTGTTCCTGTAAATACCCTCGGACTGATTCCTGTGTTTGACCCCCGGCCTGGCTCTAGACTCTGTTCGTGGTTTACCTACTGCTCCACACCAGAACCTTCCTTTGCACGGCTACCAAATCCATTCTCCCAGCGCACCCCAGCTACCTTCTGCCTGCACCGGCCCAGTCAGCAGCAGTACCGGCAATCCGTGCACCTTTGGGCCCCGCACTCCCTGTCTCATCTCCAGGGGTGCGGTGCACTTAGCCGCAAGGGGCACCCTCTCAGCAATCCGGCCTCACACCAGAGACTTGACAGTATAATCCAGCCATGTCTGAGGTCGGCAGAGGTGCGTTCCCGTTAGAGGCTCTGTGCCAACAAACTGCAACTTTGGCCCATGAAATCCAGAAACTGCAGGAAGCACATCTTCAGCTTGAAGGACGTTTACAACACACGTCAGTGTCACCTGCTCCTGTGGAACCAGGACCATTCGCTACCTGCTCCTCTGCAACCGTCCAAGGGCAAACTCCAGCAGCCCCGACGATGTTGGCTCCTCCTCCTGAACCCCGCGTTCCAATCCCTGAACGATTTTCTGGAGATCGGAAAAAGTTTAGGACCTTCAAAAATGCCTGTTTATTACATCTGGCCTTGCAACCCCGGACCTTTGCTCTAGAGACTGTTAAGGTTGGGTTTCTTATTTCCCTGTTGTCTAATGAACCCCAGACCTGGGCCCACCACCTATGGGAACAGAAGAGCCCGGTTATCAGCACGGTGGACTCCTTCTTCTCCGCCATGGCACAGCTCTACGAAGACCCCCCAGCGGATGGCCACCGCAGAGGCCAACCTGCACTCCCTGCGGCAGGGGAAGCGGCCAGTGGAGGACTACACCGTGGACTTCCGTCAATGGTCTGCAGACACAGACTGGAATCAAGCGGCCCTAAAACACCAGTTCCGCTTGGGTCTTTCCGAGTCCCTCAAGGATGAGTTAGCCAGAGTTGGTATCCCCACCACTCTTGAGGACCTCATTAAATTGGTCATTCAGCTTGACCGACGCCTGAGGGAGCGACTGTCAGAACGGTCTCAGACCTCCGGACCCACCTGGTTGCCACCTGAAGTTCCCATTCCATCTGCATCGCCGCAAGTAGGACTTATACGATCGGCACTGACCCCTGATGAGAGACGTCGTCGTCGCCAAGCCAATCTTTGCCTCTATTGCGGAGGGAACGGACATTTCCTTTGCAACTGCCCCATAAGGCCCAAGAAGCCACGGTCATACACCCCAGTGTACTTCCAGGTCTCCGGAACTTCTCCTTCCCATATTGTTCTTCCCATTACGTTGCAGTTAGGGAAAGAGGAAGTACAGCTCCGGGCCATAATCGATTCTGGGGCGTGTAGCTGCTTTGTGGACTTAAGCCTAGCAAAGAACCTTAGTCTACCCCTTCTCCACAAGGAACGGGGACTGGAAGTTCGCCTGGCAGATGGTACAATGCCTAGTTCTGGCCCTGTTACCCTAGAGACTGCTCCTCTTCTTGTCACTACTCCTGATGGCCACCGGGAATTTCTACGCTTTGACGCTTTAAGTTTACCTATGTTCCCAGTCATCTTGGGGATCCTCTGGCTCCAAGCACACAATCCTCAGGTCAATTGGAGCACCAAGGAAGTTTTGTTTACCTCGTCCTATTGCCAGCAGCACTGCTTGGTCCCTGAATCTGGAGATACCACCAGCTGCCTGACAGTGCAACCCACATCTGCCAATAACCCGAATATACCACCAGCTTATCAAGAGTTCCTGGATGTCTTCGATAAGAGAAAAGCAGATACCCTACCTCCACATCGGTCATACGACTGTCCTATCGAATTACTCCCTGGGGCTGAAATCCCGTTCGGGCGTATCTTCCCACTCTCTGAGACGGAGTTAGGTACTCTACGGCAATACAAAGATGAAAATTTGGCAAAGGGTTTCATCCGCCCTTCCTCTTCCCCAGCCGGTGCCGGAATTTTCTTTGTAGAAAAAAAAGATAAGACTTTGAGACCATGTGTTGATTATAGGGAACTTAATAGGATTACCATAAAAAAACGCTACCCACTTCCACTTGTCCCTGAACTTTTTCAGAGATTCCGCACCGCCCAGATATTTACCAAACTGGATCTACGGGGGGCTTACAACCTTGTTCGCATCCGTGAGGGTGATGAATGGAAGACGGCCTTCAGAACGTGGTTCGGACATTTAGAATATCTTGTAATGCCCTTCGGGCTCTGTAACGCCCCAGCAACGTTCCAGCACTTCGTTAATGATATTTTCCGGGAATATCTAGATTACTTCGTCATCATCTACTTGGACGACATCCTCATATTCTCAGCTACTCTGGAACTCCATCGGACACATGTGAAGACAGTATTACTCACACTAAGGAAACACGGACTTTACGCAAAGGCGGAAAAGTGTGAGTTCAAAAAGGACTCAATCCAGTTTCTTGGGCTAATCATATCCACCGACGGGGTAGCTATGGATCCACAAAAGGTACAAGCAGTCCTGGATTGGCCAACTCCGTCAGACAAAAAGGGGGTGCAGAGATTTGTAGGCTTCGCAAATTTCTATAGAAGGTTCATAAGGAACTTTTCTTCCATCATTTCACCTATCACCCAAGTCACCCGCCTCCACACCCGGTTCCAGTGGTCCCCAGAAGCGCAATCCGCTTTTGAAGAACTAAAGTCTCTGTTCACCTCAGCTTCCATCCTAAAACATCCTGATCCTGCCCTGCCCTACATCTTGGAGGTCGATGCCTCAGAAGTAGCCACAGGGGCAGTACTTTCGCAACGCCAGGGGCCTAAGTCGTTGCTTCACCCCGTGGCTTTCTCCTCTCGGAAAATGAGCCAGCCAGAGAAGAACTACGATGTAGGTGACCGTGAACTGTTGGCCATTAAAACAGCCTTAGAGGAGTGGAGATATCTTCTCAAAGGGACCTCTCACCCTGTTATGATATTCACAGATCACAGGAACTTGGAGTACCTTCGCACTGCCAAACACCTGAGACCCCGACAAGCTCGCTGGGCCTTGTTTTTCTCAAGATTAAATTTTCACATCACATACCACCCTGGTTCCAAAAACGGAAAAGCTGATGCCCTGTCCCGGATGTTTCCCGATACCTCAGAGGAAACAGCTCCCAGCACAATCCTATCACCACAGAACTTCCTCATGATCCAACCTGATCTAAGGGCTTCACTTGAACAGACATCCATCCAATGCCCGGAACCAGAGGCATCCTCTTTAAGAAGTCAGGGGGGTTACATTTGGTATCAGGATAAAGTCTTTGTTCCACGACCAGCCAGAATCCAGGTCCTAAAGACATTTCATGACCACCAACTTGCTGGGGTACGGAAAACAATGAATCTCATCCAACGTTCTTTTTGGTGGCCTACTCTGAAATCAGACTGCTGGGAATATGTTAGCTCCTGCACCACCTGCCAACGAAACAAGGGGTCCAACGTTAGTTCCTGGGGTCTGTTACGACCACTGCCGGTACCAGAACAACCATGGAAGAAAATATCAATGGACTTTATTGTAGAGTTGCCTCCTTCTGACGAGTTCACAACTATCTTAGTAGTAGTGGACCGTTTGTCCAAAATGGCCCACTTTTTGCCCATGATGGGCACACCATCTGCTGTAGACACGGCAATTTTTTTTATAAAAGAAATAGTCAGACTCCATGGCCTTCCCGATAATATTGTGTCCGATAGAGGGACACAATTCACCTCCCGATTCTGGAGAGAACTCTGTAAGATGCTGTCAATCGAGCTGTGTCTATCTTCGGCCTATCATCCCCAGAGCAATGGTCAAACCGAAAGAACAAATCAGACTGTAGAACAATACTTACGCTGTTTCTGCTCCTTCTCCCAGGATGATTGGATTTCGTTACTCCCGTGCGCAGAGTTCGCATACAATAATTCTGTACATACTTCCACCAATCAATCACCCTTTTGGGCGAATTATGGGTTCCACCCCTCATTTTTGCCTAATGTCATTCCAGAGGCCTCAGTCCCAGCGGTTCAAGACAGGATAAATTCCATCCAGGCTAACTATCGGACTCTCCAGCTAACTATGCAAAGAGCCCAGGAAAATTATAAAAAACAGTATGACAAGAGAAGGAGAGAGAACCCTGCCTTTAAAGTTGGTGACGAAGTATGGCTTTCTTCAGTGAATCTCAAGCTTTCTTGTCCCTCCCGGAAGTTGGGACCCAGATTTATCGGTCCATTTAAGATCAGACGAGAAATTATTCCAGTAGCTTTTGAACTGGCGCTAGCTAGCTCCTACAGAATCCACCCGGTTTTCCATATCTCTTTGCCTAAACCTGTTATCTCTAGTTCATTTCCAGGAAGAAGAGAAGTTCCTCCGCCTCCAGTCGCTGTGGGAGATGAAACTGAGTTTGAGGTAGAAGCCATCCTGGACTGTCGTAGGAGAGGTAGGACCATTCAATTTCTCATAAAATGGAAAGGTTACCCAGTAGAAGAGAATTCCTGGGAACCCGAAGGCAATATACACGCCCCTAGACTTTTGCAGAGGTTTCAAGCCCGTTACCCTGAAAGATAGGCTCGGTTGGGCATCCGGAGGCTGCCCCTTGGGGGGGGGCACTGTCAGGGAAATGGCCGAGTTATTGGCATTCCTGCCAGTGTTCATCATGGCCGCGCCAGACTCACTCCTTTGCGCATGTGCGCACCCAGATGCGCCATGGCGCGCACAGGCGCACGCAGATGGGCCGCGGCGCGCACGCAGACGTGGGCGTGCTCCCCGGCCTATTTAAACCTGTCACTGGCGCACACAGGTTGCTGGATTATCGTCAGCTTCCTGTATCTCCTGTGTCTCCTGTATCCTGTTTATCCTGAATCCCTGGCTTGACCCTTGGCTTGTACCTGGACCTGTGACTCTGCCTGTCTCCTCGTATCTGACCCCGGCTTGGCTGACTACTCCATTATCTTCTGCTCCCGTGCATGACCCGGCTTGTTCCTGTAAATACCCTTGGACTGATTCCTGTGTTTGACCCCCGGCCTAGCTCTAGACTCTGTTCGTGGTTTACCTACTGCTCCACACCAGAACCTTCCCTTGCACGGCTACCAAATCCATTCTCCCAGCGCACCCCAGCTACCTTCTGCCTGCACCGGCCCAGTCAGCAGCAGTACTGGCAATCCGTGCACCTTTGGGCCCCGCACTCCCTGTCTCATCTCCAGGGGTGCGGTGCACTTAGCCGCAAGAGGCGCCCTCTCAGCAATCCGGCCTCACACCAGAGACTTGACATTACCCCTGAAGCACACCCAAGAGACTCTAGCCTCTCCCTTTCAAGAACCAGACCATCAGTCTCAGTATCGCTGGACCGGGGTGCAGGGTCGCCCCTTGAGAAAGAAGGTCCGGCCTGAGGGGAAGGGGCAGCGGGTCCTTGAAGCTCATCAGATTCATGAGAGGAAACCATGGCCTGCTCGGCCAGTATGGTGCTATTGTTATCACTTCAACTTTCTCCAACTGAAGCCGCTGTAGGAATTTTAGCATGATCGGAGGTGGAGGGAAGGCATATGCCCTGTTGAAATCCCATTGACTCGTTAATGCATCTACTCCGAAGGCTTGACTGCACCGACCTCGAGTGTAGTATCTGTCGATCTTGTAATTGCAGGGGGATGCAAACAGATATACCTCTGGATCGAATTCCAACGATAGGATCCACTTGAATGTTTGTGGATGCAGTGACCATTCGTTGTTGTCTAGGTTGCTGCGTGACAGAAAGTCTGCTTGAATGTTCTGCTCCCCTGGAATGAAGACTGCTGTTAAGTTGAGCAGATTCCTCTGAGCCCAGGACATGATGGGCTCGATTTCTTGGAGAAAGGCGGGGCTCCGAGTTCCCCCTTGTCTCTTCACATATGCCACAGCGGTGGTATTGTCCATTTTGAGTAGGACCGACTTCCCTTTCAGAAGGTGGGAGAAGGCTTGAAGGGCGCACCATGCCGCGCGCAGTTCCAGAATGTTCGAACCTGGAGAGTGGAGACGGGCATCCCATTTGCCCTGAGCCAGTTCTGCCCCACAATGTGCCCCCCAGCCCGCATTGCTGGCATCGGATGTTACAGTCATCCAATGGATGGGAGCAAGGGCGTGGCAAGTTAACAAGTTCTTGGTTTGAAGCCACCAGAGGAGACTGTTGCTCATTGACTGAGTTATCCAGATCAGCTGATTGAGATCGTCTGTCTTCCATTGCTGGAGGAATCCGGATTGAAAAGGATGAAGCCTCCACATCGCCCATTTGTGGCCACCATCATGCCAATTATCTTCAGGCACTGTGACGCCCTTAGGTGTGAGGAGTCTAGGGCTAAGGAGATCCTTTCCCGAATGGTCGGTATTTTTTCTTCCGGAAGAGAGATGGTATTCTCTATGGTGTCGAACTGGGCTCCTAGATAGACTAAGCGCTGGGTCGGTTCTAACTGACTTTTCTCCTGGTTTAGGAGCCATCCGAACTCCAACAGTGTAGAGATCACCTGATCTTTGTGGATCAGCAGCTGCTGCTTGTCTTGGGACAGAACTAGTAGATCGTCCAGATAATGATACAGACACACACCTTGTATTCTGATAAGGGACACAACTGCTAACAGCACCTTGGAAAAGACTCTTGGAGAAGTCATTAGCCCGAATGGAAGACAAATAAATTGTAAGTGTTCTTGTTCGACCTGGAACCGCAGATATTTGTGAAAAATTTCCACCACGGGAACATGAAAGTACGCGTCCTTTAGATCTATTGAGATCAACCAGTCGCCTGGTTGAACTACTTTTTGGATGGTTGAGAGTGATTCCATCTTGAATTTTTCGTGCTTTATGTACCTGTTCAGAAAAGTGAGGTCCATAACTGGACGCCAAGAGCCGTTCTTCTTTTGTACTAGGAAGAGGGGGGAGTATACTCCCTGGAATTCCTCGCTCTTTGGCACGGGCACCACTGCTCCTTGACCTTTCAGGACATTCACATATGAAAGAAGAACTTGTTGTTTTTCTTCTGATTGAGGAAGTGACGTTTGCATTGGTCTGCATGGAGGGATCTTGGTGAAGGACCATGTGTGGCCTGTTGAGACCATTTTGATGGTCCAATAATCTGAGATCGAGGCCACCCAGACGTGCCGGAAGAGGCGTAGGCGAGCCCCTACCCGACCCGCCTGGGCAGGCCCAAATCTCAAAAGGACTTGGTTGGGTCACGCCCACCGGGCGTCTGTTTCTTGCCAGACTTTTGAAAGGAAGTTTGCCCTCTATTCCAGTTCCAGCTTCTCCTAAAATCCCGTCCGGGTTTATAGAAGCGTGCCTCCCTCGAACGCTCTGTACTGCGTCTGCGTTGAGGTTTTCTCTGGTTAAACAGGCGCCTGTCCTGGGGAAGGAAACCCGACTTCCCGCCTGTAGCTTTTGAAATGGCGTTATCAAGTTTGTTCCCAAACAATGAAGTCCCTTCAAAGGGAATTTTGCACCAGGCCTGCTTGGAGGCTGGATCAGCAAGCCAGGGGCGTAACCATAGTGCTTGTTTGGCCGTGATCGAGGACAACATTGATCTGGCCAGTAAACGGATGAGGTCAATTGATGCTTCCCCCAAAAAGGCGACTGCCATTTTAAGTTCTTGCACTGCTGAACTTTGAGCACATATCCTGGACATCGCACAAAATCGCATGATGAAGGTCCATATGAGGAGGACAAAAAAGGAACACCTGTCTGTGGAGGTGAGCTCAAATTTATGGGTAAGGGGTCCTATAGCTGTGGAGAGTAGTCGGGGTTAACCCACACGTAGTTTGCCATGGAGTCTGTCAGGAAAGGGCTTTGTCTTCAATTAGAAGAGTGGGTGACGTGTGACATAAGCTTCTAAACGTTGTGCATAAAATGCCAGGATAGTTCAAACCCCCCCCCAAATGACCCCATTTTGGAAAGTAGACACCCCAAGCTATTTGCTGAGAGGCATGTCGAGTCCATGGAATATTTTATATTTTGACACAAGTTGCATGAAAAGGACACTTTTTTTTTTTTTCCACAAAGTTGTCACTTAATGATATATTGCTCAAACATGCCATGGGCATATGGGGAATTACACCCCAAAATACATTCTGTTACTTCTCCTGAGTACTGAGATACCACATGTGTAAGACATTTTGGGAGCCTAGCCGCGTACGGGACCCCAAAAACCAAGCACCGCCTTCAGGCTTTCTAAGGGTGTAAATTTTTGATTTCACTCCTCACTGCCTATAACAGTTTCGGAGGCCATGGAATGCCCAGATGGCACAAACCCCCCCCCCCAAATGACCCCATTTTGGAAAGTAGACACCCCAACCTATTTTCTGAGAGGTATGGTGAGTATTTTGCAGATCTCACTTCTTGTCACAAAGTTTTGAAATTTGAAAAAAGAAAAAAAAAAATATTTCTTAATTTTCAAAAACAAATGAGCACTGTAAAGTACTCACCATGCCTCTCAGCAAATAGCTTGGTGTGTCTACTTTCCGAAATGGGGTCATTTGGGGAGGGGGGGTTGTGCCATCTGGGCATTCCATGGCCTCCGAAACCGTGATTGGCAGTAAGGAGTGAAATCAAAAATTTACACACTTAGAAAGCCTGAAGGAGGTGCTTGGTTTTCGGGGTCCCGTACGCGGCTAGGCTCCCAAAAAGTCTCACACATGTGGAATCCCCGTACTCAGGAGAAGCAGCAAAATTTATTTGGGGCGTAATTCCACATATAACAATGGCATGTGTGAGCAATATATCATTTAGTGACAACTTTGTGCAAAAAAAAAAAAAAAAGTTTGTCATATTCCCGCAACTTGTGGCAAATTATAAAATATTCCATGGACTCAACATGCCTCTCAGCAAATAGCTTGGCGTGTCTACTTTCCAAAATGGTGTCATTTGGGGGGGTTTTGTGCCATCTTGGCATTTTATGGCCTTCAAAACTGTCATAGGTAGTGAGAAGTGAAATCAAAAATGTACGCCCTTAGAAATGCTGAAGGCGGTGCTTGGTTTTTGGGGGCCCCATACGCGGCTAGGCTCCCAAAAAGTCCCACACATGTGGTATCCCTGTACTCAGAAGAAGCAGCAGAATGTATTTTGGGGTGTAATTCCACATATGCCCATGGGATGTGTGAGCAATATATCATTTAGTGACAACTTTGTGCAAAAAAAAAAAGTTTGTCATATTCCCGCAACTTGTGGCAAAATATAAAATATTCTATGGACTCAACATGCCTCTCAGCAAATAGCTTGGGGTGTCTACTTTCCAAAATAGGGGCATTTGGGGGGGTTTGTGCCATCTTGGCATTTTATGGCCTTCAAAACTGTCATAGGTAGTGAGTAGTGAAATCAAAAATGTACGCCCTTAGAAATGCTGGAAGCGGTGCTTGGTTTTCGGGGTCCCGTACGTGGGTAGGCTCCCAAAAAGTCCCACACATGTGGTATCCCCGTACTCAGGAGAAGCAGCAGAATGTATTTTGGGGTGTATTTTCACATATGCCCATGGCATGTTTGAGCAATATATCATTTAGTGACAACTTTGTGCAAAAAAAAAAAAAAAAAGTTTGTCATATTCCCGCAACTTGTGGCAAAATAGAAAATATTCCATGGACTCGACATGCCTCTCAGCAAATATCTTGGGATGTCTACTTTCCAAAATGGTGTCATTTGGGGGGGGGGGGTTGTGCTGTTTTGGCATTTTATGGCCTTCAAAACTGTCATAGGTAGTGAGGAGTGAAATCAAAAATTTGCGCCCTTAGAAATCCTGAAGGCGGTGCTTGGTTTTCGGAGCCCCGTACACAGCTAGGCTCCCAAAAAGTCCCACACATGTGGTATCCCCGTACTCAGGAGAAGCAACAAAATGTATTTTGGGGTGCAATTCCACATATAACCATGGCATGTGTGAGCAATATATCATTTAGTGACAACTTTTTGTAAAAAAAAAAAAAATTTTGTGATATTATTCAATCAATTGGGACAAAAAAATGTAATATTCAATGGGCTCAACATGCCTCTCAGCAATTTCCTTGGGGTGTCTACGTTCCAAAATGGGGTCATTTGGAGGGGGGGGGAAGTTTGTACTGCCCTGACATTTTAGCACCTCAAAAAATGAGATAGGCAGTCATAAACTAAAAGCTGTGTAAATTCCAGAAAATGTACCCTAGATTGTAGACGCTATAACTTTTGCGCAAACCAATACAAATATACGCTTATTGACATTTTTTTACTAAAGACATGTGGCTGAATACATTTTGGCCTATGTATGACTAAAAATTATTTTTTTCGATTTTTCTTATAACAAAAGGTAGAAAATATTTTTTCTTTCAAAATTTTCGGTCTTTTTTGTTTATAACTCCAAAAAATGTAAATTGCAGAGGCAATAAAATACCATAAAAAGAAAGCTCTATTTGTGGGAAAAAAAGGACGCAAATTTTGTTTGGGTACAACATTGCATGACCGCGCAATTACCAGTTAAAGCAGCGCAGTGCAAAATTGTAAAAAGACCTCTGGTCCTTAGGCTGACAAATGGTCCGGGGGTGAAGTGGTTAAAGGTGACCCCATACAATAATGCAGTAGTAATGTAGTAATGCACAGACACACACAAGGGTTGATTTACTTAACCACTTCAATACCATGCACTTATGCACCTTCCCGCCCAGACCAATTTTCAGCTTTCAGTACTCTCACACTTTGAATGACAATTACTTAGTCATGCTACACTGTATCCAAACAAATTTTTTATCATTGTCTTCTCACAAATAGAGCTTTCTTTTGGTGGTATTTAATCGCCACTGGGTTTTTTATTTTTTGCGATATAAGCAAAAAAGCAGCAATTTTTAAAAAAAAAAAAACACTTTTTTTTAGTTTCTATTGTAAAATTTTGCAAATAAGTAATTTTTCTTCATAAATTTGTGCCAAAATGTATACTGCTACATATCTTTGGTAAAATGAACCCAAATTAGTGTATATTATTTGGTCTTTGTGAAAGTTATAGAGTCTACAAACTATGGTGGCAATCACTGAAAATTTATCACATCTGATCACGCCTGATGTACTGAAGGGATATCTCATTTCTTGAGACACTAACAAGCGAGGAAAGTACAAATACCCCAAAATTACCTCTTTTTGGAAAGTAGACAGTCCAAGGTATTTACTAAGAGGCGTGGTGAGTTTTTTGAAGTTGTATTTTTTTCCCACAATTCTTGGGAAAATTTAATTTTTTTTTTTTTTTTACACAAACTGGTCATATTAACAGTTTTTTTCTCTCACACAGCATATGCATAATTGCAACTACACCCCAAAATACATTCTGCTACTCCTCCTGAGTGTAGCGATACCACATGTGTGAGACTTTTACACAGCCTGGCCACATACAGAGGCCCAACATTGAAGTAGCACTTTCAGGCGTTCTACAAGCATAAATCGCACATATCCTTTCTCAACCACCTATTACACTTTTGAAGGCCCTGGAGCACCAGGACAATGGAATTTTCCACAAAATGACCCCATTTTGGAAAGCACACACCCCAACGTATAATCTATGAAGCATTATGAGTCTTTTGAACGGTTCATTTTTTTCCAGAAGGTTTTGGAAAATGTGGAGAAAAAATGAAAATGCATTTTTTTTACACAAAGTTGTCAATTTATAAGATATTTCTAACACATAATATGTACATAGCAAAAATTACACCCAAAAATGCATTCTGCTACTCCTCCTGAGTATGGCGATACCACATGTTTGAGACTTTTACACAGCCTGGCCACATACAGAGGCCCAACATCCAAGTAGCACCTCCAGGCATTCTAGCAGCATTAATTGCACATATCATTTTCTGACTACCGATCACATTTTTGAAGGCCCTTCATATATCTAACACATAGCAGGTACATACCAAATAACAAAAGATTACCTGTGGTTTTAGAAGTGCAGTGGTCCACAGAGGAGAGCATCGGTCCAGGCAGCAGGCAGGGATGAGGTCAGCGACAGCAAAAGCAATCATCCAGGCAGCAGGCAGGAATACTGTCCATAGTTCGCACAGGCAGAGATACTGTCAGCACAGCCAGAGCACAGCCAAAGCACAGGTCCAGGTAGCAGGCAGAGGTGTCCTATCCTATCCTATCGATGATATCTTCGATATATTGGAGGTAGTGGAGTCGGTGATTTTGAGTTGCTTTTTGGTAGCAGACAAACGAATTAAAAAGGGCCATGTGAAACAGGTGAAACGCAACTTTTTTGTGCCAATAATGGGACTTTCTGGTTGATAAGTAGGGCTGTAGCATCTGGTCGTTTAAATCCACCCCTCCCCCATGTACAAATTGTAGTCGTGGACACATTCAGGCTTTACAATGGAGCCGCGTCTTCTTGGGATCTCCACCATGGTGTCATTGTGGATCGTAGAGAGGATGTGGACATCTTTCTTGTCCCTCCACTTCATGGCCAACACCTCCTCGTTCCTCATGGATGCCGATTCTCCAGGTCGCAATTTTTTTGTCAATAAATTTTGTGGGAATCCCTTCCGGTTTTTTTTGAAGGTACCGCAGGCCGGGGTTTGTTTACTGTAAAGGTGGCGAAAAAGGGGCAGGCTGGTATAATAATTATCAACATATAAATGGTAACCTTTTCCGAACAGGGGGTATGCCAACTCCCAGACAATTTTCCCACTGGTTCCAATATATGTGGGGCAATCACGGGGCTGGAGCTGGGAGTCTTTGCCTTCGTAGATCCTGAATTTGCAGACGTATCCAGTGGCTCGATCACATAATTTATTTAATTTTAACCCATACCTGGCTCTCTTGCTTGGTATGTACTGCTTGAACTGCAGTCGGCCGGTGAAATGTACGAGGGACTCGTCCACACAAATTTTTTGGTCTGGGATGAAAACGTCTTCAAATCGCTGGGAAAAGGCATTGATTAGGGGGCGTATCTTGTACAATTTGTCGTAGTTGGGATGATCTCGGGGAGGGCACTGTGAATTGTCATTGAAGTGGAGAAAGCGCATAATCATGTCGTATCTTTTCCTGGACATGACAGCGGAATATATGGGCATGTGTTGGATGGGGCGTTTGGACCAATATTAATGGACTTCGTTCTTTTTTGTAAGCCCCATATTGAACATAAGGCCCAAAAATAATTTAAATTCCTCCAATGTTAGACGCCGCCACTGGAACATGCGGGCGTAGGAAGAATTGGGGTTGGCAGCAATAAATTGGGATGCATACAGATTCGTTTGATCCACTATATTCTGCAGCAAATCTTGTGGGAAAAATAAACAAAAATAATCAAATTTAGAAAAATTTGTAGTGTCGGGCTGCACACCTGGCTGTGCGGTGAAAGGGGGGATGATAGCGGATCCTGAGTTGGCAGGCAACCATAAGGGGTTTGCCAGGGCATCGGGAAGGTAGGATTGGGGCTGGATTCTACGGGTTGGGCGTGCATTTCCATTGCTTGTACTGGGCTCCTCTTCCTGGGGTATGGCGCTGCTGGTGGTGGGCAGTTCTCCTGATCTTGGTGCTGATCTTGGTGCTGATCTTGGTGCCGATCGCATTCTTTTGGGAGGGACGGTTTCCTCCGGGGACTCGGACTCTGGGCCACTATCCTCCACTGGCTCGTATTCCGAACCAGAATCGGATAATGGGAGCTCCCCGCTGCTCTCATCATCCGACATGGCAAGAATGGCATATGCCTCCTCAGGTGTGTAAACCCTTTGGGACATTATGGCAGTGCTTATTGGTGGGCCTGTGTAATGGTACTGCTGGTGGTAGTGGTGGCGGTCTGTGTGGTAGTACCGATGGAGTTATTAGTGGTGGGCCTGTGTGGTGGTACCGATGGCGGTATGGGTGGTGGTGGTACCAATGGCGGTACAGGTGGTGGTGGTACCGATGGCGGTACGGGTGGTGGTGGTGGTACCGGTGGCGGTACGGGTGGTGGTGGTAGCGATGGCGGTATGGGTGGTGGTGGTACCGATGGCGGTACAGGTGGTGGTGGTACCAATGGCGGTACAGGTGGTGGTGGTACGGGTGGTGATGGTACCGATGGCGGTACAGGTGGTGGTACAGGTGGTGGTGGCACTACCGACGGTGGTACGGGTGGTGGTACTGGTGGTGGTACCGATGGCGGCACTAGTGGTGATACTGGTAGCGGGCCTGTGTGGCAGTATAGATGCTGGGCCTGGTGGCGGTACTGGTGGTGGTACTGGTACCGATGGCGGTACTGGTAGCCTGTGTGGCAGTGCCAATGGAGGTGAGCCTGTGACAGATGATTGACAGATGGGCTGATTGATTGACAGATGGGCTGATTGATTGATTGACAGATGGGTTGATTGATTGACAGATGGGGTGATTGATTGACAGGTGGGGTGAATGATTGACAGGTGGGGTGATTGATTGACAGATGGGCTGATTGATTGACAGATGGGCTGATTGATTGACAGATGGGCTGATTGACAGATGGGCTGATTGACAGATGGGCTGATTGACAGATGGGCTGATTGGCTGGGCTGATTGATGTGCTGGGCTGTGTGACAGGTCCTCTTTATGGGGGGGGGGGCGTGTTGTGCACTGTAAACTTATGTAGACAAACTACACTGAGCTAACTTACTGATCTCTTCTCTCTCCTCACAGATCGGTGTGTGAGGAGAGAGCAGGGATCAGGTAGTAACTCCTGTGGAGTTTGTTTACATTTGTGACCGGCTGTGATTGGACACAGCCGGTCACGTGGTAAACAGCCAATTCATTGGCTGTTTACTCTGATCGGGGACGCGCTGTGTCCAAGGGACACTCGCCTTCCCCGATCCCCGCTCTGCAAGCCTGTGGCGGCGCGCACGGAGCGCGCCGCCGAGTTTGTTTTGACAGGTGATCGGCTGTGACTTTGACACAGCCGATCACATGGTAAACAGCCAATGAAATTGGCTGTTTACCGTGATCGGGGTAGCGCTGTGTCCGAGGGACACATGCCGTCTCCGATCACCGCGCTGCGCGCCCCCGCGGGCGCGCGCAAGGCAATATCCTGCAGGACGTCATATGACGTCCAGTATCGATATTGCAACCACTTCCCGGACGTCAATTCGCTATTGACTGGGCGGGAAGTGGTTAAACTGGAGAGTGCAAAATCTGGTTCAGCTGTGCATGGTAGCCAATCAGCTTCTAGCTTCAGCTTGTTCAATTAAACTTTGAAAAGAAAATCCTGATACAGGTTGCAAGAAAGAATACATAGAAAGTTACTGGGGAAAGACGTGGTAAACTGGGAACTCTGTGGGTACCCAGATCACACTGGCAGCCACTTGCTAGATCACTAGAAAAAATGGGGGGGGGGGGGTCTGGCTACAGGGTCACTAGGAGTCTCTAGGAAAGTCAGGGACACTGTCAGGGGAAAGCCGATAACTGGGGGGCCCCCTTGTTGTAAAGGTGGCTTCCAGATTCCAAAATTCCCCCCATCATCCTCTGCAGACCACCACATCCACCAAGCCAGGGATGTGGGGAAAATGCCATTGTCACCATCAATATAGGGAGAGGAGAGAGAGAGACATACTGGGGGGGGGGGGGGGTTACTAAAAACTAGTGCACACAGAATCTGGTGCAGCCGTGCATAGTAACCAATCAGTTTCTAGGTTTTATTGTCAAAGCTTAATTGATCAAGCTGAAGTTAGAAGCTGATTAGTTACTATGCATAGCTGCACCAGATTCTGTGTGCAGCAGTTTTAGTACCCCCCCCCCCCCCCCCACTGTGTGTTGCACTGCTAGAAAAGGTCATGTGCGTTATTATTTTTTCATCCATTGTGGTATCTGGGCAGCCCATTGCACATTAACATGCAAAGTAATGCACAGATCTTTATAGCATGTATCAGCTCATAGAGTTTCTTGCAGACGTGGCTTACCAATAGTTGAGAACGAAGGAAAACTCCTCAAAGCAGTTACCGTTAATTCTGGGTATAGATGCTTTTTTTTGTGTCATTGTAATTTTACAGAAGGCTCTCAAATAAATTGCTAAACTTGTTTCTAATATATGTAATAGACAACTGCTCACCTTGTGATCTGCCTCATAGCCAAATGGTGATCTTATACAGCTGCTTAGATCTTTGGTCTTGTAGATGAAGTCCTCAGAAACATTATACGTAACTTGACACTTTCCTAAAGCATCTTCCTGAAAAAGTACACACATAAAGAAGAATACGATGAGCACTATAAGGAACGTTCCCCAACCAAGGTCTCTTTTATTAAATGAAATGCACACTTAGTCATGGCATTCATGTACTCATCCACCTCCTATTTATAAAGAACAGCAAACTGTACATTAATAAATGCCTGCTACAAATATACCTAGCAACATGTCACACTGGAAGCAAAAGATTACCATTACCAAGTCTTCCCTGTAACTAAATATGACTATGAACAGCTTCAGCTCTTTTGCTATGAATTTACGAATTAATTGCTCCACATGCCTGCAGCTACAGAGGTCAGTAAGGGTTTGTTTTAAATCATACTTAAAGGGGTTGTAAAGGTTCGTTTTTTATTTTCTAAATAGGTTCCTTTAAGCTAGTGCATTGTTGGTTCACTTACCTTTTCCTTTGATTTACCTTCTAAATGTTTTTTTTCTTTGATTTCTTTGTCTGAATTTCTCACTTCCTGTTCCTCCTCAGTAAGCTGTTCAGTAAGCTGTTCTGGCTGACTCAACACCACTCGGATGATGGTGTAAAGTTTACTGAGGAGAAACAGGAAGTGAGAAATTCAGACAAAGAAAAAAAACATTTAGAAGGTAAATCAAAAGAAAAGGTAAGTGAACCAACAATGTACAAGCTTGAAGGAACCTATTTAGAAAATAAAAAACAAACCTTTACAACCCCTTTAAGGCTTTTTAGGAAATACTTAAATGTCCATAGCCTTGCCACGATTACACTGTACATAGATCTAGTGTGCCTTGTACTTCATCCTAGACAAGTGACACTAAATGATACACTGACTCTCCAAAAATATGACATACACATCCACTACTTAATTGCCTTTTAGTCAATGTTTCATTAAATAATTTCTTACTGTGATTTTCTGTCTCCACATAAAGAACTCTGAGCTCTTTTCTTGTGAAAAAAAAAAAAGAACTCTGAGCTCCCCAGCCTCAGGGGCGTCGGAACAGGACAGGCAAACCAAGCAGCTGCTTGGGGCCCCGAGCTGTCCTGGGGCCCCAGCAGAGGGCAGCACAGCAGAAAGAGGAGCCAGAGGACTCGAGGAGGCAGCACAGGAGGAGGAGGTAAGACATTCCCCCCTGCATATCCACTGTAACATCGTGCGATCTGCGCCCCCTCTCCTGTGAACGGCACCAATGTCCTGCGATATCCACCCCCCCGCCAAGTCCCATGGTAGCAACCCCCCCCCCCCTCAACAACTTGACTTGGTGTCCTGAAAAAAAATGCCAATGCCCCCCCCCGCTTCTCAACTTAAAAGTTGTCCATTGTGCTTGGGGCCCCCAAATTCCTTCAAACGGCCCTGGGAACAAGCAATGCATGTTAGCTGCAGTCATGTGTACCACTACATGCACACTACACATCTATAAACCTATAGCCCAATGTGGCTAGTTAATCTCAGAAAAGTTAGCTTCGGTCCTGCATACAGTGAAACCATTGAGAACAAATATAGCCAGTTAGCCACTCTTCTAACAGGAAGTCTGATGCAGATTTGGAGGAGGCTGGGAGCGATACAAGATATTTTTTTGAATTAAAAATCCATATTTAAATTTTCGTTTTTTCTTTTGTAAACCAATAAGCCCAATACATTTTCTGATTGGTTATATTGGACCACTACAAGTTCAGAATGTTGACACATTAATAGTAATTTACAGACAAATGCTTTGCAGTTAACTCATACCTAAGCTGAACATACATACCAATTCTTTTCTTTGTGATTATTCATTAACACCGATTTCTAGATTCTGGAGTATTTACTGATATTTCCAGTGTAGCGGGCACCCCAAATTTGGGGGACGCTATGTTCTAAATTTAGGGGTAGTATGAGCCATAGTTGGCTCAGGTTCTCCAATTTTGCTAGGTATGGACTCTGTTCTGCTATGGTGTTGCCTGGTGTATGGTTCCCCTTGTCCTGTGGTGGCGCTGTTGCCTGGGTCTCGGGTTAAACCACAGGTGGCATTGTGGTGTGATTGGGTGTCCTCTCTTGGCTATTGTGTGGTGGGCGGGGTGTCGCCTGCTGTGCATGCCGGGAGAGGGTACATAAAGGACAGACGCCATTTTCTGGGGGGAGTGTGCCGGGGAGTGTGCCCCAGGGGGATTCCAAGGACCCCTGGTGGCGAAGTCGCGCCCTATGGCCTTGCTGGCCGGGGTGTGCGTGAACAGGCCGAGGAGTCTCGGGCACCTTTAGCCCAAAGCTACTACGTTCCAGGTAGGCCCAGTATCTTTAACTGGGTCTACAGCCAACACACTGGAGTCCAAGGGAGCCCGTGTGAGGGTGACCAGGTCTGAAAGAGAGGAAACCGGGGGAGGACCTGTCCGATGGACCGGTGATGGAGTTCACAATGAAGGAGAGGCCTGGTTACCTATCAGAGGAAGGATTCGTGAGTTGCAGTATAGCCCCTGTAGTGACACCTATGGTCTCTACTAATCTATGGGGTTTTGTTCAGAAGTCATAATTCAATCATTAGGGATTCTGTGGCAGATGATCTCTGGGACTTGTCCGTGAAGGGGACTAAATTCAAGTAGCAACTGTTCGTGCTTCACTCCGGCTACTGGAACTGTGAGAGGGATCTATCCGGGTGAGCAAAATTCATACTCAGGCTTGAGTAAAGAATAGGGTAACTGGGTTCCGCGTGCCTGATCCTATCTCCCTACCTACTTTGTCGCTATCTTCAACCTGTTCCCAAATCAGTTTGAGCAAGATAAAAATAAACTCGGCTGTTTGGAGTTTGAATACTGTCTGGACATTGAGTTTCTTTGGGGAAAGAACACAGACTTTTCCCTACATTCTAGGAATGAGAACCAGTGAACGGGAGGTAACTCGCTGCAGGACCCAAAAATAAAGAACACTGCTCAACCTTCTAAACCAGGAGGATCCGGGCATGTGGCACGGTGTGCCTTTATCCCTGCAAGGAGAAGGTAGGCAGGAGAAAAGGGTCAGTGTGCTACACCAGTCTTGTCAGAGTTATAGCAGACCTCCTAGGAATAGCTGTCTGTCTCTGGCCTACTTATTTTCTAATGCTTGGGAAAATGCATAAGAGGCGCTGGAACCCAAGGGTTTCTTTATTGGCTTGCCTTATATTTTTGTTTTCATTGAATGGTATGTCAATAGTGAATATGGAGAGTCTGAATATTGGGCTGGCAGCTTCTGTAAACCAAAAGGGCTTCCAATGTCACCTTGGGTTGAGGTAGAGATAAGTGAGTATCGGTGGTGACTGGTGGTAATTTTTTTGGGGGGTGGCAAACAGTGCACTCGCCACCCTCCTCCCTCCTTCCCTGGTTGGTCGTGCAATTACCCCAGCCACGGGCGGATACCCCGGCTCTCCTCCGTGGGCATCATGAGCGGGCATCTCCTTCTCCTGCTCGGCAGCTTCTGTCTCCTCCCTCCTTCTTGGTGGCCAATCAGAACGCTTCTCATTTCGGCCAATTGGGAAACGTGTCTCACACCCGTGCTTCCTGTAATTTATGCGCCCAGCGTCCTGAAAGGGGCTGGACGCATGAATAGGGGGTGGTGGCGGTGATGGAAAGGGGAGGCGCCACTGGTGAGTATAGAACTGAAGCGCCACATCATGACATTTAAGTACAAATACAAATTCATACACCAGGAGTATGTCATATCATATACGTAATGTCATAACATGGACAAAAATACATAAAAATAAAGTTTATTGCGTACAAATGACATCGTAACATTATAACATTATAACATAATTACATGTAAATTCATGATATTGACACAATAATAGAAGCACCAGACTTTGAGATCCATATTCACATGATTGTAACAAAACCATAATACATTAGTATAGGCCAGTAAACCATAGTCAATTAAATACTTGGTAAAATCATAATAGTATCTATATAGTGTTTCATGGATAACCTCAAATCTTCAGGAGCAGAGGCAAAATCGGTATCTATAATAGTAATGTAATGTAAGATTACAATGGGGCTATCCAAAAGAAAGGAAGGGGGGTGGGGGGATATTAAAAAAGACTATGGTTTACTGGCCTATACCAATATATTATGGTTTTGTTACAACCTTGTGAATATGGATCTGAAAGTCTGGTGCTTCTATTATTGTGTCAATATCATGAATTTACATGTGATTATGTTATAATGTTACTATGTCATTTGTACGCAATAAACTATATTTTTATATATTTATGTATTTTGTCCATGTTATGACATTACGTATATGATATGACACAGTGTTAATAAGTTATCTCCTATTATGCACTCGCCAGACACTCCTTGTTCATGTTGCCAATTCGGCCGCATGCTTCATACAAAGTCCCAAACCCTCTCCATATGCAAATTTACTGTGACATACTGAAGCAGAGCACCTTCCCCTCCCTTTGGAGACTGGGCCGCAGGGCAATATTCCAACATGATAACGACCCCAAACACACCTCCAAGATGACCACTGACTTGCTAAAGAAGCTGAGGGTAAAGGTGATGGACTGGCCAAGTATATCTCCAGACCTAAACCCTATTGAGCATCTGTGGGGCATCCTCAAATGGAAGGTGGAGGAGTGCAAGGTCTCTAACATCCACCAGCTCCATGATGTCATCATGGAGGAGTGGAAGTGGACTCCAGAGGAAACCTGTGAAGCTCTGGTGAACTCCATGCCCAAGAGGGTTAAGGTCACTTAGGGGTGTACTTACTTTTGTTACCAGTGGTTTAGACATTAATGGCTGTGTGTTGAGTTATTTTGAGGGGACAGCAAATTTACACTGTTATACAAGCTGTACACTCACTACTTTACATTGTAGCTAAGTGTCATTTCTTCAGTGTTGTCACATGAAAAGATATAATAAAATATTTACAAAAATGTGAGGGATGTACTCATTTTTTTTGAGATACTGTATATGAGACTCTCCCAAAATCCCAAGTTCCAGGAATTGTAAATCATTTTTTGTGTTAGGCCGGTGTCTTGTCGAGCTGGTTCCCCTATCGATATGGTTCCGAGCTTGACTGCGCAGGCGCAATCCGAGGCGACGGAAATCTCAGAGGTTTAACAGCTGTTCGGCAGCTGCAGACGCGCTCGCTCCCGTTGCTTAGTTATACACGCCGCTTTCTTCTTCATGCCGCTCTATATAGCAAGGGGCGGATAAGAAGTGATAATATTGAGCAGTGCGATTTCTTTGTTTATACATGCTGCTCTATAGAGCAAGGGGCTGTATAGAGCGTTGTGTATAAACAAATAAATCGCACTGCTCAATATCACATCTGATCCGCCCCTTGCTGTATAGAGCGGCATGAAGAAGAAAGCGGCGTGTGTAATGAAGCATCGGGGGCGAGCGCATCCACAGCTGCCGAGCCTATGGTTCCTCCTATTGATCTGGTTCCCTCTTGACTGCTCCGGCGCAAGCCGAGCCGACGGAAATCTCCGAGCTTTAACAGCTGTTCGGCAGCGCCTGCGCAGTCGAGCCCGGAACCATATCGATAGGTGGAACCAGCTCGGCAGAACACCGGCCATACACGATACCCCCTTTAACACAGACAGTGTTGACAGGGGAATCCCTCCTGCCGAGCAATTGTCTTCTCCCGGCGGGGGAAGCTGTCCCTGCCAGGAGAAGACAATCTGGCAGACTGGTAGTACCCAAGTTGATCGATCAATCAACTCAGTACATTCAGCCTGCTCATTAATGGTTCGAATCTTAGGCCAGTTGAACTGGTTGAGATTCTAACCGTGCATAGCCAGCCTTAGACAAGTAGGTACAATTAACTCCTTTACTTACCTGTCAGGGAAGGAAGACAACAATTTACCATATGCCACAAGGCGTGGGTAAATTGCATATAACCTCCCACCCCCCCACCACCCACCACAAACACCCATACAAATACCCAGTCCACATTCTTGACCTGTGGAGGTAAAGAGGAGCCCAAGCTGTTATTTTGAGAGATGTCCTCCATGAAGTGCCCTCCTTTAGCCGATGACCTCCTACTACAACAAAGTCAGACACTATACCAGCCTGGCTCTAAAGCCTCATGCACACAGAACATTTATTTGATGCTCCTAAAAGCCAGCAGTGTTTTTGCTGAAAAAAAATCCTGATGCTTGTAAAAGTATCTAAAGATTTTACAAGCATATAGGAGCTTTTAAAGGTGTCAAGCTCTTGGGCATTAATTCATTTCAGTGGTCAGAAGTTATTTTTTCTGGCCATTGTAATTACCGTATTTATCGGCGTATAACACGCGCCGGCGTATAACATGCACCCCAAGTTTAGGAGGGAATTTTAAGGAAAAAAACATACATTTAAATGTCCATCATTGCAGCCTTGCCCAGTGTCCATCTGCAGCCTTGTCCATCATTGCAGCCTTGCCCAGTGTCCATCTGCAGCCTTGCCCAGTGCCTTTGCAGCCTTGCCCAGTGCCTTTGCAGCCTTGCCCAGTGCCTTTTCAGCATTGCCCTGATTTAAAATTGGCGCCGATTTCTGCTGACTGTGAGCGGAGAGGAGCGAGCGCCGCTGACATACAGAAAGCCAAGTGTACTTCAGCTAGACTCGGCTCTGCTCACAGTCAGGGGCAGGACTGCTAGAGGAGCCGAGACTAGCCGAAGTACACTCAGCTTTCTGTATGTCAGCGGCACTCGCTCATCTCGCAATCAGTGGAGGTGGGCGTAACTGCGAGAGGAGCTGAGTAAAGCCGAATGTACTTCGGCTTTGTGTATCTCGGCTCTGCTCGCTCGTTTCCTCAAAATCAGCAGGGGATCGGCATATAACACGCACCCACGATTTTCCCCTGATTTTAAGGGGAAAAAAGTGTGTGTTATACGCCGATAAATATGGTAATCATTGCTCAAGTGCTAAATGCGTTTAGCAGCTTTTAGTAGCATCAAGCATTTTTTCTGTCCAAACTCTGCTGCCCCTGGACGCACTGGCAGTGGGTTTTATTTCCTGCCTCTAAATTCTCGTGTCACTAAAAGCTGCTAAAAGTCTATGTATGCATGGCCACATAGGCTAACATGCAGGGGAATTTAGAGGCAGAGAAAAAAATGCCAGATGCCCCTAGAAGCGACTGTAAAAATGTCCAGTGTGCATGAGGCCTTAACAGAGAGTGGGAGCCACTCCATGTATTTATTTTGTTTTACAGTAAAAAAAGGGGAAAAAAATATAGAAAAAAATAAATTAATTGGCAATCCTGTAGAAACATTGATTCAGCACTGGACAGCTCATCAAATACCGCAGTGTAATGCTCATTTAAAGCTCTGTACTTCATGTACTTATCAATGAGCCTCCCATGACATTTTTTCTATCCAAATAAAAAATATCAGAAGCTTTTTAGTATGCAAAGTGAAACAACAAGAAATATTAGTTTTAGATTAATATTCGATTTTTGAGGACTTTAATGCATCAAGCCAATGGGTAGAGGAAAATCAGCATACTCAATCCAGTTATTTGTTTAATATGTACATCAAATTTTTGTAACATTATAAACAAATTACATACATATACAAAACAAAAAACATAGTAGTAGAAAGATTAATGGAAAGATTTAAAAAAAAAGAAAAAAAAACTACACATCCTAAAAGCAACAATAAAAATAAATAGAACCTGAAGCTGAACAGACTAAATACAAGAAAAATGTAACGATATGTAAAATATTATGAATGGACATTTCTGGAGATATCTCCCTTAAAGTGACACCAAACTAATTTTTTACATACATTTTTCTAAAATATCAAGTATATCATGGCTTGTAGAGAACACAGGAAGAGGGAGACAGAAGGTACATTTTACTTATATTTAAACATACTACGTTTATTTTATTTTATTTAAAAAAAAAATAGTTTAGTTTCACCTTCAGGTACCATAACAATTTACTGTAGACTGTAATATTACCTCTGAATGCGTCCCAGGTTGAGGCTGAAACTGGAATAAACTGACAAGTCCTCTTTTTAAATTCAACACGTGATTGTTGTTTTCCCCTGTGCTGTACAAGCCAATCACCTGAAAAATATTATGCAACATTTCTTCTTTACATTTATATTATTATACAGGAATTCAAAATGACTCTATAATTTCAAAGAGCTGTTTAACTGCTTAAGGTCTGCTCTATAGCAGTTTTAATCTTCCAGGTAGCGGGAGCTGAGCCGCCATCCGCCGATCCTTCGGTACACAGGCAGAACAGCAGTATGCCTATGTAAACGAGGCAGATTGCAATTCTGTCAGTAGGGAAGACATGGATCCATGCCTTCCCCTAGTAAAAGCATCTCCCATAGTACACAGAAACACTGGCTAGGCACACAGTTAACCCTTTTCTCACCCTGATGTTAGCCCCTACCCAGCCAGTGTCATTAGTACAGTGACAGTGTGTAGCGGTACCTGCGTGAGGGCTGCTGATAGACTCTATACCCCACTGGCAACCCCGACTCTGCAGATCCTCTCTTACCTATGACACCTTGGGTTCCATTCTGAAAGGTTGCGTTAGTAATGAGAAACTCACACAGTATCACTGAACCACTCAGATATGTTTACTGAGACAAAAAGAATAAACACAATAAAAGGGTATGAATGGACACAATGTATGATTGACAGAAAATATCACTTAATATACATATACAAAACGTGTACCTCTATGACAGGAATAGGTGTATGTGAACAGGTGCACAGAGAGATAAATATTCAACACCTTTAACACATGTGTTGGATACCTTTCCTCTGAGGCCTCAGCACACAAACCAGCATACAGTGCACAGCATATACGTACAGTAACACAAAATAGATTCAAAGAATATCTCACAAAATGGCTCCCCCTAGGTTATAATTCAGTGATTAGCCTTAAAATGGCGAGCAGTAATGGCGAGCAGTAAGGCACAATAAAAAGAAGAAGATGGTAAATGTTCTTTAAATTCCATATGTCTTCAGCTAGCCTGATGTTTATACTGCAGTGTAATTTTGTACTTTGTAATCCAGGTAGGAAAATGACAAAAAGGACTGAAGAGCAAAAGGTGTAACTGATGAACACCTAAACTGAAGAAATATCACCTCTTGTAGGTTCCTCTTTAAATGTGAGTGCAATACAGTACTGACCTTACAACACAGGGAAGGAGAGTCAAGGCCCAACTCTGGCTGTATGATGCCTGTGAAAGAGTAGATTCACATCCGTGGAACTACAAGTCTCACCAGCAGTCTGTAGAAAAGAACTTACTCAGCAATACTGTAATCTCTATCTGTATGGGCAGGTGCCCTCTCACCACAATGGATCCCAATAGATGTAGGGCTCCAGCCGGAATCCCCTTCTGGTGTCTCCGTTCTGTGAAAATGGTGTCAACACACCGCACTGCGACTCCCGGTGCCCTGGAGCGCAGGCCGGTCCGCTTGCTGGAATAGCGGTGCTGTCCTCCGAGGTCCCTCTGAGGCGGGCGATGTGGTTCTCCGCTGTATAGGCCGCAATCTCTCACTCCCTGTCACACAGACCACCTGCTGGCAAGTTCACAATGGCGTCCAAAGAGGCTGAAAGCAGGCCGCGCCTGTCCTTTTATCTCTTCTCCCAGCAGGCTGTTCTGCGCGCTTCGCATTGTGTCCCCTGTAGTCCAGAGCTCATCCAGCCAACAGAGTCACTTCCTCATCCAGACTATATGTCCCACAATGCATTGCTCTGTTCACTCTCAAGGAGGTAAGAAAAATCCTGACAGAGTTCAGCTGACACTAGGGGGAGTCAAACTCATATAAAAGAAAACAATGAACCATTCAACAATAATAACTATAGTAGCAACCCTTGGCTACAAGTGCTTTTTAGCACTGATCACTGTATTAGTGTCACTGGTCCCCAAAATGTGTCAGCTACACCCTGTTCCAAATTATTATGCCAATGATATTTTTCTCATTTACCTAAATAATTGATGTAAACAAAAGTCAGCATAATTCTCATGTTATCAACTATTAAGAGAAAAATTCAAATTTTATTGAACAAACCTCCTAATGATAACAGTTTTTTTTTTTCAAAATAAAAAAAACTTACAATGCACTGTTCCAAATTATTACGCACAGTAAGTTTCAAAACACTTTACAGGTTGTAAAGAACAAAAATTTGTCATTTGTTGTGTTTGCAGCATATTTACTGAAATCAAAAGCTATTTCAATCAAACTTTGAACAACATTTTAACTTTTTAAACATTTTAACTGGTTGCGTTCCATTTTAACATAGGACCCCTTATTTGATAGCAGCTTCACAAGTCTTGCATCCATTGAACTTGTGAGTTTTTGGACAGTTTCTGCTTGAATTTGTTTGCAAGATGTCAGAATAGCCTCCCAGAGCTGCTGTTTGGATATAAACTGCCTCCCACCTTCATAGATCTTTTGCTTGAGGATGCTCCAAAGGTTCTCAATAGGATTGAGGTCAGGGGAGGATGGAGGCCACACCATGATTTTCCCTCCATTTATCCCCATAGCAGCCATTGATGCAAAGGTATTCTTTGCAGCATGAGATGGTGCATTGTCATGCATGAAGATGATTTTATTACGGAAAGCATAGTTCTTCCTTCTGTACCAGGGAAGGAAGTGGTCAGTCAGGAACTCCACATACTTTGAAGATGGTCATTACACCTTCGGGGACCGTAAAGGGGCCGACCAGCTCTCTTCCCATGATTCCGGCCCAAAACATGACTCCACCACCACCTTGCTGACATGGCAGTCTTGTTGGAACAGGGTGGCCGTCCACCAACCATCCACTACTCCATCCATCTGGACCATCCAGGGTTGCACGGCACTCATCAGTGAACAGGACTGTTTGAAAATTAGTCTTCTTGTATTTTTCTGCCCAATGCAGCCGTTTCTGCTTGTGAGCATTGGTTAGTGGTGGCCGAATGGAAGGTTTATGCACAGTTGCAAGGCTCTGGAGGACTCTACACCTTGATGTCCGTGGGACTCCAGAGGCACCAGCAGCTTCAAATATCTGTTTGCTGCTATGTAATGGTGTTTTAGCAGCTGCTCTCTTGATCCGATGCATGTATCTGGCAGAAATCTTAATCAATGTGCCTTTATCTGCACGAAACCCATCTGTGCTCTGAATCAGCCACAAATTTCTTAATAGTGCGATGATCACGCTTACGTTTTCGTGAAATATCTAATGTTTTCATACCTCATCCAAGGCATTGAACTATTTCACTCTATTCGGCGGCAGAGAGATCCCTTTTCTTCCCCATATTGCTTGAAAATGGTGCTCTGCTTAATAATGTGGAACACCCTCCTTGAGGCCTGGTTCACACTGGGGCGACAAACGCTCCGACATTGGGAGCTCATGTCGCATGACGTGTGAAAATCAATGTTTCCCTATGGGAGCCGTCCTAACTGGTCCGACACATGTCGGTCCGACTTTGAAAATGCTCCCTGTACTACTTTGGTCCGACTTTGATCCGACTTCAGCCCATTGACTATCATTGAAGTCGGATCAAAGTCGGACCGCAGTCTTGCATGGTCCGACTTTGGCATGCGACTTGTGCTCTGCTGATCTTGAGGGGGAACTCCAGGCCAAATTTTAAATAAAAAACCGGCATGGGTTCCCCCTCCAGGAGCATACCAGGCCCTTGGGTCTGGTCTGGATTTGAACGGGCGCCCCTACGCCAAAAAAACAGCGTGAGGGTCCCCCCAGGATCCAAACCAGACCCTTATCCGAGCACACAACCTGGCAGGCCGCAGGGGAAGAGGGGGGGACGAGAGAGCGGCCCCCCTCCCTCCTGAACCGTACCAGGCCGCATGCCCTCAACATGGGGGGGTTTGGTGCTCTGGGGCAGGGGGGCGACCTGCGGCCCCCCCACCCCAGAGCACCCTGCCCCCATGTTGATGAGGACAGGGCCTCTTCCCGACAACCCTGGCCGTTGGTTGTCGGGGTCTGCGGGCGGGGGGCTTATCGGAAACCGGGAGCCCCCTTCAATAAGGGGGCCCCCGGATCCCGGCCCCCCCACCCTATGTGAATGAGTATGGGGTACATCGTACCCCTACCCATTCACCTGGTGGACAAAAAATTGCAATAAAAAAACACTACACAGGTATTTAAAGTAATTTATTACACAGCTCCGGGGGTCTTCTTCCGACTTCGGGGGTCTTCTTCCGACTTCGGGGGTCTCTTCTGACTTCGGGGGTCTCCGGTGTCATCTCCGCGCTCTCTGGTTCTTCTCTCGCTCTCCGGTTCTTTTTTCCTTCTGCCGGGCCTCCACTATCTTCTTCCAGCTCTTTTGCTAGCAGGGGCCGGTCTTCTCCGTCGCCTTCTTCCCTCTTCTCTTCGATGTTGACATGTCGCTTCCTCCCGCTGTAATGCTGGGTGTGCGGTGCGCTCCGATTTATATAGGCCTCTCATGACGTCACAGTCACAAGTTCCCATGACGTCACAGTCACATGCTCCGGGGCCATGTGCCCTGGAACATGTGACTGTGACGTCATGAGAAGCATATATTAATGCGGAGCGGAGAGCCAGTATTACAGCGGGAAGAAGCGACGCGTCAACATCGAGGAGGAGAAGAGGGAAGAAGAAGCCGACGGCGACAGCGACGGGAAGCCCGGCCCCTCCACTAGCGAAAGAGCTAAAAAGAAGTTAGTGGAGGGGCCGGCAGAAGGACAACGGAGAGCCGGACGAGACAACGGGAAGACCGGGCCTCTGTTAGCAAGAGAGCTAAAAAGAAGTTAGCGGAGGCCCGGCGGAAGAAAGAACCGGAGAGTGGGAGAAGAACCGGAGACCCCCGAAGTCGGAAGAAGACCCCCGGAAGTCGGAAGAAGACCCCCGGAGCTGTGCAATAAATTACTTTGAAAACCTGTGTAGTGTTTTTTTATTGCAATTTTTTGTCCACCAGGTGAATGGGTAGGGGTACGATGTACCCCATATTCATTCACATAGGGTGGGGGGGCCGGGATCCGGGGGCCCCCTTATTGAAGGGGGCTCCCGGTTTCCGATAAGCCCCCCGCCCGCAGACCCCGACAACCAACGGCCAGGGTTGTCGGGAAGAGGCCCTGTCCTCATCAACATGGGGGCAGGGTGCTCTGGGGTGGGGGGGGCCGCAGGTCGCCCCCCTGCCCCAGAGCACCAAACCCCCCCATGTTGAGGGCATGCGGCCTGGTACGGTTCAGGAGGGAGGGGGGCCGCTCTCTCGTCCCCCCCTCTTCCCCTGCGGCCGGCCAGGTTGTGTGCTCGGATAAGGGTCTGGTTTGGATTTTGGGGGATCCCCCATGCCGTTTTTTCGGCGTAGGGGTGCCCCTGCAAATCCAGACCAGACCCAAGGGCCTGGTATGCTCCTGGAGGGGGAACCCATGCCGTTTTTTTTAATTTAAAATTTGGCGTGGAGTTCCCCTTCAAGAATCATACCAAACACAGTGCCTGCTATTGGCGGGGATCTAAGTCGGATCCCGGTTCATTGAAAGTCGGACATATGTCGGCTTCATGTCGCAGGGCAAAGTCGGATCCAAAGTAGGACGGATGTCGTGTCGCACTAGTGTGAACCCGGCCTTAGTAGTTTTTCCTTTAATTGGGCTCACCTGGCAATCTAATTATCACAGGTGTCTGAGATTGTTTTCAGTGATCAAAAGAGCCCTGAGACACAATGCCATCCATGAGTTAAACTGCAAAAAAATATTTAATCTTTGTGACACTGAAATAGAATTTGCATAATAATTTGGAACAGGGTGTAGTGTCAGAATGTCAGACGCAATATAGCAGTCTCGCTATAAGTAACTGATCGCCGCCATTACTAGGAAAAAATAAAAATATCCAATATACGCTTATTGGGATTTTATTTTACCAAAAATATGTAGTCAGAATACATATTGGCCTAAATTGATAAAGAAATTAGATTTTTGTTTTCAATTTATTTTATTGGGTATGTTTTATAGCAGAAAGTAAAAAAAAAATTGTTGTTTTTTTGTTTTTGCCGCAAAAAAATAAAAATCCCAGAGGCAAACAAATACCAGCAAACGAAAACTCTATCTGTGGGGAAAAAAAGGACATCAAATTTATTTGAGTACAGTGTCGCACGACCGCGCAATCGTCAGTTAAAGTAACGCAGTGCCGTATTGCAAAAAATGGCCTGGTCATAAAAGAGGGGGGGGGGGGTGAACCTTCTGGAAGTGAATTGTTATATTTGGCAAAAGGAGGTGCCAAAGCGAAAACCATCAGTTTTTATTTTTGGTAATTGGTACATGAACAGCTGTAAATTTATGAAGGCTTACAGGTGAGTAATTTGGGGGTGTACCAAATATATATGTAGATTCCCCATCTGTGATCATCCTACCTTTTCATCTTTCTCTGTGTTGTGTACCATTTTTGTCATGTCAGTAAAATTTTCAATAAAAATAAATTGCGCCCGCTCGTGGAATGGCGACAAACTTTTACTCTTAAAAATCTCCATAGGCGACGTTTAAAAAATTCTACAGGTTGCATGTTTGGAGTTTTAGAGAATGTCTAGGGCTAGAATTATTGCTCTCGCTCTATAGATCGTGGCGATGCCTCACGTGTGATTTGAACACCGTTTTCATATGCGGTCGCTGCTCACATCTGTGTTCGCTTCAGCGCGCAAGCTCGGCGGGATGGGGTGCGTTGAAATTTTTTCAGATTTATTTTACCTTTTATTTCATTTTTTTACACTGTTCTTTTAAAAAAAATTGTGTCACTTTTATTCCTATTACAATAAATGTAAACATCCCTTGTTATAGAAAAAAAAGCATGACAGGACCTCCTAAATATGAGATCTGGGGTCAAAAAGACCTCAGATCTCATATTTACACTAAAATGCAATAAAAAAAATAATAAATTAAATGTCATTTGAAAAAAAAAATAAGAAAAATGTCTCTTTAGGAGCTATGGGAGGTAATGTTGTTTTGACGTCAGTTCCGCCCTGCAATGGTATGGAGACGGTTGGGGGTCATTTTCCCCTCACTTGTCTCCATACCTAACAGGACATAGCGCCCGATCGCCTCCGCCACTACCGACGGCTCCAGTAAGCGTCGGAGGGCACCGGAGAGCGGCGGGAGGGGGGTCCTCTCCTGCCGCCGATAAAAGTGATTTTGCGGCGAGTCTGCCGCAGAGACCACTTTTATCTGAAAGCGGACCACCCGCTGAAGAAGAAGATACTGGGGTTATGGCAGCTAGCTGTTGCCATAACAACGATATCCCTCTTCAAAGTACCGACCTATAACGGCGTTCGGCAGTACGGAACTGGTTAAAAGTGTTACTAAACTCAGGAGCCGGTGATGTAAAAAAAGTCTCGACCTATGCAGGGTCTCAACCGCGTCACTTCCGGTGCAGCTACGTCAAAAACACAGCTGATGGCGGCCTCGACTGCGCGGCTTCACCGCACCTATACCGCGCATGCACAGACGCTCGGTTTAGTCCGTGAAAATTCTAGACTCGAGCGGGCGGGCGGAGGCGTTGAGAATTGCTTAACATCGTCGCCAGCACCGCCTCCAGACCCGCCCCCAACACGCCCCTAGCTTGTATATCATTGGGACCGAGGTCGAGAGAAAATATAGAGCTGCACCGCCTCCAGCCCCGTCCCCGCCCCTAGCCTGCTCTACTGAAGGGGGGCGGGCCCCCGTGCATAGCACTGAGTCCAAGTACAGTACTGTGCATTGTTCTGCCATCAAATATGCTGCCTCACTGCACCCAGCAAACGCAACCACTGTGCCCGTCATACGCAGCCTCTGTGCCCGTCATACGCAGCCACTGCATCCAGCAAACGCAACCACTGTGCCCGTCATACGCAACCACTGTGCCCGTCATACGCAACCACTGTGCCCAGCAAACGCAACCACTGTGCCCGTCATACGCAGCCACTGTGCCCGTCATACGCAGCCACTGTGCCCGTCATACGCAACCACTGTGCCCGTCATATGCAGCCACTGTGCCCAGCAAACGCAACCACTGTGCCCGTCATACGCAGCCTCTGCGCCCGTCATACGCAGCCACTGCACCCAGCAAACGCAACCACTGTGCCCGTCATACGCAACCACTGTGCCCGTCATACGCAACCACTGTGCCCGTCATATGCAACCACTGTGCCCAGCAAACGCAACCACTGTGCCCAGCAAACGCAGCCACTGTGCCCAGCAAACGCAACCACTGTGCCCGTCATACGCAACCACTGTGCCCAGCAAACGCAACCACTGTGCCCGTCATACGCAGCCACTGTGCCCAGCAAACGCAACCACTGTGCCCGTCATACGCAGCCACTGTGCCCGTCATACGCAACCACTGTGCCTGTCATACGCAACCACTGTGCCCAGCAAACGCAACCACTGTGCCCGTCATACGCAGCCACTGCACCCAGCAAACGCAAACACTGTGCCCGTCATACGCAACCACTGTGCCCGTCATACGCAGCCACTGTGCCCAGCAAACGCAACCACTGTGCCTGTCATACGCAACCACTGTGCCCAGCAAACGCAACCACTGTGCCCGTCATACGCAGCCACTGTGCCCAGCAAACGCAACCACTGTGCCCGTCATACGCAGCCACTGTGCCCGTCATACGCAACCACTGGACCCCCCCCCCCCCAAGACAGAGACCCCTTCTCCCCCCTGAGGACAGGGAAACCTTCCCCCCCCTGGGGACAGGGACCCCTTCTCTCCTGGGGACAGAGACCCCTTCTCCCATGGAAACAGGGACCTTCTGGGCCACTCACCTGGGAACAGGAACTCCTCCTCTCCTGGGGACAGGGACCTACTTCTCCCCTGGGGACAGGGACCCCCTTCTCACTCTGGGGCAGGGATCCTATCTCACCTGGGGGCAGGAACTCCCTCTCACCTGAGGGCAGGAACTCCATCTCCCCTGGCAACGGGGACTTCATCTCACCTAGGGACCCCATCTTTCCTAGGGATCAGGACCCCACCTCCCCTAAGAACAGGAACCTGATCACCCTGTGTGTGCCAAACTCACTGCCCTGCCTGCCATGTGTCCTGTGTGAGGGCCCTTCTGTGACAGCTCTTATCAGGACTTAATCCCACTGTGTAATCCCCCTACATGACTGACCCCTCTGTGTGCACCCCTTACATGGGGAACCCCTCTGTTTGCTAGCCCTAAATGTCTGCATACTCTGACCACCACCTGTACCATTTCCACATCCTCTGACTGCCTCCTGTATCCTGTCCGCCATCCTCTGACCACCTCCTCTATCCTGTGCACATGTTCTGACCACCTATTGACTGCAGCCTCTAACCACCTCCTGTATCCTGTCCGCAGCCTCTAACCTGTCTGCAATCTATGACTATCTCTTGTCTTTTATTGTGTCTGCAGTCTCTTAGGGAGAGTCTGGAGAGGAATCAAGAGTGAGAGCGTCGCCGGGATTGGGATTACGGGAGGAGTCAGACGTGTATGGACTGTGGAGAACAGACTATAGAATAAAACCAGAGCCACCAACCAGGAGCCATCTAACTGAGACCTGCACGCTGCACCGGAGAGGAGGTCAGTGACAGCGCCATCAGGTCAGTCTGAGGGGGGGGGTCACTGATGTAAGGGGGGAGTGAATGCAATTATGTAAGGGGGCACTGATATAAAGGTTTTCCCTTATATCAGTAACACCCCCCCCCTTACCTTAGTGTATTCACTCTGCGGAAGGTGGTCTCTGTTAACCAGAGTCCCCCTTCCCCCCACATCACATTTTCCGTCATTCCCCTTTACATCAGAGTCGTCAGGATTCCCCCTTACAGTGCAAGGGAACACAGATGTAAAGGAAAATGCTGCAGAGCATAATCTAAGGAAAAACTCTGATGTAAGGGGTGCTCTGGTCACCAGAGACCACCTTATATCAGAGTCCACTGCATTCCCATTTACATCAGAGTTCCCACTTACATCAGGGTCTGCAGCATTGCCCTTTACATCAGTGTTCCCCTTTACATCAGGGTTCGCAGAGTTCCCCCTGTAAGATTAGAAGGGATGGAGGCCTGGAGACATGTCCAGAGTACACAGAGGATACATGGGATAGATTAGAAAGGATGGAGGCCCGGAGACATGTCCAGAGTACACAGAGGATACATGGGATAGATTAGAAGGGATGGAGGCCCGGAGACATGTCCAGAGTACACAGAGGATACATGGGATAGATTAGAAGGGATGGAGGCCCGGAGACATGTCCAGAGTACACAGAGGATACATGGGATAGATTAGAAGGGATGGAGGCCCGGAGACATGTCCAGAGAACACAGAGAATACATGGGATAGATTAGAAGGGATGGATGTCCAGGGAAAATAGAGGAGGCCTCCATCCCTTCTAATCTATCCCATGTATCCTCTGTGTTCTCTGGACATGTCTCTGGGCCTCCATCCCTTCTAATCTATCCCATGTATCCTCTGTGTACTCTGGACATGTCTCCGGGCCTCCATCCCTTCTAATCTATCCCATGTATCCTCTGTGTACTCTGGACATGTCTCTGAGCCTCCATCCCTTCTAATCTATCCCATGTATCCTCTGTGTTCTCTGGACATGTCTCCAGGCCTCCATCCCTTCTAATCTTACAGGGGGAACTCTGCCAACCCTGATGTAAAGGGGAACACTGATGTAAAGGGCAATGCTGCACACCCTGATGTAAGTGGGAATTCTGATGTAAATAGGAATGCAGTGGACTCTGATATAAGGTGCTCTCTGGTGACCAGAGCACCCCTTACATCAGAGTTCCTCCTTAGATTATGCTCTGCAGCATTTTCCTTTACATCTGTGTTCCCTTGCACTGTAAGGGGGAAGCCTGCTGACTCTGATGTAAAGGGGAATGCCGGGAAATGTGATGTGGCGGGGGGACTCTGGTGACCAGAGACCACCTTCCGCAGAGTGAATACACTAAGGTAAGGGGGGGGGGTGTTACTGATATAAGGGAAAACCTTTATATCAGTGCCCCCTTACATAATTGCATTCACTCCCCCCTTACATCAGTGACGCCCCCCCCCCCCTCAGACTGGCCTGACGGCGCTGTCACTGACCTCCTCTCTGGTGCAGCGTGCAGGTCTCAGTTAGATGGCTCCTGGTTGGTGGCTCTGGTTTTATTCTATAGTCTGTTCTCCACAGTCCATACCCGTCTGACTCCTCCCGTAATCCCAATCCCGGCGACGCTCTCACTCTTGATTCCTCTCCAGACTCTCCCTAAGAGACTGCAGACACCATAAAAGACAAGAGATAGTCAGAGATTGCAGACAGGATACAAGAGATGGTTAGAGGCTGCGGACAGGATACAGGAGGTGGTTAGAACATGTGTACAGGATATAGGAGGCAGTCAGAGGATGTGGAAATGGTACAGGTTGTGGTCAGAGTATGCAGACATGTATGGGTAGCAAACAGAGGGGTTCCCCGTGTAAGGGGTGCACACAGAGGGGTCAGTCATGTAGGGGGATCACAAAGTGGGATGAAGTTCTGATAAGAACTGTCACAGGAGGGCCCTCACACAGGACACATGGCAGGCAGGGCAGTGAGGTTGGCACACACAGGGTGATCAGGTCCCTGTTCTTACGGGGGGGGGATGGGGTCCCGATCCCCAGGGAAGATGGGGGTCCCTGTCCCCAGGAGAGAAGGTAGTCCCTGTCCCCAGGAGAGAAGGGAGTCCCTGTTCTCAGGGGGGAGAAGGTTTTCATGTCCTCGGGGGGGGGGTCCTTGTTCTCAGAGGGGGGAGAGGGTCCCTGTCCTCAGAGGGGGTCCCTGTCCTCGGGGGGGGGTCCCTGTCCTCAGGCAAGATGGAGTGGGATATGGGATGATCTCACTCACCATGACCAAGTTTGCAGGTCCCTCGTCTATGGTGGTCTGGGCTCCCTCCAGCAGCACATATGCGCGAGCAGCATATCCCGAAGGAGCACGGCTACGGCTTAACATCACACTTTTCAAAAGATCAAAGAGTACGCAGTGGCGGTGCTTCCATAAGGGGAGCATGGGTGCTGCCCCCTCTCTCCTGGCACCACTCTATCACCATAGATAGAATCATGCATTGCATGAATCTATCTATGGTCACTGCTGACACCCCCTATTCAGGTGTCCGGCCCCTTTTCGGGCGCCGGGCACCTGAATTACATCGGCGGGGGTGTTTTTTGGAAGCACCTGATTAGAGCCATAGGCTCTAATAGGCGCCCAAAAAGGTGAACAGCGGGCGCCATGCTGGGCGTTCTCTGTTCACTCAGCGTTGTGTTAGCAAAGCAAAGGAATTCGCTTTGCTAACACTAATCCGCCTCTTAGCCAATCAGGTGCTCGAGTCTGTTACCGGTCCCCTGATTGGCTGAAACGTCAGGCGCTGTGATTGGATGCCTGAGAGAGGACGGAAGAAGACATGGAGGACGTGCAGGACACCGCCGCTGACCCGCTGCGAGACAGGTAAGTGTCGGGCAGCATTTGATGGGGCACATTAGTGGTAATTGATGGGCACACTGGCAGCATTTGATGGGGCACAGTAGCGGCAATTGATGGGGCACACTGACAGCAATTGATGGGTACAGTAGCTGCGTTTGATAGCACAGTGGCGTCAATAGTGGGTGTGTTTGATGGGCACAGTGGCTGGGTTTGATGGGCACAGTGGCAGCGGTTGATAGGCACAGTGGCTGCGTTTGATGGGTGCAGTGGCTGCGTTTGCTGGGCACAGTGGTTGCGTTTGATGGGCACAGTGGTTGCGTTTGCTGGGTGCAGTGGCTGCGTTTGCTGGGCACAGTGGCTGCATTTGACGGGCGCAGTGGTTGCGTTTGACGGGCACAGTGGTTGCGTTTGCTGGGTGCAGTGGTTGCGTTTGCTGGGTGCAGTGGTTACATTTTCTGGGTGCAGTGGTTGTGTTTGCTGGGCGCAGTGGTTGCGTTTGCTGGGTGCAGTGGTTGCGTTTGCTGGGCGCAGTGGTTGCGTTTGCTGGGCGCAGTGGCTGCGTATGACGGGCGCAGTGGTTGCGTTTGACGGGCACAGTGGTTGCGTTTGCTGGGTGCAGTGGTTGCGTTTGCTGGGTGCAGTGGTTCTGTTTGCTGGGTGCAGTGGTTGCGTTTGCTGGGTGCAGTGGTTGCGTTTGCTGGGTGCAGTGGTTGCGTTTGCTGGGCGCAGTGGTTGCGTTTGCTGGGCGCAGTGGTTGCGTTTGCTGGGTGCAGTGGCTGCGTATGACGGGCACAGTGGTTGCGTTTGCTGGGTGCAGTGGTTGCGTTTGCTGGGCGCAGTGGTTGCGTTTGCTGGGTGCAGTGGTTGCGTTTGCTGGTCGCAGTGGTTGCGTTTGCTGGGCGCAGTGGCTGCGTATGACGGGCGCAGTGGTTGCGTTTGACGGGCACAGTGGTTGCGTTTGCTGGGTGCAGTGGTTGCGTTTGCTGGGTGCAGTGGTTGTGTTTGCTGGGTGCAGTGGTTGCGTTTGCTGGGTGCAGTGGTTGTGTTTGCTGGGTGCAGTGGTTGCGTTTGCTGGGTGCAGTGGTTGCGTTTGCTGGGTGCAGTGGTTGCGTTTGCTGGGTGCAGTGGTTGCGTTTGCTGGGCGCAGTGGTTGCGTTTGCTGGGTGCAGTGGCTGCGTATGACGGGCACAGTGGTTGCGTTTGCTGGGTGCAGTGGTTGCGTTTGCTGGGTGCAGTGGTTGCGTTTGCTGGGCGCAGTGGCTGCGTATGACGGGCGCAGTGGTTGCGTTTGACGGGCACAGTGGTTGCGTTTGCTGGGCGCAGTGGTTGCGTTTGCTGGGCGCAGTGGTTGCGTTTGCTGGGTGCAGTGGTTGCGTTTGCTGGGCGCAGTGGTTGCCTTTGCTGGGCGCAGTGGCTGCGTATGACGGGCGCAGTGGTTGCGTTTGACGGGCACAGTGGTTGCGTTTGCTGGGTGCAGTGGTTGCATTTGCTGGGTGCAGTGGTTGTGTTTGCTGGGTGCAGTGGTTGCGTTTGCTGGGTGCAGTGGTTGCGTTTGCTGGGTGCAGTGGTTGCGTTTGCTGGGCGCAGTGGTTGCGTTTGCTGGGTGCAGTGGCTGCGTATGACGGGCACAGTGGTTGCGTTTGCTGGGTGCAGTGGTTGCGTTTGCTGGGCGCAGTGGTTGCGTTTGCTGGGCGCAGTGGCTGCGTATGACGGGCGCAGTGGTTGCGTTTGACGGGCACAGTGGTTGCGTTTGCTGGGTGCAGTGGTTGCGTTTGCTGGGTGCAGTGGTTGTGTTTGCTGGGTGCAGTGGTTGCGTTTGCTGGGTGCAGTGGTTGTGTTTGCTGGGTGCAGTGGTTGCGTTTGCTGGGTGCAGTGGTTGCGTTTGCTGGGTGCAGTGGTTGCGTTTGCTGGGTGCAGTGGTTGCGTTTGCTGGGCGCAGTGGTTGCGTTTGCTGGGTGCAGTGGCTGCGTATGACGGGCACAGTGGTTGCGTTTGCTGGGTGCAGTGGTTGCGTTTGCTGGGTGCAGTGGTTGCGTTTGCTGGGCGCAGTGGCTGCGTATGACGGGCGCAGTGGTTGCGTTTGACGGGCACAGTGGTTGCGTTTGCTGGGCGCAGTGGTTGCGTTTGCTGGGCGCAGTGGTTGCGTTTGCTGGGTGCAGTGGTTGCGTTTGCTGGGCGCAGTGGTTGCCTTTGCTGGGCGCAGTGGCTGCGTATGACGGGCGCAGTGGTTGCGTTTGACGGGCACAGTGGTTGCGTTTGCTGGGTGCAGTGGTTGCATTTGCTGGGTGCAGTGGTTGTGTTTGCTGGGTGCAGTGGTTGCGTTTGCTGGGTGCAGTGGTTGCGTTTGCTGGGTGCAGTGGTTGCGTTTGCTGGGTGCAGTGGTTGCGTTTGCTGGGCGCAGTGGTTGCGTTTGCTGGGTGCAGTGGCTGCGTATGACGGGCACAGTGGTTGCGTTTGCTGGGTGCAGTGGTTGCGTTTGCTGGGCGCAGTGGTTGCGTTTGCTGGGCGCAGTGGCTGCGTATGACGGGCGCAGTGGTTGCGTTTGCTGGGCACAGTGGTTGCGTATGGCGGGCACAGTGTTTGCGTTTGCTGGGTGCAGTGGCTGCGTATGATGGGCACAGTGGTTGCGTTTGCTGGGTACAGTGGTTGCGTATGACGGGCACAGTGGTTGCATTTGCTGGGTGCAGTGGCTGCGTATGACGGGCACAGTGGTTGCGTTTGCTGGGCACAGTGGTTGTGTATGACGGGCACAGTGGTTGCGTTTGCTGGGCACAGTGGTTGCGTATGACGGGCACAGTGGTTGCGTTTGCTGGGTGCAGTGGCTGCGTATGACGGGCACAGTGGTTGCATTTGCTGGGCACAGTGGTTGCGTATGACGGGCACAGTGGTTGCGTATGACGGGCACAGTGTTTGCGTTTGCTGGGTGCAGTGGCTGCGTATGACGGGCACAGAGGCTGCGTATGACGGGCACAGTGGTTGCGTTTGCTGGGTGCAGTGAGGCAGCATATTTGATGGCAGAACAATGCACAGTACTGTACTTGGACTCAGTGCTATGCACGGGGGCCCGCCCCCCTTCAGTAGAGCAGGCTAGGGGCGGGGCTGGAGGCGGTGCAGCTCTATATTTTCTCTCGACCTCGGTCCCAATGATATACAAGCTGGGGGCGTGTTGGGGGCGGGTCTGGAGGCGGTGCTGGCGACGATGTTAAGCAATTCGCAACGCCTCCGCCCGCCCGCTCGAGTCTAGAATTTTTACGGACTAAACCGAGCGTCTGCGCATGCGCGGTATAGGTGCGGTGAAGCTGCGCACGCGCAGTCGAGGCCGCCATCAGCTGTGTTTTTGACGTAGCTGCACCGGAAGTGACGCGGTCGAGACCCTGTATAGGTCGAGACTTTTTTTACATCACCGGCATTCACTATATCTGGTCTCTCACAGTACACAGAACATGGAAATGCAATTATTTTAGTAAATATAAACTTCTAAATACTAGAGGTGCACGGAATGGAAATTTTGATGCCGAAACCGAAAATGCAGGATGCACTTGGCCGAAAACAGAAACTGAAGATTACAGTTTTTAAAAAATATTTTTATATATAATTGTATTGTATTCGACTTTTTAATTAATGTCATCAATTTATAAATAAATATAATTTTAGTTGTCGCACATTATTGCCACCTTTAGTGCAAGAAAAGCTCAAGAAAAATGTATCCCTTAAAATTCTATGTATGTCTGTACACTGGTCCGTTGGGCTTCCATTGTGGTGGTAAAAATCCAGCTTGGTGCATTTTTGGTCAGTTAAAAAAAATGCACGTCCCAGTTCAAATGCATTAAAAATGAAGCAAGAACGCTTCATTAACGCACCCGTGTTATGTTTTTGAGGTGGTTTTTGAGTCACATGACCTATGAAAAATACACCATAAGCACAGTAAATCATGGTAAAATCGTCCCAAAATTGGGGGGAAACTGCGGCAAAATCGCAGTGAATTCACAGGTGCGTTTTCGGTGCCATTATCGGCACTATTGGCCGAAATGTTTTGGTGGCCAAAAATTCGGTGCATCTCCACTAAATACCTTTTCTCATCCGCAGTATATAGCAGTCTTGTGACTTCTATTAGTGTTTGGTTAAAGCTTGTAGGCAGAGTTTTTATTCTACTCTGACTGTCCTATGAGGTTGCAGGACCCCCGATGCTCTATCTGGACAGTGCTGATTGGCCCTGTGCTAATCACATGCACCCTCCAAAGAAACAAAAAAACTCTCTAGCAATACACACCAAACTGAGCATGTGCAGAGTGACTCCAAAGGCTCTGTCTTACCAGAAGATGGATTGGTGACAGTGGAAAAATGGAAGGATCAGAGAAGACAGGATCAAGCATCTTTTTTACATAATGTGCAGGATTAACACCTTAGGTTTCACAGTGAGTATAACAAGCATGCTTTACTGCATATACAGACTGATTTTACTGTTGTGGGTTTAGTAACACTTTAAGGGCTAATTTACAGCAGATGCAGTCAAGAGCATTTTTAAACGTGGTTCAGATGAGCAAGAAAAATGTATATATTTTAATTAGCCTAGTTTACACCATTGCAGCGCTTTCATGTACAGTATGTTTTAAAAATAAAGTACAGCATGCTGCATTTTTTGCACATAAATGTACCATAACATACATGAATGCATCACAAATGTATGTAAAAAAAAAAAAAAAAAGAATCATAAAAAATGCCTAAAAAACGCACTATATACAGGCTGCAAATGCACTGAGAACACACCACAAATGCATTACAAATGCCTGTAAATGCACATGTGGTGCTGCAAAGTAAATGTGGGAAATGTGGTGTAAACGAGCCCATAGAAAGCTCTTTTGTACTGTAGGATGAATAGAAAAGCTTGGTTTACAGACAGCAAGGTCCTTCTCAGATAGGTGTGCAGCTGCCGTCTAGTGGTCAAATAAACTTTACACATCTTTTATGGATTGTGTAAAGGGCAGCAGAAGTCTTTATAGTATAAATAAGGATATAATATATGTAATAATAAGATTTATAGTATGAATATGTTTTTTTTTTTGATAGAGTGGAGAGGGATTAGAACACCTGTCAGGTTCTTATTGATCTCTGTATGCCCATTGGACACTGATTTTGAACATTCTATATTTACCTTCATTTGGGCAATAGATCCTTCTAGAACCTTATTCTTTTTTTAAGAGGTTTTGGTCCTGCCGCACTCTCCCTCTGTTATTCCCTACCAGTGAAATAAATTATGGTCAGTCCCTGCTTCAATATATACAAGTCGAAGTGTGCCAGTTTTGGGCGCAGGAGGAATCAGGATCAGGGCAGCCATTACAAATTTTGGGGCCCCTTACACAGCTTTAGGCAGGGCCCCCCTGGAGCAGAAAACCGGGAGGGGGGCCCTCCTCTCTCCTGCCGCAAGTTGCTAAAGTCAGACGAAAAAAAAACGGGGGGGTGGCGGGCCCCTGCCGCGTGCCCCTGGGGGCCATCGGGAAAAACTAAGTTTAGAAAGTGCTAGTGTCAGTAAATTGTAAACATTAATATATACAGTATATAATAGAGGGAGGACTGCCCCCCTTAGTAATTTGGCATGTAAAGGAGTTTCTCCATGACTCCCTTGTCACGTTGTCATGCTACCCTCATTTAGGGCTACTGTGCCTCTTGTATTTATTAGTTCCTTTTCTTTCTATGTGTCATAATGACCTCCTGTTTTGCGCTGTGGGGCGGCAATAAGTCTCAATGAAAGAACTTGTATTAAAATAATGCAAAAACAGTTCACAAATGACCTGGTAGGAAGTCAGCCCAACCGGGAACACTCACAGGTGTGTAGAGAAAGCAAGTTGCAGCCAAACTGACAGCGCCTGTTGAGAGGGGCAGAATACGGCCTGGTCGTCTTTGTGCCCAAATAGGATGTTGTTCACAGAGGTTGTGAACCCTACGCTTTCCCTTCTCATCAGGAACCCTTTCCTGCCACTAGTTTTGTCCCTAAGAGGTGGGTAACTTGTCTGTACTCTAACCACTCACAAAAATGCACACCAAGCTTGGGAGACATAGTATTAAATAGGCTCTGCCTGACCCAAGATGGCTGTTAGAGTCGCATGGTGTGGCAGCATTCAACTGGATAGCTTTCCCAGTGATCCAGGAAACCATAAAGGAACTATGTTCCTCTTGACTTACTCTCCAACTGCAGGGCCGCTGTGGAAGAGTGCCACCACCTGCAGTGGAAAAAGTAGATTGCACTTGCCTACATGTTGGTCACCCACTGAGGTGGTTCAGGGTAGGGAGGTCACGGGGCTCCTAGCTTAACCTATGTGTTGCTCCATGTCATGCACATTGGACCTAGGCTGAGAGAACATGCAGAGTGGCATACTCTATAAATCTAAGAGGACACTGAGATAATTCCAAGGAGTGAAGGAATGAATTGTGTGAAGTATCCTTTTATTTATGTGTAGCACACCCCCGTAGGAGCTGCTGGTTTAATTTTGGGCCTTGCACGTTACCTCAGTATTCGTTGTCTAGGGGAAGAAAGTCTGTAGAAACGCCAATGTCCACACAAGATTTAAAACCTTCTGTTGTTAGGTTTTATTTTCCTTTTGCATAAAACATATGAAGGGTGAAGGGAAGGGGTAGGTTCAGGCACACAGTACAGATCACTGGGGAAAACTCCTCAAGTATAAAGTTAGTCACCACTCTTCCTGGAGTGGGTATTGCTCACCCAGATAGGCCCCTCTCACCTGGCCTAGCAGCCGGAATGACGCACGAACAATGATCAGGACCAGTCTCTGCCACAGACTGGTTGTGCACAAATTTGGATAATCCGGGATCCTCTGCCACAGGACTTAACCCCCCGAACTTCCAGCCAAACAGTCCAGAGCCTTTAAGCCGACCCAGCAGACTGTGAGGTAAAATTTAACTGTGGTGCATCCTTCAATAGAATTACCAGGCCCTCCTCAAGACACCAGCCTTCCGCTCTGTCTTTTCCAGGACAGGTCCTCCCCTGGTTTCCTCCATTGAGTAGCTCCCTCCCTCAGAACGGACAGCACAGTATCACCTTCAAAGTGTAGGCCCCAGTCAGCATAACTGGGCCTACTTAATAAAGTTGCAGCCATGGGCCAACATGGTCCAGAGGCCAAGAACACACACACAGGAGGGCCGCAAGGGTAAAAGAGGACCCCACAAAATGGCGTCTGCCCCTTAAGTACCCTTCCCCAGCATGGTCAGCAGGTAGACCACGCCCACTGAACTGTTCCAGGGGAAGGTACCCAATGCACTCTGGCCTGTCAGTCTTCCACATTGGTCCGGGGTGATAACGCCACCTACAGGCAAACAGTGGGAAGTCTGCCCAACACAGCCATAGCCAGAGCAGAGGCTAATTTAGCATATATATATACAGAGCCTGAACCAACTACCAGCTCAGACACCCACTATATTTGACATAGCACCCAATCATTGGGAGCAGGGCGCTACATATGTTTACTTAAGGGCTCTACAAATCCCATCCATTCTGGGCTGTAAGATACATGTTGATGGCCATATAATATCTCTTTCTATTCACTGACTAGCTTTACATCACTACGATCTCCTCTCTGCAACAATGATCACATTAGCTTTTCCTCCATGCTGCTGCAATGCACACTTGTATTATCTCATTGTCCACATGTGGAGAATACTGCTACTGCTAAAAGAAGATGGGAGATGACACAAGTCAAAAGCTGCTTGATGCTAAAGCCTCGTACACACGGTCGGACTTCCATCTGACTTTTCCGTGGTTTTTTGTCCGAATGGAGTTGGTTGGGAACACCCATAGCATACACACGCTTGGACTTTTCTGCAAACTTTCTTAAAACTTCTTACAACATTGCGTGTTTTTTCTGCTCTTTTCTGCTCTTTACTGCCACCCTTTGATCAACTTCTGCTATTGTTGGTTGATTTTAACATTTGTTGTTTTGTCCATCGGACTAAAGTCCGATGGTTATCTGTACACACGTTCGGACTTTGTTGGGCAAAAGTTTGTCCGTTTGCAGACCCAACTTTTGTCCGATGAAACCCAAAACCAAACGAAAAAAGTTTGTCTGATGGAGCATACACACGGTCGGATTGTTGGTCCAACTTGCTTAAAACGAAGTTTGTTGGACAAAAGTCCGACCGTGTGTACGGGGCTTTAGGCTGGAGGTTGGAAGTGAACTTCTGACCAGGGCTGGAAAATTAAGGATTTGGAAAAGACTTGTGCAGATGATTGTTTTGTACAATTTCTCAAGTGATTATCAATAAATTAGTACTAAATGAGTTAGGGAGTGACCACCACTTTACTAGCACTAGAGAATGACCAAAATCATAACATCACTAGAAGCTACCATCACTTTATTATTATTAGATTCAAGAAATTTCCACCCCTAGATCACTACTGTAGAAAGGAATTCAGCAATGTTATATCACCAGCAGTCAGTTAATGATCATTACAACAGCCATTGATGCATATTTAAAATTAAACACATTTTAGAATACAAAAATAAATTATGAAAGAGAGCACCCATCATCACTTCACAATTTACCTTCCCAGCATGCCAGTGGAACAGAAAGGGTAACATCAAGCCTTTGGTCTTCACATCTTCATTTGCGTGTTGAGCAGTAGTATCCTCCTCTCTGTTAGGAATCGCTTTTTTCTTATTTATGTAAGTAAAATTGTTGAACTAAAAGTGAACAAAATGCTAGAAGTTACTTTACAAACCAGTTTTGTATGTGATACATTATGACCTGTAATACATTTTTTTTTAGATAGTTTTGTTACAGCATCTCCCTGCCAAAAGCTGCCATTTTTCATTGGTGCACATTAATGCACATATTTGAGAAGCCATTATCTAAGATTACTGCCTTTTTCTGTCCTAGGGACATTACTAGCACTGTTTCTTATGAATTGGTAGCATTTTCCAGAATGAAAGGCTTAGCGGACAGAAAGAGGTCAGTGCAAAGCTTGTCAATCAATGCATCAATCCAGACACATTACTGTTTTCTGTAATCATCTGCCTAGCAGAGGCGAGAAAGGAAATGACTTTTTCTAGCTAACATATGGCAGCTGTAACTGTAAGGATTGTTCTGTAATGATAACACTGTAAAATAAATGTGTAGTGGATGTGCATATACAGTATTTCATTTTGACCTGTGCGTTACCCAAGTCAAATGGGAGTGCCCTCTATTATCCTAATGGTCTTACAGGAGATCTAAAGCAAGGTAGCAATGACCATCCACAATGATCATGAAGTGGGTCAACTTGCCATTTTGGCTAACAGAGAATACATGCTTCAAGCCCAACTCTGCAAAAAATGTAAAATTATCCCTTACAGTAGGGGTACGTCTGCACTGCAAAGGTTGATAGCTCCCTTTGTCTACGACAGAGGAGAAACAGTTTTACTTACCTGATCCCCCCACTTCCTCAGCAGATGATGCTCCCCCACGCTTTGGAGGTGGACAGTTCTTCTGCATCAACACATCCATTGCAGAGCTATGGACCCTGCCTTGATGATATCAGGAACCTAGACTGCTGGATCGAGCAGGTACTGATCTAGCTGCGAGGAGGAGCAGGGGATCATTAAAGTAAATCTTCTTTTTATTGTTACCCTAGATGAAAACAAGTGATTCTAAAGGCTGAAGTTTCTTTACCTTCATGCAATCTTTGCAGCTCCCCCTCAGACTCCCATATTACATGCCTAAGACCAATCTTGATCCAGCCATGTGTACAAGAGCAGTGGCTCTCCCAGGTCTCTCCCTCCTCGTTGGTTGAGATGAAGCAGCAGGAGCTATTGGCTCCCTCTGCTGTCAATCACAGACAGTGAGGAGGGAGCAGGGGGCGGGGCTGAACTGCGTAATTTGGGTCTTATGAACACAGGAAGCGGGGCTCGGGAGCGAGCAAGACACTTGGCATTGGGGAGGGGCCAAGAGCACCAATGGGGGACCTGAGAAGAGGAGGATCGGGGCTGCTCTGTTCAAAACCATTGCACAGAGCAAGTAAGTATGATATATTTGTTTGATTTATTTTTTTACTTCTGCACGTAAAATCTTTTTTTATTTTTTTTATCTGTTAACTGGCATTAGCCAAGTGTGTATATATATTATATAATCCTATGCCTCTCAGTTTGGTGAACGCTGTTTTTGATATCTAGTCATAGCATTTCAGGATCAGGCCTATACGTCCATGGTAAGTGTCACTTGCATATTTTCGGTCACGTTTGATGCGATTATCTATATGGCTACTCCTTGACCCTGTTTATATCTCCAGATATTTCTTCTCATTGACGGGTCATGCCACAGTGTACGGAAGTATATACTGTATTTACTGGCGTATAATACTCACTTTTTTACCCTGAAAATAGAGGGTAAACTATGCCTGCGTGTTATACGCAGGGGGCTGTGTAAAGTTTTTTTCCTGAAACTTCCCTCTTAAAGTTAGGGTGCGTGTTATACGCCTGTTCGTGTTATACGCCGATAAATACAGTATTTCCATTATGGCCTTAGACCCTGGTTTTGATATGCGGTTGGTCTAGTCACTACTATATAGTAGGTGAGAACTATTTCCAGCACTTTTTTGGTCTCAAGGGACCTTATATGTTTGCATGACTTCTTTGCAATATTTAGAAAATCTTATCTATATCAATTCCTGTTTATTCCAGATATATATGTCTGAACCTGGTTCCATATTGGCTTACAGATTTCTTGCACTTTATTTACCGAGTTCTTTACAAACAACCTGTAGCGGGTAGGTACTTTTCTATATGTTTAAAACTGGCAGAGACACCAGTGATGTATAGTTCCCTGCGGCCCAGCAGGTGGCGCTGTCCCTGTGGGCTGGGGTTGAACCATCTGTTCAACCCCAGGGGCCTTATTTACAGGGAAGGTGGTTCATACACTACAAGGTCGGGGGCAGAGACCGTTACTTTCAGGCCTGTGGCAGGGGCTACAACAGTTCACCCGGTAGGTGGCAGCTACCAATTCACGGTCGGTGGCAGAGACTGTGCGCCAAGCCTATTCGCACGCAAGAAAAAGGAATAGGAGAGTTCATTGTGCCTGGGCCTACTCGTATCCACACCCCCTGTCTGTCTGTTGAGGGAGTCCAACTGATTGTGTTCATTCTGACATTGGAAAATAAAGGAGTGTTGGACTTTTTATTGGTGTGGGGCTCATTTACTGGCAGACACTGTTCCACAGAAGAAGCGGAGGCTCCAAACACCGAACACCGACCCGAAGGTAAAGAAACTTTGCTCACACCACACAAACATCTGCGGTGAAAGCTTGGCGTGGTGACCCCGCACTCTCTCCTCCAAGGTACCCCTAGACAAAAGCCAGAGAGAAAGAAACCGGAGCAAAAGAGAGAGAGTGGGGGGGGGGGGCGCTACAAACCTTTTATGCATTTGCATCGTTTTGTTACACCCGAAATTATAGATCTTTGAATGTCTGTTCAGTTTTGTGAAATCTCCCATATCCTTGGACTTAGACTTACCAGGCAAGCATGTGTGTTTTTGTATACGGTCTATGTGCTGTTGTTTAGCTCTCTTGGATATGTATTTAAATAATTACTGTTGTGCCTATACTAATATATAATGTATGTAATACTTATACACAATTCCTTGTTTCTGTTTTTAAATATACAAGCACCTACTCAGTATTTGTCCTAAGGAAGCTAATATCTAGTGAAACGCGTCGACGAGCAAGTGTGAAGGTGTTATTGGATCACATTCTTCTACTTGATACAATAGAAGATATTTGTATACCTAGATCCAACCTTCATAACTGCATTATTGGGTAACTGGTAACCTGTGTCCATATGGGATGTTGATTGTAGGTTTTTCATGTTTTTTAATTATGTTGTAATAAAAATAGGATTTTTGTACTCCCAGTAAAATCTGTATCTCTGACGTCCATGGACTGACACAGCCTCTCTTACACTTTACACGTGGGTTATGGCCCTGCTTGCAGGAGAAGACCTAGGCAGAATGTGAAATGTTATACATACATTCTAAAAAGCCAGAGCTGAACAGCCCCGCCCAGGGGGGCGGTCCCTCCGGACATAACTCTCCCACTGCAGTCAGCAGACCTCAGTTCGTAACAAAGCAGTACAAACCTTGAAAAGAAGGGTGGGTGCTGTGTCAGTCCATGGACGTCAGAGAAACGGATTTTACGGTGAGTACAAAAATACTATTTTCTCTTATCGTCCATGGACTGATACAGCCTCTCTTACACTTTACACGTGGGATGTCCCAAAGCAGTGTCAAGAGGGATGGGAGCAGTATAAATGGAAAACCAAAGACTTCACTCCAAACAAGGCAGAGCTCCTAAATGGAGGAGTTATAACATTAAACAGCGGCCTGCAACACCTTCCGGCCGAAGGAAGCATCCGAAGATGTAGTCACATCAACCTCATAGAACGTAGAAGAGGTAAGAACGGATGACCAGGTTGCCGCCTTGCACACTTGTGCAACCGACACTTGATGCCGGAAAACCCAGGAAGCACCAATTGCCCTGGTGGAATGCGCCGTAACCGGAAGGGGAGGCACCCGCCCCTTGAGGGCATAGGCCTGTATAAGTGTCTGTCTGATCCACCTAGAAATGGTGGCAGATGAAACCGCTTGGCCCTGTGTTGGACCAGAGACAGACACATACAGTGAGTCATACTTCCGAATAGAAGCAGTAGTAGACAGGTACACCCGCAAGGCACGTACCACATTCAATGTGTGAAGCGCAAACCCTCTGGGATGCGATGGGTGAGGACACAAGGACGGGAGGACAATGTCCTCATTTAGGTGAAAGGCTGAGACCACCTTTGGTAAAAAAGAAGGTCGCGGACGCAACACCGCCGTATCCATATGGATGACCAAATAGGGCGACTTGCAGGACAAGGCCGCCAACTCGGACACCCGTCTAACAGAAGTAATGGCCACTAAGAAGGCCACCTTCTGAGACAAGGTCAAGAGGGGAATATCTCTTATATTTTCTTTTTTTTATATCAATAGATTTTTATTAGGTTTTAAAGGTAAACAAAGGGTGAACAATACATTCCACATGTGGAACGAATACATGTTGATACATTTGAATATACAGATAGGAGTCATATAAAATGCCTTATCTTGGTATAAACACATACAATAAACACGAGGCTAAGGGAATCCCCTCCTCTCCCCAGACACCCCCATGGGAACTATCTGTGGTCCGGAGAGAGAGGCAACCCCCCCGCCCCCCACTTGCACAGTACCAGACTATGTGAAGAAGGTATGAGATCAAACTCTTCTATCTTATCGGAAATTATATTCACCGAGAATATAGGTTCTAACATAAAAGAAATTAATATAAGAACAAAAAGTGAGCTTTCAGAGTAACCAGAAGAAAAGAAAAAAGAACATCAACCTAGGTTTTATTATCTTTACTTTTACTGTTACCATTACCATTGTAATCACCATCCCCACCATCGCCGCCTCCCCTCGGATCAGCCTATAAAGGTTTAAGTGTCAGTTTTATTATCAGTTTTATTAAGGTTGACCCCCTTATATATGACTGCTAATCTGGTTTTATTATGATTTGTAGTCTTTATACCAGTCTATCCATGGTTGCCAACTAGAGAGAAACTGCATAGTCCGCCCCCCAATGGAGGCTAACATTCGTTCATAAGTGAAATGTACGGACAACGTGCGAATTGCCTCCTGAACCTCTGGAGGTTCTGGAGATTTCCACGCTCTAAGTATAACTAGCTTGGCCGCTAGAAATAGATGTGTGGTGAATTTCCTGTGTACCGGTGGTAAGTTTTCGATCCACAAGTTTAAAAGAGCTAGGGAAGGCGAATATGGCATAGATAGACCCGTGACTTGATAGTGGATCTTGAAAATGCCAGACCAAAATCCCGCTAATTTGCTACATGCCCATAGTATATGGAAGATAGTTCCTAGTTGTGCACAATTCCTCCAACAATCAGAAGATGTGGAGGAATCAAATTTGGCTACCCTATTCGGGGTCAGGTACCACCTCTGTGTTACTTTGTGGGATAATTCCCATAGGTTTATACATTTAGTTGCTGCGTAGATTTGTTGTAATGCTTTATGCCATTGTGTTTCTGAAAATGATTCTTGGATATCTGCCTCCCAAGCTTTCATAGAATTCGTTTTTATGAATATGGACTTGTCATATAGGAAGTTATAAAATAATGATATACCGCCTTTATGGTTTTCTTTAGATGCTAGATGGATATTAATTTTCCAAAATAAATTGTACTTCTTAATATTCTTGTTTTTAAGGTACGATTTCACTCGGAGGTAATTAAACTGCTCCGAATTTGATAGTCCATATTCTGATTGCAACTCAGCAAATGTTTTAAGGAGGTTGTTTCTGTATAGATCTGAGATCTGCACGATTCCTTGTCACAGCCATCTGTTTAAGGTCAGGTCAGGCATTATCAAGTCTAGAGTAGAAATGGGTATAAGTAGAGGAGAAGTAGGGGTAGAAAGGGATTTGTGTGTTACTAATGTTTTCCAGGAATTCAGGGACACTATCATGGGAGGAGAAAGGTTTTTGGATTTGGATTTAATATGAGGGTACGCTAAGAGATAGTTAAATAGATTTCCACCGGGTATTAAAGTTTCTTCAATGTGTCCCCACAGTGGTGTGGGTTGATTGGGGAACCAGCCTTTAATCTGTGCGAGAGTCGCAGCGGCATGATAATCTGCAAAGACCGGTACACCCAGGCCACCAGCCTGTTTCGTTTTTTTTAGTTTGGAAAAGGCGCTCCTGGCCCTTTTACCCTCCCAAAGATATTTAGCTAGAAGAGACTGAAGGGTTTTAAAAAAGTATTGAGGTATGGGAATGGGTACTGTGCGATAAATGTAGAGAATTTGTGGCAATATTTGCATTTTGAAAGCTGCCAATCTACCCGACCAAGATAGAACATGTTTGCTTAGTGACTTTAGGTTGTCTGCGAGTTTCTTTTCAAGAGGGAGATAGTTGGCCTGAAATAATTGTCTAGTTTGGGAGGTCAATTTAATGCCCAGGTATGTGATTTCATGTGCACACCAGACATAGGGAAATTTGGTTTGTATGATCAGCTTATCTTTTGGGGATACTCCTAGATCAAGGATGAATGACTTCGATTCATTCACTTTATAGTATGACACTTTTCCATACTCCTGAAGCGTGTGGTATACATGATCTAGGGAAGACAGCGGGTCAGTGAGCATCAGTATTACATCATCCGCAAAAAGACTTATGACATGCTTACAGGATTTAATTGTAAAACCTTGAATATCAGGGGATTGTCGAATACTGGCGGCTAACGGTTCCATAAGTATATTGAAAATAAGAGGGGACAGTGGACATCCCTGACGGGTCCCGTTAGTGATTTTGAAAGGCTTAGACAGCATGCCAGACGTGTACACCCGAGCTGATGGAGAAGTATACAAAGCTAATATTGCTGAGAGCAGGTGTCCTGAGAAACCAAATTTTTCCAAAGTTTTTGTAAGATACAACCAGTGTACCCTATCAAACGCCTTCTCTGCATCTAAAGCCAGAAGCAGAGAAGGCGTTTTCCCCCATCTGGCGATATGCACAACATTTATTAAACGTCTAGTAGCATCCGACGTCTGCCTACCCTTAGTGAAGCCAGATTGGCCAGGGTCAATGAGAGTAGGTAAGATGTCCACCAATCTTACTGCTATAATTTTAGCATACAATTTTACATCATTGTTGAGCAAGGATATAGGTCTAAAATTTTTAGGTGCATCTGGATCCTTGCCCGGTTTAGGTAACGTTACAATTAAGGCCTCTAACATTTCTGGCGGAAAAGAAGCCGAGGCAGCAGCAGCATCAAACACTCTGAGGAGGTATGGCCCAAGAATAGGTTTAAACTGTTTATAGTACTCCCCTGTGAGACCACCTGGACCAGGGGATTTATTATTCGGGAGATTCTCTATAGTTTTGAGCAATTCTACTAAGGAAAAAGGAGCGTTTAGCTCCTGGAGTTGTGAGGGGGAAAGTTGGGGCAGATGAATATTTTGTAGAAAATTTTCTATATCTGAGAGGGAGGGTTGTGCCGTTAGGCTATCCTGGTTCAGGTTGTATAAGGCCCCATAATAATCACTAAAGGCATCTGCAATTTTCTGGGGATCATACACCTTTTGAGAAAATTTAGGGCTAATAATATGTGGTATTTTAGTCTTAAAGCGCTGGCCTTGTAGTCTACGGGCCAGGTTTTTCCCGGCCTTATTACCTGTAGAATAAAAGGACATCTTCAATTTTTTCTCTGCTTTTTCGAAGGATTGGAGTAAAGCGAGTCTGAGGTCGTGCCTCAGTGAAGTAAGTTGTGCACTCAATATGGGGGTAGGATTAAGTTTATTTTGGGCTTCTAATAATTCTATATCTGTGAGTAGAGTATTGAGTTGCTGCTGCCTCTGCCTCTTGATTCTAGTGCCCTGCTGGATAAACACACCCCTGATATATGCCTTGTGGGCGTTCCACAGCACAAATAGATCATTTGTGGACGGGGAGTTGATCTGAAAGTAATCAAGCAAGCGGTCCTCCAGAATTTTTTTGGTTTCCTTGTTTTGGATGATGTGGGAATTAGAGCGCCAAATAAAGGCACTGTTGGAAGGATAAGTGTCTCCTAGTGTCAATAACACAGGAGCATGGTCTGACCATGATATGCTATTCAGTGTGATCTGAGATACTTTCTGGAGTAACCACTTGTCCATCAGAAACAGATCAATCCTTGTATACGTGCAGTGCCTGTGGGAAAAGAACGTGAAATCTCTTTCGTTGGCATGGGTACAACGCCATGCATCATATAACTCTTGTCTTTGTAAAAAGGACTGCAAAGACAGTGTCCTTTTAGAGGGTTTAGATGTAGAGTCTATTTGAGGGTCAGGAGTTACGTTAAAGTCTCCACAGAGTATAAGAGATCCTTGTTGTATTTTCCGTATCTTTTTCATCAGGACATTCAGGAATTTAATTTGGTGTTTATTTGGAACATAGACGTTCACCAGAGTATATCGTGTAGCGTTTACGTCACACACTAGAATGACATAACGACCTGATGGGTCACAGATGTCCTTAAGTAATTGAAAAGAAATTGAGTCCCTAATTGCAATCATGACTCCCCGTTGTTTGGCTGTCATATTTGAGAAGAAGTAGTGTTGGAAGCCTTTATGGGTGCATCTAGGCGGTGCGCTTTGGTGAAAATGCGTTTCTTGAACGCATATTATGTCACAATGAGAAGTATCTGCTTCTTTCCAGAGGGATGCCCTTTTGGCTGGGTGGTTTAAGCCATGTGCATTTATAGAAAGGATTTTAACTGGCATTACAGAGTTTAAGTGGAATACTGAAATTTACACATGTTGCATACTCACATAGCTGCCAGGAGGCTGTCCGAGGGATGCATGTATTCCTAGGTTCTTCAAAACAGAGTCTCATTTCTGGTAACATAAGCAATGTCTGAAAAGAAATTCGGTATAGAAAAAAGAAAACAAACAACAAAAAGTTTAAAAGGAGGGTATTACACCCAGGTGCAGAAATTCTGCTCAGGTAAATGGGAGCGCAGGTTACAGGATAGAGCTCCAAAGGGCGAGGCCCATTAATAGGGCAACAAATGAATATAGCAGGGCCCTGCAGATATCACTGACGCCTCAGGAGTTTGAAGCATGTTGCCATTCTGGAGGAATCCTCTTAGGGCTTGTATCATTAGATGTTGAAGGAGGTTCCTCTGGGACAATCTTCCATTTCTGGAAAAGTTGGAAACCCTTAGTAGGAGAAGTAATTACATGTGTAGAACCTTCTCTAGTTATGATTAGTTTGGTCGGGTAGCCCCATCTGTAAGTGATGGCATGGTTTCTCAATGCCTTAGTAATATTATTGAGATTTTTGCGGAGTTGCAAAGTGTGCTGCGACAGATCAGTATAAAATTGCAGATCTGAGTAATCTGTGGTGCTGTGTTCCCCTTTACGGGTAATTTGCATCAGCCGCTCCTTGGTTTGGTAGAAATGCATGCGAAACAACACATCTCTAGGGATGTGCTCCTTGATAAATGAGGGTTTTGGGAGACGATGGATTCTATCTATGGACAGTTCAATAGGAGGAAGATCCGGCATGAGGGTTGATAGCATTGCCGTAGCATACGAACGTAATTCAGAGGGTTGCACAGATTCTGGAATGCCTCTGACCTTGACATTATTCCTCCTGGCCCTGTCTTCCAAATCTGCTAATTTGGCTTTCATCCATGCGTGATCCTCCTCAACATTATCATGAGCGTCTACCAGATCATTAATTGTCGTAGCATACTCCTCCATTTTGGATTCGATATGATCCACTCTGTCCCCCACTGCATTAAGTTCTGAGCTAAACTTCCTCATGCATGTCATCATGTCAGCATGAATAGAGCTTTTCAGGGAGACAAGCATATCCTTTAGTGTAGTGTCTAGGACTGGTTGGTTTTGTGTGGGGAATGCCACTATGGAGTCAGGGAGTTCTCTTGTGTCTTCTTGTGAGTCAGCGTTAGATCTTACCTCACATTGCTGTGTCTCCTGTTCCTCCATTCTGGCTCTGGCTTTAGCCGGACTCCTAATGAGAGGTGAAGGAGTCTCTGAGGTTCCCCTCGTGCGTCGAGTGTTGCGATAAGCTGGGTCATCATGGGTGTTTGTGTATAAGTGCGCCGTCTTCGGGGTGGAGAAGGAGCCGGCACCATCTTGCCCACGAGGCTGTACATGCTGTGAGAAGTATGCCGTCAGTTTTCTGGGACGATGTTCCGCCTGGCGTCTCCTGGTCATGATGGCGAGGTGCCGGGGAGATGAACCGCCGTAGTGGGCTGCAAGTGCGGTGTCCTGCGTAGCTGTGAGCCGCTGTTTCTCTCGCCTTTCGCCGGAGCTCCGGAGTTACACCGCCATCACGGTGATGTCCAGACCACGCCCCCTATCTCTTATATTTTCAAAGGGACGTTCCTGGAGAACCGAGAGCACCAAATTCAGATCCCAAGGAGGGAGAGGAGGTTTAACAGGAGGGAGCACATGGCGAACCTCCTGCACAGGGTGCTAACCAAAAAAAGATCCGCTAGCGGTCGCTGAAAGAATACGGCCAAGGCCGAAATCTGACCTCTAAGGGTACTCAAAACAAGCTTTTGGGTCACACCACGCTGCAAGAACCGCAGGATTCTGGGGACGGTATACGTCCGTGGACGCCAGTCCAGCTCTTCGCACATAGCGATGTAAGCTTCCCAGGCGCAGTGATATATCTTTCTGGCGGAAGACTTCCGTGCCCTTAACATGGTCGAAATTACCGAATCCGAGAGACCTCGGTCTCTCAGCACCTGGCTTTCAATAGCTATGCCAGATGCATGAATCAATACATTTGGTAACTAAATTTTGCAACTAGAATCTTTGATGCTCCCTCAGATGGTGGAAGGAGTTGTAATGGGATGGGTATGTGCTGGTGGATCTGTGCTAATGGGTTTGCCACGGTGATCTGAACACTGTGTGTCAGATGGTTGAGAGGTACAAGGTAACTAAAGAGCTACTCAATCCCCAGTCCAAAAGTCCTCTGTCATATGGCAAGTAGGTGTAGCGGGCATTTAAATTTGGGGGGGAGCATCTGGGTTATTCAACCCAGATGTACCAATTGTTAGGGAATCTGAGAATCCCTTTTGTGGTTCTTGGAGGACTCTGGTGGTGCAAGGTTCCCTGTGGCCTGCAGGTGGCGTTGTCACCCTGGGCCGGAGTTGAACCTGCACCGCAAGACTGTTCCTTTTTGTCCTTTTCTGGCGCTGGTACAGCTGTGACGCAAAGAGAGAGAAGATAAAAGGGGCGGACGCCCTGACCTCAAGGTTCAGAGTTGGAGGACGCGGCCTTGAGACAGAAGGTCCCCCCTCATTGGCAACCGCCAAGGAACGTCCGCGATGAGACGTACCAGATCGGCGTACCAATGACGCCGAGGCCAATCCAGCTCAAAGAGGATCACCGGAATCCCTTCGGCCGCCACCCTGCGCAGCAGGCGAGGAAGCAGCTGCAGTGGAGGATAACATATATCAGGTGATAATGACCCCATGGAGCCACCAACGGATCCGAGGCATCCGCCCAAGGATCCCTGGACCTGGCCACAAACCTCGACACCTTGAGATTGAGTCGAGAGGCCAGCAGGTCCACATCCCCCATTGTCTACACCCGGAATGTAGATGGCCGACAGAGCCGGCACGCTTCTTTTGGCCCACCTTAGGATGCGGGCGACCTCTGAAGTTGCAGTTAAGCTCCGAGTCCCCCCTTGATGGTGGACATACGCCACCGCCGTGGCGTCTTCCGACTGGATCCAGAGGGAGCGATCCTGTAGTCTCTCCGACCACGAGGAGAGGCACAGTCTGATTGCCCGTATTTCCAGAACATCGCTCGGTAAACGGGCTTCGTCCGGAGTCCAAAGCCCTTGGGCTGACAGGACTCCCCAGACTCCACCCCAGCCCGTCAGGCTGGCGTCCGTCGTCATCACCGTCCACTGGATGGGAAGGAACGACTTCCCGAACCGAAGAGCCGGGGACCTCAACCACCACGCCAGGGATGCCCTAACTGGGTGGCTCATCTGGATCTGAAGATCCAAGGACAACGGGGATTTGTCCCAAGCGGACAGGATCTCTTACTGTAGTGCCCGTGTGTGTGATTGGGCATACTGAACGACCTCAAACGAAACCACCATGAGTCCCAGGACTCTCAGACAAAAACGGATTGACGACCCTTTTTGGGATGCCATGGCCCGCACTGCAGACTGAAATGTCAGTAACTTCTCCAGGGGTAGGAATACCTTCGCCTCCAAGGAGTCCAGGATCAAACCGAGATGCTCCGAATGCTGAGTCGGGACCAGGACCGACTTCTGAATGTTCAGGAGCCACCCAAAGTCCCTGATGCCACGTACACACGATCGTGATTCGGGAAAAACGGCAAAAAGCCCACAGACGATTGTTTTTCTCGTCCAAAGGAAAAAATTTACGATAGCAATGCCTCGCTGTCTCAGTAAAGCTAGAACCGGAGCAAGCACCTTGGTAAACACCTTTGATGCCGAGGCTAGGCCGAAGGGAAGAGCCACAATTGATAGTGGACTTCGCCGATCGCAAAGCGCAGAAACTTCTGGTGGCTTGCGCAGATCGGAACATGCAAGTTGGGGTCCTTGATGTCCAAGAACGCCAGAAAATCCCCTTGATGGAGTGTAGCGATCACCATGCGAATGGATTCCATGTGGAACCTTGGTACCATCACAAAGGCATTCAGGCCTTGAGGCCCAGGATTGGCCGAACCCCGTCCTTTTTTGGGACTACAAACAGATTCGAGTAGAACCCCTGAAACCTCTCCTGTGACGGAAACGGCACAATCACTCCGGACCTGATAAACCCTGTACGGCCCATAAGAGGGCCGCTTGACGGGCAGGAAGGAGAGGGAGATTTGAGGGAAAGAATCTGTCTGGGGGCCAGGAACGGAACTCTATCCTGTATCCTGAGGTGACCACCTCGCACAACCACCGGTCGGAGATCCGGAAGGTCCACCGAACCGTGAACCTGCAAAGACGTCCCCCCACCCCAGAGTCGGGCAGTGGCAAGACTTCATGCGGCGGCGGGCTTGGGAGCTTGCTTGGTAGGCTTACACACCCAGGGATGCTCATGTCCCCCTGCCGCACTTTTTTCAGTCTGGGCGGGCTTACCCGTGGATTCTGACTGACGAAAAAACGTCTTCTTCGCCGGAAAGGAAGGGCCCGGCCTAGAGTGGGGCTCCTTTTCCGTAACAGACTGAGGAAGGAAGGTGCACTTACCCCCTGTGACATCCATAATAATGTCATCCAGGGCGGCCCCAAACAGTCTACCGCCCTTAAAGGGCAAGTCAGCCAGGAGCTTTTTGGAAGCTAGGTTGGCCGACCAGCATTTCAGCCAGATAAGGCGACACAGCACCACAGCAGAGATAGAGGCCCCAGATATTAAAGGGGTCGTATCCAAAGTGGCACCGCACACAGAGACTAAACCCTGCACAATTTGGTGAGCCAGGGCGATGGTCTCGGGAGGGAGATTATGCTCCTGTACTGTCTGGTGCAAAATCTTTGCCCATCCTGTGAGTGTCTGAGACACAAGTGTCGCCGCCACTATAGGGCGTAGGGCAGACCTCAATAAGGTAAACATAGTTCTACTCACCACCTCTGACCTCCTGTCAGTGGGATCCTTAAATGCAGGAGTCCCTTTCATAGGGAGCGTGGTAGCCTTATTCAAACGGGCGACCGGGGGATCACTCCTTAACCAGGTCCTCCTCAAAGGGGTACCTTAAGGCTAGGTGCCGCGGGACCGTCAAAGTCTTCTGCGGCTTATCCCAGACTTGGTCAATGAATGTATCAAAAAAAGGCACCTATGGAAAGACCCTTTTTGAAGAAACGGCTTTAAAGGAACCAAAGGAGACAGCTTCCACCTGAGGTTCCTCGGCCTCAACATTCAGCTTGAGAGTGTCCCTCACAGCATCAATGAGTTCACTTACAAGCACCCTGTCAGTTATTCAGAACTGGGGTCTTCCTCACAAGGAATATCCTATTCAAAAAACATGAAAATCCTCAGAGCTAGGGTCCTGAGCAGCAGTAGCTAGGCCCATATCTGAGACAGAGCACTCCCCTACAGGAGAATGTGTGGGGAGGGGGTGCTTTTACAGCTCCCTTGCGCTCTCACACTGCTTCCATCCTGACAAGGATGATTCCAGGACTGCCGACAACTAGTCGCTAAGGACCGCAGGTGCAGAAGCACTGGCAGTTGCCTCTGACAAGTGTGGAGAAGCAGGTGAACTAGACTCCATACTGCCACCCTCTGAGAGTGCATAATACAGTCCACCCACTGGCTGCACTGAGACTGAGGAGGGGATACCCAGAGGACCCACCAACCCTTAAGGATCGCTCAGTTCCGCTGTATGAAACCACGCTGCAGCGCGAGTGAAGCCTGAGGAGAGTGTGAGGAGATTGTGAGGAGATGAAACTGTGAGAAGATTCGCGCCGCAGCAGCACCGATAGAGGCCAAAACCGAAAGTGAAAGCGCCGCGGCTTCAAGAAAATGGCCGCCGGCCTCATGCATTACTGCGCCATTGATCCACGGCAAGATGGCCGCGAGCACGCTTTTTAAATCACCACACAGCGCTAATAGCGCACCCAATAATGTCAAACACTCACACACCAGAACGCTGCTCCTCTTCCAGAGTCACTACACAGACATGAGCACCCCCCGCCAGGCCAGGGCGACCCCCAAGTACCCCCACACAGCACAGCACCAGTACAGGGTGCAGAGAGCAGCATAACAGGGGGGAGACAGGGAGAAACCCTCAATATAAAGAAACACAGCCAGCATTTACTCACCTGCAGCAGGAGAGACTACTTACCCATCCCAGAGGGACCCACTGGCTTGTTTCAGACAGACCTATCACAGAGTAGTACTGAGTAGCTGTCGGCCCGGTACACCACGAAAGATACAGACAGGTACTGTTCAATCTTGAGAGGTCTGCGGGAGCATAAAAGCAACCCGGCCACCCCTGGAGTCATGGGGCATGTCGTCAACTGAGTCTCACGCACACAAGGCGAGGATCAGCACGCTCGATGGCCAGACAGGGAAGACTATGAGGATACCAGTGTACCCAACCTGTTGCCCAGCCGACAGTTGATTGAAGGTCTCAAAAATAAAATAATAAAATTCCCAAAGGAATAGAATTTAAACAGTAAAATCTTCCAGGAGACTGGCTCCTGAGAGAGCCACGTCTTCTCCTTCTGCTAGGCAAAAAAAAACTATGGTCTGCTGACTGCAGTGGGAGGGTCATGTCCGGAGGGACCGCCCCCCTGGGCGGGGCTGTTCAGCTCTGGCTTTTTAGAATGTATGTATAACATTTCACATTCTGTCTAGGTCTTCTCCTGCAAGCAGGGACATTACCCACGTGTAAAGTGTAAGAGAGGCTGTGTCAGTCCATGGACGATAAAAGAAATTATATTTTTTTACTAAGTTCTCCTCTCATGTGTGCCTGTAAGTCCACCTATTTTTGGAGTCTCTCAATCCTTTTTTTTATATATTTTGAATGATGGCATGGTGAGGGTGATCCTCCCTTCTTATATTAATTAATCCTGCCAAGGCCTGACTTATATTTATTGAACAATAGTGATCATTCACTAAAACCCAAGCTTCCCAGAGCCAACTGGCTAAGGATGTCTTCTGGATGCCTTCTAGACTACATTACATTAGGTCCTATATGGCTAAAAATGATTGGATGGGGTGATGATTATCCTGTATAGTGATGAGCCGAACACCCCCGAGTTCGGTTCGCACCAGAACCCGCGAACGGACCGAAAGTTTGCACGATTTTTAGAACCCTATTAAATACAATGGATGCGAACGTTCGAAATCTAAAGTGCTAATTATAACGACTATTATGCATGTTATTGTCCTAAAAAGGGTTTGGGAACCCGGGTTCTGCACCAGGGGACATGTATCAATGCAAAAAGAAGTTTTAAAAACGGCCGTTTTTCGGGAGCAGTCATTTTAATGATGCATAAAGTGAAAAGAAAAAAGTCAAATATTCCTTTAAATATCGTACCTGGGGGGTGTCTAAAGTATGCCTGTGAAGTGCCACGTGTTTCCCGTGTTTAGAACTGTCCCTGCACAAAATTAAATTTCTAAAGGAAAAAAAGCCATTTAAAACTGCTTGCGGCTTTAATGTAATGTCTGGTCCCGGTAATATGGATGAAAATCTTTAAGAAAAATGGCATAGCTACCCCATCTGAAAGAACGCTGGATGCAGGACAGGCCAGTAGCTCAATTGCATACTGTGCAAGCTCTGGCCAGTGATCCATCCTCAAGACCCAGTAAGCCAGAGGATTTTCGGTGGGGAAGGTGTCCAAGTCTGACCTTGCCCCTAGGTATTCCTGCACCATGTATATCAGACGCTGGCGATGGTTGCTGGAACCGATCATACCTTGGGGCCGCGGACTAAAGAATTGTCTAAACGCATCGGTCAGACGGCCACCTTCCCCACCGCTCCTTCTTTGACTGACCGAAGCCTCAGCAACTCGTTGTCCAGGACCAGGAGTTTGTAACCTCCCAGTCTCTGGGAACGCGCTGCACAGACCTTTCTGCAAGGCCTCCCGGAGTTGTCTCATCCTCTGCTCCCTCTGTGACGGTAAGATAAGGTCCGCAACCTTACCCTTGTACCGTGGATCAAGGAGAGTGGCCAGCCAGTAATGGTCCCTCTCCTTGATCCGAAGAATACGAGGATCCTTCCGCAGACTTTGCAGGATCAGGGAGGCCATGCAGCGTAGGTTAGCTGAGGCATTCGGTCCGGAGTCCTCTCGGTCACTAAGGACGACATGATCCGCAGCCACCTCCTCCCAGCCACGTACAAGTCCACTGGTTTCTTGGGACTGTAAATCATCCCTAAAAGACTGCTGCTGATGATGCTGAGTGCCAGGCTCCACCTCCATGCTGACACAATCCTCCTCCTCCTCCTCCCCCTCCTCCTCTTCTTCCTGTGCGATGGGTGGGACAGAAGGAACACTGTCTGGGTAAAGGGGGCCTTGAGAGGCAAGGAAGTCCTCCTCTTCCTGCCTCTGTTCTGCCTCAAGTGCCCTGTCCATTATTCCACGAAGCGTATGTTCCAACAGGTGGACAAGAGGTACAGTGTCACTGATGCATGCACTTTCACTGCTCACCATCCTCGTGGTCTCCTCAAATGGTGCCAGGACAGTGCATGCATCCCTGATCATGCCCCACTGGCGTGGTGAAAAAAACCTGAGCTCCCCTGACCCTGTCCTGGTGCCGTAGTCGCACAGGTACTCATTGATGGCCCTCTGCTGCGTGTGCAGCCGCTGCAGCATGGCCAACGTTGAGTTCCACCTGGTGGGCATGTCACATATAAGGCGGTTCTTGGGCAGGCTCAACTCCTTTTGCAGCTCAGCCAGGCAAGCACTGGCATTATAAGATCTGCGGAAATGCACACAGACTTTCCTGGCCTGCCTCAGGACATCCTGTAAGCCCGGGTACCTGCCCAAGAACCGCTGCACCACCAGGTTAAGGACGTGAGCCACACAGGGCACATGGGTCAGTTGTTCCTGTCGGAGAGCGGAGAGGAGGTTGGTGCCATTGTCGCAAACTACCATTCCTGGCTTAAGCTGGCGTGGCGTCAACCACCTCTCGGCCTGCCCCTGCAGAGCAGACAGAACCTCTGCCCCAGTGTGTCTCCTGTCCCCCAAACACACCAGCGCAAGCACAGCATGGCATCTTTTTGCCTGCGTACTTGCGTAGCCCCTTGAACGCCTACGGAGCACCGCTGGTTCCGAGGACAAAGCACAGGAAGAGGCCGTGGAGGAAGAAGAAGAGGAGGGGGTGGAGGAGAGAGGTGTGTCACAACCAGTAGTAGCATTTTGGAGGCGTGGCGGTGGAACAACCTCCAACACTACTGCACCTTGTCCTGCATCCTTCCCAGCTGCCAAAAGAGTGACCCAATGAGCCGTGAAAAAAAGGTAATGTCCCTGTCCATGCCTGCTGGACCATGAGTCAGCGGTAATATGCACCTTACCGCTGACCGCCCTGTCCAGCGAGGCCAAGACATTGCCTTCCACATGCCGGTAGAGAGCCGGAATCGCCTTCCGTGAGAAAAAGTGGCGTTTGGGAACCTGCCACTGAGGAACCGCACATTGCACAAACTCACGGAAGGGGGCCGAGTCTACCAACTGAAAAGGCAGCAGTTGAAGTGCTAGCAATTTAGCCAAGCTAGCATTCAACCGCTGGGCATGTGGATGGCTGGGAGTGAACTTCTTTCGACGGTCCAGCAGCTGGGGCAGGGAAATTTGCCTGCTAGAATCGGACATCGGTGTACTGCTAGCAGAGTGCCCGCAAGTACTTGGCTGTGACACACCTTATTCTACACCTTCATTCCTCTCAGAGCAGGTTTCAGAAAGGACTGAAGGTATAGTGGGGTTGGAGTTCCCAGCTGATGCGGTGCAAGAAGAGGTCAGCTTTGTTCTTTGGTGTGGGTCTTTAAGGTAGGCTTGCCAACGAGCTGCATGGCAAGTCAACATATGTCTGGTCAAGCATGTGGTGCCCAAGCGGGTGATGTTTTGGCCACGCGATATACGCTTGAGACATATGTTGAAACAGCAGCTGTGCGATCTGATGCACTCGACTCAAAAAAGGCCCACACCAAAGAACTTTTTGAATAACGGGCAGAGGCAGTGCCCTGCACAGGCGGAGCTCTGCGGTGTGATTCCGTTGGTGTGCTGCCCTTACGCTGGCCCCCCGAGGGCATCCTGCCTCGTTGGAGATGTGCCTCCTCCTCATCCTCCTCCTCCTCCTCCTCCTCCTCCTCCTCTCTCCTATTAGGCACCCACGTGGAGTCAGTGACCTCATCATCCCCTCCCTCCTCATCACTGGAGCCAATCTGGCAGTATGCTGCAGCTGCTGGAACATGACTGCCAGATTGGTGTCCTTCTTGAGCATCCCCTCTCTCTGCTCTCACGCTACTGCCTTCCTCTAGCTGGGTATCATCATCAGACCCTTCGAAACGCTGGGCATCCTCCTGGAGCATGTACCCAACACTGTGCTCAAACAGTTCGGGGGACTCCTCAGGAGGACATGGTTGGTCTAGGGAAGGAGTGACTGATGATGACATTGATACCAGGGAAGAGGACGCTTTGGCAGCTGCTTTGCCAGTACCCTGAGCCTGGGTGAGAGAGGATGAGGAGGATGAGGAGGGCTTGGTCATCCACTCTACCAAGTCTTCGGCATGATGCGGCTCAACACGTCCAGCTGCCGAAAAGAAGGTCAAGCGTGTCCCATGGCCACGTGCTGATGGCAATGCACCGCGTCCACGACCAGCACTGTTGTCTCTAGACACAGAGCCTGCTTGCCCTCTTTTATTGGCTCCTGACTGTCTGCCTCTCCTTGTTTGCCTTCCAGACATTCTAATGGCCTGCAGGGAAATGGGAAAAGCAGCAATACAGGCTAAGTTCAGGTGTAATATGGTCAGGAGGCACACTCCGCCCGCTGTAAGTGCCGCAAAATCCTGTTGGTGTAACACACCAGGAAAAAGCAGCAATACAGGCTAAGTTAAGGTGTAATATGGTCAGGAGGCACACTCCGCCCGCTGTAAGTGCCACAAAATCCTGTTGGAGTAACACACCAGGAAAAAGCAGCAATACAGGCTAAGTTAAGGTGTAATATGGTCAGGAGGCACACTCCGCCCGCTGTAAGTGCCGCAAAATCCTGTTGGTGTAACACACCAGGAAAAAGCAGCAATACAGGCTAAGTTATGGTGTAATATGGTCAGGAGGCACACTCCGCCCGCTGTAAGTGCCGCAAAATCCTGTTGGTGTAACACACCAGGAAAAAGCAGCAATACAGGCTAAGTTCAGGTGTAATATGGTCAGGAGGCACACTCCACCCGCTGTAAGTGCCGCAAAATCCTGTTGGTGTAACACACCAGGAAAAAGCAGCAATACAGGCTAAGTTCAGGTGTAATATGGTCAGGAGGCACACTCCGCCCGCTGTAAGTGCCGCAAAATCCTGTTGGTGTAACACACCAGGAAAAAGCAGCAATACAGGCTAAGTTCAGGTGTAATATGGTCAGGAGGCACACTCCGCCCGCTGTAAGTGCCGCAAAATCCTGTTGGTGTAACACACCAGGAAAAAGCAGCAATACAGGCTAAGTTCAGGTGTAATATGGTCAGGAGGCACACTCCGCCCGCTGTAAGTGCCGCAAAATCCTGTTGGTGTAACACACCAGGAAAAAGCAGCAATACAGGCTAAGTTAAGGTGTAATAAACACGATCCCTCACAGAGGACTTGAGATATATTCTTGTTATTATCTGAGATGATGTTGTTATTTTATATAACTGAACATTGTACATGGGCATTGCCACAACTACATAACATGTATTTATATTGTACATGGAGCCAGACCCTCTGGATCTCCAGGCTTACTCCCCCCCCCCTTTTTTTCCCCCCCTATTATGGTTGTTATTGCTGTAATGTGTAATTACGCTGTTTTTCAATAAAATCTTTATGAAACAAAAAAAAAGTTAAGGTGTAATATGGTCAGGAGGCACACTCCGCCCGCTGTAAGTGCTGCAAAATCCTGTTGGTGTAACACACCAGGAAAAAGCAGCAATACAGGCTAAGTTCAGGTGTAATATGGTCAGGAGGCACACTCTACCCGCTGTAAGTGCCGCAAAATCCTGTTGGTGTAACACACCAGGAAAAAGCAGCAATACAGGCTAAGTTAAGGTGTAATATCGTCAGGAGGCACACTCTGCCCGCTGTAAGTGCCGCAAAATTCTGTTGGTGTAACACACCAGGAAAAAGCAGCAATACGGGCTAACTTCAGGTGTATAATGTGCAGGAGGCTTAGCAACAATGACACTGACACTGTCCCCTGCCTATCCTTCTCTCTCCCTGCACACAAGGTTTATCAAAGTATATGACACTGACACTCTCCCTGCCTATCCTTCTCTCTCCCTACACACAAGGTTTAGCAAAGAATATGACACTGACACTCTCCCTGCCTATCCTTCTCTGTCCCTACACACACGGTTTAGCAAAGAATAGATTTGACAAGATTTGACACTGTCCCTGCCTATCCTTCACTTTCCCTGCTCCGGAACACACTACACGAGGCCGCCGCGCTGGCGGCCTTTTATATTGTGGGGCGTGTACTAAACCCCCTCAGCTATAATTGGCCACAGGCATCCTGCCTCTGGCCAATCATTGCTCTCCTCGCTGCCGGCGCTGTGATTGGCCAAGCATGCAGGGTCACAGTGCATGCTTGGCCAATCACAGCGCCGGGATTACACTGCGATGGCGCAGTGTATTGTGGGCCGTTCGCGTCACTCGAATTTGTCGCGAACGGCCCAAATCGTTCGTTGTTCGCCGAACGCGCGAACAGCCGATGTTCGAGTCGAACCTATGTTCGACTCGAACACCGAGCTCATCCCTAATCCTGTATTTATTGATATCTTCTTGGTTTATAATAAGTATCAGTCTCAGGAGTAGGGATGGGCGAGGGGTTTGGGCCGAGCATAAGTTCAGCCCGAACATCGCCGTTCAGGGGTTCGCCAAATAACCCAAATTTTCTGGGCACAGTCAGTAGGTTGTTAAGGAGTGGGGCCAGGAAGCCGTGTCCTTAACAACGGGTGAGTCATCAGCTGGGAAAGGGAGAGGGGATGAGTGAGTGCCATCAATCACGCCGGCTGCACTGCCAGACTAGGAAAAAATATGCTCCCCCTGCCCCAAAGCACCCCCCCATGTTGAGGGCATGTGGCCTGGTTTGTTTCATGTGTAAGGGGGGCACTCGCTTGCCCCCCCCTTTCCTGGCCTGCCAGACTGCATGCTCGGATAAGGATCTGGTATGGATTTTTGGGAGGGACCCCACGTGTTTTTTTTTCTATTTTTTTTCTATTGCCGGCAATAGCTTGCAGCCAGGAAGATCAATTTAATGTCATTTTTTTTTTTGCCTTTACATACGCCAGTTTTGCTGAAGCAGGTTCTATACATGTATAGCGCACCAACCCCAGACTTTACCTGCTTTTCTTAACTTGGCTCCTCCGCATGAAAGACTGAGGCACACCGCACTACAAGCCCGTACCCTCCTGGATGGGGAGGTTGAGCGGTGTTAGTTTTCTCGGGCCTGCCTGCGGCTGGTGTTAGAATCCTCCCGAACTGATCTCGCTTCTGCCTTTGGCCAGAAACAAGTCCTTAATTCTCCCCAGTAAAGTAACTGTCCACACCAAGTGAAAGTCCAACTTCTGTATTTATTTCACATGGATAATAAATAGTCCCTTTAAGAGCAGACAGGTTGAGACGAGACACAGGTCAGATAAGGTGGGAGGGGGTCCAGGCACAAACTTAAATCTTGGTTCTCTTACTGTTCTGATATGCACGAACAGGTTTGGCGTACGATCTTTGCCACAAACCTAGTGAATATGAAAGTCACTGTCACTGACTTGTTGAGGAATCGGATGGTCACTGCCACTGACCGGGTGAATAGGGCCTTGCCCTATTTGGTCACTGCCACTGACCTGGTGGGCGTAGAGTCACTGCCACTATGACCTACAGAACATGCACTGCCTTCTTGGAGAACTTGGCCCATGTCAACGAGAAAAATGTCCCTCCGGAGAGTTACCAGAGGCCCTCACTGTCACCACGACGCTGCGCTGGGTCTTCAGAAAGGGTCACCTCCCTGGCCTCCTCGATCCAAGATACGGGTCCCCTCGCAAGGCGGTACCCTGGGAGCTCTCGATCCTTAGCAGACCCCAGCTGAAGGTTGCTGGGCCCCGGGCCTCCTATTTAGTACCTCAACCCAGACTGAAGGTGTCTGGGATGGAACAGCAGCTCCGCCTCCGGGCCTAGGGCACCCGGGGGCGACACACGCACACACCCAGGCCTAAGGTGCCTGGGCGCGGAACGACCAACCGACCAGGCCTCTGGGCCTAGGGCACCCGGAGGCGACACACCCAGGCCTAAGGTGCCTGGGTGCGGAACCACGACGACCACCCCACTGGAAGATGGCCGCCCCTTTTTATACCCTCTTCCGACAGGCACAGCAGGTTCCCCGCCCCGCCGCACTGCTGTCAAAAGGGGATAAGAAAAGGCACAACCCTGTACTGTGGTTCAACCCGGGCCTATGGCAACAGCGCCACCTATAGGCCCCAGGGAACTGTACACCAATACTATCTCCCAGGGACAGAAATGGTCCATGAGCCCTAACAATTTGTGTATCTGAGCCTTTTTTACCACTCAGATACTTCCCTTAAATATAGCACACCGCTACACATGGTACAGATGCACCACTTTACAGGCAGACTAAGGGGACCCCCATACCCTATATTTAAAGGAATTTTTCATATTTATTGTTTCACTTTAAGCATCATTAAAATCATTGCTTCTGTAAAGATGATCTTTTAAAAAATAAATTGCATTGATACATGCCCCTAGGGTAGTACCCATACCCCTATACACATTTTATGGCCAAATACTTGCATATAAGCCTTCAAAATGGGGATTTTTGATTTTTCAAGTTCGGGTCCCATAGACTTTAATAGGGCTTGCGGCTTGGGTCCAAACTTTTTACATGTTCTGGTGCAAACTGAACCAAGGGGTGTTTGGCCCATCACTACTCAGGAGTAGGGATGAGCTTTATGTTCGAGTCGAACATTGGCTGTTCGCCCGATCAGCGAACAATTTGGGGTGTTTGCGGCAAATTCGAAAAGGCACACCCTTTAAAAGTCTATGGGAGAAATCTAAAGTGCTAATTTTAAAGGTTAATATGCAAGTTATTGTCAAAAAAGTGTTTGGAGACCTAGGTCCTGCCCCAGAGGACATGTATCAATGCAAAAAAAAGTTTTAAAAACGTCAATTTCTTCGGAAGCAATGATTTTAACCACTTAAGCCCCGGACCATTTGGTAGCTAAAGGACCAGAGGTGAATTCAGAATTTTGCACTGCGCTGCTTTAACTGTAAATTGTGCGGACATGCAATGTTGTACCCAAACGAAATTTGCGTCCTTTTCTTCCCACAAATAGAGCTTTCTTTTAATGGTATTTGATTGCCTCTGCGATTTACATTTTTTGCGATATAAACGGAAAAAGACCGAACATTTTGAAAAAAAATGATATTTTCTACTTTTTGTTATAAGAAAAATTGAATAAACTCAATTGTAGTCATACATTTAGGCCAAAATGTATTCAGCCACATGTTTTTAGTAAAAAAAATGTCAATAAGCGTATATTTATTGGTTTGCGCAAAAGTTATAGAGTTTACAAACTAGGGTACATTTTCTGAAATTTACACAGCTTTAAATTTATGACTGCCTATCTCATTTCTTGAGGTGCTAAAATGACAGGGCAGTACAAAACCCCCCAAATGACCCCATTTTGGAAAGTAGACACCCCAAGGAAATTGCTGAGAGGCATGTTGAGCCCATTTAATTCTTTTTTTTTTGTCCCAAGTGATTGAATAATGACTAAAAAAAAAAAAAAAAAATTACAAAAAGTTGTCACTAAATGATATATTGCTCACACATGCCATGGTTATATGTGGAATTTCACCCCAAAATACATTTTGCTGCTTCTCCTGAGTACGGGGATACCACATGTGTGGGACTTTTTGGGAGCCTAGCCGCGTACGGGACCCCGGAAACCAAGCACCGCCTTCAGGATTTCTAAGGGCGCAAATTTTTGATTTCACTCCTCACTACCTATCACAGTTTCGAAGGCCATAAAATGCCAAAATAGCACAAAACCCCCCAAATGACCCCATTTTAGAAAGTGGACACCCCAAGGAAATTGCTGAGAGGCCTGTTGAGCCCATTGAATATTTTTTTTTTTGTCCCAAGTGATTGAATAATGACAAAAAATAAAAAAATTACAAAAAGTTGTCACTAAATGATATATTGCTCACACATGCCATGGTTATATGTGGAATTACACCCCAAAATACATTTTTCTGCTTCTCCTGAGTACGGGGATACCACATGTGTGGGACTTTTTAGGAGCCTAGCCGCGTACGGGACCCCGAAAACCAAGCACCGCCTTCAGGATTTCTAGGCACAAATTTTTGATTTCACTCCTCACTACCTATCACAGTTTCGAAGGCCATAAAATGCCCAAATCGCACAAAACCCCCCCAAATGACCCCATTTTGGAATATAGACACCCCAAGCTATTTGCTGAGAGGAATGGCGAGTATTTTACAGCTCTCATTTGTTTTTGAAAATGAAGAAAGAAAATATATATATATATATTTTTTTTTTTCAATTTTCAAAACTTTGTGACAAAAAGCGAGATCTGCAAAATACTCACAATACCTCTCAGCAATAGCTTGGGGTGTCTACTTTCCAAAATGGGGTCATTTGGGGGGGTTTTGTGCTATCTGGGCATTCCATGGCCTCCGAAACTGTGATAGGCAGTGAGAAGTGAAATCAAAAATTTACACCCTTAGAAAGCCTGAAGGCGGTGCTTGGTTTTTGGGGTCCCGTACGTTGCTAGGCTCCCAAAAAGTCTCACACATGTGGTATCCCCGTACTCAGGAGAAGCAACAGAATGTATTTTGGGGTGTAATTCCACATATGCCCATGGCATGTTTGAGCAATATATCATTTAGTGACAACTTTGTGCAAAAAAAAAAAAAAAATTGTCGTTTTTTCCGCAACTTGTGTCAACATATAAAATATTCCATGGACTCGACATGCCTCTCAGTATATAGCTTGGGGTGTCTACTTTCCAAAATGGGGTCATTTGGGGGGGTTTTGAACTGTTCTGGCATTTTATACACAACATTAGGAAGCTTACATCCACTCTTCTAACCATTTGAAGACAAAGCCCTTTTTGACACTTTTTGTTTACATGAAAACATTTTTTTTTTTGCAAGAAAATTATGTTGAACCCCCAAACATTATATATATTTTTAAAGCAAAGGCCCTACAGATTAAAATGGTGGGTGTTTCATTTTTTTTTCTACACAGTATTTGCGCAGCGATTTTTCAAACGCATTTTTTGGGTTAAAAAATACACTTTTTTTAATTTTAATGCACTAAAACACACTATATTGCCCAAATGTTTGATGAAATAAAAAAGATGATCTTAGGCCGAGTACATAGATACCAAACACGACATGCTTTAAAATTTTGCACAAACGCGCATTGGCGACAAACTACATACATTTTTAAAAGCATTTAAAAGCCTTTACAGGTTACCCCAGTAGATTTACAGAGGAGGTCTACTGCTAAAATGATTGCCCTCGATCTGACCTTCGCGGTGATACCTCACATGCATGGTGCAATTGCTGTTTACATATGACGCCAGACCGACGCTTGCGTTCGCCATTGGGCAAGAGCAGGGCAGGACAGGGGTGCTTTTTTTTTTTCTTTTTTTTTATTATTAATTTTGCTTTTTTATTTTATTTTTAAATTGTTCCTTCCAAGTATTTTTTTTTTTTTAGCATTTTTATTGTTATCTCAGGGAATGTAAATATCCCCTATGATAGCAATAGGTAGTGACAGGTACTCTTTTTTTGAAAAAACTGGGGTCTTCTAGACCCTAGATTTTTCCTCTGCCCTCAAAGCATCTGACCACACCAAGATCGGTGTGATAAAATGCTTTCCCAATTTCCCAATGGCGCTTTTTATATCCGGGGGGGGGCATTCCCTCCCACTGCTTGTAAAAGCAGTCCAGAGGCTAATTAGCCGCTAGGATTGCTTTTACATGAAAGACGGCTGCAGGCTGAAAAGAATGATACCAAGATGATACCTAAACCCACAGGCATCATTCTGGTATAAACATTCAAAGTCCAGCAACATACCAGTACGTTGCTGGTCCTTGTTGGACATGTATTGTAATCTTTTTATTTTATGCAGCCAGTTGGCTGAACGAAAAAAGAGATTGATCGGTGGGTATGCCCACCATTAGAATACCGCCCTTCATCCACCCACTTCCAATGATGGGCATACACGCACCATTTATATATGCCGAAGCATGGGGGCATCCTCCCGCAAAAAAGTTATGCCGCACACACATGGTCGGACTTTTCCACGGGCAAGCCTCTGTCGGAATTTCGACCGTATGTACGCGGCATTAGGAGCAAAATCGCTCCTCCGCCCCTGCTGCCCCAATGCTTCGGCATATTTGCTTTTTTTTTTTAACTGTGGTGGTGAAATCACCTCCTACAGCACTGGAGTCGCAGGGATCAGGCCTGTCTCTGCGAACGCTGCAGTTATGTGTGTTTTTGTTTTGTAAGTGACAGTGATCGATCGATACTGCACTTGGGTGGCCTGGGCTGGACGGAGGGGCAAAACGCAGGTGCCAGCAGGTATCTGGGCTGATCCCGCTAACACTGCGTTTTTGGGAACCCTAAACTGCTGGGGACGCTAGTATAGATCTGATCAGATCAGATATTGATCTGTTCAGATACTATACCACTAAGGGGGGTGTATGCTTCACGCGTGGGTGTTAGCGTTACTGGCACTAACCTGACGCTGCCTGGGGTGTGACTCAGACCCTCTCTGACGCTAAAGTGCTAATAGATATTACCCCACGGGCGATCAGGGGGTTAAACCTTTATTGGGTTATATACACGGCGGGTGCCCTGACACTATAAAAAGCAAACTAACTAACCAGCGTCACCCGTAACACTTATATGGTGATCACTGGTGAAAGGGTTAACTAGGGGCAATCAGGGGGTTAAAACCTTTATTAGATAATATATGGGGGTACCTGACGCTATAAAAACCTGCGGCGAACCTAAAAAAAATTACCGGCTACCGATCTGCATCACAGACACTAAGACAGCGTTTAGAAAAACAATTGCTTAGTGACAGTGGTGATAGGGGGTGAAAGGGTTACCTGGGGGGCGATCAAGGGGGTTAAACCTTTATTAGATAATATATTGGGGTACCTGACGCTATAAAAACATGCAGCGAACCTAAAAAAAATTACTGGCTACGATCTGCATCACCGACACTAAGACAGCGTTTAGAAAAACAATTGCTTAGCGACAGTGGTGATAGGGGGTGAAAGGGTTACCTGGGGGGCGATCAAGGGGGTTAAACCTTTATTAGATAATATATTGGGGTACCTGACGCTATAAAAACCTGCGGCGAACCTAAAAAAAATTACCGGCTACCGATTTGCATCACAGACACTAAGACAGCGTTTAGAAAAACGATCGCTTAGTGACAGTGGTGATAGGGGGTGAAAGGGTTACCTGGGGGCGATCAAGGGGGTTAAACCTTTATTAGATAATATATTGGGGTACCTGACGCTATAAAAACATGCGGCGAACCTAAAAAAAATTACTGGCTACGATCTGCATCACCGACACTAAGACAGCGTTTAGAAAAACAATTGCTTAGCGACAGTGGTGATAGGGGGTGAAAGGGTTACCTGGGGGGCGATCAAGGGGGTTAAACCTTTATTAGATAATATATTGGGGTACCTGACGTTATAAAAACCTGCGGCGAACCTAAAGAAAATTAACGGCTACCGATCTGCATCACAGACACTAAGACAGCGTTTAGAAAAACGATCGCTTAGTGACAGTGGTGATAGGGGGTGAAAGGGTTACCTGGGGGGCGATCAAGGGGGTTAAACCTTTATTAGATAATATATTGGGGTACCTGACGCTATAAAACCTGCGGCGAACCTAAAAAAAATTACTGGCTGCCGATCGGCATCACTGACGCTAAGACAGCGATCAGAAAAATGATCGCTAAGCGACAGTGGTGATAGGCGGTGAAAGGGTTATCTGGGGGGTGATCAGGGGGTTAAACCTTTATTAGGGGGGGTTAGGGGGCTACACTGGACCTAAGACTAAACTTTGGTGACACTTTTACAGTCACAAATGTCACTGATTGCAGTGATCACTAAATAAATGGTCACTGCAATCAGTGACACTGTGACTGGGGGCTGGGGGGGTGATCTGGGGGGTGATCTGGGGTGTCTGGGGGGGCCTGGGGGGGGCGATTTATGTCCATATGTGTCCTGGTGTCAGTGTAGTGTTGTGTGCACTGACCTGATGTCTTCTCTTGTACGGCGCTCGGTATATGTGAGCGCCGCACCAGAGATGACATCACTTCCTCCTGCTCCCTCTGTCTGACACAGACAGAGGGGGCATTTCCATTCGCCGGGAGCGATCGCGAGGGGGTGGCCAGAAACGAATGGCTGCCCCCTCATCCCGGAACGCTCCCGGACACTTAGCCACCGCTCACTGTACAGAAGGGGGGTCCGATTGGACCCCCCAACTGTACAAAGGCAATCACGTATGCTCTACGTGATTGTGCCTGTCGGTGCCATTCTGCCGACGTATATATACAGTGAGCGGTCGTTAAGTGGTTAATAATGCTTAAAGTGAAACAATAAAAGTGAAATATTCCTTTAAATTTCGTACCTGGGGGGGGGTGTCTAAAGTATGTCTGTAAAGTAGCGCATGTTTCCCGTGTTTAGAATTGTCCCTGCACGAAATGTCATTTCTGAAGGAAAAAAAGTCATTTAAAACTACTCGCGGCTATAATAAATTGTCGGGTCCCCGGCAATACAGATCAAAGTCATTGAAAATTAGGCCTTTCAGGTCTTGTATGGATATTAAGGAAAAACCCTGCACCAAAATGTAAAAAAAATGGCATGGGATCCCCCCAAAAATCCATACCAGACCCTTCAGGTCTGGCATGGATTTTAAGGGGAGCCCCGCACCAAAATTAAAAGAAAAATGGCGTGGCGTCCCCCCAAAAATCCATACCAGACCCTTGTCCGAGCACGCAACCTGGCAGGCCGCAGGAAAAGAGGGGGGGACGAGAGAGCGCCCCCCCTCCTGAACCATACCAGGCCACATGCCCTCAACATGGGGAGGATGTCCCCATGTTGATGGGGACAAGGGCTTCATCCTTACAACCCTTGCCCAGGGGTTGTGGGGGTCTGCGGGGGGGGGGCTTATCGGAATCTGGAAGCCCCCTTTAACAAAGGGGACCCCCAGATTCCGGCCCCTCTCCTATGTGAATTGGTAACGGGTACATTGTACCCCTACCATTTCACAAAGAAAGTGTAAAAAAAAAAATAAAAAACCACACAGACACAGTTGGGATAAGTCCTTTATTAAAAATAAAAAAAATAAAAATAAAAAAAACATTCCAGCGATGTAATCCATTCTGTCCAGCGTTGTTCTCTATGTCCCACAGTGATCTGATGTCCAGCGATGCTGCAGTCTCCTCCAGTCTCCACTCCACATGAAAGCCTTATGATGCAAGAGGGGGCGGGGTCACCCATCACATCATAGAGTAAGCCCCGGCAAGCGGGGAAAGCCGGGGCTTACCCTATGATGTGACAGGTGACCCCGCCCCCTCTTACGTCATGGGGGTTTTGTGTGGAGTGGAGACTGGAGACTGCAGCAGTGGAGTGGAGACTGGAGACTCCACACGAAACCCCCATGACGTAAGAGGGGGCGGGGTCGCCCTTCACATCATAGAGTTAGCCCCGGCTTTCCCCGCTTGCCGGGGAATACCCAATGACGTAGGCGGGTGACCGCCTACGTCATTGGGTATTCCCCTGCAAGCGGGGAAACCCGGGGCTTACCCTATGATGTGACGGGTGACCCCACCCCCTCTTACGTCATGGGGCTTTCGTGTGGAGTGGAGACTGGAGAAGACTGCAGCATCGCTGGACATCGGATCACCGCGGGACATAGAGAACAACGCTGGACAGACTGGATTATATCGCTGGAATGTTTTTTTTATTTTTTTATTTTTAATATAGGACTTATCCCAACTGTGTCTGTATGTTTGTTTACATTTTTTTACACTTTCTTTGTGAAATGGTAGGGGTACAATGTACCCGTTACCAATTCACATGGGGGGCCGGAATCTGGGGGTCCCCTTTGTTAAAGGGGGCTTCCAGATTCCGAGAAGCCCCCAGCCCGCAGACCCCCACAACCACTGGACAAGGGTTGTGGGGGATGAGGCCCCTGTCCCCATCAACATGGGGACATCCTCCCCATGTTGAGGGCATGTGGCCTGGTACGGTTCAGGAGGGAGGGCACTCTCTCATCCCCCCTCTTTTCCTGCGGCCTGCCAGGTTGCATGCTCGGATAAGGGCCTGGTATGGATTTTTGGGGGGACCCCACGCCATTTTTTTTTTAATTTTGGTGCGGGGTTCCCCTTTCAATTTATACCAGACCTGAAGGGCCTGATATGGAATTTGTGTTGGACCCGAATGCATGTTTTTTTTTAATTTTGGTTCCCTGCGGGGTGTCTATAGTATGCCTGTAAAGTGGCGCGTGTTTCGTGTGCTTAGAACTGTCCCTGCACAAATTGTCATTTTTGAAGGAAAAAAAGGAATTTAAAACTACTCGCATCTATTAATGAATTGTCGGGTCCGGCAATACAGATAAAAGTCATTGAAAAAAACGGCAGGGGTTCCCCTTAATATTCATACCAGACCCAAAGGGCCTGGTAATTGACTGGGGGGGGGGGCTGACGTTTTTTTCAATGACTTTTCTCTGTATTGCCAGGGATCCGACAATTCATTATAGCCACGAGTTGTTTTAAATGACTTTTTTTTCCTTCAGAAATTACATTTTGTGCAGGGACAATTCTTAACATGGGAAACATGCGCTACTTTACAGGCATACTTTAGACACCCCCCAGGTACGAAATTTAAAGGAATATTTCACTTTTATTGTTTTACTTTAAACATTATTAAAATCACTGCTCCCGAAAAAACTGCAGTTTTTAAAACTTTTTTTTACATTGATACATGTCCCCTGGGGCAGGACCCTGGTCCCCAAACACTTTTTATGACAATAACTTGCATATTAACCTAAAATGAGCACTTTTGATTTTTCATGTTCGTGTCTCATAGACTTTAACGGTGTTCGCGTGTTCGAACAAATTTTTTGACTGTTCGCATTTTCTGGTGCGAACCGAACCCGGGGGTGTTCGGCTCATCCCTACTCAGGAGTATTGTTGTATACCCAATACAAAAAAAAAGACCTGAACTGGGGATCAACTGTCTGATGTTGAGGTGGGAGAAAATTTGGTTTCTAGTGATCACTAATGTCTTTGGTTTGATGTTAAAATAAGAACTGAAAATCATATACAAAAACAAAAGTTTTAGAATTCAAAAGGACACATTTTGCTGAAATGGGGACATTTCTAAACAATGAATTGAAAGGTTGGAGTAAAACGACAGGAGAAAACAATCAGTGGGCACTGTTAAAAACTACCATCCCCGAGGCAACTAGATTATATGTTGGGCAAGTTAGTAAGAATAAACAGAAGGAAAAAACAATATGGTTCACTAAATATGTAAGTAGCAGAGCTTTTTTTCAGCGGGAACGTGGGGGAACGCAGTTCCGGCACCTCCTGGACTGACTGTATGTAATGGCAAGGGGTGCTGGGGTGGGCTGCTGGGTATTGATGCTCACTGCTGGGAATCTATTTTTGCAGGGGGGGTCTATTGTTGCTGGGGAGGTCTATTGTTGCTGGTGGGGGACCTATTGTTGCTGGGGGGTCAGTTGTTCCTGAAAGAGATCTACTGTTGGGAGAGGGGTCTATTGTTGATGGCAGCCAGAGAGTCTATTAATGCTGGCTGTGTGGAGATCTGTTGATGCTGCCGGGAGTCTATTGTTGCTGGGGGGAAATTTTGTTGTGGGTGGTCCATTGTTAGGGGGATCCATTTTACTGTTTTTCTTGATATCATTACCAAATCCCATACAAATTACTTAGCACCACAAAATGATACTTGGCTCTATATTGTCTAAAAGGGGCGGTACTTGGAGGTGGGTAGGGGCGGAGAGGAGGGGTGACTTGGAAAGGGGAAGTTCCTGCACCTATTGTCTGAGAAAAAAGCCCTGGTAAGTAGGATAGTAAAGGAAAAAGATCAGCATATAGAAGATTCAAAGAAACAGGAGGTGTAGCTGACAGAAAAGAGTATAAAAATAGACAAAAGGAGGCCAAACACATTATTAGTGCTGCCAAAACACAGAAAGTGGAGGAAATTGCTAAATCTGTTAAGAAAGGAGATAAAACATTTTTAGGTACATTAGTGATAGAAGGAAAAAATATAATGGGATCACTAAAATGAAAACTGGGCACAACACATATGTTGAGAGAGACCTGGATGTAGCAAACCATTTAAACAATTTCTTCTGTTCAGTCTTATCAGAAATAAATTGCACTAACGATAACAAGTTGGGGAATCATATTGGTGGAGACAGAGGTAGCAGAGGAACTGGCTCAGTTAAAGGTAAATAAATGCCCTGATGGCATTCATCACAGAGTTCTAAGAGAACTTTGAGGTATAGTTGTTGGACTATTAACGGATCTTTTTAATCAATCTCTTCTAACAGGAGAAGTTCCCCATGACTGGCGGACAGCTAATATTGTACCTATGCACAAGAAGGGCAGACAGGTACAGTAGAAGCTGGCAATTACAGGCCAGTAATTTTAACATTGGTTGTAGTCAAGTTCATGGAATCACTCATGAAAAGAAAGATCAGCGATCACTTAAAAATACACAACTTGCTGGACCCAAAGCAGCATGGCTTTACTGAGGACAGATCATCTGAGCAGGGCTGGGACAATGGGTTGGGCAGGAGGGGTGGCTGCCCTGGGCACTGTGGTATCATGTGAGGTGGGGGGGGTGCCATAAGGAGATTGGGAGGAAGGGGATTTGTGTTGGAAGCGGGAATTTGGGGGGCAGCAGGAGGTAAGAATTGTTCTAGGAGGGAGATTTTTTTTGGGGGGGGGATTGTGCTAGTAGGGATGATTGGGGGGCTATTTGTGCTGGGAGGGGGGATTTTGAGTGGGTGGAGAGGATGTGGACTTGGAGGGGAAATTTTATGGGTACAGAATTAATGCTAGGAGGTGGTGTTTTTTGGGGGGGGCATTTGTGCTTGGGAGATTTGAGTGATAGGGTGGCAAAGATTTGTGCTGGGATAGCTGGATTTCAGCAGTGAGCGGATTTGTACTGAGAGGAGGGGGAAGTTATGCTTAGGGGGTAAGCATGCAGATTAGTGCTCATTTTTGGAGGGGGATTTTTGCTGCCACATAATGCTCGCACAACTTTGGGGGGAGTTGGGGGGTGGCAAAATTTGGCATGTTCGCCCTGGGCTCTAGATGACCTTGTCCCGGTACTGCATGTGAGACTAATCTGATAAAAAATTTTGACTATACTACCAGTGTTTTAGACCAGGGTGGTGCTGTGGACATAGCCTATCTTGATTTCAGCAAGGCATTTATTACAGTTCCACATAATGATCTAATACATAAGTTGTACAAGCTAGGACTTAACCCTTGGGTGGTTCAGTGGATATGCAGTTGGCTAAAGGATAGATGCCAGAGTGAGGTTGTAAATGCGGTTCACTCTTAACAGAGACCGGTCACTAGTGGGGTACCACAATGCTTTGTACTGGGTCCTGTTCTATTTTACCTATATGTAAGTGATATAACCAATGGTTTGTTGGGCAAGGTATGTCTTTTTGCTGATGATACAAAGGTTTGTAAAAGGGTTGATATCCCTGGACGTGTCTGTTACATGGAAAATTATTTGGCATTACTGGAAGATTGGTCAAAGCAGTGGAAACTGCAGTTCAATGTTCCTAAATGTAAAATAATGCACCTAGGGAAAAAGAATCCCTTGAGAGGGTACAACATTGGGGGTACAGTGTTAGCCAGCACTACAGAGGGAAAAAATTTGGGGGTACCTATTTCAGATGGTTGCAAAATGAGCAAACAATGTGACCAGGCAGTGGGGAAAGTGAATAGAAGTCTAGGATGCATCACTAGAGAGATCACCAGCAGGAGGAGGGAGGCCCTGATTCCCCTATATAGATCTTTAGTGAGACCTCATTTAGAATACTGTGTCCAGTTCTGGAGACAGACCTCACTTACAAAAAGATATTGATATAACAGAATGAAACCAGAGATGGGTAACACAAATGGTGAAAGGTCTGGGGGATAAAACATATTGAGTGCACAGAGCACTGGAGTGGAGGGCAATAAACCAAAAGGTTGCTTTTAGGCAAAAATAAACTGGATTATTAGGATAAGAAAATGCATGATATTTCATTTGGGTGTTAATCCATCACTAACTTGTTTTAGTAAATAACCTCTGTGTGCTGAAAGATTGCTTCAAAATGTGCACCTGTAAATATACTAGTTGTTCCTCTGGTTGGGTCTGGTTCTTCCATAGAATGTACGTCTCGATATTGGCGTGCACCTCCAGCCTCGTTTGTGGTATTGACGCTCTAGCAACATTTGCAATTTGCATATCCAATGTGTATTCATACTGGTACAATGTTTGTGGATTAAAGGATGGAATTCCTGAAGATCCTGTGGCAAAAAGCATGAGACATTATTTTTTTATATACATCGTTATTGTTATAAACATGACAATCCATAGCCACATTTTCACAAAATATAAATGTAGTCATTTTTTTTTTTTAAAACCAGTCCTAAAGTGTTACAAATTCCAGGACCCTGCATTCGCTATATCTGGTCTCCTTCAGTACACAGTACGTAGAAATGCAATTCTTTTAGTAAATATAAACTGCAAAAATCCTTTTCTCATCAGCAGTATCTAGCAGTCTTGTGACTTCTATCAGTGTTTGGTTAAAGCTTGTAGGAGGAGTTTTTATACTGCACTGGCTGACCTATCAGGATGCAGGACCCCTGACCCTCTGTCTGGACAGTGCTAATTGGCCCTGTGCTGATCACATGCAATCTCCCCCAAAAAACTCTCTAGCAATACACACCAAACTGAGCATGTGCAGCCTGACTCCAGTAACTCTGTCTTATCCAGACATGTTTTGTGTACAATGCAAGAAAGGGAGCATCTGTGCATGCAGGATCAAATAGCCTTTTGACACAATGCAGAGGATTAACCCCTTGGGGTTCACAATGAGTATAACAAGCATGCTTAATTCTGCATATACACACTGATTTTACTGTTGTGGGTTTAGTAACACTTTAAATATAGTCCAAACCTGCCCACAGTACACACTGCACACATACAGTATGCTGCAGCCCTTGTTCCCACAAACTACATATATATATATATATATATATATATATATATATATATATATATGAATATATATATGAGAGAGAGAGAGAGAGAGAGAGAGAAAAAAGCGGAGGGATTGCTGCACTTTTATTTATTTAGATGTCAAAAATACATCATAATAAGGCAAACATGGTAGTAAACGTTTTCGGGCTTTTGTAGATTACGGCCTTCCTTCATCTGGCATGAAATTCTGAGGAAGGGCGTAATCTACAATAGCCCGAAAACGTTTACTACCATGTTTTCCTTATTATGATGTATTTTTGACATCTAAATAAATAACTTTTAAGTGCAACAATCCCTCTGCTATTTTTTCTATATACAGGCCTGTGGGAAGGCTTGATTGCTAGCACTAAACCAGCTGGGACTGATGTGCACCTCACCCTGCTACATTTATATATATATATATATATATATATATATATATATATATATATATATATATATATATATATGTATATATATATTTATTTATTTTCCACATAAAGATATGTATTATTGTAACCTTGGGGCTCAGAGCATTTTTGTTATCTTCAAGCTATTTTAGTTTGCAATTTGATATGATTTTTCCAAAGTAGCTTCTACATAATTTGTGCTTCGTTAGATATTTACCCCAAAACTAAAAAGCCTACAGACTGGATGCATATCACAGAAATGCAATTTTGATGTATTGAAATGGTAACACTCTAAGTGAAAGTTTGCATTTTAATTTAGGGTTCTTTTTCATGGGCTTTCCTCCCAACAGACTCCGCTTTGCTCAGTGGGGGATCGATCTGTTGATCCTCACTGAGCAGGCAGATGATAGGTCTGTCTCTGCTTTCTGTGCTGAGATGGACCTGTCAGAGCCCCGCTGTCCTCTATGGGAAGATCGGATGAAAACGAACCGCCTGTCTGTTTTCATCTTAACCCATTCGATCCGATCCACCAGATGGATGGAAAATAGGGTCTCCATCTGTCTGGTTTTCACGGACAGGATCGGATATCGGCTGATGTTGGCAGACATGTCACCACTGACATCCGCCGCTCCAAAGGGCTGAATAGAGCATCCGATTAGGTCCGCCTGAAAAACTGACAGGTGGACCTGATAGGAAAGCTTGTGTGAAAGGGGCCTAAATTTAGCTCTGTACACACGATCGGAGTTCCTATAGATTTTAAACCGACAAATTTTTCCAGACTTCCATCAGTCTTGCCTACACACCATCAGTCAAAAAACCGATCATCCCAAACGCTGTGACGTAAAACACTCAGACGAGCCAAGAAAAATGAAGTTCTATACTTCTGAGCATGCGTCGACTTGATTCTGAGCATGGCAGGAAAAGTAGATCTTCTGGACAGCAGCACTCCAAATAAAAGCCTTTATTTCATAAAATCCAGGAATCCAAAACACACACTGCAAGTCACAGCACACTGGTCAAAACTGGCTAATGCGTTTCACACTGTACTAGTGCTTATTCATAGCTATAGAAGAAGATCTTCTTTTCCTGCCTTGCTTATATTTGCATTGCTTGCACCCTTGTTTGCTGGGAGGAGGTAATTTGGAGGATATCTACATCTGAGCGGCTCCCTTTCCTTGATTCTGAGCATGCATGGGTTTTTTATCCGATGGAGTTCCCCACAGACGATAGTAATTTGCTACCGTTTTTTTTTTTCCATCGGATAACTTTAAAACATGTTCTATTTTTTAACACTGATGGAAATAAGTCAGATGGGGCCCATACACGATTGGTTTGTCTGATGAAAAAAGTCCATCGGAACGGCTTTAGGGGAGTTTTTCCCTTTTCTATGATGCATTTTCACTAATGCAGAAAACAACAATTTGTTTGCTCAAATTATTACATAACAAGGCCGGCTTCACACCTTTGCGTGATAACATACCAAACAAACAAAAGTGCTTTGTAATTATTTTCATTTTAAAGCACCCGCTGCTGTACGTTGTCATGTGCACTGGGCTACTTGGCCTCCTATTCAAAATGAATGGACTACAGCAGTGGTTCTTAACCCTGTCCCCAAGTACCCCCAACAGGCCATGTTTTGGGACTTTGGCCTCGTACACACGGCCGAGATTCTCGTTGAAAAAAACATGTCGTTTTTTTCGACGAGATTCTTGGACAAGAAACTTGTCCCGGCCGAGTGTACACACGCTCGTTTCAAAGAACCCGCGGTTCTTTGAATGGAGCGTACGCGGTGACGTCATCGACTACGACGAGCATGCGCTCGTCACATTCGATGCCGTCGCTGCCATCTTGGTATACCCTACGTATGCCTAGGAAGCTACCGCGCATGCGTCAAATTCATTTCGAACATGCGCGGGCTTCCGGGAGGACAGGTAAGTGTACACACACTCACTTTTCTCGTCGAGAAACATGCCGAGGAGAATCTCGACGAGAAAATAGAGAGCAGGTTCTCTATTTTCTCGTCTAGGTTTCTTGTCGGTTTTCTCGACGAGAAACCCGATAGCCGCGTACACACGACCGATTTACACGGCAAGACCTCTCTGCCAGCAAGTTTCTTGCTGGTTCTTGCCGAGAAAATCGGTCGTGTGTACGAGGCCTTACTCTTAGATAAAATAGCTGTCCAAAATACCAAGCCATTGACTCTGATTTAACTACTTCAGGCCCACAGGCCGTCATATGACGTCCTCGGGTTTGTGGTGGTATATCTGAATGATGGGTGCAATTACAGGCATCATTCAGATATTGCCGGTTTCAGCCGGCGATTCCCTACACCATGAAAATGATCATAGCGGATGTTTTGCCGCTTGATCGTTCTTACGGGCAGCAGAAGGGGACATCCCCCCTTCCGCCGCCCTCCGGTGCTTCTACCGACTCACCTGTGTGATCGGTGAGTCAGTGACAGAATCCGCCGGCCCCGGATGTTGATCACAGAGATTCTATGATCATTCGGAGGCGGGAGCGATGTTATGTCGTCACGCCCGGCCTCTGCATTAAAAAAAACGGCGCCGCTTCGGCTTTGATGCGGTGATCTTTTTTTTTTTGTTTTTTTTTTAGGCTTCCAAGCCTAGAGGTGAGATGTGGGGTCTTATTGACCCCATATCTCACTGTAAAGAGGACCTGTCATGTCCTATTCCTATTATAAGGGATGTTTACATTCCTTGTAATAGGAATAAAAGTGATAAAAAAAAAAAAAAAATTTTTTTAAGTGTCAAAATAAAAAACAATACGCAAAATAAAAAATAAAAAAAAAAATATTTGTTTTACAGTGCCCTTGTCCCCGTGTGCTTGCATGCAGAAGCGAACACACAAGCAAGTCCTGCCCACATATGAAAACTGTGTTCAAACCACACATGTGAGGTGTCGCCGTGAACGTTAGAGCGAGAGCAATAATTCTAGCCCTAGATCTCCTCTGTAACTCTAAAAATGTAACCAGTAAAAAAAATTAAAGCGTCGCCTATGGGGATTTTTAAGTACCGAAGTTTGGCGCCATTCCACGAGCGTGTGCAAATTTAAAGCGTGACATGTTAGGTATCTATTTCCTCGGCGTAACTTCATCTTTCACATTATGCAAAAAAATTGGGCTAACTTTACTGTTTTGTTTTTTTTTAAAGCATGAAACGGTTTCTTTCCCCAAAAAAACGTGTTTGAAAAATTGCTGCGCAAATACCGTGCGAGATAAAAAGTTGCAATGACCGCCATTGTATTCTCTAGGGTCTTTGCTAAAAAAAAATATATAGTGTTTGGGTGTTCTAAGTAATTTTCTAGCAAAAAAATGATGATTTTTACATGTAGGAGCGAAGTGTCAGAATTGGCCCGGGCCTGAAGTGGTTAAAGCACCTGTGCAAGATAAAGTAAAACCTGCAAACATGGCCTGTTGGGGTACTTGAGGAGAGGGTTGAGAACCACTGGACTACAGTAACACAATGTACAATAATGCAAATTAAGCTGTCCTAACATAAGAGCAAACTGGGCTTGTGTAGACACAAATTAGCACAAAAGCAAAAGAGCTATAGTTTTATATGAAAACCCAGACTTTGAAAAGCTCTCATTACATGCTACATACCAGAGTGTGCATACTCACAAAGCCACTAAAGCATTCGTTTTGTGTAAAATCAAATCTAGCTGCTATCATCTGTCCCTTCCATCTTCTCTGTGTGCCCACTGCAGCCTGAGATTGTGTAGGTCAGCTGGTGTCCTCTACTGAGCATGCTCAATTTTAGTTCCCTTGTAGGCTCTTTAATTCTTGGTTTTTCTTATCTGGGCAGTACACATGACTATAGAGTCACACATGTGGGTGTATACACTGTGGTAAATTAGTAATAATATTATTATTATTATTATACACGATTTATATAGCGCCAACAGTTTACACAGCGCTTTACAATGTAGAGGGGGGACCTCACAATTACAGTACAGTTCAATACAGAAGGGACAGGAGGGCCCTGCTCGTAGAGCTTACATTCTAAAGGGAGGGGGTAAATGATACTCCCCTCCTGTCCTCCTCCTTTATGTCCTCCTATTCCTAAACACTATGGGGGCAGGATATAGTATGCTGATTACATTCACTAAGAAACTCACAAAACGTAAATCTGTATTAAATACAGTATATCAAATGTAATTGCTAATACCTGCAAAGTAAAAAAGAACCTTGGATGCAAATGTTATCACAAAATGACACCTAGGGGCTGATTTACTAATAACAGTGCGCTGCGCTGGTTCTAACCTTAATTGGTGCGCCGGATAACTCCTTCACTGGGCGCAAGAAGCAGCGGCGCACTGTTATAGTAAATAGAAATGTCAGCGGCGCTCTATTGAAAATGAATGGTTCCCTATGGGAGCCCATTGATTTGAATAGAGGTCGCCCGGGAAGTCGGATCTGACTTGCGGGGCGACTCGTGTGCCGGTTGACACAGGGACAGCGCGACTCTGCGAGGCGACCTGGACATGACCTGAGCGTGAAGCAGCCGCTCAAGTCGTGTCCTAGAGGCGACTAGCCGGCCGAGAATGTCTCCAGCGCGATGTCATCGCGCTGGTCCTCGGCAGCCTTGCTGTCCCATGTTTGGTATGAATCATGAAGGGGAACTCCAGGCCACATTTTAATGAAAAAACCGGCATGGGTTCCCCTTCAGGAGCATACCAGGCCCTTAGGTCTGGTCTGGATTCTAAGGTGAACCCCCTAAGCCGAAAAAACGGCATGGGGGTCCCCCCAAAATCCAAACCAGACCCTTAGGTCTGGTCTGGATTTTAAGGTGAACCCCCTTAAGCCGAAAAACTGCGTGGGGGTCCCCCCAAAATCCAAACCAGACCCTTATCCGAGCATGCAACCTGGCAGGCCGCAGGGGAAAAGGGGGGGCGAGAGCGGCCCCCCTCCCTTCTGAACCGTACCAGGCCGCATGCCCTCAACATGGGGGGTTTGGTGCTTCGGGGCAGGGGGGCGACCTGCGGCCCCCCCACCCCAAAGCACCCTGCCCCCATGTTGATGGGGACAAGGGCCTCTTCCCGACAACCCTGGCCGTTGGTTGTCGGGGTCTGCGGGCGGGGGGCTTTTCGGAATCAGGGCGCCCCCTTTAAAAAGGGGGCCCCCAGATGCCGGCCCCCCACCCTATGTGAATGAGTATGGGGTACATCGTACCCCTACCCATTCACCTGGTGGCAAAATAAGTCAATAAAAAAAAGACAACACAGGTTTGAAAAGTAATTTATTGGGCAGCTCCGGGGGTCTTTCTGCCGGGCCCCCGCTATCTTCTGCTAGCTCTTTTGCTAGCGGGAGTCCCGGGCTTCCTCGCCGTCTTCTTCCAACTTCGGGGGTCTTTCTGCCGGGCCCCCGCTATCTTCTGCTAGCTCTTTTGCTAGCGGGAGTCCCGGGCTTCCTCGCCGTCTTCTTCCAACTTCGGGGGTCTTTCTGCCGGGCCCCCGCTATCTTCTGCTAGCTCTTTTGCTAGCGGGGGTCCCGGGCTTCCTCGCCGTCTTCTTCCGACTTCGGGGGTCTCTTGTTCTGTTCTCCGGTTGTTCTCCCGCTCTCCGACACCTTCTCCACGATCTCCGGTTCTTTCTGCCGGGCCCCCGCTATCTTCTCGCAGCTCTTTTGCTAGCGGGGGCCGGTCTTCTTCGTCGCTTTCTTCCTTCTTCTCTTCGCCCGATGTTGCCTCGTCGCTGTCCACCGCCGCAATGATCTGTCCGAGCAGCGGTGCCACTTTTATTGGCATGGGGCGTGGTCACCGGATGATGCCACCGCTGACCCCGCCCCCGTTTCATGTCACAGTCCCATCATTCCCCGGGACTGTGACATCATACGGGGGCGGGGTCAGCGGTGGCATAAGCCGGTGACCACGCCCATGCCAATAAAAGTGGCACCGCTGCTCGGCCAGATCATTGCGGCGGTGGACAGCGACGAGGCAACATCGGGCGAAGAGAAGAAGGAAGAAGGCGACGTAGAAGACCGGCCCCCGCTAGCAAAAGAGCTGAGAGAAGATAGCGGGGGCCCGGCAGAAGGCAGAAAGAACCGGAGATCGTGGAGAAGACACCGGAGAAGAACCGGAGAACAGAACAAGAGACCCCCGAAGTCGGAAGAAGACGGCGAGGAAGCCCAGGACCCCCGCTAGCAAAAGAGCTAGCAGAAGATAGCGGGGGCCCGGCAGAAAGACCCCCGAAGTCAGAAAAAGATGGCGAGGAAGCCCGGGACCCCCGCTAGCAAAAGAGCTAGCAGAAGATAGCGGGGGCCCGGCAGAAAGACCCCCGGAGCTGCTCAATAAATTACTTTTCAAACCTGTGTTGTCTTTTTTAATTGACTTATTTTGCCACCAGGTGAATGGGTAGGGGTACGATGTACCCCATACTCATTCACATAGGGTGGTGGGCAGGTATCTGGGGTCCCCCTTATTAAAGGGGGCTCCCAGATTCCGATAAGCCCCCCGCCCGCAGACCCCGACAACCAACGGCCAGGGTTGTCGGGAAGAGGCCCTTGTCCCCATCAACATGGGGGCAGGGTGCTTTGGGGTGGGGAGGGCCGCAGGTCGCCCCCCTGCCCCAAAGCACCAAACCCATGTTGAGGGCACGCGGCCTGGTACGGTTCAGGAGGGAGGGGGGCCGCTCTCTCGTCCCCCCCTTTTCCCCTGCGGCCTGCCAGGTTGAGTGCTCGGATAAAAGGTCTGGTGTGTATTCTAAGGGGACCCCACGCAATTTTTTTTGTTTTTGGCACGGGGTTCCCCTTAAAATACATGCCAGACCTGAAGGGCCTGGTATGGATCCTGGGGGGACCCCCACGCCATTTTTTTTTCATTTTTTTGGGGGGGGGGTCCCCTTTGAATCCATACTAGACCCAAGGGCCTAGTATGGACCTGGGGGGGGGACCCCACGCTGTTTTTTTTTGGGTTTTGTTTTTTGAACCTTTTTTTTTTTTTTACATTTCCTTTAACAACCAGCTATAAACAGGTCAAACGAAAAATCGCCGCAAAATTGCGGTACTTGCGTTTTGGATGCGGGTCCATTGAATTCTATTACATCCAAAACACTGTTTTTGTCCTGGCCAAAAAAATCTGCAGTTGCGTTTAAAATCGTTTTTCACAAACCCTCAAAATGCCTTCAGACGCCAAAGATTTCCACGTTTCAGACGTGGTACCAGCGTTTACCCGCATTTTAGTTTAGAAGCGTTTTTAAAGGGGACCTATTTTTTACATTGATAAACTCCAAATTTATGGCAAATGAGGAAATATATATATATATATATATATATATATATATATACTGTGAGGGGGTTAACTCGGTAGCGGGTGTGTGTGACCCCCTGGTTGGGCTCCCCACACAAAAACAGGGCCAGCAGACGGAGGTTGTGGTTTTCAAAATCAAAAGGTGCGGTTTATTTCTCTATGTACAGTGACAAAAACACAGCAAAGCCAAAAAGAAACATAAACAAAATAAATCCTGGTCAGTTTGACCTCTGACTAAACATGCAGGTTTCCCTAACTAACAACTGGGATCAGCCTGGTGCTGTCCTAGTCCCTAAGTCCCTGGTTTAGTAAATGTCCAAACAAATAGCCACACAGGCTTTTTCTCACCGCACAGGGGTTCACTCTCCCTAGACAGTCCACACAGGTCTGGGTCCAGGCATGAGCAAACACCTAATGAATCTGGGAGTTTTTATAGAGGCCTTAAACGAGCTGACAAGCTTCAGCTGGTCTCATCAACTCCCTGCCTGCACGACGCCCAGCCCTCTCCCTAGAGGTATGAGTCATCCATGAGCCCACTAGCCTCAGCTGGGCTTCATCAACTCCCTAGTTGTATAAGTCGGCATAAAGCCTGAATCTGGGAGAAATATATCTACCCCCCTGGATGCAACCAGGTGACTTTACCTTCCTGCTGTCACATACCCCCCCTCTTGTTTTAACCTTGGGGTTGGAACACCAGCAATCAGGCATTCATGTACTCGAGACAAAGCATCCACATTCCCCATTTGAACGCCAGGGCGATGCTTTACTGTGAAGTTGAATTCCTGTAGGGCCAGGAACCACCTATTCACTCTTCTATTTGTCTCCTTGTTTTGAGCCATCCACTTTAACGGAGCGTGATCCGTAACCATGTCAAAGTGCCTACCTAGCAGATAGTACCGAAGGGAATCTAGAGCCCACTTCACCGCTAAACACTCCTTTTCAACCGTGGCGTAATTTACCTCATGGGACTTCAACTTCCTGCTGAGGTAAATGACTGGGTGCTCTTCCCCGTTCCAGACCTGGGACAATACTGCTCCTAACCCCACATCTGATGCATCACTTTGTACGACAAAGTCTTTAGAGAAGTCGGGTGAGTACAACACTGGCTGGCTACATAAGGCTTGTTTCAAGAATTGGAATGCTGCCTCAGCCTCGGGGGTCCATTTAATCATGACCGACCCTTTCCCTTTCGTCAGGTTGGTTAGGGGCACAGCCTTAGAAGCAAAGTGGGGAATGAAGCGCCGATAATAACCCGCGATTCCCAGAAAGGCCCGTACCTGCTTCTTGCTGTTGGGACGTGGCCAACTCTGGATGGCCTCGACTTTGTTGAGTTGGGGTTTTATCACTCCCCTGCCAATGGTGTACCCAAGATATTTGGCCTCCTCCTGCCCAATGGTACACTTCTTGGGGTTAGCCGTAAACCCCGCTTCCCGGATAGAGTCTAGGACTGCTTGCACTTTTGGCAGATGTGAGGCCCAATCTGTGCTATGGACAATTACGTCATCCAGGTAAGCCGCAGCATACTTCCGATGGGGCCTCAGTATCTGGTCCATTTTCCGCTGGAATGTGGCCGGCGCATTCTGTAACCCGAACGGCATTCTCTTATATTGGAACGCCCCGTCTGGGGTTACAAATGCGGTTTTCTCTTTGGCCGACTTGGCCAGGGGAATTTGCCAATACCCTTTTGTGAGGTCAAGAGTCGTCATGTATCGGGCTGTTCCCAGCCGGTCGATCAACTCATCTATACGTGGCATGGGGTAGGTGTCAAATTTTGTAACTTTGTTCAACGGTTTCTTCTGCCCTTTTTGCCACCCGATACAGTAGGTCCTTCTCTACGCTGAAGTATGGGTAAGTGCAGGTATTATCTGGGTTCACTAACTCGCCATCTATTTCCACTACGTTTTCCCGTGCCTTTATTAGGGCGGGGTCTTTTAACTGTTCTGTGGCAAAATTTTCCCTGTGAACCTCCAGATCAGAAAACTCCACAGACGGTAGGTTTTCGTCTGAGGAGGTGGGCTCCTCTCCAGTTTCTTGAGTCTCCCCTGCCAATACTGACAAGGGAAATTCTGGAGAGTCCTCACCACTCTCAGAGGAGTTCTGGCTATCACATTCCTGGTACATAGGGGCACCAGTGGGGGGCTCAGGATCATCCCACAGTTCCCAGAACTTCGGAAAATCCCTTCCCACAATGGCATCATGCGGTAATTGAGATACTAACCCCACTGGATGAGAGAGGGTACCTTTGGGGGTCTCGAAACACACTGTAGTCACTGGATACTCTCGGGTGTCCCCATGCACACAAATAACAGCTACCTTGCTATTCCCAGAGACCTCTGTTTTAACTAATTCAGCCTTTATCAGGGTCACAAGGCTACCTGAATCCAGTAATACCACAACATTTCTACCATTAATACACATTTTGCATAAATGTTTCTCAGTTCCCCGAATGGCAGTGCATGCGACTGTCGCACACAGCGACTGACGTCTGTCCATCAGAAAGTCACATTGCATGGGTTCCTCCACAACCGGGCAATTTGCTGCAATATGTCCCGCTTGCCGGCAGCGGTAGCAAACAATCCATTTGGCTGCCTCTTGAGCCCCTGACTTCCCAGGCTGTTCTCGCCAAACTTTGGGTAGAGCTCCCACCCTCTCACTCTCTCCACCCTCACCCCTTGGAATCCTCTTATCCGCCCCTGGGGATGGTCTGGTCTTAGGGTGGAAAGTCCGAGAGTCTCTGGAAGAGGCCGTCAGGTTCTCTGTAGCCAAGTATTTCTCTACACGATCCACAAGACCACCGGCCGTCTCTGGGTCTCCATGGCTTACCCACTTTTGGATGGCAGTAGGAAGAGCTCTCAAAAACCGATCCATTACAACACGTTCCACAATCTCTGGTGCGGACAAAGTCTCTGGCTGTAGCCACTTCCTGCTCAGGTGAATGAGATCATACATTTGAGACCTGGGGGGTCTTCCAAGCTGGAAAGTCCAGTTATGCACACGCTGAGCCCGGACAGCCAGGGTGACACCCAGCCTTGCCAATATTTCAGCTTTTAGCATCACATAGTCTTTTGCTTGGTCAGGCTCTAGGTCATAGTAAGCCTTCTGCGATTCACCAGTTAACAGAGGAGCCACCAGTCCAGCCCACTGCTCCTCAGGCCACTTTTCTCTTTCAGCAGTCCTTTCAAATGTGGTCAAAAATACCTCTGGATCATCCTCTCCAGTCATTTTTGTCAATAAACGACTCACCCCAAAGGACGCGGTATTAGTGGGACGGCTTTCCTCACTGGTCTGCGGACGTTGCTGCATTACTGCTTCCATTTGTTGTAGTCTCTGCTCTTGCTTCTGTAACAGGTCTATGAAGCGGGCCTCAGATTGCTGCTGGGCTTGTTGATGAGCTTGCTGCTGGGCTGCAAGGCTCCTTTGCAAACCTGCATTTGTCTGCTGTTGATTGGCATTTGCTAGAGCCAGCTGTTTCAGTATCTCCTCCATGCTGGCTTAAAAAAACTGCCACTGGTTCTCCACCAACTGTGAGGGGGTTAACTCGGTAGCGGGTGTGTGTGACCCCCTGGTTGGGCTCCCCACACAAAAACAGGGCCAGCAGACGGAGGTTGTGGTTTTCAAAATCAAAAGGTGCGGTTTATTTCTCTATGTACAGTGACAAAAACACAGCAAAGCCAAAAAGAAACATAAACAAAATAAATCCTGGTCAGTTTGACCTCTGACTAAACATGCAGGTTTCCCTAACTAACAACTGGGATCAGCCTGGTGCTGTCCTAGTCCCTAAGTCCCTGGTTTAGTAAATGTCCAAACAAATAGCCACACAGGCTTTTTCTCACCGCACAGGGGTTCACTCTCCCTAGACAGTCCACACAGGTCTGGGTCCAGGCATGAGCAAACACCTAATGAATCTGGGAGTTTTTATAGAGGCCTTAAACGAGCTGACAAGCTTCAGCTGGTCTCATCAACTCCCTGCCTGCACGACGCCCAGCCCTCTCCCTAGAGGTATGAGTCATCCATGAGCCCACTAGCCTCAGCTGGGCTTCATCAACTCCCTAGTTGTATAAGTCGGCATAAAGCCTGAATCTGGGAGAAATATATCTACCCCCCTGGATGCAACCAGGTGACTTTACCTTCCTGCTGTCACAATATATATATATATATATATAATGAAATTGCTTCCATTGCATTGTGGACAATCCACAACTTGGGGCAGCTGACGTGGCAAGTGGACAATCCACAACTTGTGGCAAGTGATGTGGCAAGCTAAATACAACTACACTGCTGCTCTCAGCTGCTCATATCACTCTGGTCTCACTAAATAACTAAAATCGTAAATAATACTGTTTTTGGAGTATAGGGCGGCTCCTTATCATATACACGCAAATGTGGTAAAACACGGCATGCAAACGCCACAAAGCGCGCCTTTCTAAACGCCACTTTCAACCTTAGTTCAGAACACTTTGCACCAGCGTCCCGTCTACATGGGGCCTAAAAACGCCTATGCCATTTACAGCTCAAAAACGCCATGGTGGCCATGAGGCTAACATGGAGAGATGTTTTTAAGCTGCAAAAAACGCTCAAACAAGCGGCTTGAAAAACGTCCGTGTGCATGTAGCCTTATATTAACCACTTGCGCACTGCCCAGACCAATTTTCACATTTTAGCGCTGATGCACTTTTAATGACAATTGTGCGCTCATACAACACTGTAACCCAATGAAAATGTTTTATTTGTTGCCACACAAATAGAGCTTGCTTTTGGTGCTATTTGATCACCTTTGTGTTTTAGTTTTATTTTTTTTCTATAAATACAAAAGACCGAGTTTAAAAAAAAAAATGGATATTTTACCCACTTCAGCACTGGGCCTATTCTGGCACTTCTCTCCTTCATATAAAAATCATAAATTTATGGCTATAAAATTACTTCAAAACACCAAACATTATATATTTTTTTGGAGCAGACACGCTAGGGAATAAGATGGCGGTCATTGCAAATTTTATCTCGCTCGGTATTTGCGCAATAAATTTTCAAACGCCTTTTGTTTGCTAAAAATATTACAAAACAGTAAAGTTACGGCCAATTTTTTGGTATAATGTGAAAGATGTTGTTATGCTGAGTAAATAGATACCTAACACGTCACGCTTTAAAATTGCACACACACATGGCATGACACCAAACTTCAGTAATTAAAAATCTCCCTAGGCGATGCTTAAATTTTTTTTACACGTTACCATTTTGGCATTACAGAGGAGGTCTAGCGCTAGAATTGTTGCACTCGTTCTAACGCACGCAGCAATAACTCACATGTGTGGTTTGAACGGCGTTTACATATGTGGGCGGGACTTACGTGTGTGTTCGCTTCTGAGCGCGAGCTACCGGGGACATGGGCGTTTTTTCTTATTTTTTTTACTTTTTTGTATTTCTTACTCTTTTTTTATTATTTTAAATTTTTTGGGATCACTTTTATTCCTATTACAAGGAATGTAAACATCCCTTGTAATAGGAATGTGTGTGACAGGTCCTCTTTATGGAGAGATATAGGGTCAATAAGACCCCGCATCTCTCCTCCAGGCTGGAAAGCATGATATTGTTCCAAAAAAATCACCAATCTCATGCTGACAGCCGAGATCACGGCTTGGTTAACATACGGGAACACGGCGTGATGTCATAACGTCGTGCCCGCGCCTCCGACGGTCATAGAGATGACTGGTGACCATCTGGTCACCAGTCATCTCCAAATCGTTCTCCGAGCCCTAGATGGCACGGGAGAGCCCGGAGAAGCACCGGATGGCGGCAAGAGGGGGGGGAACGTCCCCTCCCCGCCTATAAGAACGATCAAGTGGCGGAACTGCCACTATGATCGTTTTTATTGTGCACAGAATCGCCGGCTGAAAAGAATGATATCTGAATGATGCCTGCAACTGCAGGCATCATTCAGATGTCACCGCCCAAAGCCAAGGATGTCATTTGATGGTGGGCGGTAGGAAACTGGTTAATATTTTTAAAAAAGGTAATTTTTCTTCTTCATTGATGTACACTGATGAGACTGCACTGATGGGCACCGATAAGGTGGCAAGGGTGGGCACTGAGAGGTGGTATTGCTATTTGGCACTGGTGGGCAGTGAGAAGTGGCACTGCTAGGTGGCAATGATAGTTGGCAGTGATGGGCACTGATAGGCAGCACTTCTAGGTGCCACTGATTGGCACCAGTGGTGGGCATTGGTAGGTGGCACTGGCAGGGGCTACTAATTGTCACAGATGATGCAGAATTGCCTCTTCCTCTTCGGGCCCCATGTCCCTTGCACATGAGCCGGTGATTGCCTTTTTTTATGCACACGCTGTCAGCACAAGGAGAAAACAAAAACCATTACCTAGCTTTTGTTTACATCACGTGATCAGCTGTCATTGGCTGACAGCTGATCACATGGTAAAGGGCAGGTATCGGCCCCTTACTTTGATCTGTCATCACCCGAGTCTCAGTGACTCGGTGACCACAGCGCACGCGCGCGAAGGGAAGGACGTTTATTGACGGACTCCCGGCAATTGAGGACCATGCTGTGGCCGTCGATCAGTTATAGCGCTGATCTCAAGTGATTAAAGAGGGTCTAAATGGGCCATTGACATGCATCACAATTCAACTTAGGAATGAGTCTTTGAAAAGTTAAACTAAATAATTTGGCCACTTTATCCTTCCAAATAATTCACTTCCTGTCACATAGTCACACAGGAAGTGAGGGGAAATCCCTAACAATTTATTAGGTAATATATGGGGGTACCCGACGCTATAAAAACCTGCGGCGAACCTAAAAAAAATTACTGGCTACCGATCGGCATCACCAACGCTAAGACATCGATCAGAAAAACGATCGCTTAGCGACAGTGGTGATAGGGGGTGAAAGGGTTACCTGGGGGGCGATCAAGGGGGTTAAACCTTTATTAGGTAATATATGGGGGTACCTGACGCTATAAAAAACTGCGGCGAACCTAAAAAAAATAACTGGCTACCGATCTGCATCACCGACGCTAAGACAGCGATCAGAAAAATTAAAGCTTAGCGACAGTGGTGATAGGGGGTGAAAAGGTTATCTGGGGGGCGATCAAGGGGGTTAAACCTTTATTAGGTAATATATGGGGGTACCCGACGCTATAAAAACCTGCGGCGAACCTAAAAAATATAACTGGCTACCGATCGGCATCACCGACGCTAAGACAGCGATCAGAAAAATGATCGCTTAGCGACGGCGGTGCTAGGGGGTGAAAGGGTTATCTGGGGGGTGATCAGGGGGTTAAACCTTTATTGGGGGGGGGTTAGGGGGCTACACTGGACCTAAAACTAAATGTAGTGACACTTTTACAGTCACAAATGTCACTGATTGCAGTGATCAGTAAATAAATGGTCACTGCAATCAGTGACACTGTGACTGGGGGCTGGGGGTGATCTGGGGGGTGATCTGGGGTGTCTGGGGGGGCCTGGGGGGGCGATTTATGTGCCTATGTGTCCTGGTGTCAGTGTAGTGTTTTGTGCACTAACCTGCATCTTCTCCTGTGCGGCGCTCGGTATATGTGAGCGCCGCAGGAGAGATGACATCACTTCCTCTGCCTGTGTAAACATTACACAGGCAGGGGAAGGATTCGATTCGCTGGGAGCGATCGAGAGGGGTTGGCCGGAATCGAACGGCTGTCCCCTCATCCCTGATCGCTCCCAAACGAATAACGGCCGCTCACTGTAAAGAAGGGGGGTCCGATCGGACCCCCCAACTATACAAAGGCAGTCACGTAGATATACGTGATTCTGCCTGTCGGTGCCATTCTTCCGACGTATATTTACAGTGGGCGGTCGTTAAGTGGTTAAAGTCAATTCACTAAAGAAAATAAATAAATAAATGCATGAGTTAAATACGTAGTGGTCCAGGCATGTCCAGGGTATTTAAAGGGGTTGTAAAGGTTTGTTTTTTATTTTCTAAATAGGTTCCTTTAAGCTAGTGCATTGTTGATTCACTTACCCTTTCCTTAGATTTCCCTTCTAAATAATTTTTTTCTTTTTTTTCTTTGTCTGAATTTCTCACTTCCTGTTCCTCCTCAGTAAGCTGTTCTGGCTGACTCCACGCTACTCGGATGATGGTGTGAAGTTTAGTGAGGAGAAACAGGAAGTGAGAAATTCAGACAAAGAAAACAAACCTTTAGAAGGCAAATCTAAGGAAAAGGTAAGTGAACCAACAATGCACTAGCTTAAAGGAACCTATTTAGAAAATAAAAAACGAACCTTTACAACCCCTTTAAGGAATGTTAAAATATAATAGCCAATTTGGAGTAGTCTCTGCTTTAAAGTGGTTGTTAACCCACTAATTAAAACTTACAGGGGCTGATTTACTATAACTCCAGGAAGTACTGAGCACATCGCAAAAAATAGCTCCAATTTTTGACAATTAAAAATTCCATGCGCGAATTTGCGAATGAAAAAGAGCGCTATTAGCAGCAAACAAGTGTTAGTAAATGTGAAATCAGCGCTAATTAGCGAATCCGCGTACGCGCAAATGCCAATTTCCACTACGTTTTTATATAGCACTGCACTGTAACCATGATCCATGTATGTGAAAGAAACATTTTTATATGAGATGTGCTCTATATATTGATGTATATTGCAATTAGTATTCCTAGTTTTTTTTCCTTCTTTTGCTAACGAATGCAGTTATGAAGGATTATTACATAATAGCAGACATTACTATGTAAAATTACATGTATTAAACATTTAGGTTACCTATTTGTTGTATGTTGTTTTTTCATGTTTTTATTTTTTCATTTAGGTGGCTATAAAGCGGTAATTATTTATGTTCATTCTTTAATCATACTACACTATTATGCAGGTCTTGTACTTAGCACAATGGCTTAGTGGTCTGCTCCCATGTCTATACAGCTCTCATGTTACAAGTTCAAATACCAGCCAAACTACCATCCAACAGCTATGTTTATTATTTGTGCAAGCAAATTAAAATAAACAAACAAAGAAATGTAAACTGCCCGTTAGCTAGTGTGTGATGTTTGGAAGTCCACACCATAATATTATTGAATAAAAGTGCATTGGCTAATTGGCATTCACCTATTTTCAGCATATGCTGCTTTGGCTAATTGGCATTTGCCTTTTTTCACCAATACAATCTTTTAGTATCTCTCTGTGGGATTTGAACCCATGAGTGCTTCAAAGCCGGAGTTTTTCAAGGTAGAAGTGCTGACCACTAGCCTATTGAGCGTAGCACAAACATCTACTAGTGTGTGTGTGTGGATTAAGAAAATATTTCTTGCACCTACAGGTAAGCCTTAATCTAGGCTTACCTGTAGATGCAAGTTGTCTAAGTGGGTTTACAACCACTTTAATATTATTGTAACAACCATGCTCATGCTGATGTGGCATTGGCTAATAGGCATTCGCCTCTTTTCAGCATATGCTGCTGAGTGTTTGATGGTGGGACTACTTTATATTCTAGGTATAATAGTAGTCAGCACAGTGACTTAAGCCCCTTTCACACTTGTGCGACCTGAAAGTTGTGTGATTTTGATGCGACTTTAAGCATGTGTAATCTTGAGGTCTATGGACGCAGGAGTCGCATGGAAAGGCGCGCAAACTTCCGTCTGCATTTTTTCTGCGATCCCAGGGAATGCCTGTGTAAACTTAAGGTCTCTGAACCTCAACTCGTATCAAAGTCCTACCAAAGTAGTACAGGGACTACTTTGAAGTCGGTGTGACTTGAAGTTTCACAGATATAAATGGTACACATTGAAAATCATGGGGTATGACTTGTCATGCAACTCTGATGACCAAAGTCGCAGGAAAAGTCAATCAAGTGTAAAAGGGGCCTCAGCCCGACTTTGTGAGCGATTTCAGAGACATCAGTGCACTTTCCTGCACAGATGTCTATTGAAATCACATAGTTCTCAACTGTCCCTGATTTGGACCAAAGTCCCTCTGTCCCTCTTTCCTCCTCATTTGTCCCTCATTTTGTTCGGATCTGTATAGTTTGATATTAAATGCAATTTTTATCTTTCAAAAAGTGTTTCCCAGCGCTAAACCTTTCATCTAATTTCTAAATTGCTTTGTTTGTGAATTCCCAAAGCCAATCTAAAGGGATATTATTGTTAAAAAAAAAAGCACTTGGGGGTTTAACTAATATTTTTCTTTTTTTTTAATAATTCTCCTTTAAGAAGGTATTTTAGGAGGTGTGTACTATGCCTACATACTTTTGCTAATAGTTGTCCCTTATACCCATCTCAAAAAGTTGGGAGGTAAGAAATCGCCTCCTGAAGTCGCCCAAAGTAGTGTAGGAACTACTTTTGGGAATCTGTGTGGCCTCGCACCAATTCGGACAGTTCTATTGCCGTCAATAGGCGCCGATTTGGCCTGCAATTTGACATGTCAATTCAGAGCTATGTGAACATAGGTGAAGTTGCATAGATATGAATGGAACTCATGGGGGGGGGATACTTTTAATGCGACTCTGAGGTCCAAAGCTGCATGAAAAGTCACATAAGTGTGAAAGTAACCTAATGAGATTAAATGATAACACCTTTGAATAAAGCCCCATTTGCACTTGTGCGACCTTAAAATTGCACAGCTTTGCCATGACTTGAAGCAATGTCTGTGTTATCTTGTGGTGTATGGACCTCAAATCGCATCAAAGTCAAACCAAGATAGTGCAGGGATGAATTTTCCCCAGTTTCAGGATGCACAAGTGACAATAGGGCCAAATTCAAAGATATCCTTGAATCTCTTTCACACTGCTGCGAACTGAAAGTCACCCTAATTTGCTGCAACTTGGCCCCAACTTCTGGGAATGCCTGTGTAATATTGCGCCCTATGTACCTCAAGTCACATGAGGCTCTGTTTCCACTATTGCAACCCTAAATTCGCATGATTTTGCTGCAATTTTGTGCCGCGATTTTGATGCGACTTGGAGCAATGCCTGTATATTCTTGAGGTCTATGGACCTCAAGTCGTATCAAAGTGGGACCAAAGTAGTGCAGGGACTACTTTGAAGTCGCTGCGACTTGATGTCGCACAGATATGAACCATACTCATTGGAAATCATGGGGTATGACATGTCATGCGACTTTGCAGTCCCAAGTTGCATGACAAGTCGCACTAGTGGAAACTGAGCCTGAAAGTCACACCAAAGTAGTACAAGGACTACTTTGAAGTTGGTCTGACTTAAAGTAGCACAGATATGAATGGTTATCATTGAGGATCATGAAAAGTCGCCCAACTGTGAATAAAGTCATATATATTTTAAAAGAAAGGAGCTCTCATTTATACTTGCATAGTCCTTACTGATTTACATCAGCAGAACAAATGCAGGAAGTAGTGATGTGTGCACATGGGCCAGAAGCAAATGTGTAGTGATACCAAACAAATCAATGAAGCCCACCCACACCAAATCCACCCCCACCTTGAGTAAGCACAAGTGCATATCCTACACTTACCCGGCAAATCAGCAGCACTTCCTCTATGCTAAAGAGGGAGCTCGCCATGTCCACCTAGATGGAGATCCTGACCAGCACAGAAACTTCCGGGTGATTACAATGACTTGTTTCCGGGTCAGGAGGTGAAACCACGAACTGTTGATTGCAGCTGCGAATATTTGATCTCAATCACACTTAGAATTTATTATTTTTGATTATTTGCAGATATGCAAATCTGTATTTCTACATACAATGATATTTGAAGGTAAACTTAAGGGAGTTTGATAAGAAATGGTGTCTCTGACCTAGCAGCAGGTGAATTTAAAAGGTCCCAGTTTGAGCCCTGCTTCACACTGACAGCGGGAGGAAATCGTTCAGCTGAACTCAGACGATTTTCATTCCCGCATGTCAGTCCTGACTGCAGGAGGGGGGGGGGGGGATATTAGAGACATCTGTGCAGGTTTCTGCACTTATATCAATACAAATCACACCAATTAGAACAGCGCAATTGCCACCGATCTGACATGTCAAATCGCACCAATGTGAACCAGAGCTGACACATACAACACTGCCTATCCTCCAGCTGAACTCATTACCTGCAATGCTCCACAGCTGTTATATATAAAGATTCCACCTTTATCATTTACTTGCAGGTGTGCTGAAGCCTAGGTTTACATTGGGGCGATTTGTCATGCAATTTCAGAAATCAAATCGCATGACTATTGGTGGCAATGGCGCTGTTCCAATCGATGCAACTTTAATTTTGTGGCGCCGCACCGATTTTCAAAAGTAGTTCCTGCACTACTTTTGCCGAATTCAGGTGCGACTTCAATAGACATTTCTGTATGAAGCCACACAGATGTCTATCAAGTAGTACCTAAAATCGCACTAGCTTAAGTGAAGTAGCGCGATTTCAAAGTAGCATCAATGTAAACAAGGGCAAAGAGATTCATTTTTTGGTGCACAAATCCATATAGAAATAAAATATTAAGGATTTTGCACTTTGCCAAAAAAAAAAAAAAAAGCACACACACCAAAGCTAAATAAACGTACTTTTATTTTGCCAGCAGAAACAAAATTTTGTACATTCATTTACTAGCTTCAAAAAAATTGATACATGGTGCTACATTTAGCAATTGGATTTTAAGGGCCCTGCTCATAGGAGCTTACAATCTAAAATTTGTCAAAACCTTAGAGTGCACACAGCTTTACTTTTAGTGTATAACGGGCAACACATCACATTTTTATCTGAAAGATTATAGAAACATACTCAAGTCATTATTCTTACAAAGCCTTCCAACATAATATTAAAAAAGACATGTTCAAAACCCCCACCCACAACCCACATATACATACATTGGTGACCATGTTCTGCTGGAAGCTGCGTTTCTGTGTACATGAATAAGCAATGAGATCCAAGAGTAGAAGGTCAGCAGATGCTTCCAAATTATTTTGCATGGTCAGACAGGAACAATACACACACAATTTTTGATAGAAAAAATGCACAAGAATTTCAGCAAATAACACTAGTTGGGGGGGGGGGTTGTCAATCTGCACAATGTCATTCCTTCTCCCCCCCCCCCAAATCACAGCAAAAAACCAGGCCTTCTCAGACCAAACGATCCCCCATACTGCAGGCCTTTATATAAGAGAGGTTGTATTGTTAGCAAACTGCTACACGCCCAATAGAAGTACACGCCCAATAGAAGTACACGCCCAATAGAAGTACACGCCCAATAGAAGTACACGCCCAATAGAAGTACACGCCCAATAGAAGTACACGCCCAATAGAAGTACACGCCCAATAGAAGTACACGCCCAATAGAAGTACACGCCCAATAGAAGTACACGCCCAATAGAAGTACACGCCCAATAGAAGTACACGCCCACCAGTATCTTTCAATCTGTCTCTTCGTGTATGTCTTAAGTGATTTCACCTGATGGGCAGGAACAAATAATACTATTTGCAACTGTTAGCCCTTGGCTATGTGCATCAAATCTCCAACTACAGGCCAAAGATCCAAGTCCATTTGCATTCACATAAACAAAACAACAGTTTTCTAAGCATATGTACCTGTGCAGTGTAAACCCTACAATTTTAAATGTCCAAGTCCCTGGGCATGATTAGTGCTAACAAACATTAACATCAGTCCCTGGCTCCAATGAGCTTCCAATCTAAAGTCCAAAATAAACTTTTTTACATTAGAGACTATTTTGACAGAAGACAAATAAAATACCAGCATGTCTTTGGATTGTGGTGAGAAACCCACACAGGGAGAACATATAAACTTCAACACAAGCATTAGCATTTTGGGGAATTGAACCAGCAACCCCAGTGCTGCTAGATGGAATTGCTACACACTTAGCCACCAGGCAGCCTCACACATGTTCTCTGCATCTCTGTGGTGTGAACCAGCCCTAAGTCCATAGCCAAGTTCTGTGTCTCCAAGCAATATACAATATATTGGCCTAAGTATTGGGACGCCTGCCTTTAAACGCACATGAACTGTAATCGCATCCCAGTCTTAGTCCGTAGGGTTCAATATTGAGTTGGCCCACCCTTTGCAGCTATAACAGCTTCAAATCTTCTGGGAAGGCTGTTCACAAGGTTTAGGAGTGTGTCTATGGGAATGTTTGACCATTCTTCCAAGTGCATTTGTGAGAAACAACCCCACACCATAATCCCCCTCCACCAAATGATTTGGACCAGTGCACAAAGCAAGGTCCATAAAGACATGGATGAGTGAGTTTGGGGTGGAGAAACTTGACTGGCCTGCACAGAGTCCTGACCTCAACCCGATAGAACTCCCTTTGGCTGAATTAGAGCAGAGACTGCGAGCCAGGCCTTCTCATCCAACATCAGTGCCTGGCCTCACAAATGCACTTCTGGAAGCATGATCAAACATTCCCATAGACACACTAAACCTTGTGGACAGCCTTCCCAGCCTTCCCAGAAGCTGTTATAGCTGCAAAGGGTGGGCCAAATCAAAATTTAACCCTACGGACTAAGACTGGGCTGCCATTAAAGTTCATGTGTGTGTAAAGGCAGGCGTCCCAATACTTTGGGCTAAATTTTGTATCTGGCAACATTTACAATGGTGGTGGAACCCTCCTACACATAAATACAAGATTTGGACATAGTTTTAGGACCTGGGAGATGAGACAACTTCTCTACATGAAGCAGCATGTTTGGGATTTGAACCCAGACACTCAGGGATGCTAAGCAGAAGTTCTAACCTCTAAGCCACATAGCTGCCACATGTGGAAACCTCCTACACGTAAATACACATAAATACTGCATTTCTTAGGACATACAGGTGATGGAATTACATTACTCAAGAGTAATTCTTCTTGATTTATTCTGTGATATTTGGTGTTTTTTTGGGAGTGAGTTTAGAATAGTGATATTACCCTCAAATTTTGGGGAATTACATTTTTATTTCTGATGTTGGAACACATATCACATTTTTGGGGCTCAAATTATGATTATTTATAAATAATAAAAAGCACAAAAAAATGTGACTAATTTTAAATTTGCATCAGCAATGGTATTGTTTGTGCTTTGTAAAGACACCTGTGTGAGTTGGTTAAAAATTGTTGTGAGATGGAGAGTAACAAGTGAAAGTGACAGAGAAAAATATATTTTATCAAAACATTCCACATTCTAGCTTTCTTTAAAAATAAAATATTTTAATTAGAAGCAACATTGTTGCAAAGGAACATTTATTTCAGAGAAAGATACATTTCATCTCAACATTAAAAGGATTTATTTGTGAAAGTTACAATTGTATCATTAGAATCAATGGCTAAAACTTGCATTGGGCTAAAATAGCTCAGATTTTCACTTCCAAAACATGCTGTTTAACCACTTCAATACCATGCACTTATGCACCTTCCCGCCCAGACCAATTTTCAGCTTTCAGTACTCTCACACTTTGAATGACAATTACTTGGTCATGCTACACTGTATCCAAACAACATTTTTATCATTTTCTTCTCACAAATAGAGCTTTCTTTTGGTGGTATTTAATCGCCACTGGGTTTTTTATTTTTTGCGATATAAGCAAAAAAACAGCAATTTTTAAAAAAAAAAAACACTTTTTTTTAGTTTCTATTGTAAAATTTTGCAAATAAGTAATTTTTCTTCATAAATTTGTGCCAAAATGTATACTGCTACATATCTTTGGTAAAATGAACCCAAATTAGTGTATATTATTTGGTCTTTGTGAAAGTTATAGAGTCTACAAACTATGGTGGCAATCACTGAAAATTTATCACATCTGATCACGCCTGATGTACTGAAGGGATATCTCATTTCTTGAGACACTAACAAGCGAGGAAAGTACAAATACCCCAAAATTACCCCTTTTTGGAAAGTAGACAGTCCAAGGTATTTACTAAGAGGCATGGTGAGTTTTTTTAAGTTGTATTTTTTTCCCACAATTCTTGGGAAAATTTAATTATTTTTTTTTTTTTTTTACACAAACTGGTCATATTAACAGTTTTTTCCTCTCACACAGCATATGCATAATTGCAACTACACCCCAAAATACATTCTGCTACTCCTCCTGAGTGTAGCGATACCACATGTGTGAGACTTTTACACAGCCTGGCCACATACAGAGGCCCAACATTGAAGTAGCACTTTCAGGCGTTCTACAAGCATAAATCGCACATATCCTTTCTCAACCACCTATTACACTTTTGAAGGCCCTGGAGCACCAGGACAATGGAATTTTCCACAAAATAACCCCATTTTGGAAAGCACACACCCCAACGTATAATCTATGAAGCATTATGAGTCTTTTGAACGGTTCATTTTTTTCCAGAAGGTTTTGGAAAATGTGGAGAAAAAATGAAAATGCATTTTTTTTACACAAAGTTGTCCATTTATAAGATATTTCTAACGCATAGCATATACATAGCAAAAATGACACCCCAAAATGCATTCTGCTACTCCTCCTGAGTATAGCGATACCACATGTGTGAGACTTTTACACAGCCTGGCCATATACAGAGGCCCAACATTAAAGTAGCACTTTCAAGCGTTCTACAAGCATAAATCGCACATATCCTTTCTCAACCACCTATTACAATTTTGAAGGCCCTGGAGCACCAGGACAATAGAATTTTCCACAAAATGACCCCATTTTGGAAAGCACACACCCCAACGTATAATCTATGAAGCATTATGAGTCTTTTGAACGGTTCATTTTTTTCCAGAAGCTTTTGGAAAATGTGGAGAAAAAATGAAAATGCATTTTTTTACACAAAGTTGTCCATTTATAAGATATTTCTAACGCATAGCATATACATAGCAAAAATAACACCCCAAAATGCATTCTGCTACTCCTCCTGAGTATAGCGATACCACATGTGTGAGACTTTTACACAGCCTGGCCATATACAGAGGCCCAACATTGAAGTAGCACTTTCAGGCGTTCTACAAGCATAAATCGCACATATCCTTTCTCAACCACCTATTACAATTTTGAAGGCCCTGGAGCACCAGGACAATAGAATTTTCCACAAAATTACCCCATTTTTGAAAGCACACACCCCAACGTATAATCTATGAGGCATTATGAGTCTTTTGAACGGTTCATTTTTTTCCAGAAGGTTTTAGAAAATGTGGAGAAAAAATTAAAATGCATTTTTTTTACACAAAGTTGTCAATTTATAAGATATTTCTAACACATAATATGTACATAGCAAAAATTACACCCCAAAATGCATTCTGCTACTCCTCCTGAGTATGGCGATACCACATGTTTGAGACTTTTACACAGCCTGGCCACATACAGAGGCCCAACATCCAAGTAGCACCTCCAGGCATTCTAGCAGCATTAATTGCACATATCATTTTCTGACTACCGATCACATTTTTGAAGGCCCTTCATATATCTAACACATAGCAGGTACATACCAAATAACAAAAGATTACCTGTGGTTTTAGAAGTGCAGTGGTCCACAGAGGAGAGCATCGGTCCAGGCAGCAGGCAGGGATGAGGTCAGCGACAGCAAAAGCAATCATCCAGGCAGCAGGCAGGAATACTGTCCATAGTTCGCACAGGCAGAGATACTGTCAGCACAGCCAGAGCACAGCCAAAGCACAGGTCCAGGTAGCAGGCAGAGGTGTCCTATCCTATCCTATCGATGATATCTTCGATATATTGGAGGTAGTGGAGTCGGTGATTTTGAGTTGCTTTTTGGTAGCAGACAAACGAATTAAAAAGGGCCATGTGAAACAGGTGAAACGCAACTTTTTTGTGCCAATAATGGGACTTTCTGGTTGATAAGTAGGGCTGTAGCATCTGGTCGTTTAAATCCACCCCCCCATGTACAAATTGTAGTCGTGGACACATTCAGGCTTTACAATGGAGCCGCGTCTTCTTGGGATCTCCACCATGGTGTCATTGTGGATCGTAGAGAGTAGGGATGAGCTTCGTGTTCGAGTCGAACATACGTTCGACTCGAACATCGGCTGTTCGATCGTTCGGCGAAGATCGAACGATTTGGGCCGTTCGCGCCAAATTCGAGTGACGCGAACGGCCCACAATGCACTACGCCATCGCAGTGTCATCCAGGCGCTGTGATTGGCCAAGCATGCACTGTGACCCCGCATGCTTGGCCAATCACAGCGCCGGCAGCGAGGAGAGCAATGATTGGCCACAGGCAGGATGCCTGTGGCCAATTATTGCTGAGGGTGTTTAGTACACGCCCCACACTATAAAAGGCCGCCAGCACGGCGGCCTAGTGTAGTGTGTTCCGGAGCAGGGAAAGAGAAGCATAGGCAGGGACAGTGACATTTATTTTTTCTTGCTTAACCTGGATTCCTTTAGTTTAGGGAAAGAGAAGGATAGGTAGGGAGAGTGTCAGTGTGTTTTACTGTGCGAATCCTTGTTTCTAGGGACAGGGAAGGACAGTGAGGGAATTCTCCTTGTGCTATAGTGTGCTTTAAAAAAAAATTTTTCTAGGGACAGAAAACTATAGGTAGGGAGAGTGTCAGTGTGTTTTACTGTGCGAATCCTTGTTTCTAGGAACAGGGAAGGACAGTGAGGGAATTCTCCTTGTGCTATAGTGTGCTTTAAAAAAACATTTTTTCTAGGGACAGAAAACTATAGGTAGGGAGAGTGTCAGTGTGTTTTACTGTGCGAATCCTTGTTTCTAGGGACAGGGAAGGACAGTGAGGGAATTCTCCTTGTGCTATAGTGTGCTTTAAAAAAACATTTTTTCTAGGGACAGAAAACTATAGGTAGGGAGAGTGTCAGTGTGTTTTACTGTGCGAATCCTTGTTTCTAGGGACAGGGAAGGACAGTGAGGGAATTCTCCTTGTGCTATAGTGTGCTTTAAAAAAACATTTTTTCTAGGGACAGAAAACTATAGGTAGGGAGAGTGTCAGTGTGTTTTACTGTGCGAATCCTTGTTTCTAGGGACAGGGAAGGACAGTGAGGGAATTCTCCTTGTGCTATAGTGTGCTTTAAAAAAACATTTTTTCTAGGGACAGAAAACTATAGGTAGGAAGAGTGTCAGTTTCTTTCACTGTGATAATCCTTGTTTCTAGGGACAAAGAAGGAAAGTGAGGGAAATTCTCCTTGTGCTATAGTGTGCTTTAAAAAAACATTTTTTCTAGGGACAGAAAACTATAGGTAGGGAGAGTGTCAGTGTGTTTTACTGTGCGAATCCTTGTTTCTAGGGACAGGGAAGGACAGTGAGGGAATTCTCCTTGTGCTATAGTGTGCTTTAAAAAAACTTTTTTTCTAGGGACAGAAAACTATAGGTAGGGAGAGTGTCAGTGTGTTTTACTGTGCGAATCCTTGTTTCTAGGGACAGGGAAGGACAGTGAGGGAATTCTCCTTGTGCTATAGTGTGCTTTAAAAAAACATTTTTTCTAGGGACAGAAAACTATAGGTAGGGAGAGTGTCAGTGTGTTTTACTGTGCGAATCCTTGTTTCTAGGGACAGGGAAGGACAGTGAGGGAATTCTCCTTGTGCTATAGTGTGCTTTAAAAAAACATTTTTTCTAGGGACAGAAAACTATAGGTAGGAAGAGTGTCAGTTTCTTTCACTGTGATAATCCTTGTTTCTAGGGACAAAGAAGGAAAGTGAGGGAAATTCTCCTTGTGCTATAGTGTGCTTTAAAAAAACATTTTTTCTAGGGACAGAAAACTATAGGTAGGGAGAGTGTCAGTGTGTTTTACTGTGCGAATCCTTGTTTCTAGGGACAGGGAAGGACAGTGAGGGAATTCTCCTTGTGCTATAGTGTGCTTTAAAAAAACTTTTTTTTTTCTAGGGACAGAAAACTATAGGTAGGGAGAGTGTCAGTGTGTTTTACTGTGCGAATCCTTGTTTCTAGGGACAGGGAAGGACAGTGAGGGAATTCTCCTTGTGCTATAGTGTGCTTTAAAAAAACATTTTTTCTAGGGACAGAAAACTATAGGTAGGGAGAGTGTCAGTGTGTTTTACTGTGCGAATCCTTGTTTCTAGGGACAGGGAAGGACAGTGAGGGAATTCTCCTTGTGCTATAGTGTGCTTTAAAAAAACATTTTTTCTAGGGACAGAAAACTATAGGTAGTGTGACAGCAGGAAGGTAAAGTCACCTGGTTGCATCCAGGGGGTAGATATATTTCGCCCAGATTCAGGCTTTACGCCGACTTATACAACTAGGTGGAGAGTTGTATAAGGCTAGTGGGCTCATGGATGACTCATACCTCTAGGGAGAGTGTGGGGCGTCGTACAGACAGGGAGTTGATGAGACCAGCTGAAGCTTGTCAGCTCATTTAGGCCTCTATAAGAACTCCCAGCTTCATTAGATGTTAGCTCATGCCTGGAACCAGACCTGTGTGGACTGTCTAGGGAGAGTGAACCCCTGTGCGGTGAGACAAAGCCTGTGTGGCTATTTGCTTGGACATTTAAAACCAGGGACTTAGGGACTAGGACAGCACTAGGCTGATCCCAGTTGTTAGTTAGGAAACCTGTATGTTTAGTCAGAGGTCAAGTTGACCAGGATTTATTTTGTTTATGTTTCTTTTGCTTTGCTGTGTTTTGTCACTGTAAATAGAAAATAAACCGCACCTTTTTGATTTTGAAAACCACAACCACCGTTTGCTGGGCCTGTTTTGTGTGGGGAGCCCATATCGGGGGTCACACACACCCGCTGCCGAGCTAACCCCCTCACAGTTGGTGGAGAATGCGGGCAGTTTTTTTTTAAGCCAGCATGGAGGAGATACTGAAGCAGCTGGCTCTAGCAAATGCCAATCAACAGCAGACAAATGCAGGTTTGCAAAAGAGCCTTGCAGCTCAACAACAGAACTTCGCAGCCCAGCAGCAAGCTCATCAACAGAGCCTTGCAGCCCAGCAGCAAGCTCATCAACAGAGCCTTGCAGCCCAGCAGCAGACAAACGCAACTTTGCAACAGAGTCTGGAGGCTCAGCAACAAGCCCAGCAGCAATCTGAGGCCCGCTTCATAGACCTGTTACAGAAGCAAGAGCAGAGACTACAACAACAGATGGAAGCAGCAATGCAGCAACGTCCGCAGACCAGTGAGGAAAGCCGTCCCACTAATACCGCGTCCTTTGGGGTGAGTCGTTTATTGACAAAAATGACTGGAGAGGATGATCCAGAGGTATTTTTGACCACATTTGAAAGGACTGCTGAAAGAGAAAAGTGGCCTGAGGAGCAGTGGGCTGGACTGGTGGCTCCTCTGTTAACTGGTGAATCGCAGAAAGCTTACTATGACCTAGAGCCTAACCAAGCAAAAGACTATGCGATGCTAAAAGCTGAAATATTGGCAAGGCTGGGTGTCACCCAGGCTGTCCAGGCTCAGCGTGTGCATAACTGGGCTTTCCAGCTTGGAAAACCCCCCAGGTCTCAAATGTATGATCTCATTCACCTGAGCAGAAAGTGGCTACAGCCAGAGACTTTGTCCGCACCAAAGATTGTGGAACGTGTTGTAATGGATCGGTTTTTGAGAGCTCTTCCTACTGCCATCCAAAAGTGGGTAAGCCATGGAGACCCAGAGACGGCCGATGGTCTTGTGGATCGTGTGGAGAAATACTTGGCTACAGAGAACCTGACGGCCTCTTCCAGAGACACTCGGACTTTCCACCCTAAGACCAGACCATCCCCAGGGGCGGATAAGAGGATTCCAAGGGGTGAGGGTGGAGAGAGTGAGAGGGTGGGAGCTCTACCCCAAGTTTGGCGAGAACAGCCTGGGAAATCAGCGGCTCAAGAGGCCGCAAGAAGGATCGTTTGCTACCGCTGCCGGCAAGCGGGACATATTGCAGCCAATTGCCCGGTTGTGGAGGAACCCATGCAGTGTGACTTTCTGACGGGCAGACGTCAGTCGCTGTGTGCGACAGTCGCATGCACTGCCATTCGAGGAACTGAGAAACATTTATGCAAAATGTGTGTTAATGGTAGAAATGTTGTGGTATTGCTGGATTCAGGTAGCCTTGTGACCCTGATAAAGGCTGAGTTAGTTAAAACAGAGGTCTCTGGGAATAGCAAGGTAGCTGTTATTTGTGTGCATGGGGACACCCGAGAGTATCCAGTGACTACAGTGTGTTTCGAGACCCCCAAAGGTACCCTCTCTCATCCAGTGGGCTTAGTATCTCAGTTACCGCATGACGCCATTGTGGGAAGGGATTTTCCGAAGTTCTGGGAACTGTGGGATGATCCTGAGCCCCCCACTGGTGCCCCTATGTACCAGGAATGTGATAGCCAGAACTCCCCTGAGAGTGGTGAGGACTCTCCAGAATTTCCCTTATCAGTATTGGCAGGGGAGACTCAAGAAACTGGAGAGGAGCCCACCTCCTCAGACGAAAACCTACCGTCTGTGGAGTTTTCTGATCTTGAGGTTCACAGGGAAAACTTTGCCACAGAACAGTTGAAAGACCCCGCCCTAATAAAGGCACGGGAAAACGTAGTGAAAATAGATGGCGAGTTAGTGAACCCAGATAATACCTGCACTTACCCATACTTCAGCGTAGAGAAGGACCTACTGTATCGGGTGGCAAAAAGGGCAGAAGAAACCGTTGAGCAGCTTGTGGTGCCCAAACCTTACAGGAAGTTGGTGTTGGAGTTGGCCCATGGGCACATTCTTGGAGGTCATCTGGGGACAGAGAAAACCCGAGAGAGGGTATTACAGAGATTCTATTGGCCGGGGTGATGAAGGACATAGAAAATTATTGTTCCTCCTGCCCTGTGTGTCAGAGGTCGGCCCCGATGCCACATTTCCGTAGCCCGCTGGTCCCTCTACCCATCATTGAGGTCCCGTTTGAGAGGATCGCCATGGATTTGGTAGGTCCTATAATCAAGTCCGCTAGGGGGCACCAGTACATATTAGTTATAATGGACTATGCCACCCGTTATCCAGAAGCGATCCCTCTCCGAAATACCTCGGCCAAAACCATAGCCAAAGAGCTATCTCTTGTGTTTAGCCGGGTGGGTATTTGTAAAGAACTGCTTACGGACCAAGGTACACCCTTTATGTCCCGGGTTATGAAGGAGCTGTGTAAATTGTTCAAAGTGACGCAATTACGTACATCTGTGTATCACCCCCAAACCGATGGGCTGGTTGAAAGGTTCAACAAAACCCTAAAACAAATGTTGAAGAAAGTGGTGGATAGAGATGGAAAGGATTGGGACTGTCTACTTCCTTATCTGATGTTTGCTATTAGGGAGGTGCCCCAATCCTCTACGGGATTCTCCCCCTTTGAGTTACTGTATGGGAGACACCCAAGAGGGCTGTTGGATATTGCCAAGGAAACTTGGGAAAGTGAGAGTTCTCCCCACAGGAGTGTGATTGAGCATGTCGCCCTGATGCAAGACCGAATTGCACAGGTAATGCCCATCGTGAAGGAACATTTGGCCCAAGCGCAGTTAGCACAGCAGAGAGTGTACAACCGTGGAGCCAAGACCCGTACCTTTTCCCCGGGGGATAGGATACTGGTACTTGTCCCTACGGTTGAAAGTAAATTCCTTGCCAAATGGCAAGGCCCCTACGAGATAATGGAAAAAGTGAGCGAAGTGAATTACAAGGTCAGACAACCAGGAAGGCGAAAGCCCGAACAGATCTATCACGTTAATCTGTTGAAAGCCTGGAGGGATAGAGAGTCCCTAGTCGCAGACACTTGGTCACCAGCTCAAACTGGTTGCGTGATTCCGGAGGTTGGAATAGCAGCCACCTTGTCACAACCCCAACAACAGGAGGTTAAGGAGTTTGTGCTTCGCAACAAGGAGGTATTCTCTGAGCTGCCGGGACAAACATCTGGGGTAGAGCATGACATCATTACCCCGCCCGGTGAAAGGGTGAAGTTAAAACCCTATCGGATCCCAGAGGCCCGACGGGAGGCAATACGGGAGGAAGTACAGAAAATGCTGAACTTAGGGGTGATAGAGGAGTCCCAAAGTGATTGGTCTAGTCCCATTGTGTTGGTGCCTAAACCGGATGGGAGCTGGCGATTTTGTAACGATTTTCGACAGTTGAACAAAGTTACAAAATTTGACACCTACCCCATGCCACGTATAGATGAGTTGATCGACCGGCTGGGAACAGCCCGATACATGACGACTCTTGACCTCACAAAAGGGTATTGGCAAATCCCCCTGGCCAAGTCGGCCAAAGAGAAAAACGCATTTGTAACCCCAGACGGGGCGTTCCAATATAAAAGAATGCCGTTCGGGTTACAGAATGCGCCGGCCACATTCCAGCGGAAAATGGACCAGATGCTGAGGCCCCATCGGAAGTATGCTGCGGCTTACCTGGATGACATAATTGTCCATAGCACAGATTGGGCCTCACATCTGCCAAAAGTGCAAGCAGTCCTGGACTCTGTTCGGGAAGCGGGGTTTACGGCTAACCCCAAGAAGTGTACCATTGGGCAGGAGGAGGCCAAATATCTTGGGTACACCATTGGGAGGGGAGTAATAAAACCCCAACTCAACAAAGTCAAGGCCATCCAGAGTTGGCCACGTCCCAACAGCAAGAAGCAGGTACGAGCCTTTCTGGGAATCGCTGGGTATTATCGGCGATTCATTCCCCACTTTGCTTCTAAGGCTGTGCCCCTAACCAACCTGACGAAGGGGAAAGGGTCGGTCATGATTAAATGGACCCCCGAGGCTGAGGCAGCATTCCAATTCTTGAAACAAGCCTTATGTAGCCAGCCAGTGTTGTACTCACCCGACTTCTCTAAAGACTTTGTCGTACAAAGTGATGCGTCAGATGTGGGGTTAGGAGCAGTATTGTCCCAGGTCTGGAACGGGGAAGAGCACCCAGTCATTTACCTCAGCAGGAAGTTGAAGTCCCATGAGGTAAATTACGCCACCGTTGAAAAGGAGTGTTTAGCGGTGAAGTGGGCTCTAGATTCCCTTCGGTACTACCTGCTAGGTAGGCACTTTGACATGGTTATGGATCACGCTCCGTTAAAGTGGATGGCTCAAAACAAAGAAACAAATAGAAGAGTGAATAGGTGGTTCCTGGCCCTCCAGGAATTCAACTTCACAGTAAAGCATCGCCCTGGCGTTCAAATGGGGAATGTGGATGCTTTGTCTCGAGTACATGAATGCCTGATTGCTGGTGTTCCAACCCCGAGGTTAAAACAAGAGGGGGGGGTATGTGACAGCAGGAAGGTAAAGTCACCTGGTTGCATCCAGGGGGGTAGATATATTTCGCCCAGATTCAGGCTTTACGCCGACTTATACAACTAGGTGGAGAGTTGTATAAGGCTAGTGGGCTCATGGATGACTCATACCTCTAGGGAGAGTGTGGGGCGTCGTACAGACAGGGAGTTGATGAGACCAGCTGAAGCTTGTCAGCTCATTTAGGCCTCTATAAGAACTCCCAGCTTCATTAGATGTTAGCTCATGCCTGGAACCAGACCTGTGTGGACTGTCTAGGGAGAGTGAACCCCTGTGCGGTGAGACAAAGCCTGTGTGGCTATTTGCTTGGACATTTAAAACCAGGGACTTAGGGACTAGGACAGCACTAGGCTGATCCCAGTTGTTAGTTAGGAAACCTGTATGTTTAGTCAGAGGTCAAGTTGACCAGGATTTATTTTGTTTATGTTTCTTTTGCTTTGCTGTGTTTTGTCACTGTAAATAGAAAATAAACCGCACCTTTTTGATTTTGAAAACCACAACCACCGTTTGCTGGGCCTGTTTTGTGTGGGGAGCCCATCTCGGGGGTCACACACACCCGCTGCCGAGCTAACCCCCTCACAGTAGGAAGAGTGTCAGTTTCTTTCACTGTGATAATCCTTGTTTCTAGGGACAAAGAAGGAAAGTGAGGGAAATTCTCCTTGTGCTATAGTGTGCTTTAAAAAAACATTTTTTCTAGGGACAGAAAACTATAGGTAGGGAGAGTGTCAGTGTGTTTTACTGTGCGAATCCTTGTTTCTAGGGACAGGGAAGGACAGTGAGGGAATTCTCCTTGTGCTATACTGTGCTTTAAAAAAACATTTTTTCTAGGGACAGAAAACTATAGGTAGGAAGAGTGTCAGTTTCTTTCACTGTGATAATCCTTGTTTCTAGGGACAGGGAAGGAAAGTGAGGGAAATTCTCCTTGTGCTATAGTGTGCTTTAAAAAAACATTTTTTCTAGGGACAGAAAACTATAGGTAGGAAGAGTGTCAGTTTCTTTCACTGTGATAATCCTTGTTTCTAGGGACAGGGAAGGACAGTGAGGAAAATTCTCCTTGTGCTATAGTGTGCTTTAAAAAAACATTTTTTCTAGGGACAGAAAACTATAGGTAGGAAGAGTGTCAGTTTCTTTCACTGTGATAATCCTTGTTTCTAGGGACAAAGAAGGAAAGTGAGGGAAATTCTCCTTGTGCTATAGTGTGCTTTAAAAAAACATTTTTTCTAGGGACAGAAAACTATAGGTAGGGAGAGTGTCAGTGTGTTTTACTGTGCGAATCCTTGTTTCTAGGGACAGGGAAGGACAGTGAGGGAATTCTCCTTGTGCCAGGGCCGGCCCTACCATGGGACCCGGTGGGACCATGGTCCCAGGCGGCACTTTAAGAGGGGCGGCAACAGGGGCGCACTGCCTGAGGACCTGGGTTTCCCTCCATCTAGTGTGCAGTCAGTGTCATACTTGTACTGCATCGCCGGCGCCGCTGTCACTGGCTGCAGTGGCAAGACCCACTTCAAGGGTCTCACCAGCGGCCCCTGCTTCCCTGCCCAAACTGGTTGCTAGCCGCGGACCGCTTTGTTTCTAGCAACCAGTGACGTCAGGAGAGAAGGAGAGAGAGACCCATCATTCATTGCGGAGGAGGATTTAACTTCCTCCTCCTCCGCTAGCTCCACCCACCTCCTCCCTGTATGTGTTCCTCTCAGCAAGTTAGGAGCGACGTGCGGTGCGAGGATCAGTGCTGCCTGCCTCCTCCCCCTCGAGGCGCCGCTATCTCGGAGCTGCTGTGTGTGGAGAGAGAGCAGCTGTGGGCTCATCTCCCCCCCCTCCTTCTCCTCCTCATGCTGCTGTTCCCAGGACAGCCACCGCTATGTTTCTTCCCCCTTTTCCTCCCATTGGCCAGGGGGAAAAAAAGGAGAAAAGAGGATTATGGGATATGTAGTGCAAATGGCTGGCCCATTGCAATTCTAGGGGGGGGGACTGCAGCCCCCAGCATGCCCAGCTGAAGGGGAGGGAGAGAGAGCCAGGCTGAGTGACAGGCTGCATCTGGTGACAGGCATCGGTGACAAGTGACAGGCTGCATCTGGTGACGGGCATCAGGGACAAGTGACAGGCTGCATCTGGTGACAGGCAATGGTGACAAGTGACAGGCTGCATCTGGTGACAGGCAATGGTGACAAGTGACAGGCTGCATCTGGTGACAGGCAATGGTGACAAGTGACAGGCTGCATCTGGTGACAGTCATTGGTGACAAGTGACAGGCTGCATCTGGTGACAGGCAATGGTGACAAGTGAGAGGCTGCATCTGGTGACAGGCATTGGTGACAAGTGACAGGCTGCATCTGGTGACAGGCAATGGTGACAAGTGAGAGGCTGCATCTGGTGACAGGCATTGGTGACAAGTGACAGGCTGTATCTGGTGACAGGCAATGGTGACAAGTGACAGGCTGCATCTGGTGACAGGCAATGGTGACAAGTGACAGGCTGCATCTGGTGACAGGCAATGGTGACAAGTGACAGGCTGCATCTGGTGACAGGCAATGGTGACAAGTGACAGGCTGCATCTGGTGACAGGTAATGGTGACAAGTGAGAGGCTGCATCTGGTGACAGGCATTGGTGACAAGTGAGAGGCTGCATCTGGTGACAGGCATTGGTGACAAGTGACAGGCTGCATCTGGTGACAGGCAATGGTGACAAGTGACAGGCTGCATCTGGTGACAGGCAATGGTGACAAGTGACAGGCTGCATCTGGTGACAGTCATTGGTGACAAGTGACAGGCTGCATCTGGTGACAGGCAATGGTGACAAGTGAGAGGCTGCATCTGGTGACAGGCATTGGTGACAAGTGACAGGCTGCATCTGGTGACAGGCAATGGTGACAAGTGAGAGGCTGCATCTGGTGACAGGCATTGGTGACAAGTGACAGGCTGCATCTGGTGACAGGCAATGGGAGACAAGTGACAGGCTGCATCTGGTGACAGGCAATGGTGACAAGTGACAGGCTGCATCTGGTGACAGGCAATGGTGACAAGTGACAGGCTGCATCTGGTGACAGGCAATGGTGACAAGTGACAGGCTGCATCTGGTGACAGGCAATGGTGACAAGTGACAGGCTGCATCTGGTGACAGGCAATGGTGAGAAGTGAGAGGCTGCATCTGGTGACAGGCATTGGTGACAAGTGACAGGCTGCATCTGGTGACAGGCAATGGTGACAAGTGACAGGCTGCATCTGGTGACAGGCATTGGTGACAAGTGACAGGCTGCATCTGGTGACAGGCATTGGTGACAAGTGTCAGGCATTGGTGACAAGTGACACGCTGCATCTGGTGACAGGCAATGGTGACAAGTGACAGGCTGCATTTGGTCACAGGCATTGGTGACAAGTGACAGGCTGCATCTGGTGACAGGCATTGGTGACAAGTGACAGGCTACATCTGGTGACAGGCATTGGTGACAAGTGACAGGCTGCATCTGGTGACAGGCATTGGTGACAAGTGGCAGGCTGCATCTGGTGACAGGCAATGGTGACAAGTGACAGGCTGCATCTGGTAACAGGAAATGGTGACTGGGGACAGGCAATGTTGACAAGTGACACACTGCATGTTGTGGCAGGCTATGGGTGGCAAGTGGCACAGCTACATCTGGTGGCAGGCAACGGTGGCAAATGACAAGCTCAGGGCTTCCACTGATTCTGCATTATGGTGAGTTAAACTATTTCATTATATATTACAATGTAGTAATAGAAATAATGTGATTTGATCATCCTGACACCATATCAATCATAATGTTAGGATGATTTAAGTGCTAACACCAGCCATTCGCCCGACAAATCACCCTCTGCCAAATTCCCTGTCAGCGAGACTACACCCCCCCCTCATCTTTTTTTGGGAAGGAAGGGGGGTATCCCTGAATGGCAGTTTGGAAATATGGTCACCCTAGCCACCACTGCAGCGCTGTTGTTGCAGCATGTTGCATCACTGAGCTGGGATCAGAGCGTAGCTGGTTGGTGGCAGTGGAGAGAAAGGGGGGAGCTTTTGTGGTGCTACACAATACTCTTTGCAGGAAGGGGCTAGGGTGACCACATTTTTAAACTATCATTCAGGGACACCCCCCCCTTCCCAAAAATCAGCTTGTGCTGTAACGAATCACAGCACAGTGATTGGACACAAGAGGTGGGATTTATGATTTCTCCAATCACAAGCAGGGGGCGGGGATTGTGCTCTTCCAGGCATTCCCGGCCAGGACAAGAACTGTCAGTGAGTAAAGCGGTGATGTGGCGGCCTTTTTTGGGGGCATCAGATTGGCCCAGGGGGGTGGCTGTGTCTGTTTCATTCCAGGACACTGTATTGTCCTGGAATAAAGGTGCCCGGGACAGACCTGCAAAATCCGGGACTGTCCCGGGCAATCCGGGACACGTGGTCACCCTAGAAGGGGTATGTCTCTCTTTGCTGAATATATGGGATGTCTCTTGCTGAATATATTGGGCTGTCTCTTTGCTTTATGGAAACGTCTCTTTTGCTGGATGGGCATAGGATTTTTTTTTTTGGGGGGGGGGCAGCATTTCATTCTTGGGCCCAGGCAGCACAATGTCTTAGGCCAGCCCTGCCTTGTGCTATAGTGTGCTTTAAAAAAACATTTTTTCTAGGGACAGAAAACTATAGGTAGGGAGAGTGTCAGTGTGTTTTACTGTGCGAATCCTTGTTTCTAGGGACAGGGAAGGACAGTGAGGGAATTCTCCTTGTGCTATAGTGTGCTTTAAAAAAACATTTTTTCTAGGGACAGAAAACTATAGGTAGGAAGAGTGTCAGTTTCTTTCACTGTGATAATCCTTGTTTCTAGGGACAAAGAAGGAAAGTGAGGGAAATTCTCCTTGTGCTATAGTGTGCTTTAAAAAAACATTTTTTCTAGGGACAGAAAACTATAGGTAGGGAGAGTGTCAGTGTGTTTTACTGTGCGAATCCTTGTTTCTAGGGACAGGGAAGGACAGTGAGGGAATTCTCCTTGTGCTATAGTGTGCTTTAAAAAAACTTTTTTTCTAGGGACAGAAAACTATAGGTAGGGAGAGTGTCAGTGTGTTTTACTGTGCGAATCCTTGTTTCTAGGGACAGGGAAGGACAGTGAGGGAATTCTCCTTGTGCTATAGTGTGCTTTAAAAAAACATTTTTTTCTAGGGACAGAAAACTATAGGTAGGGAGAGTGTCAGTGTGTTTTACTGTGCGAATCCTTGTTTCTAGGGACAGGGAAGGACAGTGAGGGAATTCTCCTTGTGCTATAGTGTGCTTTAAAAAAACATTTTTTCTAGGGACAGAAAACTATAGGTAGGAAGAGTGTCAGTTTCTTTCACTGTGATAATCCTTGTTTCTAGGGACAAAGAAGGAAAGTGAGGGAAATTCTCCTTGTGCTATAGTGTGCTTTAAAAAAACATTTTTTCTAGGGACAGAAAACTATAGGTAGGGAGAGTGTCAGTGTGTTTTACTGTGCGAATCCTTGTTTCTAGGGACAGGGAAGGACAGTGAGGGAATTCTCCTTGTGCTATAGTGTGCTTTAAAAAAACATTTTTTCTAGGGACAGAAAACTATAGGTAGGGAGAGTGTCAGTGTGTTTTACTGTGTGAATCCTTGTTTCTAGGGACAGGGAAGGACAGTGAGGGAATTCTCCTTGTGCTATAGTGTGCTTTAAAAAAACATTTTTTCTAGGGACAGAAAACTATAGGTAGGAAGAGTGTCAGTTTCTTTCACTGTGATAATCCTTGTTTCTAGGGACAAAGAAGGAAAGTGAGGGAAATTCTCCTTGTGCTATAGTGTGCTTTAAAAAAACATTTTTTCTAGGGACAGAAAACTATAGGTAGGGAGAGTGTCCGTGTGTTTTACTGTGCGAATCCTTGTTTCTAGGGACAGGGAAGGACAGTGAGGGAATTCTCCTTGTGCTATAGTGTGCTTTAAAAAAACATTTTTTCTAGGGACAGAAAACTATAGGTAGGAAGAGTGTCAGTTTCTTTCACTGTGATAATCCTTGTTTCTAGGGACAGGGAAGGAAAGTGAGGGAAATTCTCCTTGTGCTATAGTGTGCTTTAAAAAAACATTTTTTCTAGGGACAGAAAACTATAGGTAGGAAGAGTGTCAGTTTCTTTCACTGTGATAATCCTTGTTTCTAGGGACAGGGAAGGACAGTGAGGAAAATTCTCCTTGTGCTATAGTGTGCTTTAAAAAAACATTTTTTCTAGGGGCAGAAAACTATAGGTAGGAAGAGTGTCAGTTTCTTTCACTGTGATAATCCTTGTTTCTAGGGACAAAGAAGGAAAGTGAGGGAAATTCTCCTTGTGCTATAGTGTGCTTTAAAAAAACATTTTTTCTAGGGACAGAAAACTATAGGTAGGAAGAGTGTCAGTTTCTTTCACTGTGATAATCCTTGTTTCTAGGGACAGGGAAGGAAAGTGAGGGAAATTCTCCTTGTGCTATAGTGTGCTTTAAAAAAACATTTTTTCTAGGGACAGAAAACTATAGGTAGGAAGAGTGTCAGTTTCTTTCACTGTGATAATCCTTGTTTCTAGGGACAGGGAAGGAAAGTGAGGGAAATTCTCCTTGTGCTATAGTGTGCTTTAAAAAAACATTTTTTCTAGGGACAGAAAACTATAGGTAGGAAGAGTGTCAGTTTCTTTCACTGTGATAATCCTTGTTTCTAGGGACAAAGAAGGAAAGTGAGGGAAATTCTCCTTGTGCTATAGTGTGCTTTAAAAAAACATTTTTTCTAGGGACAGAAAACTATAGGTAGGGAGAGTGTCAGTGTGTTTTACTGTGCGAATCCTTGTTTCTAGGGACAGGGAAGGACAGTGAGGGAATTCTCCTTGTGCTATAGTGTGCTTTAAAAAAACATTTTTTCTAGGGACAGAAAACTATAGGTAGGGAGAGTGTCAGTGTGTTTTACTGTGCGAATCCTTGTTTCTAGGGACAGGGAAGGACAGTGAGGGAATTCTCCTTGTGCTATAGTGTGCTTTAAAAAAACATTTTTTCTAGGGACAGAAAACTATAGGTAGGGAGAGTGTCAGTGTGTTTTACTGTGCGAATCCTTGTTTCTAGGGACAGGGAAGGACAGTGAGGGAATTCTCCTTGTGCTATAGTGTGCTTTAAAAAAACATTTTTTCTAGGGACAGAAAACTATAGGTAGGAAGAGTGTCAGTTTCTTTCACTGTGATAATCCTTGTTTCTAGGGACAAAGAAGGAAAGTGAGGGAAATTCTCCTTGTGCTATAGTGTGCTTTAAAAAAACATTTTTTCTAGGGACAGAAAACTATAGGTAGGGAGAGTGTCAGTGTGTTTTACTGTGCGAATCCTTGTTTCTAGGGACAGGGAAGGACAGTGAGGGAATTCTCCTTGTGCTATAGTGTGCTTTAAAAAAACATTTTTTCTAGGGACAGAAAACTATAGGTAGGGAGAGTGTCAGTGTGTTTTACTGTGCGAATCCTTGTTTCTAGGGACAGGGAAGGACAGTGAGGGAATTCTCCTTGTGCTATAGTGTGCTTTAAAAAAACATTTTTTTCTAGGGACAGAAAACTATAGGTAGGGAGAGTGTCAGTGTGTTTTACTGTGCGAATCCTTGTTTCTAGGGACAGGGAAGGACAGTGAGGGAATTCTCCTTGTGCTATAGTGTGCTTTAAAAAAACATTTTTTCTAGGGACAGAAAACTATAGGTAGGAAGAGTGTCAGTTTCTTTCACTGTGATAATCCTTGTTTCTAGGGACAAAGAAGGAAAGTGAGGGAAATTCTCCTTGTGCTATAGTGTGCTTTAAAAAAACATTTTTTCTAGGGACAGAAAACTATAGGTAGGAAGAGTGTCAGTTTCTTTCACTGTGATAATCCTTGTTTCTAGGGACAGGGAATGAAAGTGAGGAAAATTCTCCTTGTGCTATAGTGTGCTTTAAAAAAACATTTTTTCTAGGGACAGAAAACTATAGGTAGGAAGAGTGTCAGTTTCTTTCACTGTGATAATCCTTGTTTCTAGGAACAAAGAAGGAAAGTGAGGAAAATTCTCCTTGTGCTATAGTGTGCTTTAAAAAAACATTTTTTCTAGGGACAGAAAACTATAGGTAGGAAGAGTGTCAGTTTCTTTCACTGTGATAATCCTTGTTTCTAGGGACAGGGAAGGAAAGTGAGGGAAATTCTCCTTGTGCTATAGTGTGCTTTAAAAAAACATTTTTTCTAGGGACAGAAAACTATAGGTAGGAAGAGTGTCAGTTTCTTTCACTGTGATAATCCTTGTTTCTAGGGACAAAGAAGGAAAGTGAGGGAAATTCTCCTTGTGCTATAGTGTGCTTTAAAAAAACATTTTCTCTAGGGACAGAAAACTATAGGTAGGAAAAGTGTCAGTTTCTTTCACTGTGATAATCCTTGTTTCTAGGGACAAAGAAGGAAAGTGAGGGAAATTCTCCTTGTGCTATAGTGTGCTTTAAAAAAACATTTTTTCTAGGGACAGAAAACTATAGGTAGGGAGAGTGTCAGTGTGTTTTACTGTGCGAATCCTTGTTTCTAGGGACAGGGAAGGACAGTGAGGGAATTCTCCTTGTGCTATAGTGTGCTTTAAAAAAACATTTTTTCTAGGGACAGAAAACTATAGGTAGGGAGAGTGTCAGTGTGTTTTACTGTGCGAATCCTTGTTTCTAGGGACAGGGAATGACAGTGAGGGAATTCTCCTTGTGCTATAGTGTGCTTTAAAAAAACATTTTTTCTAGGGACAGAAAACTATAGGTAGGGAGAGTGTCAGTGTGTTTTACTGTGCGAATCCTTGTTTCTAGGGACAGGGAAGGACAGTGAGGGAATTCTCCTTGTGCTATAGTGTGCTTTAAAAAAACATTTTTTCTAGGGACAGAAAACTATAGGTAGGAAGAGTGTCAGTTTCTTTCACTGTGATAATCCTTGTTTCTAGGGACAAAGAAGGAAAGTGAGGGAAATTCTCCTTGTGCTATAGTGTGCTTTAAAAAAACATTTTTTCTAGGGACAGAAAACTATAGGTAGGGAGAGTGTCAGTGTGTTTTACTGTGCGAATCCTTGTTTCTAGGGACAGGGAAGGACAGTGAGGGAATTCTCCTTGTGCTATAGTGTGCTTTAAAAAAACATTTTTTCTAGGGACAGAAAACTATAGGTAGGGAGAGTGTCAGTGTGTTTTACTGTGCGAATCCTTGTTTCTAGGGACAGGGAAGGACAGTGAGGGAATTCTCCTTGTGCTATAGTGTGCTTTAAAAAAACATTTTTTTCTAGGGACAGAAAACTATAGGTAGGGAGAGTGTCAGTGTGTTTTACTGTGCGAATCCTTGTTTCTAGGGACAGGGAAGGACAGTGAGGGAATTCTCCTTGTGCTATAGTGTGCTTTAAAAAAACATTTTTTCTAGGGACAGAAAACTATAGGTAGGAAGAGTGTCAGTTTCTTTCACTGTGATAATCCTTGTTTCTAGGGACAAAGAAGGAAAGTGAGGGAAATTCTCCTTGTGCTATAGTGTGCTTTAAAAAAACATTTTTTCTAGGGACAGAAAACTATAGGTAGGGAGAGTGTCAGTGTGTTTTACTGTGCGAATCCTTGTTTCTAGGGACAGGGAAGGACAGTGAGGGAATTCTCCTTGTGCTATAGTGTGCTTTAAAAAAACATTTTTTCTAGGGACAGAAAACTATAGGTAGGGAGAGTGTCAGTATGTTTTACTGTGCGAATCCTTGTTTCTAGGGACAGGGAAGGACAGTGAGGGAATTCTCCTTGTGCTATAGTGTGCTTTAAAAAAACATTTTTTCTAGGGACAGAAAACTATAGGTAGGGAGAGTGTCAGTGTGTTTTTCTGTGCGAATCCTTGTTTCTAGGGACAGGGAAGGACAGTGAGGGAATTCTCCTTGTGCTATAGTGTGCTTTAAAAAAACATTTTTTCTAGGGACAGAAAACTATAGGTAGGAAGAGTGTCAGTTTCTTTCACTGTGATAATCCTTGTTTCTAGGGACAAAGAAGGAAAGTGAGGGAAATTCTCCTTGTGCTATAGTGTGCTTTAAAAAAACATTTTTTCTAGGGACAGAAAACTATAGGTAGGGAGAGTGTCAGTGTGTTTTACTGTGCGAATCCTTGTTTCTAGGGACAGGGAAGGACAGTGAGGGAATTCTCCTTGTGCTATAGTGTGCTTTAAAAAAAACATTTTTTCTAGGGACAGAAAACTATAGGTAGGAAGAGTGTCAGTTTCTTTCACTGTGATAATCCTTGTTTCTAGGGACAGGGAATGAAAGTGAGGAAAATTCTCCTTGTGCTATAGTGTGCTTTAAAAAAACATTTTTTCTAGGGACAGAAAACTATAGGTAGGAAGAGTGTCAGTTTCTTTCACTGTGATAATCCTTGTTTCTAGGGACAAAGAAGGAAAGTGAGGAAAATTCTCCTTGTGCTATAGTGTGCTTTAAAAAAACATTTTTTTCTAGGGACAGAAAACTATAGGTAGGAAGAGTGTCAGTTTCTTTCACTGTGATAATCCTTGTTTCTAGGGACAAAGAAGGAAAGTGAGGAAAATTCTCCTTGTGCTATAGTGTGCTTTAAAAAAACATTTTTTCTAGGGACAGAAAACTATAGGTAGGAAGAGTGTCAGTTTCTTTCACTGTGATAATCCTTGTTTCTAGGGACAGGGAAGGAAAGTGAGGGAAATTCTCCTTGTGCTATAGTGTGCTTTAAAAAAACATTTTTTCTAGGGACAGAAAACTATAGGTAGGAAGAGTGTCAGTTTCTTTCACTGTGATAATCCTTGTTTCTAGGGACAAAGAAGGAAAGTGAGGGAAATTCTCCTTGTGCTATAGTGTGCTTTAAAAAAACATTTTCTCTCGGGACAGAAAACTATAGGTAGGAAGAGTGTCAGTTTCTTTCACTGTGATAATCCTTGTTTCTAGGGACAAAGAAGGAAAGTGAGGGAAATTCTCCTTGTGCTATAGTGTGCTTTAAAAAAACATTTTTTCTAGGGACAGAAAACTATAGGTAGGGAGAGTGTCAGTGTGTTTTACTGTGCGAATCCTTGTTTCTAGGGACAGGGAAGGACAGTGAGGGAATTCTCCTTGTGCTATAGTGTGCTTTAAAAAAACATTTTTTCTAGGGACAGAAAACTATAGGTAGGAAGAGTGTCAGTTTCTTTCACTGTGATAATCCTTGTTTCTAGGGACAGGGAAGGAAAGTGAGGGAAATTCTCCTTGTGCTATAGTGTGCTTTAAAAAAACATTTTTTCTAGGGACAGAAAACTATAGGTAGGAAGAGTGTCAGTTTCTTTCACTGTGATAATCCTTGTTTCTAGGGACAAAGAAGGAAAGTGAGGGAAATTCTCCTTGTGCTATAGTGTGCTTTAAAAAAACATTTTTTCTAGGGACAGAAAACTATAGGTAGGAAGAGTGTCAGTTTCTTTCACTGTGATAATCCTTGTTTCTAGGGACAGGGAAGGAAAGTGAGGGAAATTCTCCTTGTGCTATAGTGTGCTTTAAAAAAACATTTTTTCTAGGGACAGAAAACTATAGGTAGGAAGAGTGTCAGTTTCTTTCACTGTGATAATCCTTGTTTCTAGGGACAGGGAAGGACAGTGAGGGAAATTCTCCTTGTGCTATAGTGTGCTAAAGCATTCCTCATCAACCATCTTTGAAATCCTTGTTTTTTTGGACAGTCAGGGAAATTGTCGTTGTGCTATTCTGTGCAAAAGCAATCATCCTCAACCATATTTAGAAATCCTTAAGTAAAGGGACAGAGAAGGACACCTGAAGGTAGCCCTTATTGCTTTTTTCCCATCTCCCTGCAGGCCATCTATTAGAATGTCTGGAAGGCAAACAAGGAGAGGCAGACAGTCAGGAGGCAATAAAAGAGGGCAAGCAGGCTCTGTGTCTGGGGGCAACAGTGCTGGTCGTGGACGCGGTGCATTGTCATCAGCACATGGCCATGGGACACGCTTGTCCTTCTTTTCGGCAGCTGGACATGTTGAGCCACATCATGCCGAAGACTTAGTAGAGTGGATGACCAAGCCCTCCTCCTCCTCCTCATCCTCTCTCACCCAGGCTCAGGGTACTGGAAAAGCAGCTGCCAAAGCGTCCTCTTCCCTGGTATCAATGTCAGACTCATCATCAGTCACTCCTTCCCTAGACCCACCATGTCCTCCTCCTGAGGAGTCCCCCGAACTGTTTGAGCACAGTGTTGGGTACATGCTCCAGGAGGATGCCCAGCGTTTCGAAGGGTCTGATGATGAAACCCAGCTACAGGAAGGCAGTAGCGTGAGAGCAGACAGAGGGGATGCTCAAGAAGGACACCAATCTGGCAGTCATGTTCCAGCAGCTGCAGCATACTGCCAGATTGGCTCCAGTGATGAGGAGGGAGGGGATGATGAGGTCACTGACTCCACGTGGGTGCCTAATAGGAGAGAGGAGGAGGAGGAGGATGAGGAGGAGGCACATCTCCAACGAGGCAGGATGCCCTTTGGTGGCCAGCGTAAGGGCAGTACACCGACGGAATCACACCGCAGAGCTCCGCCTGTGCAGGGCGCTGCCTCTGCCCGTCATTCAAAAAGTTCTTTGGTGTGGGCCTTTTTTGAGGCTAGTGCATCAGATCGCACAGCTGCTGTTTGCAACATATGTCTCAAGCGTATATCGCGTGGCCAAAACATCAGCCGCTTGGGTACCACATGCCTGACCAGACATATGTTGACCTGCCATGCAGCTCGTTGGCAAGCCTACCTCAAAGACCCACACCAAAGAACAAAGCGGACCTCTCCTTGCACCGCATCAGCTGGGATCTCCAACCCCACTATAACTTCAGTCCTCTCTGAAACATGCACTGAGAGGAATGAAGGTGTAGAATTAGGTGTGTCACAGCCAAGTACTTGCGGCCACTCTGCTAGCAGTACACCGACGTCCGATTCTAGCAGGCAAATTTCCCTGCCCCAGCTGCTGGACCGTCGAAAGAAGTTCACTCCCAGCCATCCACATGCCCAGCGGTTGAATGCTAGCTTGGCTAAATTGCTAGCGCTTCAACTGCTGCCTTTTCAGTTGGTAGACTCGGCCCCCTTCCGTGAGTTTGTGCAATGTGCGGTTCCTCAGTGGCAGGTTCCCAAACGCCACTTTTTCTCACGGAAGGCTATTCCGGCTCTCTACCGGCATGTGGAAGGCAATGTCTTGGCCTCGCTGGACAGGGCGGTCAGCGGTAAGGTGCATATTACCGCTGACTCATGGTCCAGCAGGCATGGACAGGGACGTTACCTTTCTTTCACGGCCCATTGGGTCACTCTTTTGGCAGCTGGGAAGGATGCAGGACAAGGTGCAGTAGTGTTGGAGGTTGTTCCACCGCCACGCCTCCAAAATGCTACTACTGGTTGTGACACACCTCTCTCCTCCACCCCCTCCTCTTCTTCTTCCTCCATGGCCTCTTCCTGTGGTTTGTCCTCGGAACCAGCGGTGCTCCGTAGGCGTTCAAGGGGCTACGCAAGTACGCAGGCAAATAGATGCCAGGCCGTGCTTGCGCTGGTGTGTTTGGGGGACAGAAGCCACACTGGGGCAGAGGTCCTGTCTGCTCTGCAGGGCCAGGCCGAGAGGTGGTTGACGCCACGCCAGCTTAAGCCAGGAATGGTGGTTTGCGACAATGGCACCAACCTCCTCTCCGCCCTCCGACAGGGACAACTGACCCATGTGCCCTGTGTGGCTCACGTCCTTAACCTGGTGGTGCAGCGGTTCTTGGGCAGGTACCCGGGCTTACAGGATGTCCTGAGGCAGGCCAGGAAAGTCTGTGTGCATTTCCGCAGATCTTATAATGCCAGTGCTCGCCTGGCTGAGCTGCAAAAGGAGTTGAACCTGCCCAAGAACCGCCTTATATGTGACATGCCCACCAGGTGGAACTCAACGTTGGCCATGCTGCAGCGGCTGCACACGCAGCAGAGGGCCATCAATGAGTACCTGTGCGACTACGGCACCAGGACAGGGTCAGGGGAGCTTGGTTTTTTTTCTCCACGCCAGTGGGGCATGATCAGGGATGCATGCACTGTCCTGGCACCATTTGAGGAGGCCACGAGGATGGTGAGCAGTGACAGTGCATGCATCAGTGACACTGTACCTCTTGTCCACCTGTTGGAGCACACGCTGCGTGGAATAATGGACAGGGCACTTGAGGCAGAACAGAGGCAGGAAGAGGAGGACTTCCTTGCCTCTCAAGGCCCCCTTTACCCAGACAGTGTTCCTTCTGTCCCACCCATCACACAGGAAGAGGACGAGGAGGAGGAGGAGGAGGAGGAGGATTGTGTCAGCATGGAGGTGGAGGCTGGCACTCAGCATCATCAGCAGCAGTCTTTTAGGGATGATTTACAGTCCCAAGAAACCAGTGGACTTGTACGTGGCTGGGAGGAGGTGGCTGCGGATCATGTCGTCCTTAGTGACCCAGAGGACTCCGGAGCGAATGCCTCAGCAAACCTACGCTGCATGGCCTCCCTGATCCTGCAAAGTCTGCGGAAGGATCCTCGTATTCTTCGGATCAAGGAGAGGGACCATTACTGGCTGGCCACTCTCCTTGATCCACGGTACAAGGGTAAGGTTGCGGACCTTATGTTACCGTCGCAGAGGGAGCAGAGGATGAGACAACTCCGGGAGGCCTTGCAGAAAGGTCTGTGCAACGCGTTCCCAGAGACTGGGAGGTTACAAACTCCTGGTCCTGGACAACGAGTTGCTGAGGCTTCGGTCAGTCAAAGAAGGAGCGGTGGGGAAGGTGGCCGTCTGACCGATGCGTTCAGACAATTCTTTAGTCCGCAGCCCCAAAGTATGATCGGTTCCAGCAACCATCGCCAGCGTCTGATAAACATGGTGCAGGAATATCTAGGGGCAAGGTCAGACTTGGACACCTTCCCCACCGAAAATCCTCTGGCTTACTGGGTCTTGAGGATGGATCACTGGCCAGAGCTTGCACAGTATGCAATTGAGCTACTGGCCTGTCCTGCATCCAGCGTTCTTTCGGAATGCACATTCAGTGCTGCTGGAGGATTTGTCACGGATCACAGGGTGCGCCTGTCCACCGACTCGGTTGATCGACTGACTTTCATCAAGATGAACCAGTCTTGGATCACCACCAGCTACCACACACCTGATGCTGATATAACAGACTAATTGATTTTAACATGTCACATCCCTTCAAGACTGATGCTGATGCTGAGTGCCTGTGCTGTTATGTTGACTGGCTATCCTCCTCCTCCGAGTCCTCAATGATACGATTGATGATGATAGCTTGGAAGATCATTTTTGTTTATGGGTGCCGCCACCAGTGGCTAAGGCCCAATTTTTCAGCCCCTGTTTAACAGGGGCGTGTCATTACAATTTTTGAAGCAATACTTTGCAACAGGGCTCATTGCTGTGCTCCAAGTACAGTATCTGTGAGGGGTTGTAGTGTTGTGCCACCAGTGCCTAAGGCCCAATTTTTCAGACCCTGTTCAACAGGGGCATGCAATTACAATTCTTGATCTAATAATTCACAGCAGGGCCCATTGCTGCACCCACCAAGAGTAACTCTGAGGGCTTACAGTGTTGTGGCAACGCCACCACCACCACCACCACGAAAGGCCCAATTTTTCAGCCCCTGTTCAAAAGGGGCATGTAATTACAATTCTTGATCTAATAATTCACAGCAGGGCCCATTGCTGCACCCACCAAGAGTAACTCTGAGGGCTTACAGTGTTGTGGCAACGCCACCACCACCACCACCATGAAAGGCCCAATTTTTCAGCCCCTGTTCAAAAGGGGCATGTAATTACAATTCTTGATCTAATAATTCACAGCAGGGCCCATTGCTGCACCCACCAAGAGTAACTCTGAGGGCTTACAGTGTTGTGGCAACGCCACCACCACCACCACCACGAAAGGCCCAATTTTTCAGCCCCTGTTCAAAAGGGGCATGTAATTACAATTCTTGATCTAATAATTCACAGCAGGGCCCATTGCTGCACCCACCAAGAGTAACTCTGAGGGCTTACAGTGTTGTGGCAACGCCACCACCACCACCACCACGAAAGGCCCAATTTTTCAGCCCCTGTTCAAAAGGGGCATGTAATTACAATTCTTGATCTAATAATTCACAGCAGGGCCCATTGCTGCACCCACCAAGAGTAACTCTGAGGGCTTACAGTGTTGTGGCAACGCCACCACCACCACCACCACGAAAGGCCCAATTTTTCAGCCCCTGTTCAAAAGGGGCATGTAATTACAATTCTTGATCTAATAATTCACAGCAGGGCCCATTCCTGCAACCACCAAGAGTAACTCTGAGGGCTTACAGTGTTGTGGCAACGCCACCACCACCACCACCACGAAAGGCCCAATTTTTCAGCCCCTGTTCAAAAGGGGCATGTAATTACAATTCTTGATCTAATAATTCACAGCAGGGCCCATTCCTGCACCCACCAAGAGTAACTCTGAGGGCTTACAGTGTTGTGGCAACACCACCACCACCACCACCACGAAAGGCCCAATTTTTCAGCCCCTGTTCAACAGGGGCATGCAATTACAATTCTTGATCTAATAATTCACAGCAGGGCCCATTGCTGCACCCACCAAGAGTAACTGTCAGGGCTTACAGTGTTGTGGCACCAGCACCACCATCAAAGGCCCAATTTTTACTACCACTGTTCAACAATTATATGTAATTAAAATTCCTGATATAATAGTTGACAGCAGGGCGTTCCAGCACCAACCAAGAGTAACTGTGAGTGCTTACAGTGTTGTGCCAACACCAACAACTAAGGGGCCTATTTCTGCAGAGTATATACGGCAGGTCCCTACTTTCAAACATCCAACTTACAAACGACTCCTACTTGCAAACGCAAGAAGACAACAGGAAGTGAGAGGAAATCTACCACTAGGAAGGAAAATCCTCTCCTGTAAGAATAAATATGGGAGAAAGGTGTCTCCTCTGTACTGATGCTTTATCAGCAATCCTTGTTTCAAGAAAAACACCACATTTCAAAAACAGTTGTCATTGGGACGGAAAGTGAGGTGAAATGTTCTGAACAGGGGCACAGACAGCAAAACAAATGTTACAGGGGTGATAACCCTTACCTATGTTTTCCAAAAAGTTTAAAAATAGATTTTTGGGCTGGAGCTACACTTAAACAATGTACCTGTTCAAAATTACAAACAGATTCTACATAAGAACAAACCTAGAGTCCCTGTCTTGTATGCACCGCCTGTATACGGCTGTTCAGAGTATATAGGGCCTTTTTTATTTTATGTGCGGGGTTCCCCTTAATATCCATACAAGACCCAAAGGGGCTGGTAATGGGCTGGGGTAGGGGGGGGGGGTCATGGGGTAGCTATGCCATTTTTCTTAAAGATTTTCATCCATATTACCGGGACCAGACATTACATTAAAGCCGCAAGCAGTTTTAAATGGCTTTTTTTTCCTTTAGAAGTGTCATTTTGTGCAGGGACAGTTCTAAACACGGGAAACACGTGGCACTTCACAGGCATACTTTAGACACCCCCCAGGTACGATATTTAAAGGAATATTTGACTTTTTTTTTTCACTTTTTTTCACAGAACCCGCGAACGGACCGAAAGTTCATACGAACATTAGAACCCTATTAAATACAATGGATGCGAACGTTCGAATTCTAAAGTGCTAATTATAACAACTATTATGCATGTTATTGTCCTTAAAAGGGTTTGGGAACCCGGGTTCTGCACCAGGGGACATGTATCAATGCAAAAAGAAGTTTTAAAAACGGTCGTTTTTCGGGAGCAGTCATTTTAATGATGCATAAAGTGAAAAAAAAAAGTCAAATATTCCTTAAAATATCGTACCTGGGGGGTGTCTAAAGTATACCTGTGAAGTGCCACGTGTTTCCCGTGTTTAGAACTGTCCCTGCACAAAATGACACTTCTAAAGGAAAAAAAAGCCATTTAAAACTGCTTACGGCTTTAATGTAATGTCTTGTTCCGGTAATATGGATGAAAATCTTTAAGAAAAATGGCATAGCTACCCCATGACCCCCCCCCCTACCCCAGCCCATTACCAGCCCCTTTGGGTCTTGTATGGATATTAAGGGGAACCCCGCACATAAAATAAAAAAGGCCCTATATACTCTGAACAGCCGTATACAGGCGGTGCATACAAGACAGGGACTGTAGGTTTGTTCTTATGTAGAATCTGTTTGTAATTTTGAACAGGTACATTGTTTAAGTGTAGCTCCAGCCCAAAAATCTATTTTTAAACTTTTTGGAAAACATAGGTAAGGGTTATCACCCCTGTAACATTTGTTTTGCTGTCTGTGCCCCTGTTCAGAACATTTCACCTCACTTTCCGTCCCAATGACAACTGTTTTTGAAATGTGGTGTTTTTCTTGAAACAAGGATTGCTGATAAAGCATCAGTACAGAGGAGACACCTTTCTCCCATATTAATTCTTACAGGAGAGAATTTTCCTTCCAAGGGGTAGATTTCCTCTCACTTCCTGTTGTCTTCTTGCGTTTGCAAGTAGGAGTCGTTTGTAAGTTGGATGTTTGAAAGTAGGGACCTGCCGTATATACTCTGCAGAAATAGGCCCCTTAGTTGTTGGTGTTGGCACAACACTGTAAGCACTCACAGTTACTCTTGGTTGGTGCTGGAACGCCCTGCTGTCAACTATTATATCAGGAATTTTAATTACATATAATTGTTGAACAGTGGTGGTAAAAATTGGGCCTTTGATGGTGGTGCTGGTGCCACAACACTGTAAGCCCTGACAGTTACTCTTGGTGGGTGCAGCAATGGGCCCTGCTGTGAATTATTAGATCAAGAATTGTAATTGCATGCCCCTGTTGAACAGGGGCTGAAAAATTGGGCCTTTCGTGGTGGTGGTGGTGGTGGTGGTGGTGTTGCCACAACACTGTAAGCCCTCAGAGTTACTCTTGGTGGGTGCAGGAATGGGCCCTGCTGTGAATTATTAGATCAAGAATTGTAATTGCATGCCCCTGTTGAACAGGGGCTGAAAAATTGGGCCTTTCGTGGTGGTGGTGGTGGTGGTGGTGTTGCCACAACACTGTAAGCCCTCAGAGTTACTCTTGGTGGGTGCAGGAATGGGCCCTGCTGTGAATTATTAGATCAAGAATTGTAATTGCATGCCCCTGTTGAACAGGGGCTGAAAAATTGGGCCTTTCGTGGTGGTGGTGGTGGTGGTGGTGTTGCCACAACACTGTAAGTCCTCAGAGTTACTCTTGGTGGGTGCAGGAATGGGCCCTGCTGTGAATTATTAGATCAAGAATTGTAATTGCATGCCCCTGTTGAACAGGGGCTGAAAAATTGGGCCTTTCGTGGTGGTGGTGGTGGTGGTGGTGTTGCCACAACACTGTAAGCCCTCAGAGTTACTCTTGGTGGGTGCAGGAATGGGCCCTGCTGTGAATTATTAGATCAAGAATTGTAATTGCATGCCCCTGTTGAACAGGGGCTGAAAAATTGGGCCTTTCGTGGTGGTGGTGGTGGTGGTGGTGGTGTTGCCACAACACTGTAAGCCCTCAGAGTTACTCTTGGTGGGTGCAGGAATGGGCCCTGCTGTGAATTATTAGATCAAGAATTGTAATTGCATGCCCCTGTTGAACAGGGGCTGAAAAATTGGGCCTTTCGTGGTGGTGGTGGTGGTGGTGGTGTTGCCACAACACTGTAAGCCCTCAGAGTTACTCTTGGTGGGTGCAGGAATGGGCCCTGCTGTGAATTATTAGATCAAGAATTGTAATTACATGCCCCTTTTGAACAGGGGCTGAAAAATTGGGCCTTTCGTGGTGGTGGTGGTGGTGGCGTTGCCACAACACTGTAAGCCCTCAGAGTTACTCTTGGTGGGTGCAGCAATGGGCCCTGCTGTGAATTATTAGATCAAGAATTGTAATTACATGCCCCCGTTGAACAGGGGCTGAAAAATTGGGCCTTAGGCACTGGTGGCACAACACTACAACCCCTCACAGATACTGTACTTGGAGCACAGCAATGAGCCCTGTTGCAAAGTATTGCTTCAAAAATTGTAATGACACGCCCCTGTTAAACAGGGGCTGAAAAATTGGGCCTTAGGCACTGGTGCCACAACACTCCAACCCCTCACAGATACTGTACTTGGAGCACAGCAATGAGCCCTATGGCAAATTATTGCTAAAAAAATTGTAATTACACGCCCCTGTAAAACAGGGGCTGAAAATTTGGGCCTTAGCCACTGGTGGCGGCACCCATAAACAAAAATGATCTTCCAAGCTATCATCATCAATCGTATCATTGAGGACTCGGAGGAGGAGGATAGCCAGTCAACATAACAGCACAGGCACTCAGCATCAGCATCAGTCTTGAAGGGATGTGACATGTTAAAATCAATTAGTCTGTTATATCAGCATCAGGTGTGTGGTAGCTGGTGGTGATCCAAGACTGGTTCATCTTGATGAAAGTCAGTCGATCAACCGAGTCGGTGGACAGGCGCACCCTGTGATCCGTGACAAATCCTCCAGCAGCACTGAATGTGCGTTCCGAAAGAACGCTGGATGCAGGACAGGCCAGTAGCTCAATTGCATACTGTGCAAGCTCTGGCCAGTGATCCATCCTCAAGACCCAGTAAGCCAGAGGATTTTCGGTGGGGAAGGTGTCCAAGTCTGACCTTGCCCCTAGATATTCCTGCACCATGTTTATCAGACGCTGGCGATGGTTGCTGGAACCGATCATACTTTGGGGCTGCGGACTAAAGAATTGTCTGAACGCATCGGTCAGACGGCCACCTTCCCCACCGCTCCTTCTTTGACTGGCCGAAGCCTCAGCAACTCGTTGTCCAGGACCAGGAGTTTGTAACCTCCCAGTCTCTGGGAACGCGTTGCACAGACCTTTCTGCAAGGCCTCCCGGAGTTGTCTCATCCTCTGCTCCCTCTGCGACGGTAACATAAGGTCCGCAACCTTACCCTTGTACCGTGGATCAAGGAGAGTGGCCAGCCAGTAATGGTCCCTCTCCTTGATCCGAAGAATACGAGGATCCTTCCGCAGACTTTGCAGGATCAGGGAGGCCATGCAGCGTAGGTTTGCTGAGGCATTCGCTCCGGAGTCCTCTGGGTCACTAAGGATGACATGATCCGCAGCCACCTCCTCCCAGCCACGTACAAGTCCACTGGTTTCTTGGGACTGTAAATCATCCCTAAAAGACTGCTGCTGATGATGCTGAGTGCCAGCCTCCACCTCCATGCTGACACAATCCTCCTCCTCCTCCTCCTCCTCCTCCTCTTCCTGTGCGATGGGTGGGACAGAAGGAACACTGTCTGGGTAAAGGGGGCCTTGAGAGGCAAGGAAGTCCTCCTCTTCCTGCCTCTGTTCTGCCTCAAGTGCCCTGTCCATTATTCCACGCAGCGTGTGCTCCAACAGGTGGACAAGAGGTACAGTGTCACTGATGCATGCACTGTCACTGCTCACCATCCTCGTGGCCTCCTCAAATGGTGCCAGGACAGTGCATGCATCCCTGATCATGCCCCACTGGCGTGGAGAAAAAAAACCAAGCTCCCCTGACCCTGTCCTGGTGCCGTAGTCGCACAGGTACTCATTGATGGCCCTCTGCTGCGTGTGCAGCCGCTGCAGCATGGCCAACGTTGAGTTCCACCTGGTGGGCATGTCACATATAAGGCGGTTCTTGGGCAGGTTCAACTCCTTTTGCAGCTCAGCCAGGCGAGCACTGGCATTATAAGATCTGCGGAAATGCACACAGACTTTCCTGGCCTGCCTCAGGACATCCTGTAAGCCCGGGTACCTGCCCAAGAACCGCTGCACCACCAGGTTAAGGACGTGAGCCACACAGGGCACATGGGTCAGTTGTCCCTGTCGGAGGGCGGAGAGGAGGTTGGTGCCATTGTCGCAAACCACCATTCCTGGCTTAAGCTGGCGTGGCGTCAACCACCTCTCGGCCTGGCCCTGCAGAGCAGACAGGACCTCTGCCCCAGTGTGGCTTCTGTCCCCCAAACACACCAGCGCAAGCACGGCATGGCATCTATTTGCCTGCGCACTTGCGTAGCCCCTTGAACGCCTACGGAGCACCGCTGGTTCCGAGGACAAACCACAGGAAGAGGCCATGGAGGAAGAAGAAGAGGAGGGGGTGGAGGAGAGAGGTGTGTCACAACCAGTAGTAGCATTTTGGAGGCGTGGCGGTGGAACAACCTCCAACACTACTGCACCTTGTCCTGCATCCTTCCCAGCTGCCAAAAGAGTGACCCAATGGGCCGTGAAAGAAAGGTAACGTCCCTGTCCATGCCTGCTGGACCATGAGTCAGCGGTAATATGCACCTTACCGCTGACCGCCCTGTCCAGCGAGGCCAAGACATTGCCTTCCACATGCCGGTAGAGAGCCGGAATAGCCTTCCGTGAGAAAAAGTGGCGTTTGGGAACCTGCCACTGAGGAACCGCACATTGCACAAACTCACGGAAGGGGGCCGAGTCTACCAACTGAAAAGGCAGCAGTTGAAGCGCTAGCAATTTAGCCAAGCTAGCATTCAACCGCTGGGCATGTGGATGGCTGGGAGTGAACTTCTTTCGACGGTCCAGCAGCTGGGGCAGGGAAATTTGCCTGCTAGAATCGGACGTCGGTGTACTGCTAGCAGAGTGGCCGCAAGTACTTGGCTGTGACACACCTAATTCTACACCTTCATTCCTCTCAGTGCATGTTTCAGAGAGGACTGAAGTTATAGTGGGGTTGGAGATCCCAGCTGATGCGGTGCAAGGAGAGGTCCGCTTTGTTCTTTGGTGTGGGTCTTTGAGGTAGGCTTGCCAACGAGCTGCATGGCAGGTCAACATATGTCTGGTCAGGCATGTGGTACCCAAGCGGCTGATGTTTTGGCCACGCGATATACGCTTGAGACATATGTTGCAAACAGCAGCTGTGCGATCTGATGCACTAGCCTCAAAAAAGGCCCACACCAAAGAACTTTTTGAATGACGGGCAGAGGCAGCGCCCTGCACAGGCGGAGCTCTGCGGTGTGATTCCGTCGGTATACTGCCCTTACGCTGGCCACCAAAGGGCATCCTGCCTCGTTGGAGATGTGCCTCCTCCTCATCCTCCTCCTCCTCCTCTCTCCTATTAGGCACCCACGTGGAGTCAGTGACCTCATCATCCCCTCCCTCCTCATCACTGGAGCCAATCTGGCAGTATGCTGCAGCTGCTGGAACATGACTGCCAGATTGGTGTCCTTCTTGAGCATCCCCTCTGTCTGCTCTCACGCTACTGCCTTCCTGTAGCTGGGTTTCATCATCAGACCCTTCGAAACGCTGGGCATCCTCCTGGAGCATGTACCCAACACTGTGCTCAAACAGTTCGGGGGACTCCTCAGGAGGAGGACATGGTTCATCTAGGGAAGGAGTGACTGATGATGAGTCTGACATTGATACCAGGGAAGAGGACGCTTTGGCAGCTGCTTTTCCAGTACCCTGAGCCTGGGTGAGAGAGGATGAGGAGGAGGAGGAGGGCTTGGTCATCCACTCTACTAAGTCTTCGGCATGATGTGGCTCAACATGTCCAGCTGCCGAAAAGAAGGACAAGCGTGTCCCATGGCCATGTGCTGATGACAATGCACCGCGTCCACGACCAGCACTGTTGCCCCCAGACACAGAGCCTGCTTGCCCTCTTTTATTGCCTCCTGACTGTCTGCCTCTCCTTGTTTGCCTTCCAGACATTCTAATAGATGGCCTGCAGGGAGATGGGAAAAAAGCAATAAGGGCTACCTTCAGGTGTCCTTCTCTGTCCCTTTACTTAAGGATTTCTAAATATGGTTGAGGATGATTGCTTTTGCACAGAATAGCACAACGACAATTTCCCTGACTGTCCAAAAAAACAAGGATTTCAAAGATGGTTGATGAGGAATGCTTTAGCACACTATAGCACAAGGAGAATTTCCCTCACTGTCCTTCCCTGTCCCTAGAAACAAGGATTATCACAGTGAAAGAAACTGACACTCTTCCTACCTATAGTTTTCTGTCCCTAGAAAAAATGTTTTTTTAAAGCACACTATAGCACAAGGAGAATTTCCCTCACTTTCCTTCCCTGTCCCTAGAAAAAAGGATTATCACAGTGAAAGAAACTGACACTCTTCCTACCTATAGTTTTCTGTCCCTAGAAAAAATGTTTTTTTAAAGCACACTATAGCACAAGGAGAATTTCCCTCACTTTCCTTCTTTGTCCCTAGAAACAAGGATTATCACAGTGAAAGAAACTGACACTCTTCCTACCTATAGTTTTCTGTCCCTAGAAAAAATGTTTTTTTAAAGCACACTATAGCACAAGGAGAATTTCCCTCACTTTCCTTCCCTGTCCCTAGAAACAAGGATTATCACAGTGAAAGAAACTGACACTCTTCCTACCTATAGTTTTCTGTCCCTAGAAAAAATGTTTTTTTAAAGCACACTATAGCACAAGGAGAATTTCCCTCACTTTCCTTCTTTGTCCCTAGAAACAAGGATTATCACAGTGAAAGAAACTGACACTCTTCCTACCTATAGTTTTCTGTCCCTAGAAAAAATGTTTTTTTAAAGCTGATTGATGATCAATGCTTTAGCACACTATAGCACAAGGAGAATTTCCCTCACTGTCCTTCCCTGTACCTAGAAACAAGGATTATCACAGTGAAAGAAACTGACACTCTTCCTACCTATAGTTTTCTGTCCCTAGAAAAAATGTTTTTTTAAAGCTGATTGATGATCAATGCTTTAGCACACTATAGCACAAGGAGAATTTCCCTCACTGTCCTTCCCTGTCCCTAGAAACAAGGATTATCACAGTGAAAGAAACTGACACTCTTCCTACCTATAGTTTTCTGTCCCTAGAAAAAATGTTTTTTTAAAGCTGATTGATGATCAATGCTTTAGCACACTATAGCACAAGGAGAATTTCCCTCACTGTCCTTCCCTGTCCCTAGAAACAAGGATTATCACAGTGAAAGAAACTGACACTCTTCCTACCTATAGTTTTCTGTCCCTAGAAAAAATGTTTTTTTAAAGCTGATTGATGATCAATGCTTTAGCACACTATAGCACAAGGAGAATTTCCCTCACTGTCCTTCCCTGTCCCTAGAAACAAGAATTATCACAGTGAAAGAAACTGACACTCTTCCTACCTATAGTTTTCTGTCCCTAGAAATTTTTTTTTTTTAAAGCTGATTGATGATCAATGCTTTAGCACACTATAGCACAAGTAGAATTTCCCTCACTGTCCTTCCCTGTCCCTAGAAACAAGGATTATCACAGTGAAAGAAACTGACACTCTTCCTACCTATAGTTTTCTGTCCCTAGAAAAAATGATTTTAAAGCTGATTGATGATCAATGCTTTAGCACACTATAGCACAAGGAGAATTTCCCTCACTGTCCTTCCCTGTCCCTAGAAACAAGGATTATCACAGTGAAAGAAACTGACACTCTTCCTACCTATAGTTTTCTGTCCCTAGAAAAAATGTTTTTTTAAAGCTGATTGATGATCAATGCTTTAGCACACTATAGCACAAGTAGAATTTCCCTCACTGTCCTTCCCTGTCCCTAGAAACAAGGATTATCACAGTGAAAGAAACTGACACTCTTCCTACCTATAGTTTTCTGTCCCTAGAAAAAATGTTTTTTTAAAGCTGATTGATGATCAATGCTTTAGCACACTATAGCACAAGGAGAATTTCCCTCACTGTCCTTCCCTGTCCCTAGAAACAAGGATTATCACAGTGAAAGAAACTGACACTCTTCCTACCTATAGTTTTCTGTCCCTAGAAAAAATGTTTTTTTAAAGCTGATTGATGATCAATGCTTTAGCACACTATAGCACAAGTAGAATTTCCCTCACTGTCCTTCCCTGTCCCTAGAAACAAGGATTATCACAGTGAAAGAAACTGACACTCTTCCTACCTATAGTTTTCTGTGCCTAGAAAAAATGGTTTTTTAAAGCTGATTGATGATCAATGCTTTAGCACACTATAGCACAAGGAGAATTTCCCTCACTGTCCTCCCCTGTCCCTAGAAACAAGGATTCGCACAGTAAAACACACTGACACTCTCCCTACCTATCCTTCTCTTTCCCTAAACTAAAGGAATCCAGGTTAAGCAAGAAAAAATAAATGTCACTGTCCCTGCCTATGCTTCTCTTTCCCTGCTCCGGAACACACTACACTAGGCCGCCGTGCTGGCGGCCTTTTATAGTGTGGGGCGTGTACTAAACACCCTCAGCAATAATTGGCCACAGGCATCCTGCCTGTGGCCAATCATTGCTCTCCTCGCTGCCAGCGCTGTGATTGGCCAAGCATGCGGGGTCACAGTGCATGCTTGGCCAATCACAGCGCCTGGATGACACTGCGATGGCGTAGTGCATTGTGGGCCGTTCGCGTCACTCGAATTAGGCGCGAACGGCCCAAATCGTTCGATCTTCGTCGAACGATCGAACAGCCGATGTTCGAGTCGAACGTATGTTCGACTCGAACACCGAGCTCATCCCTAGTAGAGAGGATGTGGACATCTTTCTTGTCCCTCCACTTCATGGCCAACACCTCCTCGTTCCTCATGGATGCCGATTCTCCAGGTCGCAATTTTTTTGTCAATAAATTTTGTGGGAATCCCTTCCGTTTTTTTTTTAAGGTACCGCAGGCCGGGGTTTGTTTACTGTAAAGGTGGCGAAAAAGGGGCAGGCTGGTATAATAATTATCAACATATAAATGGTAACCTTTTCCGAACAGGGGGTATGCCAACTCCCAGACAATTTTCCCACTGGTTCCAATATATGTGGGGCAATCACGGGGCTGGAGCTGGGAGTCTTTGCCTTCGTAGATCCTGAATTTGCAGACGTATCCAGTGGCTCGATCACATAATTTATTTAATTTTAACCCATACCTGGCTCTCTTGCTTGGTATGTACTGCTTGAACTGCAGTCGGCCGGTGAAATGTACGAGGGACTCGTCCACACAAATTTTTTGGTCTGGGATGAAAACTTCTTCAAATCGCTGGGAAAAGGCATTGATTAGGGGGCGTATCTTGTACAATTTGTCGTAGTTGGGATGATCTCGGGGAGGGCACTGTGAATTGTCATTGAAGTGGAGAAAGCGCATAATCATGTCGTATCTTTTCCTGGACATGACAGCGGAATATATGGGCATGTGTTGGATGGGGCGTTTGGACCAATAAGAATGGACTTCGTTCTTTTTTGTAAGCCCCATATTGAACATAAGGCCCAAAAATTATTTAAATTCCTCCAATGTTAGACGCCGCCACTGGAACATGCGGGCGTAGGAAGAATCGGGGTTGGCAGCAATAAATTGGGATGCATACAGATTCGTTTGATCCACTATATTCTGCAGCAAATCTTGTGGGAAAAATAAACAAAAATAATCAAATTTTGAAAAATTTGTAGTGTCGGGCTGCACACCTGGCTGTGCGGTGAAAGGGGGGATGATAGCGGATCCTGAGTTGGCAGGCAACCATAAGGGGTTTGCCAGGGCATCGGGAAGGTAGGATTGGGGCTGGATTCTTTGGGTTGGGCGTGCATTTCCATTGCTTGTACTGGGCTCCTCTTCCTGGGGTATGGCGCTGCTGGTGGTGGGCAGTTCTCCTGATCTTGGTGCTGATCTTGGTGCTGATCTTGGTGCCGATCGCATTCTTTTGGGAGGGACAGTTTCCTCCGGGGACTCGGACCCTGAGCCACTATCCTCCACTGGCTCGTATTCCGAACCAGAATCGGATAATGGGAGCTCCCCGCTGCTCTCATCATCCGACATGGCAAGAATGGCATATGCCTCCTCAGGTGTGTAAACCCTTTGGGACATTATGGCAGTGCTTATTGGTGGGCCTGTGTAATGGTACTGCTGGTGGTAGTGGTGGCGGTCTGTGTGGTAGTACCGATGGAGGTATTAGTGGTGGGCCTGTGTGGTGGTACCGATGGCGGTATGGGTGGTGGTGGTACCAATGGCGGTACAGGTGGTGGTACCGATGGCGGTACGGGTGGTGGTGGTGGCGGCGGTACCGATGGCGGTACAGGTGGCGGTACGGATGGTGGTGGTACCGATGGCGGTACAGGTGGTGGTGGTACCGATGGCGGTACAGGTGGTGGTGGTACCAATGGCGGTACGGGTGGTGATGGTACCGATGGCGGTACAGGTGGTGGTACAGGTGGTGGTGGTACCGATGGCGGCACAAGTGGTGATACTGGTAGCGGGCCTGTGTGGCAGTATAGATGCTGGGCCTGGTGGCGGTACTGGTGGTGGTACTGGTACCGATGGCGGTACTGGTAGCCTGTGTGGCGGTGCCAATGGCGGTACCGATGGAGGTGGGCCTGTGACAGATGATTGACAGATGGGCTGATTGACAGATGGGCTGATTGATTGATTGACAGATGGGTTGATTGATTGACAGATGGGGTGATTGATTGACAGGTGGGGTGATTGATTGACAGATGGGCTGATTGATTGACAGATGGGCTGATTGATTGACAGATGGGCTGATTGACAGATGGGCTGATTGACAGATGGGCTGATTGGCTGGGCTGATTGATGTGCTGGGCTGTGTGACAGGTCCTCTTTATGGGGGGGGGCGTGTTGTGCACTGTAAACTTATGTAGACAAACTACACTGAGCTAACTTACTGATCTCTTCTCTCTCCTCACAGATCGGTGTGTGAGGAGAGAGCAGGGATCAGGTAGTAACTCCTGCAGTTTGTTTACATTTGTGACCGGCTGTGATTGGACACAGCCAGTCACGTGGTAAACAGCCAATTCATTGGCTGTTTACTCTGATCGGGGACGCGCTGTGTCCAAGGGACACTCGCCTTCCCCGATCCCCGCTCTGCAAGCCTGTGGCGGCGCGCACGGAGCGCGCCGCCGAGTTTGTTTTGACAGGTGATCGGCTGTGACTTTGACACAGCCGATCACATGGTAAACAGCCAATGAAATTGGCTGTTTACCGTGATCGGGGAAGCGCAGTGTCCGAGGGACACATGCCGTCCCCGATCACCGCGCTGCGCGCCCCCGCGGGCGCGCGCAAGGCAATATCCTGCAGGACGTCATATGACGTCCAGTATCGATATTGCAACCACTTCCCGGACGTCAATTCACTATTGACTGGGCGGGAAGTGGTTAATTAGCTCTCATTTCGGTATTACTCTTGTGAAAAAAGTCACTTGAGTTAAAATTTGAGTTATATTAGCTCTGGGCATGCTCAGTTTAGCTTGCAAATAGTTGTCCAAAAACGGGCATTTTTTTACTTCTCAGACTTTTTAAGATATTTCAGTGTAGAAATCACTTTTTCACACAGTTTAAAAGCAGATTATCTTTAAATAATATACCACATATTTCAGTACCATTTAGGCAATTATATCATGCTCTAAACATTATTTCCATGTGCACAACTCCAGCTTTTAGTAGAGTAAGGATTTGGGCGCTATTTGGATTCTGGGAGCTATAGAAAATTAGATTTTGGTAAGTATTTTTTCTCCAGCGCTATAGTGAATACCGTTTTAGCGCTAATTAGCGCAAATTGCCGCGATTTGCGCTAATTAGCGCGAATTCGCGGCAATTTGCGCTAATTAGTGCGAATTCACGGCAATTTGCGCTAATTAGCGCCGCGGCGATATAGTAAATTACCCCCACAGTATCCTCTCTGTTTATTAATGTAATCTGCTCCTGTGTCACTTTGACCTGCTGCCTCTCTCCTCTCTCGGCTTAACAGCTGCAGCGGGTGGGGCCAAGGATCCCCGCCGATGTCAGTCAGGAGGGGAGGAGGAGAGAGGCGGCGGGCCACGTTAGCACCGATCAGGTATATAGCTGCATTTTTTATAAGACACAGGAGCAGATTACAATAATAACAGAGAGCATATTGTAAAAATGTTACATTAATTTCAGCAGCAGGAAGGGGGGCACGGACACAGAGCTGACAGGCAGGGAGGGGAGGGGGGAGAGGACAGAGGAGAGCACAGAGGAGAGAGCGGATGACGGAGGCATGTAAACTGACCACAGTGTCAGGGTCAGCAGTCATGATTAACCGTGGTCAGTTTACAAAGGGGTGGGCAGAACCAGGCAGGATCAGCCAGGTATTTCAGGTGATACAGAGGCTCAAATGACACAGCACAAGCACTGTGCTGTATTACATGTTTTAAAGGAACAGGATCTTTTTTTTTTTTTTAGGTTAACAAACGCTTTAAGCCTGGGTAAACACTACAGTCTTTTTTTCGTGTAACCCAAAAAAAATTGTCAGCTCCGGTCGGGAGCCACTGTACTAACCATGCAAGATTAGTCCAGCAATCTCCCCTCACTGAGCTGTTGTGTTCTAACAGGGGGACAGTCCCCCCACCAGAACACTACGATCAGCGCTTTCTGCTATTGGCTAAGATCGCTGACCTGGAGTCGGCTGCTGATTTTCCAGCATGCAAGTCCGACAGAAACCGGCCGAATGGACAGACCGACAGAGACACAGGCAGAATGTCGGCTGGTTTTTTTTGAACCGGCAAATGTCTCCCGACATTCTACCTGTGTGTATGGGGCTTTAGGGGATCAGTTTCTCAGCAGTAATGCATGGAAACCTAAATATGGAAAAACACAGAATCATCAGGGCTGATTTACTTAAAGTATAACTAAAGGCAAAACTTTTTTTGTTGTTGTTTTTTGATAAAGTGGAGATGGATTAGACCCCCTGTCAGGTTTTTTTTGCTGTCTGTGCCCTCGTTAGGAAGATTCACCCTTTCTATTTGTCCTGTTTACCATTATCATTAAAAGTGAAAGAAAATTTTACATTTTGAGTTGTCCCCTGAAAAGTAATAGTGAGGAAATCTTCCAATGTTTTAGCATTGTGACAGAAGTTGTATTTTTTATTTGTGGAAGAAGGGTATATATATATCTATATATATATATATATATATCTATAAATATATATGTAGTGGGGTGTCACTTTAAGGAGCCTAAAAGACTACTATACCCAGAGTACAGCAGGACACCCACAGTGCATTGCCCGGCGCAAGGTCTGCTGAGGAAGGCCTATTTAGGAAGAAGCGGAGCAACACGCGGGTCTCTTTGGACGTCGCTCACCTAGCAAGTGGAGCCTGCGCTGGGTCTGTCATTGGACTGGGCCTGAGAGTTGGGCCTTGTGATCCAAAGAGCCTCCGGCCTTCACAGCAGACCCCAAGAGTTACCTCATCCATCATCCTTCTAAGGACTGTCGGGAGGATCAGAGAGTACGGGAGTCGTGAGACTGTGTACGGGAACCCAGTTACGGAAGTCGGTTGTACGGACTGGTCCGGTCGGGTGAGAGAGCACTTGCTCAAGGATTAATTGACTAATCATTAGGCTCAGTGTCCCCTGTTCAGGGACCACAGTTTACTGGAGTGTTGCATTGCACCTAAGAGGGACCTGTGTTGTGCAGCAATAGTTGAATCCTTTATTGCATATCAAGTAGATGACTGTTCTTTTTCCCTGTGGATTACAAATACCCGTTTTTTAAGTGCACCACCATTGCTAGTGAAGATCTCTCCCAACGGAGCATCGTATTTGCAATAGTCAGGCCTGACCTTAAAGTAATCAGACACTGTTTGGGCACCATCTTTGCCCACGAGGGGGAAGCTCGCAAGCGTAGTTGATTGACATTGAGTGTGTGAAATTCTGTTAGAACTTATTGCTTGATTATATGCTTAACAGTTAACATTGCAGGGCTCTGCATAGGCATATGTACTATTGTCTAACTTTATGCTTTATAATCAGTAAAACTTACTTGTGGTTAAGCAAATACGCTGTGTGGTTATATGTTTATTGTGGTATTGTGATCCCCTTAGCTAACTGGTTCCACAATCCCATATTTAAAAAGAAGAAACCCCCGCGCTAGCTGGGTATTAAACTAGTGAAGGGGAATGGAAATAAAGGTAAGAGAAAGGGCTAGGGACACTGCAGCTGTCACCAGGGAGTCTGATCCAAACAGACAAAAGTGAATAAATGAAAAAAGGTTGATGGTGGCTGCGCTGTGATTATAACTAGTGAAGGTAGTGAAGGGAAGGATCTGGAAAGGGAAACTACCTAATACTAACCAAATAAATGAATCTAATGTAAACCAACCAGATGCAGTAGCATGTTGACAACCAATGTGTAACATAAATAATATGTACATAAACTGAATGAATCACACCTGTACACCTGACAGGTGTGTAACCAACAGTGGACAATTAATAATGTATGCCAAAACGTGTATCACTCTGAGTGATCAACCTGTGCATATAATAACAAAGAAAAAATATGTAACAATAAAATGAAGGTGTATAGCACAAAACTGAAAATAGTGAAAATCTCCAAAAAATTCCTGAAAATAATGGTGGCGGTATATGGTAAAAGTGTATAGCACAGAACTGTGAACAAAGAAATCCTCCAAAAACTTCCTGTAAATAATATCAAAAAATACAATGTGTAGCAAGTCCCATCACCGGTAGAGTGCTTGAAAGAAGAAACTCCGGTGCAAATCCACCCAGTGCTCACTAGCAGCTTACCTCCCTGCTGGGAAGAGACAGCATGTGCTGGGGCTTCTAATGTGCACAGATACACCGACAGCTGCAGGAGAGGAGACGAGCTTGGCGTTCATATGAGATTGTTATTTCCCTTATCTATGAAATGTGAGTGTTTTACAAGTTTTATAATAAATGCCCCAGTGGTCACAAACCTACACTATGTGCACCTTGTATGTTTCTCATACATGTTCCACTGGCACTCTGAGGTCGCTGCAAGCTTAAGGACCACATGATTGGAATCATCATAGCCTGCATATATACGAGCTCGGCGTTCGTAGGATTGATGCCCACGCTCACTAGTTTGATGTGAGTGTGAGAATAAATCCTTTGGTCACTTGTTTGCTGAACCCACAGAGTTACGCTATATATTTCTTTTTTGCTTGTGTATTTCTATGCATCTATGTGAGTGAGATCATACTTCCATGCAAGATTGCTGCATCGCTGTTCACATTCGAAGCCCCAGCACATGCTGTCTCTTCCCAGCAGGGAGGTAAGCTGCTAGTGAGCACTGGATGGATTTGCACCGGAGTTTCTTCTTTCAAGCACTCTACCGGTGATGGGACTTGCTACACATTGGATTTTTTGATATTATTTACAGGAAGTTTTTGGAGGATTTCTTTGTTCACAGTTCTGTGCTATACACTTTTACCATATACCGCCACCATTATTTTCAGGAATTTTTGGGAGATTTTCACTATTTTCAGTGTAGCGGCCTCACCCTCTCCCTCTTCTTTATCGGTTACTCTGGCTCTGGTCTAGGGGTACCTTGGAGGGGAGAGCGAGGTGCGCCACGGCCCATGTCCTCTCGATTACAGCATGTAGAGGTGAAGGCCAGTATCTAATTGTATTCGGGCCTGTGTATACGCTTAGAGCCAAGTCTGTTCTGCTGATAACCCCCTTTTGCTCCCAGTAATTGGAGTACCACACACTGAAAAGGTCCAACACTTATTTATTCCATAACGGCAAACAAATAGTCCTTTGCGAGCAGACAGTTTGAGACCCATAGAATAGTTCAGTATTGGTGGGGAGTAGGTCAAGGCACAATCCTCAAAGAAAACTAAACCGTTGAGGTTTCACCAACGGTTGCTAAGCACAGTGGCTGTTAAATGGAGTTTTGGCTTCAGAGTCTCTCCCAGCGACTCTAGTGAACAGGAACTGGAGTTACCTTTGCTACGTTGCAGCCCCTGTCAGGGGGAAGACATCCCTCCAAGGGAGTTACCAGAGGCCCTGCCGTCACCGGATTAATGCTGTACCGGACTATCCAGAAGGGTTACACTCTCCGACCTCCTCGCCTCAGATACGGGTCCCAACACCTTAGGGGCCCTCGGACTCTTCCACCCTCGCGGAACCCAGTCGAAGTTACTGGGCCCCAGGCTCCGGCAGTAGTACCTCACCCCAGGCTTAAGGTGCCTGGGATGGACTCCATCTCTCGCTCCGGCCAGGTCAAGGGCACCTGGGCCCGGAACTCCGGAACGCCAGCACCCAGGCTGAAGGTGCCTGGGTGCGGCCGCGTCCTCGGACTCTGAACCCCAAGGTCAGGGCATCCGCCCCTTTTATCTCCTCTCCCTCTGTGTCACAGCGGGTTCCCCGCCCCGCCGTACCAGCACCAGGACAGGACAAAAAGGGAACAGTCTTGCAGTGCAGGTTCAACTCCAGCCCAGGGCGACAACGCCACCAGCAGGCCACAGGGAACCTTGCACCACCAGAGTCCTCCAAGAACCACAAAAGGGATTCTCAGATTCCCTAACAATTAGTACATCTGGGTTAAATAACCCAGATGCTCCCCCCCCCCAATTTAAATACCCGCTACATCAGTTTTGTGCTATACACCTTCATTTTATTGTTACATATTTTTTCTTTGTTATTATATGCACAGGTTGATCACTCAGAGTGATACACGTTTTGGCATACATTATTAATTGTCCACTGTTGGTTACACACCTTTCAGGTGTACAGGTGTGATTCATTCAGTTTATGTACATATTATTTATGTTACACATTGGTTGTCAATAGGGATGAGCTTCGTGTTCGAGTCGAACATACGTTCGACTCGAACATCGGCTGTTCGATCGTTCGACGAAGATCGAACGATTTGGGCCGTTCGCGCCAAATTCGAGTGACGCGAACGGCCCACAATGCACTACGCCATCGCAGTGTCATCCAGGCGCTGTGATTGGCCAAGCATGCACTGTGACCCCGCATGCTTGGCCAATCACAGCGCCGGCAGCGAGGAGAGCAATGATTGGCCACAGGCAGGATGCCTGTGGCCAATTATTGCTGAGGGTGTTTAGTACACGCCCCACACTATAAAAGGCCGCCAGCACGGCGGCCTAGTGTAGTGTGTTCCGGAGCAGGGAAAGAGAAACATAGGCAGGGACAGTGACATTTATTTTTTTCTTGCTTAACCTGGATTCCTTTAGTTTAGGGAAAGAGAAGGATAGGTAGGGAGAGTGTCAGTGTGTTTTACTGTGCGAATCCTTGTTTCTAGGGACAGGGAAGGACAGTGAGGGAATTCTCCTTGTGCTATAGTGTGCTTTAAAAAAACATTTTTTCTAGGGACAGAAAACTATAGGTAGGGAGAGTGTCAGTGTGTTTTACTGTGCGAATCCTTGTTTCTAGGGACAGGGAAGGACAGTGAGGGAATTCTCCTTGTGCTATAGTGTGCTTTAAAAAAACATTTTTTCTAGGGACAGAAAACTATAGGTAGGGAGAGTGTCAGTTTCTTTCACTGTGATAATCCTTGTTTCTAGGGACAAAGAAGGAAAGTGAGTGAAATTCTCCTTGTGCTATAGTGTGCTTTAAAAAAACATTTTTTCTAGGGACAGAAAACTATAGGTAGGGAGAGTGTCAGTGTCTTTTACTGTGCGAATCCTTGTTTCTAGGGACAGGGAAGGACAGTGAGGGAATTCTCCTTGTGCTATAGTGTGCTTTAAAAAAACATTTTTTCTAGGGACAGAAAACTATAGGTAGGAAGAGTGTCAGTTTCTTTCACTGTGATAATCCTTGTTTCTAGGGACAAAGAAGGAAAGTGAGTGAAATTCTCCTTGTGCTATAGTGTGCTTTAAAAAAACATTTTTTCTAGGGACAGAAAACTATAGGTAGGGAGAGTGTCAGTGTCTTTTACTGTGCGAATCCTTGTTTCTAGGGACAGGGAAGGACAGTGAGGGAATTCTCCTTGTGCTATAGTGTGCTTTAAAAAAACATTTTTTCTAGGGACAGAAAACTATAGGTAGGGAGAGTGTCAGTGTCTTTTACTGTGCGAATCCTTGTTTCTAGGGACAGGGAAGGACAGTGAGGGAATTCTCCTTGTGCTATAGTGTGCTTTAAAAAAACATTTTTTCTAGGGACAGAAAACTATAGGTAGGGAGAGTGTCAGTGTCTTTTACTGTGCGAATCCTTGTTTCTAGGGACAGGGAAGGACAGTGAGGGAATTCTCCTTGTGCTATAGTGTGCTTTAAAAAAACATTTTTTCTAGGGACAGAAAACTATAGGTAGGGAGAGTGTCAGTGCCTTTTACTGTGCGAATCCTTGTTTCTAGGGACAGGGAAGGACAGTGAGGGAATTCTCCTTGTGCTATAGTGTGCTTTAAAAAAACATTTTTTCTAGGGACAGAAAACTATAGGTAGGGAGAGTGTCAGTGTCTTTTACTGTGCGAATCCTTGTTTCTAGGGACAGGGAAGGACAGTGAGGGAATTCTTCTTGTGCTATAGTGTGCTTTAAAAAAACATTTTTTCTAGGGACAGAAAACTATAGGTAGGGAGAGTGTCAGTGTTTTTTACTGTGCGAATCCTTGTTTCTAGGGACAGGGAAGGACAGTGAGGGAATTCTCCTTGTGCTATAGTGTGCTTTAAAAAAACATTTTTTCTAGGGACAGAAAACTATAGGTAGGGAGAGTGTCAGTGTCTTTTACTGTGCGAATCCTTGTTTCTAGGGACAGGGAAGGACAGTGAGGGAATTCTCCTTGTGCTATAGTGTGCTTTAAAAAAACATTTTTTCTAGGGACAGAAAACTATAGGTAGGGAGAGTGTCAGTGTCTTTTACTGTGCGAATCCTTGTTTCTAGGGACAGGGAAGGACAGTGAGGGAATTCTCCTTGTGCTATAGTGTGCTTTAAAAAAACATTTTTTTCTAGGGACAGAAAACTATAGGAAGGAAGAGTGTCAGTTTCTTTCACTGTGATAATCCTTGTTTCTAGGGACAAAGAAGGAAAGTGAGTGAAATTCTCCTTGTGCTATAGTGTGCTTTAAAAAAACATTTTTTCTAGGGACAGAAAACTATAGGTAGGGAGAGTGTCAGTGTCTTTTACTGTGCGAATCCTTGTTTCTAGGGACAGGGAAGGTCAGTGAGGGAATTCTCCTTGTGCTATAGTGTGCTTTAAAAAAACATTTTTTCTAGGGACAGAAAACTATAGGTAGGGAGAGTGTCAGTGTGTTTTACTGTGCGAATCCTTGTTTCTAGGGACAGGGAAGGACAGTGAGGGAATTCTCCTTGTGCTATAGTGTGCTTTAAAAAAACATTTTTTTCTAGGGACAGAAAACTATAGGAAGGAAGAGTGTCAGTTTCTTTCACTGTGATAATCCTTGTTTCTAGGGACAAAGAAGGAAAGTGAGTGAAATTCTCCTTGTGCTATAGTGTGCTTTAAAAAAAAAAAATTCTAGGGACAGAAAACTATAGGTAGGGAGAGTGTCAGTGTCTTTTACTGTGCGAATCCTTGTTTCTAGGGACAGGGAAGGACAGTGAGGGAATTCTCCTTGTGCTATAGTGTGCTTTAAAAAAACATTTTTTTCTAGGGACAGAAAACTATAGGAAGGAAGAGTGTCAGTTTCTTTCACTGTGATAATCCTTGTTTCTAGGGACAAAGAAGGAAAGTGAGTGAAATTCTCCTTGTGCTATAGTGTGCTTTAAAAAAACATTTTTTCTAGGGACAGAAAACTATAGGTAGGGAGAGTGTCAGTGTCTTTTACTGTGCAAATCCTTGTTTCTAGGGACAGGGAAGGACAGTGAGGGAATTCTCCTTGTGCTATAGTGTGCTTTAAAAAAACATTTTTTTCTAGGGACAGAAAACTATAGGAAGGAAGAGTGTCAGTTTCTTTCACTGTGATAATCCTTGTTTCTAGGGACAAAGAAGGAAAGTGAGTGAAATTCTCCTTGTGCTATAGTGTGCTTTAAAAAAACATTTTTTCTAGGGACAGAAAACTATAGGTAGGGAGAGTGTCAGTGTCTTTTACTGTGCGAATCCTTGTTTCTAGGGACAGGGAAGGACAGTGAGGGAATTCTCCTTGTGCTATAGTGTGCTTTAAAAAAACATTTTTTCTAGGGACAGAAAACTATAGGTAGGGAGAGTGTCAGTGTGTTTTACTGTGCGAATCCTTGTTTCTAGGGACAGGGAAGGACAGTGAGGGAATTCTCCTTGTGCTATAGTGTGCTAAAGCATTCCTCATCAACCATCTTTGAAATCCTTGTTTTTTTGGACAGTCAGGGAAATTGTCGTTGTGCTATTCTGTGCAAAAGCAATCATCCTCAACCATATTTAGAAATCCTTAAGTAAAGGGACAGAGAAGGACACCTGAAGGTAGCCCTTATTGCTTTTTTCCCATCTCCCTGCAGGCCATATATTAGAATGTCTGGAAGGCAAACAAGGAGAGGCAGACAGTCAGGAGGCAATAAAAGAGGGCAAGCAGGCTCTGTGTCTGGGGGCAACAGTGCTGGTCGTGGACGCGGTGCATTGTCATCAGCACATGGCCATGGGACACGCTTGTCCTTCTTTTCGGCAGCTGGACATGTTGAGCCACATCATGCCGAAGACTTGGTAGAGTGGATGACCAAGCCCTCCTCCTCCTCCTCATCCTCTCTCACCCAGGCTCAGGGTACTGGAAAAGCAGCTGCCAAAGCGTCCTCTTCCCTGGTATCAATCTCAGACTCATCATCAGTCACTCCTTCCCTAGACCCACCATGTCCTCCTCCTGAGGAGTCCCCCGAACTGTTTGAGCACAGTGTTGGGTACATGCTCCAGGAGGATGCCCAGCGTTTCGAAGGGTCTGATGATGAAACCCAGCTAGAGGAAGGCAGTAGCGTGAGAGCAGACAGAGGGGATGCTCAAGAAGGACACCAATCTGGCAGTCATGTTCCAGCAGCTGCAGCATACTGCCAGATTGGCTCCAGTGATGAGGAGGGAGGTGATGATGAGGTCACTGACTCCACGTGGGTGCCTAATAGGAGAGAGGAGGAGGAGGAGGATGAGGAGGAGGCACATCTCCAACGAGGCAGGATGCCCTTTGGTGGCCAGCGTAAGGGCAGTACACCGACGGAATCACACCGCAGAGCTCCGCCTGTGCAGGGCGCTGCCTCTGCCCGTCATTCAAAAAGTTCTTTGGTGTGGGCCTTTTTTGAGGCTAGTGCATCAGATCGCACAGCTGCTGTTTGCAACATATGTCTCAAGCGTATATCGCGTGGCCAAAACATCAGCCGCTTGGGTACCACATGCCTGACCAGACATATGTTGACCTGCCATGCAGCTCGTTGGCAAGCCTACCTCAACGACCCACACCAAAGAACAAAGCGGACCTCTCCTTGCACCGCATCAGCTGGGATCTCCAACCCCACTATAACTTCAGTCCTCTCTGAAACATGCACTGAGAGGAATGAAGGTGTAGAATTAGGTGTGTCACAGCCAAGTACTTGCGGCCACTCTGCTAGCAGTACACCGACGTCCGATTCTAGCAGGCAAATTTCCCTGCCCCAGCTGCTGGACCGTCGAAAGAAGTTCACTCCCAGCCATCCACATGCCCAGCGGTTGAATGCTAGCTTGGCTAAATTGCTAGCGCTTCAACTGCTGCCTTTTCAGTTGGTAGACTCGGCCCCCTTCCGTGAGTTTGTGCAATGTGCGGTTCCTCAGTGGCAGGTTCCCAAACGCCACTTTTTCTCACGGAAGGCTATTCCGGCTCTCTACCGGCATGTGGAAGGCAATGTCTTGGCCTCGCTGGACAGGGCGGTCAGCGGTAAGGTGCATATTACCGCTGACTCATGGTCCAGCAGGCATGGACAGGGACGTTACCTTTCTTTCACGGCCCATTGGGTCACTCTTTTGGCAGCTGGGAAGGATGCAGGAGAAGGTGCAGTAGTGTTGGAGGTTGTTCCACCGCCACGCCTCCAAAATGCTACTACTGGTTGTGACACACCTCTCTCCTCCACCCCCTCCTCTTCTTCTTCCTCCATGGCCTCTTCCTGTGGTTTGTCCTCGGAACCAGCGGTGCTCCGTAGGCGTTCAAGGGGCTACGCAAGTACGCAGGCAAAAAGATGCCATGCCGTGCTTGCGCTGGTGTGTTTGGGGGACAGAAGCCACACTGGGGCAGAGGTCCTGTCTGCTCTGCAGGGCCAGGCCGAGAGGTGGTTGACGCCACGCCAGCTTAAGCCAGGAATGGTGGTTTGCGACAATGGCACCAACCTCCTCTCCGCCCTCCGACAGGGACAACTGACCCATGTGCCCTGTGTGGCTCACGTCCTTAACCTGGTGGTGCAGCGGTTCTTGGGCAGGTACCCGGGCTTACAGGATGTCCTGAGGCAGGCCAGGAAAGTCTGTGTGCATTTCCGCAGATCTTATAATGCCAGTGCTCGCCTGGCTGAGCTGCAAAAGGAGTTGAACCTGCCCAAGAACCGCCTTATATGTGACATGCCCACCAGGTGGAACTCAACGTTGGCCATGCTGCAGCGGCTGCACACGCAGCAGAGGGCCATCAATGAGTACCTGTGCGACTACGGCACCAGGACAGGGTCAGGGGAGCTTGGTTTTTTTTCTCCACGCCAGTGGGGCATGATCAGGGATGCATGCACTGTCCTGGCACCATTTGAGGAGGCCACGAGGATGGTGAGCAGTGACAGTGCATGCATCAGTGACACTGTACCTCTTGTCCACCTGTTGGAGCACACGCTGCATGGAATAATGGACAGGGCACTTGAGGCAGAACAGAGGCAGGAAGAGGAGGACTTCCTTGCCTCTCAAGGCCCCCTTTACCCAGACAGTGTTCCTTCTGTCCCACCCATCGCACAGGAAGAGGACGAGGAGGAGGAGGAGGAGGAGGATTGTGTCAGCATGGAGGTGGAGGCTGGCACTCAGCATCATCAGCAGCAGTCTTTTAGGGATGATTTACAGTCCCAAGAAACCAGTGGACTTGTACGTGGCTGGGAGGAGGTGGCTGCGGATCATGTCGTCCTTAGTGACCCAGAGGACTCCGGAGCGAATGCCTCAGCAAACCTACGCTGCATGGCCTCCCTGATCCTGCAAAGTCTGCGGAAGGATCCTCGTATTCTTCGGATCAAGGAGAGGGACCATTACTGGCTGGCCACTCTCCTTGATCCACGGTACAAGGGTAAGGTTGCGGACCTTATGTTACCGTCGCAGAGGGAGCAGAGGATAAGACAACTCCGGGAGGCCTTGCAGAAAGGTCTATGCAACGCGTTCCCAGAGACTGGGAGGTTACAAACTCCTGGTCCTGGACAACGAGTTGCTGAGGCTTCGGCCAGTCAAAGAAGGAGCGGTGGGGAAGGTGGCCGTCTGACCGATGCGTTCAGACAATTCTTTAGTCCGCAGCCCCAAAGTATGATCGGTTCCAGCAACCATCGCCAGCGTCTGATAAACATGGTGCAGGAATATCTAGGGGCAAGGTCAGACTTGGACACCTTCCCCACCGAAAATCCTCTGGCTTACTGGGTCTTGAGGATGGATCACTGGCCAGAGCTTGCACAGTATGCAATTGAGCTACTGGCCTGTCCTGCATCCAGCGTTCTTTCGGAACGCACATTCAGTGCTGCTGGAGGATTTGTCACGGATCACAGGGTGCGCCTGTCCACCGACTCGGTTGATCGACTGACTTTCATCAAGATGAACCAGTCTTGGATCACCACCAGCTACCACACACCTGATGCTGATATAACAGACTAATTGATTTTAACATGTCACATCCCTTCAAGACTGATGCTGATGCTGAGTACCTGTGCTGTTATGTTGACTGGCTATCCTCCTCCTCCGAGTCCTCAATGATACGATTGATGATGATAGCTTGGAAGATCATTTTTGTTTATGGGTGCCGCCACCAGTGGCTAAGGCCCAATTTTTCAGCCCCTGTTTTACAGGGGCGTGTAATTACAATTTTTTTAGCAATAATTTGCCATAGGGCTCATTGCTGTGCTCCAAGTACAGTATCTGTGAGGGGTTGGAGTGTTGTGGCACCAGTGCCTAAGGCCCAATTTTTCAGCCCCTGTTTAACAGGGGCGTGTCATTACAATTTTTGAAGCAATACTTTGCAACAGGGCTCATTGCTGTGCTCCAAGTACAGTATCTGTGAGGGGTTGTAGTGTTGTGCCACCAGTGCCTAAGGCCCAATTTTTCAGCCCCTGTTCAACAGGGGCATGCAATTACAATTCTTGATCTAATAATTCACAGCAGGGCCCATTGCTGCACCCACCAAGAGTAACTCTGAGGGCTTACAGTGTTGTGGCAACGCCACCACCACCACGAAAGGCCCAATTTTTCAGCCCCTGTTCAAAAGGGGCATGTAATTACAATTCTTGATCTAATAATTCACAGCAGGGCCCATTGCTGCACCCACCAAGAGTAACTCTGAGGGCTTACAGTGTTGTGGCAACACCACCACCACCACCACCACCACGAAAGGCCCAATTTTTCAGCCCCTGTTCAACAGGGGCATGCAATTACAATTCTTGATCTAATAATTCACAGCAGGGCCCATTGCTGCACCCACCAAGAGTAACTCTGAGGGCTTACAGTGTTGTGGCAACGCCACCACCACCACCACCACGAAAGGCCCAATTTTTCAGCCCCTGTTCAAAAGGGGCATGTAATTACAATTCTTGATCTAATAATTCACAGCAGGGCCCATTCCTGCACCCACCAAGAGTAACTCTGAGGGCTTACAGTGTTGTGGCAACACCACCACCACCACCACCACCACGAAAGGCCCAATTTTTCAGCCCCTGTTCAACAGGGGCATGCAATTACAATTCTTGATCTAATAATTCACAGCAGGGCCCATTGCTGCACCCACCAAGAGTAACTCTGAGGGCTTACAGTGTTGTGGCAACACCACCACCACCACCACGAAAGGCCCAATTTTTCAGCCCCTGTTCAACAGGGGCATGCAATTACAATTCTTGATCTAATAATTCACAGCAGGGCCCATTGCTGCACCCACCAAGAGTAACTGTCAGGGCTTACAGTGTTGTGGCACCAGCACCACCATCAAAGGCCCAATTTTTACTACCACTGTTCAACAATTATATGTAATTAAAATTCCTGATATAATAGTTGACAGCAGGGCGTTCCAGCACCAACCAAGAGTAACTGTGAGTGCTTACAGTGTTGTGCCAACACCAACAACTAAGGGGCCTATTTCTGCAGAGTATATACGGCAGGTCCCTACTTTCAAACATCCAACAAACGACTCCTACTTGCAAACGCAAGAAGACAACAGGAAGTGAGAGGAAATCTACCACTAGGAAGGAAAATTCTCTCCTGTAAGAATAAATATGGGAGAAAGGTGTCTCCTCTGTACTGATGCTTTATCAGCAATCCTTGTTTCAAGAAAAACACCACATTTCAAAAACAGTTGTCATTGGGACGGAAAGTGAGGTGAAATGTTCTGAACAGGGGCACAGACAGCAAAACAAATGTTACAGGGGTGATAACCCTTACCTATGTTTTCCAAAAAGTTTAAAAATAGATTTTTGGGCTGGAGCTACACTTCAACAATGTACCTGTTCAAAATTACAAACAGATTCTACATAAGAACAAACCTACAGTCCCTGTCTTGTATGCACCGCCTGTATACGGCTGTTCAGAGTATATAGGGCCTTTTTTATTTTATGTGCGGGGTTCCCCTTAATATCCATACAAGACCCAAAGGGGCTGGTAATGGGCTGGGGTAGGGGGGGGGGTCATGGGGTAGCTATGCCATTTTTCTTAAAGATTTTCATCCATATTACCGGGACCAGACATTACATTAAAGCCGCAAGCAGTTTTAAATGGCTTTTTTCCCTTTAGAAATGTAATTTTGTGCAGGGACAGTTCTAAACACGGGAAACACGTGGCACTTCACAGGCATACTTTAGACACCCCCCAGGTACGATATTTAAAGGAATATTTGACTTTTTTTTTTTCACTTTATGCATCATTAAAATGACTGCTCCCGAAAAACGACCGTTTTTAAAACTTCTTTTTGCATTGATACATGTCCCCTGGTGCACAACCCGGGTTCCCAAACCCTTTTTAGGACAATAACATGCATAATAGTTGTTATAATTAGCACTTTAGAATTTGAACGTTCGCATCCATTGTATTTAATAGGGTTCTAATGTTCGTACGAACTTTCGGTCCGTTCGCGGGTTCTGGTGCGAACCGAACCCGGGGGTGTTCGGCTCATCACTAGTTGTCAACACTCTACTGCATCTGGTTGGTTTACATTAGATTCATTTATTTGGTTAGTATTAGGTAGTTTCCCTTTCCAGATCCTTTCCTTCACTACCTTCACTAGTTATAATCACAGCGCAGCCACCATCACCCTTTTTTCATACAATCCCATATTTACTGCTATCTGTGCCAGGGGAGGTAAGAGCCAGTTAATGGGGGTTGACAGCAGTGTGTTACAGGCCCAAAATCTATATCAACAGCCCTCTTAACTGGGGGTATTGCTACATGTGGGGGCTCAGAGTCCGGGATCCTGTATGCTGCAATCAAGCCTGCCAGAAGTACCGGCATGGATCTTTTAGCAGTGACCCAGTGGTGCGCATCAGCCGACGCTTTTCCAGACAAGGCTGTAGTCATTGAACTTCCCGGGGAAGACTGGTCCGGAAGTGATGTAGAGCGGCTCATGGAGTTACTATCCCCGAGCCAGAAGGCATGGTTACTTGACCTCAGGCCAGACGAAGAGACCTCCTATACCTATGCATTGGTAGAATGGAGGGAGGAGATACCTGAGAGTTTCAGAGGCCAGAGTGTGCAGTTCATAGACCAGAAGATATACCGCTTAGCGCATGCAAAGCCTATAAAGAAAGAACCCCCTGAACTTACAACCAGAGGGAAGGAGACAAAAGAGACAACAACCTCCGCAGTGCCCCTGACCGCCATAGGCCCTGAGCTTCTTAACGCTTTAGGGGACCTTGTAGCAAAATGTCAGAAGAGTAACACTGTGTGCGTGGAGACTGGGTACCGGAAGCTCAGAATGTTCTCGGGTAGGCAACCTGTGCCGCTCGGGGAAGAGGACTTTAATACGTGGATGGAACAAGCAATGCAGGCTGTGGAAGGATGGGAAGTGACAGAAGCCCAGAAGAAACAGCGCATAAACGAAAGTTTAACCACATGCTTACTGGGCACATAACCCCCTTCCTGCCCAGGCAAAATTTCAGCTTTCGGCACTGTCACGCTTTGAATGACAATTGCACGGTCGTGCGACGTGGCTCCCAAACAAAATTGACGTCCTTTTTTTCCCACAAATAGAGCTTTCTTTTGGTAGTATTTGATAATTTCTGTGTTTTTTTTTTTTTTTACGCTATAAACAAAAAAAGAGCGACAATTTTGAAAAAAAAACACAATCTTTTTTACTTTTTGCTATAATAAATATCCCCATTTTTATTTAAAAAACAATATTTTTTTCTCAGTTTAGGCCGATACGTATTCTTCTACGTATTTTAGGTAAAAAAAAATCGCAATAAGCGTATAGTGATTGGTTTGCGCAAAAGTTATAGCGCCTACAAAATAGGGGATAGAATTATGACATTTTTTTGTATTATTTTTTTTTTTACTAGTAATGGCTGCAATCTGCGATTTTTATTGTGACTGCGACATTATGGTGGACACATCGGACACTTTTGACACATTTTTGGGACCATTCACATTTATACAGCGATTAGTGCTATAAATATGCACTGATTACTGTATAAATGTGACTGGCAGGGAAGGGGTTAACACTAGGGGGCGGGAAGGGGTTAAATGTGTACCCTACTAGGTGATTGTTACTGTGGGGGGAGGGTACTGACTGGGGGAGGAGACCGATCTGTGTCCCTATGTACAAGGGACACAGCATCGGTCTCCTCTCTCCCTGACAGGACGTGGATCTCTGTGTTTACACACAGAGATCCACGTCCCTGCTCTGTGACAGCCGATTGCATTTACCTGGCGGACATCGCGGCCGCCAGGCACGCTCATCGGCACCCGCGTGACACAGCGGGCACAGCTTTTCCCCGATGCATGCCCGTCTTTTGACAATGGCCCGGGCGCGAAGTGGTTAAGGGGGGCTGCTGCTGAAGCGGTGAAGAATCTCAGATTCAGCAATTCTTCCTGTACTGCTAATGACTACCTAACCATGTTGCAGGAGGAGTTCGGCCAGTTGGGAAAGGTTACTGACTTAATTTACAAATTTGAGCATACTCTTCAACAGCCAGGGGAACAATTTTCTGAATATGTCCGCAGGTTGAACAAAATGCTCTGCCAGATAGTTCTGAAGAAGGGGATGGTACCACAGGCCATAGATGCAGCCAGGATGCGGCAGGTCATGAAGGGAGCACTGCGCTCTGATCCAGTCTGGCTCCATTTTAAGACCGCCGGCGGAGTCATGTCCCTAAGCTATCCAGACCTCGTGCGAATAGTGAGAGACAAAGAGGCTTTACTCAAAGACCAACAAGTGACTGAGAAACCCACCCCTTCTCCCTCAGCTGTGGTTGGATCGGTTGTGGCCACGGAACGGGACTCTGAGGTGGCTGTCTTGAAGTCATAAATGTATTGGAAATGCTGACTTCCTTAATGGCTAAGAACCCAGGAGCCATAAACAAAGAAGAAGAAAAGAAAGAATTGTTTCAAAATGTCTCAACACCAGTTTTCCAACAAGCCAGAAGAGAAGAGATTTGTTTCAACTGTGGAGGGGTTGGGCATTACGGACTAGTGTGTCCCAGTCCGAAGAAGACCCAAGGCACATACCGCAAGCCGGCAGAAAACTTCAGAGGGCCCCGGTGAAGGAGTCAACTGGGTGCCCGTCCATTCCAGTAAACTCCAAAGGAATCAGAGAACAGGAGAAGCCAAGAAGAGATGGGAACAATTCCCCATCCCACAAACTCAATACCCCTCACCTTAAGTTCAAACCCAAAATTTGGCAAGAGATCAATGCATACCAGGCCCAACAAGGACTCAGATCCAGGAAGAGAGTAAAAAGAAAGAAATCACAGAAAAACAAACCTATGGAATCTAGGAAGGAAACCTCTCAGAGAAAATTCCCTGTCAAACTGGACCCTCCCCTGTGGTCCCCATTCAAGTGGAAGGGATCTACACAAAGGCCATTCTCGACACAGGAGCTCAAGTGACCCTTCTGTACCGGGACTTTTAACAGAAACATCTGAGGCATTTGCCCCTGCAGAAGCTGGAAGACTTGCAAATATGGGGAATTGGAACCCAAAGCTTCCCGTACGACGGATACCTCCCAATTGGATTGGCCTTCGACCCTTTAGTAGCCGGGGACACAGAAGTTTTTGATACATTGGCGATGGTCTGCCCTCGCCCACCAGGAGCCAACAAGAGTTCCCTCATAATAGGGACGAACACTGACCTGGTCACGAGATTATTGGCCCCTATAGTACAGGAACAGGATGCCCCAACAACCAGAATCCACCCTATGTTACAACAGGCCTATTAGCGTCTGGTATTGGAAAAGAAAGCTCCAGAAGAAGGAGTAGTGATGGACGAACATCTAACGGGACGGTTCGCGAACGCGAATGCGCGAACGCGCACAAATGTTTGCGAACCGCAGGTTCGCGGCGGGTCCCATTCATTTTAATGGCAGGCGAACATTAAAAACCTCCAGGTCATATTTTCAGCCACAAAATACTTACTAGCTGTGCACACATAGTCCCACAACATGGACACTGACATACCAGAAGTATTAAGCGAATCTGCGATCGACAACGACAAGCATTCTTTTTTTATCTGCGAAATTTCATCAATTCAGGAGGGCATGAATGCCATGGAGGAGAGGCAAGGCCAGGCTATGAAGGGGGTGCTAGGCTATTGGAAAAGTTGCCATAATTTTATTTATTTTTTTATAAGTTATTGTAGCGGGTATATGTGGAAGAAGGTATATAACACCCCGCTTCAATCTGTCGTTTTGGGGGCCACTGGTCTATCACACCAGTTATAATACTTTTTTCTAATTGCGTTTGTCACTCTTTGTAGTTGTAGTATCACTGCAGAACCGCTCAGCAGTCACAATGCTGCACAGTAGAAATGCACTATAATATGCTTTCTATATTTGAAAGTATTTTAGACGTGTATTACACCCCTATATGATGCACACCTAATAGTACACCTATACCAGTCCTTAAAAGGACTTTTGTGGACCTATAATCGTTAGCGATTTGTGTCGCTACAGTCTGTCCCTGCAACACACAGCAACCTCTCCCTACACTGACAAAAGACAGCTGCAGAACCGCTCAGCAGTCACAATGCTGCACAGTAGAAATGCACTATAATATGCTTTCTATATTTGAAAGTATTTTAGACGTGTATTACACCCAGGGCCGGCCCAAGACATTGTTCTGCCTGGGCCCAAGAATGAAATGCTGCCCCCCACCCCCCAAAAAAAATAATCCCGCCCACCAAAATCTATTCCCTATTTTGTGGACGCTATTGCGCAAACCAATCAATACACGCTTATTGCGTTTTATTTTTTATTTATTTTTTAACCAAGAATACATATTGGCCTAAACTGATGACAGTTTTTTGGGGGATATTTATTATAGCAAAAAGTAAAAAATACTTATTTTTTTCAAAATGTTCGTTTTTTTCTTGTTTATAGCGCAAAAAAATAAAAAATGCAGAGTGGAGCAGTGGACGGTGTCAGTGGATGGTGTCAGTGGGGCAGTGGACGGTGTCAGTGGGGCAGTGGACGGTGTCAGTGGATGGTGTCATTGGGGCAGTGGACGGTGTCAGTGGGGCAGTGGACGGTGTCAGTGGACGGTGTCAGTGGGGCAGTGGACGGTGTCAGTGGACGGTGTCAGTGGGGCAGTGGACAGTGTCAGTGGATGGTGTCAGTGGGGCAGTGGACAGTGTCAGTGGGGCAGTGGACAGTGTCAGTGGATGGTGTCAGTGGGGCAGTGGACGGTGTCAGTGGATGGTGTCAGTGGGGCAGTGGACAGTGTCAGTGGACGGTGTCAGTGGGGCAGAGGACGGTGTCAGTGGGGCAGTGGACAGTGTCAGTGGGGCAGTGGACTGCGTCAGTGGGGCAGTGGACGGCGTCAGTGGGGCAGTGGACGACGTCAGTGGGGCAGTGGACGGCGTCAGTGGGGCAGTGGACGGCGTCAGTGGGGCAGTGGACGGTGTCAGTGGGGCAGTGGACGGTGTCAGTGGGGCAGTGGACGGTTTCAGTGTTTTTTTTTTACCATATTTTTTTTATTAGCCCTGTTGGGGGGGCTTTGGTTTTAGGTCTCTGAATGAACACAGGGGGCCCCCTACTGCCTGTACACTATAAGACCCAGCATGTCCAGGACTCACCCCTCCCCCATGCTGGCTTCTGTCACAACCCCAAATATAGGATGTTCCCAGTACAGGGGGAGTCAGGAGAAGTTTCAGTCTCCCTCAGTGTGTAGAAGATCAACCAGCCCTGTGTCCCGCACTGCAGAATGTTCTAACATTCCCACTTCCGCCCGCCCCCACTCCACTCTTACCTAGTCACACTTCTTTCGCTCCAGCTAGAGAGCATGTTAATCCCCCAGCGGGCCCCGCCATGACTGAGGACAGGTGTGGGAGAGGCGGTTGTAAGCGAAGAGGGAGGTGAAAAGACACAAGCGGCGTCTGATTTGAATGGAGAGGTGAGGGGAGGAGACAAGGGGGGAGGGGGTAGGACCAAACTGTTTATGAGCCAGAGGAGCAGAAACAGGGAGGACACAGAGTTCGGAGGCAGTGTGGAGAAGGCGGGTCTGTGAACCAGGAAGGCAGAACATTCACCGCAGTACTGCCTGTCATTCCACGCCTGTCATTCCACGCAGTACATGACCCGCCTCCTCCATTAAGCAGCCCCATCTCACCTGTGTGAAGGGAAGGGCAGTGGTCTGCCTGTCACAGTCTGGTATCCGAGGTGATGCCTGCCGCCCACACAGACGCATTGACATTGAATCTAATGTGAGAGGGAGCCCGCACCGCCCCCCCCCCTGGAGCAGGGGCCGGGTCGCTATGGAAACTCTGCGGCTGTATCCCTTCATGCTGCCTTGTCACTGCCGGCTGCCGCCCCTCTGTAAATGCCGCCTGGGACCATGGGCCCATTGGGTCCCATGGTAGGGCCGGCCCTGATTACACCCCTATATAATGCACACCTAATAGTACACCAATATCAGTCCTTAAAAGGACTTTTGTGGACCTAATAGCTAGTGATTACAGTCTGTCCCTGCTACACACAGCAACCTCTCCCTACACTGACAAAAGACAGCTGCAGAATCGCTCAGCACTGCAGTCACAATGCTGCATAATAGAAATGCACTATAATATGCTTTATATATTTGAAAGTATATTATAAGTGTATTACACCCCTATATACTGCACACCAAACAATAGTACACCTATACCAGTCCTTAAAAGGACTTTTGTGGACCTAATAGCTAGTGATTACAGTCTGTCCCTGCTCCACACAGAAACCTTTCCCTACACTGACAAAAGACAGAATGTAAAATGGCAGCCAGATCAGGTCTATTTATAAGGTAGGGGGTATGTCCATTTGCTCAAATGTCTCAATTGGCTGTCCTGTACCACATGATGGATGTGTCATGGGTCAAAGTTCTTTACAATGTAAAAGATTATGGCGGCCGCGAACAGCGCCATATGTCCGCCGGTTTAGCGAATAGCGAACACGCAAAGTTCGCCGCGAACCGACCGCGGGGCGAACCGTAAGGCCATCTCTAAGAAGGAGTGGGTAAGATCTGGAAGCTAGATAAGAGGGAGAAGATACTACAACCCGGTGAGGTTGCCAGCCTGAAGGCCACTGTAAAGCTTACATGGGAACAACCTGGTCCCTTCGTATTTCTGGAATCAGATTCCTTAGACACCCATCCAGGGTTGGAAGTAATCCCTGAAGTAGTTCCATTAAGAGCCCTGAAGAAGGCCAGTGGCAGGGTATCGGTGAGCATCAGGAATACTACCGACACACCTGTGAAGATCCCAGCTCGGATGCTGTTGGGTCAAGTGAATTCTGCTACCCCGGTTGCCTTGTCAGACTTGGAGAAGGAAGAAGGGGGGAAAGCTACTGTGGAGAGACTCTGCTTGGTGGAGACAGCCTTACCCCCGGCGTGGAAGGAGAGGGCCAGAGCCCAATTGACTAGATGGCAGAAGATCTTTTCAAGGGATGAGTTTAACGTGGGGTGTGCAAGAAGTGATACCCACAGGATCCGCCTTCAGGAGAACAGGCCATTCAGGGAAAGAGTCCAGCGGGTTCCCTTGGCTGATTTGGAAGATCTGTGAGAGCAACTGACAGAGCTAAAGAGAACCGGTGTCATCCGGGAGTCTAGGAGCCCATATGCCTCTCCAATAGTGGTGGTTAGGAAGAAAAATGGGTCATTGAGGCTATGTATCGATTATCGGACCCTCAATGGAAGAATGATACCCAATCAATACACTACCCCACGAATAGAGGATGCCCTACAGAGTTTGTCTGGAGCAAAATGGTTCAGTGTAATGGACCTGAAGAACGGGTATTACCAAATTCCAATGCACCCGGATGACCGAGAAAAAACAGCCTTTATCACCCTGGTGGTGTTCTATGAATTCAAACGCATGCCCCAAGGCTTGTCGGGAGCCCCAGCCACCTTCCAGCGACTTATGGAGAAGACAGTAGGGGACATGAATCTCATTGAAGTGCTGGTTTATCTGGATGATATAATTGTGTTCGGGAAGACTCTAGAAGAGCATGAAGCAAGGCTGGAAAAGGTCTTGAAGAGACTCAGTGATGAGGGACTCACGCTTTCTTTGGAGAAGTGCCAGTTTTATCGATCTTCAGTCCACTACCTGGGGCACATTGTGTCTGCCGAAGGGGTGTCCACAGATCCAGAAAAGTTGGAGGCTATTACCTCCTGGCCCTGGCGCACTACAGTGACTGAGCTCAGATCATTCTTGGGGTTCTGCTTCTTCTACCGAAGGTTTGTGGAGAGGTTTGCCAGGATCGCCAAGCCCTTGCATGAACTCTTGAAGACAGAAGGAGAGGAGAATGACTCGGGCACTAGGAAGCCGGGGGAGTCTGTTGAAGATCAGTGGACGGAAAAATGTGAAGAAGCGTTCACAAGATTGAAGGAGAGCTTGACCACTGCCCCTGTCTTGGCTTATGCGGACATCAAGAAGCCGTATGAGTTACATGTGGATGCCAGTCACGATGGTCTGGGAGGAGTGCTGTATCAGGGGGCATGATGACCAGCTGAGACCCGTTGCTTATGTGAGCAGAAGCTTGACCCCAGCTGAGAAGAATTACCCCGCCCATAAGTTGGAATTCTTGGCCTTGAAGTGGGCTGTGGTGGACAAACTGAGGGACTACCTGTATGGGGCCAAATTTGTGGTTAAAACAGAAAACAACCCGCTCACTTACCTTCTGACCACAGCCAAGCTGGATGCCACCGGCCACCGTTGGCTGGCAGCCCTCTCAGGATTCACCTTCAGTTTAAAGTACAGACCTGGGACTGGAAACAGAGATGCAGACACCTTATCCAGAAGGGCCTATACCCCCACCAATCCTACAGAAGACTGGACTCAACTAACCCCGGAGGGAATGTGAGCCCTGTGTCAAGGAGCGGAGTTCCAAGGCAGTGGAGGATCCAGGGCTGAAGAAATTGGGGTCTCGATTGTTGGAGTACCCAAGTATTACTGAGATGTGGCCCAGATTGGAGAGGAGACTCAGACTTTCAAAGGGAGATCTAAGGAGAGATCAACTGGAAGACTCGCTGGGGAGGCTGGCCTTGGAAGCACTGGAGAACCAAACCCCAGACTTACTCCCGAAGGACCCCTCAAAGGAGGCTCGCCTATTGAGAAGAGAATGGGACCGGTTACAGATGCATCAAGGGGTGGTCTACCGAAGGGGCCCCTCTGATGATCTGGAGGATAAGTGGCAACTGTTTATGCCCGAGAAGTACCGAAAGACTGTTCTGACCGATTTACATGACGATCATGGTCACCTAGGATGGGAAAGAACTTTTCAACTCATGAGGAACCAGTTTTACTGGCCCTGTATGCGGGCTGAAGTGGGGGAATATTGCCATTCATGTGCAAGCTGCATACAAAGAAAAACTCTGCCTTATCAAGCTGCCCCAATGGGCCATCTACAAAGTCAAGGGCCCTTGGATCTGGTATGCATTGATTTTCTTTGTATAGAACCTGATTTGAGTGGACATGGGAATGTTCTGGTGATAACCGATCATTTCACCCGATATGCTCAGGCATACCCAACCAAAGACCAGAAGGCCTCCACAGTGGCCAAGGTACTTGTCGAGAAGTTCTTTGTACATTACGGACTACCTCAACGCCTCCACTCGGATCAGGGAAGGGACTTCGAAAGTAGACTGATAGGGAAACTGTTGGATTCCCTGGGTATAAAGAAGACCCGAACCACCCCCTACCACCCACAAGGGGATGCTTAGCCCGAACGCTTTATTCGGACATTGTTAAATATGCTGGGGACTTTGAGTAATGAGAAGAAACAGCATTGGGGCAAGCATGTGGCTGCCATTTTGCATGCGTATAATACTACAACTAGTGATGCCACTGGATACTCCCCATACAGGTTGATGTTCAGCAGGGAAGCAAGATTACCGGTAGACCTAGCCTTTGGCACTTCAATAGATCATACATCCGCGGCTTCTCACAAAGGATATGGGGACCGGTTGCGACAGAGTTTAAGACTGGCATATGAGAAGGCCCAGGTGACTTCCGATCAAAGAGGAGCCAGGAATAAGCGGAGCTACGACCTCAAGGTTCGAATTCATGACCTACAGCCAGGAGACAGGGTGCTGTTGCGGAACTTAGGCATACCAGGAAAACATAAGCTGGCTGACTGGTGGAGGTCCCAACCCTATGTGATCTGTAAACAACTGCCAGGCTTACCAGTATACCAACTCAAGCCAGAAGGAAGGGTGGGGCCATTGAAGACATGGCACAGGAATCACTTACTGCCCCTCTCTGAAGCAGTCCGTTTGCCCCCTACCTCGGATCCTTCTGGGCCCCTTTCAGCCTCCAGTACCCCCAGACCTGTCACCAGGTCTCAAGCAGCCCATTTAGAAGAGATGGATGCCCAAGACCAGAGTGAAGATGAAGAATTGGAACTTGATTGGTTGTGGACACCGCAAATACCTGAATCCATGGCCACGGCCACCCCATCATCAAAGATTACCACTAGAGACACTTTAAATGCTGAGGCTGCTGAATTCATACCACTTGCTACTCTTACTGAGGAATGGGAGGAATGGGAGGATGCCCAAGACTCTTTTCCAGAAGAAGATCCCAGGGATTCCTTGTACCTCTCTGCACCTGAAGTAGATGCCCCTGGACCATTGGAACCCAATGTACTGGACTTAGAAGAAGGAGAGTTGGGTGGATCTACTGCAGTAGAAACTCCGGCCCCTAGAGAACAAAGAGAGAAAAGGACCATCCACCCCCCAAGAAGACTAACGTATACTCAGATGGGAGAGTGCTCGGAAGAGACTATTGCCACTGCAGGAAGGACAGTAGATAAGCCTGTCCCCTCTACTGTGAATTTAGTAGAGGGCAACCCTAGCTCGCTCCCTGGCACAGTTAGACAGGTCACTTCCACTAATGTGACTTGTGGACAAGACAACCTCTCACCCAAGGCTTGGTGGGAGGTTCCTCTGCCAGGCTCCTTTGTGGCCGTACATTGTGTTCATATGCTAACAAAGTTTGTTAACTGTTTATCTTTGGGGACCAAAGACTCTAAGTGGGGGGAGTGTGTAGCGGGGTGTCACTTTAAGGAGCCTAAAAGACTACTATACCCAGAGTACAGCGGGACACCCACAGTGCATTGCCCGGCGCAAGGTCTGCTTGGGAAGGCCTATTTAAGGAGTAGCGGAGCAACACGCGGGTCTATTTGGACGTCGCTCACCTAGCAAGTGGAGCCTGTGCTGGGTCTGTCGTTGGACTGGGCCTGAGAGTTGGGCCCTGTGGTCCAAAGAGCCTCCGGCCTTCACGGCAGACCCCAAGAGTAACCTCATCCATCATCCTTCTAAGGACTGTCGGGAGGATCGGAGACTACGGGAGTCGTGAGACTGTGTACAGGAACCCAGTTACGGAAGTCGGTTGTATGGACTGGTCTGGTCGGGTGAGAGAGCACTTGCTCAAGGATTAATTGACTAATCTTTAGGCTCAGTGTCCCCTGTTCAGGGACCGCAGTTTACCGTGTTGCATTGCAAGTAAGAGGGGCCGTGTGTTGTGCAGCAATAGTTGAATCCTTTATTGCATATCAAGTAGATGACTGTTCTTTTTCCCTGTGGATTACAAATACCCGTTTTTTAAGTGCACCACCATTGCTAGCGAAGATCTCTCCCAACGGAACATCGTATCTGCAATAGTCAGGCCTGACTTTAAAGTAATCAGACACTGTTTGGGCACCATCTTTGCCCACGAGGGGGAAGCTCGCGAGCGTAGTTGATTGACATTGAGTGTGTGAAATACTGTTAGAACTTATTGCTTGATTATATGCTTAACAGTTAACATTGCAGGGCTCTGCATAGGCATATGTACTATTGTCTAACTTTATGCTTTATACTCAGTAAAATTTACTTGTGGTTAAGCAAATACGCTGTGTGGTTATATGTTTATTGCGGTATTGTGATCCCCTTAGCAAACGGGTTCCACAATCCCATATTTACTGCTATCTGTGCCAGGGTAGGTAAGAGCCAGTTACTGGGGGTTGACAGCAGTGTGTTACAGGCCCAAAATCTATATCAGCAGCCCTCTTAACTAGGGGTATTGCTACATATAGATATATATATATATATATAGATATATCTATATGTATTTGTGTCTATTTTCATTTAATATTTGACCTTTATAAAGATATTTTGTATTTACTTACACTTTAATTTGGTTGTTTTTGATACACCACATGTGTCCTGTGAAAAGCAACTTCCCTTTGCCTGGTCATCCAGTTTTTCTTTTGTATTAATACATTTGCTGCAGGGACCGCACTGACTTTGTGAGTTGGCATATTTCTACAGACTAAACCATTTTACCGCTTTATTAGCAATAAAAACTGACAGGGGATTTAATCCTTCTCTACTGTATCTACCACACTGGGTATCACGTGATATAAAATACTGAATGGTTTCATGAGTAAAACAACTCCCATTTTGATGAAATAACTTATGCTTTAACTAGTAGTGTTTTTTGTGAATTGCAATTTTTTTTTTTTTTTAATCTGAGTTATTTTATCTCAGCTTTTAAGAATAAAATAAATCTTTGTGATTTGAGCCCATTATCTTAAATGTTCACATAACTTTTTCATCAATGATTAAAGCAGACCATAGACGATTCGAATCTCGGCTGATTTAGCAGAAACCTGCCCGAGATTCGAACCATGTATGGGCAGGCTGAATGTACCCAAGTTGATCAATCGATCACCTTGGGTACAACCAGCCTGACCAATTTTACATGCGATTATTGCTAGTGGCAATACCGCTAGCAATAATCACTGTCTTCTCCCAACAGGGACGGCTTCCCCCCCCCCCCCCCGCCGGGAGAACACAATGGCTCAGCAGGAGGGATTCCTGCATCAATACTGTCTGTGTTGATGGGGGAATTAAGTGCATTTCACAGATAAGAAACCAGGAAGTAACTGAAGAAATATAAAGAAAAAGGTTTAAAACAAGTAAATATTATATACTTTCCTATCTATTTACTAATGCTAGCAGCATAAAGATAAAAAATAATCAATGTTGATTGGGAGAGTGAAGTTCCACTTTAATTGTCTCCTGTCTAAATTGGCCCTGGCATGTATATGCATGTATTCAATTTATGGACCTTAGATTGTAAGCTCCTCTAGGGTAAGGACTGATGTATATGTACAATACACCAATCACCCATAACTTTATGACCCTCCACCTAATAATGGCTGCCAAAACAGCCCTGACCCATGGAGGCAGGGGCCCTACTAGACCTCTGAAGGTATGCTGTGGTATCTGGCACCAAGCCATCAGTAGCAGATCTTTTAAGTCCTGTAAGTTGGGGTCTCCATCCCAAAGATGCTCAATTAGATTGAGAGCTGGAGAATTTGGATGCCAAGTCAACACCTCAAACTTGTTGTGTTCCTCAAACCATTCTTGAACCACTTTTGCAGTGTGGCAGGGAGCATTATCCTGCAGGAAAGAGGCCACTGCCATCAGGGAATACTATTAACATGATGAGGTGTACTTGGTCAGCAACAATGTTTAGGTAGGTGGTACATGTCAACTAACATCCACATGAATGGCAGGATCCAAGGTTTCCCAGCAGAGCATTGCCCAAAGCATCACACTGCCTCCTTCGGTTTACCTTCTTCCCATACTGTATCCAGGTGCCATCTCTTGTCCAGGTAAGCGACGCACACACACCCAGCCATTCACATGATGAAAAACAGAGGTCACCGAACTTTCTAAACAATGGGCCAGTTTACTGTCCTTCAGGTTTTAGGGAGGCCGGAATGTAGCCAGTAGGAGAATAAAATACTCTGGTGTCAGTGGGTGTAAACAATTATTGGTTTTAATGGGAGTAATAGTGGCTCATTGTTGTTATGACTGGGAGGAATAATGCCCCATCAATGATGTCAGTGGGAGGAATGGTGTCCTATCATTGGTATCAGTTGGAGGAAAATTGTCCTCCATTGTTCTGTGGTCCAATTCTGATGCTCACATGCCCATTGTAGGTGCTTTTGGCTGTGGACATGGGTCAGCATTGGCAGTGCACCCTGACCAGTTTGTGTCTACTCAACCTTGTACATAAAAAACTGTGATGCCCATTTTTTCTGCTTCAGGGACAACATCTTTACTTGCTGCCTAATACATCCCACCAACTTCAGATGCTATCATAAAGAGATAATCATAGGGGGAGATTTACTAAATTTGGCGCACACAGAATCTGATGCAGCTTTGCATAGTAAATGAGTGGTCTTGCGCCGTAATTAATTATCACTAAGCAAATAATATAAAGAAAGTCTATCAAATAAAGTCTCAAAGTGATGACAGATAAACAATTAATTCCAGTCCATATGTTGATCCAAAAACTGTCTCCAATATGTATTCATAACATCCGGTTAAGAATAAGCTCACAGAACTCTCACCTCAAATAAGTGAATAAATCGCATCAAATGGTAAAGCAGCCTTTAGCCTTCATAGGATTCCATCACACGATCTTTTACTGGGGTGTCTCCGTCTTTAAATTACCATCCCGGTCGCTGCACACCAAACTTAAGGATTTAAGGTAAGCCAAACAGACAAGACTCTATTGCCTCCAGTAGAGATGGGAATCACAGGAAGGAAAAGAAAGAAATGCCTCCTATAGTGTAATATGTAAAGTACTCAGGTATTTATTAAAACAAAGTAAAATGGACTCTTACATCAACAACAATAAAACAAGCGTATAGGATTAAAAACACAGCGTTTTTGCACATTCTCACTTCACTTCCGATATACGTCTATGTCAATCTCCATCCACGCCCTACATGTTACGTCACCACACGTGTCTTCATCAGGGGACTGGATTGGCTATTGAAAGAATACTTATATATGGTGCAAACCGGAAGTACTAATTCGGTCATTTTCTTGTGGTCCTCTCAAAATCGCGGTACCGCGGCCATTTTGTTGGTTGTCTATAGATAGAATGTATCTAGCGGACATATTCCTATAATATATAGCTGACCAAAGAGATTTTAATAGTCAGCCATTTACTTGTAGTCGGCTCAATGAACTACTATGGCAGCTGTTTGGTGGATTAACTGAAATATAAAGTATCCATCGGTAATGAATAAAAGAGTAATGCGGACCAAAAATGGTAGCAGAAAGTGGATTCATAAATAAATTAAAATTACTTTAAGCTAAAAAATTACGTCAGTATGGTGATCATATTAATAAGACTAATCTCTGTGTATATCTAGCGTATGATTAGATGGGAATAAATACCTCATCGTAAATCTTAAGCTCTTAAAGCATGATGCATATGGAGTTGAAAATTCCATATGTATAAAATAAATATATAAAAACATAAGAATAAGTGAGATATACCTATGTGCTCACATACGGGAAATTAAATGTGAAGCGTTACACAATAAGTTAAATCAAATGTGGCAAATGTTAAAAATTACTTAAAAAACTATTTAAATCGAACTCTACATTTAAACCTCCAGGCGTAAGAGTCCTCATAGTGTGTGTCCATTTGGATTCTTTTTGACTGATTGTTCTCACTTTGTGACTCCTTCTCCATGCCCTACTGTATTTTTCTGTACCCCAAAATTGTAATTGTGTGGGATCTTTATTATGCACTAACGCGAAATGTCTTGATACATTATGTTTCGGGAAACCATTTACAATATTTTGAACATGTTCCTGTATCCTCACTTGTAGTGTCCTTTTTGTCCTTCAAATGTATTGTAAATTGCATCTACATTGGAGGACATAAACAACATCCTGTGTATGACAGCAAATAAAATCCTTAATTGTGAAAGATTGTTCTGTAGTAGTAGCTATAAATTCAGTTCTCTTCTTTTGTGGTTTCTGCGAATGTTGACAGGCATAGCAATTCTTGCAGGGATAAAAACTCTTCCCAGTAAAGAATGTATAGCCTGCTTTAGAGGGGTGGTTCAACAACTGTTTTAACGATTATGTCCCTCAATGTGGGTGCTCTTTTGTAAATAATGTTCGGTCTATCAGGAAGTATTTTTCTCAAGTGTTTATCATTTCTCAGGATATGCGAGTGTCGTTTCACCAGTTTTTCAACGTCTTTATATTGAACATTATAATATAATATTAAACAAGGTGCTTCTTGCTGGTATGGCTTTTCGATATAGTTTTGTAACATCGATGTTCTATTCATTCCAATCAAGTTAGCCTGTGTCATATAGTCCTCTTCTTTTATGCAATTTCTCTTAATTCTAATTGGCCTTTAGGGATATTATACAGCCATGGTTTAAAATGGCTTTAGGGATATTATACAGCCATGGTTTAAAATGGTAACTGTCCATAGATAGATAACTATTTGTATCCACATTTTTTAAATAGGTTTTAGTAACAATCTTATCTTCCTCCAAAGTGATATTTAAGTCCAAAAAATCCACAGATTTCTCATCAATTTTCCATAGCAGCCGTATATTCTTATCATTATGATTAAATTATTCCAGAAAGTTTTCTAATGTGTTCCTACTTCCATTCCACACAATGATCAAATCATCAATGTATCTTTTATATAGCGTAAGTTCAGCGGGGGTATCTTGATATACTACATTATCTTCCCATTCGGCAATAAACGCGTTGGCCACACTAGGTGCAAATTTTGCTCCCATTGCGATACCAATGGCTTGTTTATAATATGTTTGGTCGTGCCAGAAATAATTGTATTTCAAGCAAAATTCCAACCCCTAAAGGGGTTGTAAAGGTTAGTTTTTTTATTTTCTAAATAGGTTCCTTTAAGCTAGTGCATTGTTGGTTCACTTACCTTTTCCTTTGATTTACCTTCTAAATGTTTATTTTTTTTGTCTGAATTTCTCACTTCATGTTTCTCCTCAATAAACTTCACACCATCATCCGAGTGGTGTGGAGTCAGCCAGAACAGCTTACTGAACAGCTTACTGAGGAGGAACAGGAAGTAAGAAATTCAGACAAAGAAAACAAAGAAAAAAAATATTTAGAAGGGAAATCTAAGGAAAAGGTAAGTGGACCAACAATGCACTAGCTTAAAGGAACCTATTTAGAAAATAAAAAACAAACCTTTACAACCCCTTTAATCAAGAATTTTCTTTGTTTACATATTAATGTGCTATGTTTCCTGAGTAGCCATTTGGTTGCAGCACATGCTTCATGATGTTGTACAATAGTGTATAATGAAGACACATCTGCAGTGGCAAGTAAAGTTCTGCTTTCTAATACTGGCAATGTGTCTAACAATTGGAGTACATGCTTTGTATCTTTGAGATAAGCTTGTGTATTCTGTAATGCTGGTTGAATGAAATGATGTATATATTGTCCCATCCTCGCTGTCAGTGAATCTATCCCATTTACAATGGGCCTTTCCGGTGGGTTATCTTTATCCTTGTGAATTTTTGGAATTTTGTATAACACTGGAATTCTACATGACTCATGTATAAGATATTTTGATTCTTTCTTGTTCAATACGTCTTTCTTAATTCCTAGATTGTCTAGTAGTTCCAGTTCTTTCTTGTATTTAATAGTTGGATTGCCAAGTAGTTTAACATAAGTATCTTCATCTTGTAGTTGTCGATTTAGTTCTCCTTGATACCATATTCCCCACACAATGCCTCAACACAGTACATTATGGAACAATTCTCTTTATAATCCTCAGGTATCCGACAATCAACATATAGATGTTTTTAAGAAATTAGTGTAGCGGGGTCTCCGTTGAGGCCCCATGGACTACATTACCCAAAACCCCGTTTGGCACCCAGGGTGCATTGGGCTGCCGCAGAGACTCATGGGTGGGGTATAAAAGGGGAGGGCGAGGCTAAACCCGGCCTCTTTGGACACCGCGCGGCTGGCAAGAGGACTTCCTGTGCGGACCTGCTACGAGTGTAAGGCCCGAGGCCTGGGCCTTGCACACTTCCAGAGAGCCTTCCACCACGCTGCGAAGCCTGTGCGGCATCTGACATCTACCTGCTTCGCGGACGTCAGTTGGACCAGAGATCCAGCCGTTGCAGATCCTGTGTGCTGAGACACAGCGGTGGGAGACTGGGATAGAGTCCGGAGGGGTGAGAGAGCACCTGCTCACAGCTATAACCGAGTACTTTGTTAGGCCTATTGACTGCCTTGGCCCATCGTGTTATACTTGCTTTCCTGACAGGGGACTAGTTGCAGAACTTAGTTATATAGTCTCCGGGGAGTTGCTTCTATTGCCATCTACCACTGTTGGATTACAAATCATTGTTCCTGTATGTGCACCACCGATCATCTTGCATGTGAAGATTCCTTACCTAAAGACTGAACTTTAACTGAGTCAGGCCTGACTGGGGGGTTTATAGCATTGCTGAGCGCCATATTGCTAGAGAGGAAAAATAGCTATATACATCAGTGTGTGATAGAATTATATGTGCACTATGGTTGACTAGTGTTATTAATACTGCAGGGCTCTGCATGTATGTGTTATATGGTACTGACCGTTACCCTTTTTATGCAAGTAAATCTTTTACAGTTTATCATTCTGGTATTGGCGTCCATTACTATATTTCACAACTGTCTGGCTTATTGTGGGATTGTTCAGGAACTGGTATAGAAGCCATACACATAGATACCACCCCTAGACTAACTGTGCCAGAGAAGGGTCGAGTAGATTGCCGGGGGTTGGCTGTGCTGTGTACAGGGCCCAAAACAAAACCAGCGGTTCTCTTAGTTTGGGGGTATCGCTACATGTGGGGGCGTAGTCCGGGATCCTGTATACAGCAAGCAAGCACGCCAAAAGTACCGTCATGGACCCGCTAGAAGTGAAAGCGTGGTGCGAAGCAGCCAAAACAAACCCAGACATGTCAGTGGTCATCAGTCTCTCAGGAGAAGAATGGCCAAAAGGTGCGGCGGAGCGACTCTTAGTGTCGTTATACCCAAATAATACACCATGGGTAATGGACATGAAATCAGACCCAGACACCTCGTTTCAGTATGCACTGGTAAAGTGGTGGGATGGAGTTCCGGGGGAACTTTCAAGGCCGAAGTGTGCAGACGCCAGATAACAAAACTTATGGTTTGACGCGCGCAATAACTGTAAAGACAGAGTCACCTCCGCCATCCCCAACGGGATCACCGCCAGGGATACCCCATGCAACAGAGAAGCAGAATGGGACGACACCTCCGGTGACATAAAAATTCTCCGGTTTGGAAATCCTGCTTGCACGGCTTATGACTGCCTAGCCATGCTACAAGAGGAATTTGGTCAATTAGAGAAAGTAACGGAACTGGTGTATCAGTTCGAACACACCTTTCAGCAGCCGGGAGAAAAACTGTCGGAGTATGTCAGAAGACTGAACAGGATGCTTTGTCAGATCGTGCCAAAAAAAGGAATGGTACCTCAGGCCATAGATGCGGCAAGGATGAAGCAGATCTTGAAGGGAGCGCTACGCTCGGATCCTGTCTGGCTCCACCTGAAAACCTCCTTGGGAGGTATGTCGCTGAATTATCCTGATCTAGTAAAGATCATAAGAGACGAAGAGGCTCTACAGAAGGATCAGCAAGCGATCAAGACGCATACCTCTTCCAGTAATGGTCAGATCAGCCATGACCCCTGAAAGAGACTCAGAAGTAGATACCCTGAAGTCACAGATGTCTCAGGTGTTGGAGATGCTGACCTCTTTGATGGCAAAGGATCCAAGGGTCGTAGAAAATGAGGGACCGAAGAAGGAGTTGTTCCCGGGTACCCCAGCGCCCACTCCCCTACAAGATTGGGGGGATGCGAATTGTTTTAACTGCGGAGGAATTGGCCATATTGCGAAAGTATGTTCCAGCCCCAAGAAAAAGAAGATAAATAATCGCAAGCCGGCGAAGGAGTCAACCGGGTGCCATCATCTCCAGTGAGCTCCACTGGATCCAAACTGAATGAGAAGCCCAGAAGGAAGTGTTCCTCAACGGGAATATACACCTAAAAAGAGAAACAATGTCCCTCAGCGGGAGCATACACCTAAAAAGAGGGGGGAGATCAATGCATACCGTCTGGAGACTGGCGAAGAAAGGGATAGTATTGCAGCCCGGTGAAGTAACCTGTCTCAGGGCCACCGTGAAGCTTACTTGGGAGCAACCTGGACCCTTTGTCATGTTGGAACCAGACCCACGGGAAGAATACTCAGGTCTAGAAGTAATCCCAGAAATGGTTCCAGTAAGAGCTTTGAAGAAGGCACACTGTAAGGTGCCGGTGAGCGTCAGGAATACCACGTGTAGCCCCATGGAGATCCCCGCCAGGATGTTGTTGGGCCAGGTAAGCCCTGCTGCCCCAATTGTCTTATCAGATGTGGAGAAGACAGAGGGAGAGCGGACTATCTGGGAGAAGCTCTGCATGGAGAATCCAAATCTGCCAAGGGCCTGGAAAGAGAGGGCAAAGGCCCAGTTGACCAGATGGAGGAAGATTTTTTCCAAAGATGAGTTCGATGTAGGGTGTGCGAAGAGTGCCACCCATCGAATCCACCTCCAGGAAGACAAGCCTTTCAGGCAGAGAGTCAGGCGAGTTCCTCTAGCCGACCTAGAAGACCTGAGAGAACAGCTCACCGAGCTCAAGCGAACCGGTGTTATTCGGGAATCTAGAAGCCCCTATGCCTCCCCAATAGTGGTGGTCAGGAAGAAGAATGGGTCGTTGAGGTTGTGTATAGACTACAGGACTCTCAACGGGAGAACGATACCCGACCAGTATACCACTCCGAGGATAGAGGATGCCCTACAGAGTTTGTCTGGAGCCAGGTGGTTCAGTGTCATGGACCTAAAGAGTGGATAATACCAGATCCCTATGCATCCAGAAGATAAGGAGAAGACAGCCTTCATAACCCCTGTGGGATTCTTTGAATTTGACCGGATGCCCCAAGGTCTGTCTGGAGCGCCTGCCACCTTTCAACGCCTCATGGAGAAAACCGTAGGAGACATGAACCTCATCGAAGTTCTCATGTACTTGGATGACATCATCATCTTTTGGAAGACTCTGGAGGAACATGAGGAGAGACTGGAAAATGTCTTGAGAAGGCTCAGCGAAGAGGGACTCAAGCTTTCACCAGAGAAATGCCAGTTCTACCAGTCATCAGTCAACTATCTGGGGCATATAGTGTCCGAAGAAGGGGTAGCCACAGACCCCGGGAAACTGGAGGCAGTTACCTCCTGGCCACGGCCCACCACTGTGACAGAACTCAGGTCCTTTTTGGGGTTCTGCTCCTACTATAGGAGGTTCGTAGGGGGGTTCGCACGGATTGCCAGACCCCTTAATGAACTGTTAAAGACAGAGGGAGAAGAGGATGACTCGGGTCCCAGGAAGCCAGGAGAGTCAGTTGAAGACCAGTGGAATGGAAAGTGCGAAGAGGCCTTCCAAATGCTGAAGAAGAGCTTAACCACTGCCCCTTTCTTGACCTATGCAGACCCAAAGAAACCCTATGAACTCCATGTGGATGCCAGTCATGACGGTCTGGGAGGAGTGCTCTACCAGGAGCATGAAGGGCAACTGCGACCCGTCGCATATGTGAGCAGAAGTTTGACCCCCTCTGAAAGAAACTATCCCACTCATAAGTTGGAGTTCCTGGCCCTCAAGTGGGCTGTAGTTGATAAACTTAAAGACTATCTGTATGGGGCAGAATTCACTGTGAAAACTGACAACAACCCCCTTACTTATCTCTTCACCACAGCAAAACTGGATGCCACAGGCCATCGGTGGCTGGCTGCACTGTCTGGATTCAACTTCAGCCTGAAATACAGCCCTGTCCAGAAGGTCTCATGCTCCCACTAGCAGCACGGAAGACTGGACCCAAGTAGCACCGGACAGGATGCGGGCCCTCTGTCAAGGGGCTGAACTCCAGGCCAAGGGGGGGTCCAGAGCAGAAGAGATAGGGGTCACAGTGGTGGGGGTCTTACCCAAGCTGTCAAAAAAAGAATTGAGATGTGACCAGTTGGAAGACCCTTTGGGGAAATTGGTCCTGGAGGCCCTGGAACATCAGGATCCAGATAGACTCTTGCATCATCCTTCAAAGGAAGCTCGCCTGTTGCGGAAGGAGTGGGACAGGTTGCAGGTGCATCAAGGGGTGGTCTAGCGAAGGGGCCCCTCTGATGACTTGGAAGACAAATGGCAACTGTTTCTTCCCGAAAAACACTGAGAGACTGTCTTGGTCGCCTTACACGACCACCAGTGTTGGTCATCTTACTTTAAAAAAGTAATTAGTTACAGTTACAAATGAATTCTCCCAAAAAGTAATTGTGTTAGTAACTCAGTTACTACATTGAAAGAGTAATTAGTTACTCAGCAAAGTAACTGACTTTTTTTGGAGGGCACATAGCACATCAGGGCATGGGGCACATAGCACATCAGGGCACATAGCACATCAGGGCACATAGCACATCAGGGCATGGGGCACATAGCACATCAGGGCATGGGGCACATAGCACATCAGGGCATGGGGCACATAACACATCAGGGCGCACAGCACATCAGGGCGCACAGCACATCAGGGCATGTGATAGCACATAGCACATCAGGGCATGGGGCACATAGCACATCAGGGCATGGGGCACAGGGCACATAACACATAGCACATGAGGGCACATCAGGACATGTGGCACATAGCACATCAGGGCAGGGCACATAGCACATTGTTTACCAGCCATGCAGATTAGCGCAGGAAGCATGTGTAATAAGTTCTCTCTCATGTCGCGGCACTGACGGCTGTCATGCTACTCCCCGGCGGCCCCTCCTCTCTTCTCGTCCATCCCAGATGATGTCACAAGCAAATGGGGATGGACGAGAAGAGAGGAGGGGCCGCGGGGAGCAGCGTGACTGCCGTCAGTGCCATGACATGAGAGAGACCCGGTCATAGAGGAGAGGAGGAATTACACTACTGCCATCTAGTGGCGGTAGATGTAATTGGGGTAACGCCGCCCAAGTAATGGTAACTGCATTACCATGAGGGGAAGAGTAATCAGTTAGATTACTCGTTACCCTCTAAAGTAACTGCGTTACGTAACTCAGTTTATTCTAACTCAGTTACTTACATCACTGACGACCACCATGGTCATTTAGGAGCTGGAAGGACCTTTCAACTTGTCAGAAGTCGGTTCTAATGGCCCTGCATGAGGGCTGAAGTAGAGGAATACTGCCATTCATGCGCACGCTGCATCCAGCGGAAAACTCTACCTCATCAAGCTGCCCCAATGGGCCACCTGCAAAGTCAAGGTCCATTGGATTTGGTATGCATTGATTTCCTCTGCCTCGAACCCGACTTGAGTGGACTAGGAAATGTTCTTGTGATAACCGACCATTTCACCCGGTATGCCCATTTCTTCCCAACCAAAGACCAGAAGGCTTCCACAGTGGCCAAGGTACTCATGGAAAAATACTATGTGCACTGTGGGCTGCCACAGCGTCTCCACTCGGATCAAGGGAGGGACTTTGAAAGTTGGCTGATCAGGAAACTCTTGGACTCCTTAGGGATCAAGAAGACCCGAACCACTCCCTATCACCCACAAGGGGATGCACAGCCGGAGAGGTTTAACCGAACCCTACTCAACATGCTGAGAACTTTAGATAGTGAAAAGAAACAGCACTGGAGCAGGCACATAGCAGCAATTGTGCATGCTTACAACAGTACAACAAGTGATGCTACAGGGTACTCTCCCTACCGACTCATGTTTGGGAGAGAGGCAAGACTACCCGAAGACCTGGCCTTTGACACCTCCATTGACCATTCCTCAGCCACTTCCCACAAAGGATATGTGGACAGGCTAAGACACAGTTTAAAGTTGGCCTATGAACAGGCTCAAGCAGCTTTGGATCAGAGAGGAGCCCGTAACAAGAGAAACTTTGGCCTGAAGGTCCGATCCAGGATCTGCAGCCCGGGGACAGAGTGCTGCTACGGGAACTTAGGAGTCCCTGGGAAGCACAAACTTGCAGACAGATGGAGACCTGAGCCGTATGTTATTTGCAGGAAACTGCCCGGCCTGCCAGTCTACCAACTGAAGCCGGAGGGAAAGGTGGGGCCATTGAAAACTTGGCACCGGAACCACATACTCCCACTTGCCGAAGCAGTTCGGATACCCCCTGCAAAGGACTTCCCCGAGCCAGCTTCCATCCTGGATACTCCTAAGCCAAATACCCGGTCCCAGGCATCTCGGTCTGAAGAAACAGATGTCTCTGAAGCTAGTGAGGATGAAAGGGAAGAGCTAGAATGGCTATGGCCTTCCCAGGCCCCAGCGACTTCTGCTATAGATCTCCCACCTTTGGAAGACACCATAGACAGTACACTGAATGCAGAAGCTACTGAATTTATCCCATCCAGCCCTCTATCAGACTCATGGGAAGATGCCCTCGACTCACTCCCAGAGGAGGATCCAAGATGTTCCATGAATCCTCCTGCTCCTGAGTTAAATGTTTTAGAAACAGTGGAAGCTGCCATATCTGTTCCGGAAGAGGAACCTACAGTGTTCAAGCCAGAAATCCCAAGAGAGCGGAGGGTGAAAAGGGCCATAAGGCCTCCCCGAAGGCTGACTTACCCACAAATGGGGAGGAGCTCGGAGGACACTGTGGCAACTGCCAGGAGGAGTGCAGAAAGCCCTGATCCCTCCACTGTTCATTTGGTGGAGGGCAACCCCAACTCACCCCCTGGCACAGTTAGGCAGGCCACTTATGATAGTGTGACCTGTAGGCGAGGAAGTTCACCTTCTCATTTTTGGTGGGAACTTCCTCTGCCGACATCATACGCAACTTTGTCTAATGTCGTGCGTAGTGTTTGTTGACAATTATCTTTGGGGACCAAAGAGTTTAGGTGGGGGGAGTGTGTAGCGGGGTCTCCGTTGAGGCCCCATGGACTACATTACCCAGAACCCCCTTTGGCACCCAGGGTGCATTGGGCTGCCGCAGAGACTCATGGGTGGGGTATAAAAGGGGAGGGCGAGGCTAAACCCGGCCTCTTTGGACACCCCACGGCTGGCAAGAGGACTTCCTGTGCGGACCTGCTGCGAGTGTAAGGCTCGAGGCCTGGGCCTTGCACACTTCCAGAGAGCCTTCCACCACGCTGCAGAGCCTGTACGGCATCTGACATCTACCTGCTTCGCGGACGTCAGTTGGACCAGAGATCCGGCCGTTGCAGATCCTGTGTGCTGAGACACAGCGGTGGAAGTCCCGGACTGGGATCGAGTCCGGAGGGGTGAGAGAGCACCTGCTCACAGCTATAACCGAGTACTTTGTTAGGCCTATTGACTGCCTTGGCCCATCGTGTTATACTTGCTTTCCTGACAGGAGACTAGAAGAAGAACTGAGTTATATAGTCTGCAGGGAGTTGCTTCTATTGCCATCTACCACTGTTGGATTACAAATCATTGTTCCTGTATGTGCACCACCGATCATCTTGCATACGAAGATTCCTTACCTAAAGACTGAACTTTAACTGAGTCAGGCCTGACTGGGGGGTTTATAGCATTGCTGAGCGTCATATTGCTAGAGAGGAAAAATAGCTATATACATCAGTGTGTGATAGAATTATGTGTGCACTATAGTTGACTAATGTTATTAATACTGCAGGGCTCTGCATGTATGTGTTATATGGTACTGACCATTACCCTTTTCATGCAAGTAAATCTTTTACAGTTTATCATTATGGTATTGGCGTCCATTACTATATTTCACAACTGTCTGGCTTATTGTGGGATTGTTCAGGAACTGGTATAGATCCATACACATAGATACCACCCCTAGACTAACTGTGCCAGAGAAGGGTCGAGTAGATTGCGGGGGGTTGGCTGTGCTGTGCACAGGGCCCAAAACAAAACCAGCGGCTCTCTTAGTTTGGGGGTATCGCTACATTAGTTCTACAAGATCTGGAATCTTCAAAACTTAAAAAAGTATTTGATCCAATCCATATGAAGAATGGTATAAGATCATTAACAAAAAGAAATGACATCGGAATACGTCCAGCTGACAAGGGGGGTGCTGTGGTAATTCAATCAAAAGAACAATATCAAGAAACCCTAAATCGACAACTACAAGATGAAGATACTTATGTTAAATTAATTGGCAATCCAACTATTAAATACAGGAAAGAACTGGAACTACTAGTCAATCTAGGAATTAAGAAAGACATATTGAACAAGAAAGAATCAAAATATCTTAGACCTGAGTCATGTAGAATTCCAGTGATATATCTAAATTACAAGAAAAATAACAAACAAAGAGACCTCCTCACACCTAAATGAGTTAAACTACAAAATGTAATAGCCTATAAAAAGGGCAAAATACATGAAAAAACACATCCTATATTTCCCAAAGATATCCTATTAATACAACCAGAAAGCACAAAGTAAAAACTGTATAATCACTGTAAGACTGTCAGGGTCACCTGTGGCCAGGTGACAGATGCACACCGTAGGGGGACAGGAGTGCACCGCGAGGTAGTGAACCCTATGGCTGGCTTCTGCGGATAGGAAACTGGGTGGTTGTGGAAAGCGGGACCAGAGGAGCGCAACCAGGATCCAAATGGAAGCTAGAGCCAAGATTCCCCAGGGTGCGGAGTCTAAGACCCAGCTGGTCTTCTCCAGGGCCTCTAGTGGTGAGGATGTTATGCTGCAGGCTGGGACCAGGTCGCGGCCCCTGGAGTTTCCTAGCTCACGCCCCGTAGGATAAGGGGAAAAGAGGGGAAGCAGCAGCACACGATAAGAGAGAACCGAATAACAAGCTGAAGGTCAGGGGCCACAAGCAGACAAGGATAACGAAGAACGAGCCAAAGGTCAAGGGTCACGAGCAGACAGGGATAGTCTGGGACAAGCCAATAACGTAACAGAGAGACAGACGTAGCACACGGCAGGCAGGAACCCAAACACACAATGCCTAACAAACACGTTGATCAGCAAAGCAGGCTTGCAGTGCACAGGTTAATATAGTGTTCTGTGATAGGGCCTGGGGTGGAGTCTGGCTGGGAGGAGATTATAAAGGAAGCCAGGTGAAAGGGCTCAGGCCTCTAAGATGAACACATGGGAAGGAAGGTAAGCTGACAGACAAACACTACTGCATATCCATGACAGTACCCTCCCTCTTATGGGCCCTCCCCCGCCTGGACCCAGGCTTAAAGGGAAATCTCTGATGAAACCTTCTCAACAGATGAGGTGCAGCGACATCAGATGCAGCGATCCAAGACGCCTCCTCAGGACCAAAACCTCTCCAATGCACAAGGTACTGAAGAATGCCTCTGCAGAGCCGAGAATCCAGAACTTGTCTAACCTCGCACTTAAGATTATCCTCAGAGACCGAAAATGAGGAAGGGAGATGACAAGAAGATCTATTGAGGACCAAAGGCTCTCTAGGAATAAGCAAGGACATGAGAGGATCAACAGGAATCTGAGGAGGGTCCCCTAGACCCTTAAAGGGGAACTGGTCATCTTGCACAGGACCATCAGACTGGGCAGATGTCAGTGGAACCCTGAAGTCAGGTTGGTTAGAAGGTGACATGTTGCCGGAGTCAAGCTGAATAGCTGAAGGACAAGCAGAATGTCCCGAACAAGAAAAAGTAGGAGGCTCACTGGGCATGGGCTGGACTGGCATAACTAGTACAGAGGCAGAGTGAATAGCTGAGTCAGGTGTAGCGACTACCTGAATCGCATCGCAAGACGTAGCGACTGCAGGACTTGTAGACAAGCTAGCCTGGCTGTGCGTCCAAGGGTGGTTAGGGACAGAGAAATGTAAATGGTTATGCAACCTGGAATGAATGACCGGCTCAGATTCACAGGGGGCAACCTTGGGTAGGCAGGACGAGGAACAGGAGGGACCCCAAGCCAGGATCTGTCCAGTAGTCCAGTCCACATGAGGAGAATGGAGCTGTAACCATGGGAGACCCAAAATTATAGGCGTTGAGGCCTTGGGTAAGATAAGGAAGGATACCCACTCCTGGTGGAGTGTCCCTACCGACATCTTAACAGGGAGGGTCTGGAAGCGGATAGGTCCCCCTGGGAGAACAGTACCATCAATCGCCAAGACCACCAATGGCGTGGTGAGGGGCAAAAGAGTAAGTCTCATGGACGATGCGATTTCCCAGTCCATGAAATTACCAGCGGCTCCGGAATCCAGATATGCTGAGACCGAATGAGAAGAAGCACCAACATGAAGGAACACAGAAAGCAGAAGACGAGAAGGGGAAGGTGATATTTCTGGGTCCAATACTCCACTTTCCAGATGAAGTGGACCCGAACGTTTTTCTGGACAAAGAGAGCAAGTGTCACGAAAATGACCTTTGCCCCCACAGTAAAGACACAGACCAAGAGTTCTGCGCCTAGCACGTTCCTCGGGGGATAGCCTGGTCCGACCCAGCTGCATGGGTTCCTCAGCTGGTAGGAGATGCTCTACGGGTCGAAGAGAGGGGAGCTCAGGCTGACTAAGAACCAAGGAGTGCTGGCGTTGCTTTTCTAAGGTCCTCTCCTGAAAGCGAATATCGATCTGGTTACACAAGGAGATAACGCCGGCCAGATCAGTGGGGATGGTTCTTCCTGCTAATTCATCCTTCACTCTATCAGACAGGCCATGCAAAAAGGTTGCGACTAAGGCCTCATTGTTCCAGCTCAACTCAGCCGACAGTATGCGGAAATGAAGGGCATACTGTCCCACTGAAGCAGACTCTTGGCGGAGACGTAGAAGGGCGCTGGCCGCTGAAGAGACACGAGCCGGTTCTTCAAAGATATTCCTAAAAAGTTTCAAGAAGCCAGACAGGCTAGAAACCACTGGATCATTCAGTTCCCACAGAGGGGCTGCCCAGGCTAAAGCTTCACCGGAGAGGAGGGAAATTATATAGGCTACCTTAGCCCGATCAGACAGGAAGTTTTGGGGCTGGAGCTCAAAATGAATCGTGCATTGGCTAAGGAACCCCCTGCAAGCCTTGGAGTCCCCAGAGAAACGGGACGGAGCTGGCAGTTGTAGCGAGTGTGTGGCTGCGACTGGTGTAATAGGTGCAGCCGCTGATTGTATTTGAGGTTGCGGATTCAGGGTTCCCAAGGAGGCCTGAAGCTGCTCGAAGCGAGAAGCCAGATCCTGGAGGAATCGCATCACCTGAGTCTGATTCGATTCCTGGGTTTCAAGTCTGCAAACTATGCCCTGCAATGGATCATCCACGGGTAACGGGATGTCAGCCGGGTTCATGGCTGATCAAACTGTCAGGGTCACCTGTGGCCAGGTGACAGATGCACACCGTAGGGGGACAGGAGTGCATCGCGAGGTAGTGAACCCTATGGCTGGCTTCTGCGGATAGGAAACTGGGTGGTTGTGGAAAGCGGGACCAGAGGAGCACAACCAGGATCCAAACGGAAGCTAGAGCCAAGATTCCCCAGGGCGCGGAGTCTAAGACCCAGCTGGTCTTCTCCAGGGCCTCTAGTGGTGAGGATGTTATGCTGCAGGCTGGGACCAGGTCGTGGCCCCTGGAGTTTCCTAGCTCACGCCCCGTAGGATAAGGGGAAAAGAGGGGAAGCAGCAGCACACGATAAGAGAGAACCGAATAACAAGCTGAAGGTCAGGGGCCACAAGCAGACAAGGATAACGAAGAACGAGCCGAAGGTCAAGGGTCACGAGCAGACAGGAATAGTCGGGGACAAGCCAATAACGTAACAGAGAGACAGACGTAGCACACGGCAGGCAGGAACCCAAACACACAATGCCTAACAAACACGTTGATCAGCAAAGCAGGCTTGCAGTGCACAGGTTAATATAGTGTTCTGTGATAGGGCCTGGGGTGGAGTCTGGCTGGGAGGAGATTATAAAGGAAGCCAGGTGAAAGGGCTCAGGCCTCTAAGATGAACACATGGGAAGGAAGGTAAGCTGACAGACAAACACTACTGCATATCCATGACAAAGACCCCTCCAGCACGGAGAGAACACAGCGGTCACACAGCTGGCAGACCTACTCCCCCCCCCTAGTTTGAAGAACACCCCTAAATAAACCTGGTAAACCCCATGAGCCACCCATAGGACAAAACCTCCCACAAATGATTCCTAATGCAGGACAGTGTATACCTAGAAGCAGGTTGAAATCACTATCCTGCAATGGAAAGCCCAGCCTGAACTGGGTGAAAAACTTCCAAAGAACTCCCAGTCGTCAGTCAATCTGTCAAAGAACATGGTAGCAGATATAGCACCTCCAGTGAAATGAATGGAAGTCCAGTAAAACAATGAATATCCGGGTCTATAGGTATACAGATGTATAATGTTCCTAACTAAATACTTCTCTACAATATATATGTAAAGGAGGGCTATTCCAAAGGATTCCAGATACTGCAAAAATAGAAAAACTAGCTGTGTGAACCGTGGCAGGTAGTACAGATGTGTCAAAATAAATCAGACACACAGTTGCAACTTCATAGAGTATGTGTATATGTAGCAGATCCCCAGTCCGTGTGTTAATCTCTATGGCCATTCATGATGGATACACATAGCAAAGACTCTTGCTTTTCCTATGAGCTGGTTGATGGTATATAGATCTTTCACTAAGCAGATCACGATGGGTCTGTCTGTGTATATCATGTAAGCACAGATTGCCATGCGAGGAATTAAATCCTCTAAATTCAAGGTGTATCAGTTAGTGTGAGACACTTATCCAAACGTCTTCACACTAATAGATCATAGCAGCTGTATATGTGGTCTCAGCGGTATATAGAACAATGATCACAGTTCCTCCAGTGTAGCCACCGTAGGGATTCCTGCAGCCTGCAGGTAAATCTTATAATAGGTGTTGGACAATGCAAATAGTGATGTAGGGTTACTCACGGGTCCGCAGAGATCACCAAAAGATTTAAATCGGGATCAATCTGTCCATCCCTAAAAGGACGCTGGAAAGAGGATTCCTAAATAGATACCGTGAATACTGGTCTTGTATAGCGGTAAATGAACAACCGGCTGAGGACACACATGCACAGATCGATCCCGACTACAAACCTGGTGGTGATCTCTGTACAAACAGCAGACGACTGAACAACTCACATCACATATGAACAGAATGATCCCGATTTAAATCTTTTGGTGATCTCTGCGGACCCGTGAGTATTTTTTGACCACACCCCTGATACTTTTCGGTGAGTACTACTGTTCAAATAGGTAGGATTCCCATTCTGGCTCTCTCTTTGTGTATGAATTATAGTGATATACACAATTCCAAAAACTCACAAGGATAAAGATAACCCACCGGGAAGGCGCATTGTAAATGGGTTAGATTCACTGACAGCGAGGATAGGACAATATATAGATCGTTTCATTCAACCAGCGGTACAGAATGTAATAGAATGTATGAAATTGACACCATTTTTAAGTAGAAATGAACTTTTCAATAATGTGTTTTGACATACTAACAGTTTGCAAAGAGACACACCCTGCTACTTATTTGTGGTTAAGCTGATTCATGGATACTGCTGAATCTAGTTTAACACAAGATAAGAATATACTGAGTTTGTATAATTTTTAGAAACGTATGTGTTAAGACATTGCCCCTCCTATCTTTCTTTTCCATATAAGCCACTCTAACACTGAATAAAAACCAGAGATCAAATTAACACACTCGAATCCGTTTCCATATGTGTCATTTTGATTTCTCACGGATCCGGGGGTCACTGAAAATGATCTTGCATTTACCTGAAGTACACCTGGGTGGCGGTATTACCTGCTTCAGATGGTGGCAGCGGTGGGGATGAAAAAATCACCTTTGGTAAGAAGAATCTTTTTGTCTTTTAGACAGACTGTTTTCTCTTACCTTAGCTCTGATTTATATTTCATCTCAAACTAAATTTCTGTAGAAGAGGGATACGAACCACGCCTTGGTGTATAGGGGATTTTTTTGGAAAATCCGCCTTTGAAAGTACCTTTGAGAAGGTCCTAATTAATTAGAAGCATTTTGGGAACGCTGTAAAGTACCTCTCAGAAGGTCCTAATTAATTTCAAGCATTTTGGGAACGCTGTAGAAAAGTGTACACGACAGTCGTTTTGGCAAGGAGCTGAAATGGTAAATGAGGATTATATTTTGGTGACCTAACCTACTTTCGCTTTTCTTTCTGTCGCATAGAAGTAATAAGTAATAAGTATTATTTGTTGTGTAGATACACTGACTGTAAGGTGAGACAGTCAAAGTGGTCTACAGTCCAAATATTGTGAGAGTGGTAAGTACTTTTGTATGTACAGGGGGTCCCCGGGTTACAAACAAGATAGGGACTGTAGGTTTGTTCTTAAGTTGAATTTGTTTGTAAGTCGGAACAGGTAAATTTTTTAGGGGTAGCTTCATAGGGAAGGGTTACACCCCTGTAACATTTGTTTTGCTGTCTGTGCACCTGTTCAGAAGATTTCACCTCACTTTACATCCCAATGACAAATGGTGTCAGAGAACTCACCTTGCTGGACGTGTTGTGCATACTCCTGCGCGGCTGTGTGCGATGGTATGCCTGTGCGCGCTGGTGCATGTGCGCGCGCGCGTGCGCCGATGCGCGCGCCGATGCGCGCCATTGCGTGTGCCGATGCTCGCCAAACAGTCCATTTAAACCCCTGGAATACTTTAGACCGGTGCTGTCTGATCTGCAGTTACCTGTGACCTTTTGCTCCTGATACCTGTCTGAACACTTGTCTCTTGATTACCCGGCCTGCCCATCGGATTACCCTTGTCTCCTGCCTGCACCTGACCTCGGCTAGTCTTGACCTTGAACCTGCCTGTTCCTCTGTACTTCACTGCCTGCCTGTTGCCGATCCTGCCTGTGACCCGACCATCCCACTCTGCTCCTGCTCAGCATCCTCTGCCTGTGTTCCTGTTTTCTGTTGCCTGTCCGGCCGGACACCTACTCCTCTGCACCTGGATCCAGAACCGCATCCCCTGCAACTACCCGCCAGGCTCTCATACCATTCCGCACTCCTGTGCCTCCTGTTCATACTATCAGGGGCCGTGAGTCGGATACGTAAGGGAGACCTTCCTCTGCTCCATTGGGCTCACCAGTCTGGTACGTATAAGTCTGACAGTATCAGACAGCCATGCCCGAGCCCGAGCAAGGAACCACTCCCATAGAGGAACTTTGTAGACACCTGGCGGGTCTAACGCAAGCTGTGAAGGATCTTCAACAAGGCTACACAAGATTGGAAGAACAGGTTCACGTCCTGTCTTCGCCCACCAGTCCACAAGGCACTGCCGCAGCTGCACCCTCTGTAGTGATGCTACCTCCCGAGCCCAGGGTACCCACGCCCGACAGGTTTTCGGGTGAACGCAGTCAATTTCGGACTTTTCACAATGCCTGCGAACTCTACTTCGCCCTACAACCTCGCACCTTTTCTTTGGAAGTAACTAAAGTAGGCTTCGTAATCTCCCTCCTGTCTGGTGAACCTCAAACCTGGGCCCACCGTCTCTTGGAGCAAAAAGCAGAATCCCTGAATCATCTAACCACATTTTTTGCTGCTATGTCTCAGCTTTATGAGGACCCCCAGCGGACTGCCACTGCCGAGTCTGCACTATATGCTCTACAGCAAGGTCACCGAGCAGCGGAAGATTATGTGGCAGAGTTCAGACGGTGGAGTTCCGACACCAATTGGAACACCGCTGCCCTGCGTTATCAATTCCGGATGGGACTATCTGATGCACTTAAGGACGAACTGGCACGGGTCGGTACTCCTCCAACTTTGGATGGTCTCATTAATCTGTCTATCCAAATCGACCGACGCTTACGGGAGCGCCACTCCGAGAAGTCCACCAGCCAACTTCGACCCACCTGGATGCTTCCCAAGGTCCCCAGTTTTCCCAGCCAGGCCCCTTCGTCTCCAGCCGTCCTAGTCTCTGATGCTCCTGAGTCCAGGCAGCTGAGTCTACTTCGTCCTTCCCTCACCCCGGAAGAACGACAGCGCAGACTGATCCACAACCTTTGTATGTACTGCGGAGGACCAGGGCACTATGTGAGGTCTTGCCCTGCCAAAATGCGTAAAATCCTCCCGACCTCTTCCTTGTGCACCTCTGTTCTACCTAAACCAGCTTCTCACCTTGCTCTTCCCATCCTGTTGCAGCTACCAGGAAAAGATACTCTGATCCCAGTCTCCGTCATAATTGACTCTGGGGCATGCAGTTGCTTCATTGACCTATCATTTGCTGCCAACCTCCACATTCCTCTTCAGCCTAAGACCCGGGGACTTGCTGTGCACCTTGCTGATGGGTCCACCATTAAATCCGGCCCTGTTACACAGGAAACTGTTCTATTGCTGGCCACCATGGCCACCCATCATCAGGAATTTCTACGCCTTGATGCTATCTCCTCTCCCCTGTTCCCTATCATCTTGGGGATGCCCTGGCTGCAAGCCCATAACCCCAGTATTGATTGGGCCACGGGGGAGATCAAGTTCTTGTCCAGCTACTGCCAGCAGCACTGTTTGCAACAAACCTCAGTTAACTCCCAACAACTGCTCTGCCTTGATACTGACTCTGAGCTACGGCAGTCAGTCCCCACGCCCTATCATGACTTTCTGGACAAGTTCAGCAAGAAGGGGGCAGAGACTCTTCCTCCTCATAGGCCTTATGACTGCCCTATAGAGTTATTACCAGGAACTGAAGTCCCGTTTGGAAGAATCTTCCCTTTGACTGAGCAGGAGCTGGGCACTCTGAAGGTCTATATCGACGAAAACCTAAAGAAGGGGTTTATTCGCCCCTCTACCTCTCCGGCCGGTGCTGGCATCTTTTTTGTCGAAAAAAAGGATCATTCATTACGACCCTGCATTGACTATCGGGAATTGAACAAAATTACAATTAAGAACCGTTACCCACTGCCTCTCGTGCCTGAACTTTTCCAAAGGTTGGGATCTGCGGTCATCTTTACTAAACTTGACCTCCGAGGAGCCTACAATTTAATCCGTATTCGAGAGGGGGACGAGTGGAAAACGTTTTTTCGTACCGGATTCGGGCACTTCGAGTACCTTGTTATGCCCTTCGGGCTGTGTAATGCACCGGCAACGTTCCAACATTTTGTCAACGACATCTTCCGTAACTATCTGGATTTGTACGTTATAGTTTACCTGGATGACATCCTGATCTTCTCTCCCTCAGTAAGTGACCACCGCAGGCATGTCCGAAATGTTCTAACCCGGCTCAGGCAGCATGGACTTTATGCTAAACCAGAGAAATGCGCATTTGAACTGCAATGCATCCAGTTTTTGGGATTAATCATTTCTGTTGAGGGCATCAAAATGGATCCTCAGAAGGTTTCTGCCATCCTGGACTGGCCAGCTCCTACAGATAAAAAGGGGGTTCAGCGCTTTATCGGTTTTTCGAATTTTTACCGGAAGTTTATCAGGAATTTTTCTGCGATAATCGCTCCCCTTACTGATCTAACCAAGCAAGGAACCCGATTCATCTGGTCGTCCAAGGCTCAAACCGCCTTTGAAAAGCTCAAGGAATTGTTCACCTCTGCCTCCATCTTGAAACACCCTGACCCTGCTTTACCGTTTGTCCTCGAAGTTGACGCTTCAGAAATCGCAGTAGGGGCTGTGCTATCCCAACGGCAAGGAGTCAAATCTCTCCTCTATCCAGTGGCCTTCTTCTCTCGTAAGCTCTCCACAGCGGAAAAGAATTATGACGTGGGAGATCGGGAGCTTCTGGCCATCAAGGCCGCATTAGAAGAGTGGCGTTACCTACTTGAGGGTGCTGCACATCCCATCTTGGTCTACACCGACCATAAAAACTTAGAGTATCTAAGAACGGCCAAGAGATTGAAACCACGGCAGGCAAGGTGGGCACTTTTTTTTTCAAGATTCCTGTTTCACATTACGTACAGACCTGGGTCAAAAAATACCAAGCCCGATGCTCTCTCCCGCATGTTTAACGATTCCGAGAAGTCTATATCTCCAGACACCATCCTCCCTTCGGGGAACTTTCTGTTGCTTCAAGGGGATCTCATTTCCCGAATTAAACAAGCCTCTGCCGGACTAACCTCGTTTCCTGACACCTGTGTAAGGGCACAAGATGGGCTGATGTGGCATAAAGACAAGATTGTGGTCCCAGAGAACTTAAGGGTAGCAGTGCTAGAACTTTGCCACGACCATAAATTGGCTGGACACTTTGGTGCGCTGAAGACAGCTGAATTGATACAGTGCACGTTTTGGTGGCCTCAACTTATGAGCGACTGTAAAAGCTATGTGGAGTCATGTAATACCTGTTCCCGAAGCAAGAGTAGCCGGGCAAGAGCCTGGGGTCTAATAAAGCCTCTACCTGTCCCAGAAAGACCTTGGCAGATGATCTCGATGGATTTCATCGTGGAACTTCCCCTGGCTGAGGGGTTTTCTACTATTTTTGTTGTAGTGGACAGATTGTCCAAAATGGCCCACTTTCTGCCTATGAAAGGCACACCTTGGCTATGGAAACGGCAAAGATCTTTATCAAAGAGATAGTGAGGTTGCACGGAGTTCCAGCCAGCATTGTGTCCGATCGAGGTGTTCAGTTCACCTCCAGGTTCTGGAAGGCTCTTTGTGGTTCTTTGGAGATCGAGTTGACTTTTTCTTCTGCTTATCACCCCCAGTCGAACGGGCAAACGGAAAGGACCAACCAGACTTTAGAGCAGTACCTCCGTTGCTTCTCCTCTTTCTCACAGGATGACTGGGCCTCCTTACTGCCTATTGCAGAGTTTGCGTATAATAATTCTCTGCATTCTGCTATCAAGCAGACGCCATTTTTTGCTAACTACGGCTTCCACCCATCCTTCCTGCCCAGTACTATACCTGAATGTGCTATTCCTGCAATTTCCGAAACTATGGACTTCTTCCTCACTAACAATAAACTTTTACAGGAAACCATGTCCAAGACTCAGGAATATAATTAAAAGATGTTCGACAGGAAGAAGCGAGGAGAGCTTATTCTGGAACCTGGCAACCAAGTATGGTTGTCTACAGTTAACCTAAAGATGGCCTGCCCCTCCAGGAAACTGGTTCCCAGATTTATGGGGCCTTTTTCTGTTAAGAGAAAGATTAATGACGTGACCTATGAACTTGACTTACCTGACTTTGTGAAGGGCCACCCAGTCTTCCATGTGACGCTGCTGAAGCCTGTTGTTCCTAACCCCTTTTCTGGCCGAAGTACCGGTCCACCAGAACCCATAATAGTCAACAATGAGGAAGAATTTGAGGTGGAGGCTATCTTGGATTGTAGGAGAAGATACAATCAGATGCAATATTTGATAAAATGGAAGGGCTATGGACCAGAGGATAATTCCTGGGAACCCGGAAGCAGCATACATTCTGAAGAACTTATGCAGGCCTTCAAAAGGTCCCATGCCATGAAAATTGCCCAATTGGGCATCCGGAGGCTGCCCTTAAGGGGGGGCACTGTCAGAGAACTCACCTTGCTGGACGTGTTGTGCATACTCCTGTGCGCGCTGGTTCACGTCCTAGACTGCGGGTGCGCGCGCCTGTGTGCGATGGTATGCCTGTGCGCGCTGGTGCATGTGCGCGCGCGCGTGCGCCGATGCGCGCGCGCCATTGCGTGCGCCGATGCGCGCGCGCCATTGCGTGCGCCGATGCGCGCCAAACAGTCCATTTAAACCCCTGGAATACTTTAGACCGGTGCTGTCTGATCTGCAGTTACCTGTGACCTTTTGCTCCTGATACCTGTCTGAACACTTGTCTCTTGATTACCCGGCCTGCCCATCGGATTACCCTTGTCTCCTGCCTGCACCTGACCTCAGCTAGTCTTGACCTTGAACCTGCCTGTTCCTCTGTACTTCGCTGCCTGCCTGTTGCCGATCCTGCCTGTGACCCGACCATCCCGCTCTGCTCCTGCTCAGCATCCTCTGCCTGTGTTCCTGTTTTCTGTTGCCTGTCCGGCCGGACACCTACTCCTCTGCATCTGGATCCAGAACTGCATCCCCTGCAACTACCCGCCAGGCTCTCATACCATTCCGAACTCCCGTGCCTCCTGTTCATACTATCAGGGGCCGTGAGTCGGATACGTAAGGGAGACCTTCCTCTGCTCCATTGGGCTCACCAGTCTGGTACGTATAAGTCTGACAAATGGATTTTGAAATTTTTTGGTTGTTAGGGAAACATGGACTGGTGATAAAGCTCCAGTGGAGGTATCTTTTTCCCATAAAAATGCTTACAGGAGAGAATTTCACTTCCTAGGGGTAGATTTCCTCTCACTTCCTGTTGTCTCCCTCCGTTTGTAAGTCGGATGTTTGTAAGTAGGGGACCGCCTGTATGTTTATAAATGTTGTCGCTGTGGTGCAGATTGGACAAAGGGGTTTTAGCTATGCTATACAAGCCAAGGTTTTAAGAAGGGAAAGTTGTTGCTAGTATAGGGAATTCTCTTCCATCTGCTCAGAGAAAAATGCTTACATTATATGTTTGTTTGTTGTTGTCTTGGAATTCCAATTTAAAGTATAAGTTGTTTTTTCTTCTGAATGCAAATAAATTGTTGAGTAATTGATATTTTTCCTTTGATCCTGCCAAGTAGGAGAGCGTTGCTAAAGTGGGCAGGTCAGAGGGACAGAGTAGGGTATTCATCTGTGTGTGGTGCTTTATTTGAGTGATTCCTCCTATCCAAAGTATTGTTTAGCACAATACACAGAGGTATATGTCCGCTTGCATAAATCTGCTATTTCACTTCAAGTGAAAGAGGGGATCAAACAACCGACCATACAGTACCTTCGTCAACGCTTTTTGCGCAAAGCATACTGCTATATTTGCATTCCATATGCAGCGAGTCCGAGATACTTGCTGAGGTGGAGATTGAATTTTAAAGAAGGATTTAATTCAGAAAAGTTATCTATATAGATTAAAAAAATACATGTTTATTGTTAAAATGTTGCAACTCATGAAATGTGTTGGGCACATATTCCCATGCCCAATGCATAGTTAATTGGAAACATTAAAAGGGGAATGTGACGTCACTGATAAATTACATGTATGCGCTGGTACCAAATGTTTTTTTTGAGGAATCTGATCAGATACAATTTTTTTTAGTAGCAATTCAACTTATACATGGGGTATTTTGATTATTTCAGTTAGGTTCTGTTTCCACTATTGCAACCCCAGATTTGTGTGATTTGCAATGTGACTTTGCAATGCGATTTTTGATGCAATGTCATGCGAAAGTGTGAGAAAAGGTCGCACCGAAGTAGGAACAAAATAGTGCAAGAACCTTTTTGCGTCGCTGCGACTTGAGTCGCACTAATTAAAAAAAGGACCATTGAATTACATGGGTTTTGACTTGTCATGCGACTTTGCATGTGTCAAGTCGCACAGCAACTCACAGTAGTGGAAACAGAGCCTTAGAGCCATGGAGTCTGACTTTGGGGACTGTTTTAATTGTGTAATTGCCTATCCTTACGTTATTGAAGTTAAAAGGTGTTGTTTTCTTTTCAGTATCGACAAATATAGTTTTGTTGATGTTGAGAAAAAGAAAAAAAAAAAGGGAAGTTTTGCATTGTATAAGGACATTGCCTGTTACAAGGGAATGGATATTTGTGCAAATGGTTTTAATTGTGTTTAGGCTGCATGAACAATGATTGGGAATTTAAAAATGTTTGATTTTCTTTTTTTTGGTTAAATACAAGTTTAGGGCTGGGTTCACACATATGCAGTGCGAGTATTAGCTCTGTTTTCACAGCTAATTGACAAATTAGTTGTTCAGCGCTTCATGTCAGTTTTTGATCAGGATCAGGTCAGGATTGCATATCAGGTCAGGATTTTATACTGTTCACAACTGAATGACATGTGCGATTCAGAAGCATACCCATAGAAGTCAATGGTCCTGAATTCGGACGTAAGCCGGACCGCACTGCCTAGAAAACGCACACCTTTTTGGGCAGTGCGGAGTGCGAATGCACCGCAGGTGTGTGAGCCAGCCTCATCCAAGGAAGTTATGTATTCCAGGCGCTACGCCAGAGGAATTGTGGTTGGTAAAGAAAAAGGAAGTAACTTAAGGTTTGTGTAATCCTATGCACTAGGGAAAAATATGAGAGATATGAAAAGAAAAAAAAAAGTAATGGTAAAAGGTGCTTAAAAGATGTTCAAAGGGCAAATATGGAAAACATTTCTAAATGAAGAATGAATGGAGTGGCCAAATGGATGTGAATAAAAGGAGAAAGTGGTTGTATTGTGTTTAATGAATGCACAAGGTATTATTTGATTAGTAAAGTATCTTAAGTGTTTGTTTAAAATGTACACAAAGATTTGTCTCATATTGTGTTTTCTTGTTCAGGGAGTAGAAGTTATTAGGCCCATGTTCCTGATAATATATATTTCCCTAAACGTTTGGGTTAAGTAACCAGGATATACGAAATAAATTTCTGCATATATTGAGTCCATGAGGTACTAAAATATGATGGGAAAGTTTGTTTGAATAACAGTCAGAGTGACTATTCTGGATATATTTACGTTTTGAATTCCCAGTTTCAATCATGAAGTGTTAATGATGTAATGTAGTTTATCCATTAATGTTTTGTTTGTTGCTGATGATCAGATATATTAAAAGTTAGGAGGCTGACTTCTGAGTGTGAATATGTGTTTGGGTAAAATATTCTGTTCTGAGTTACTCGGGTCCACTTGGGTCCCGGGGATAGAAGAAACTAAAGTTGTTTAAGTTTTATTGAAGTCTTGCTGTAATACTAGATTTGAAAAATGTTTAGTTAAACATATTGAATCTATATAATGAAGACTGTTGCTGAGAAACATTTAATATTTCTGCATGCTTTACTTATGTTTGAGTTAATGAGGAATATTATTTTTAATACCTCCAATGGTTAAGGCCTTAATTGATCAGATAGATTCTGTGATTATTCATGTTGGATGAGGAATATCCGCCCCAGCCAGCCAAAAGAAATGCCCATCCCATTCCTACCCTATACCCCATTCATACCCTGCCTTATACCCTATCCGGATGAAGAGATGACTACAGCTTTTACATGGAAATCTTCATTGTTCATCTTTGTTGTTCAAATGCCATGGGAGATGCTGAGATAAGTAAAGGCGGACACCTGCTGAAAAATATTCCTGGAATGACACCTTGAGGGTTAGCCATGACGCACGCCCAAGGTCTACGAAATTCCAGTGAGCATTACAAGGGAGTGATACAGATATGCCAGCCCGAAGACCCAAGTCTAGCCCAATGCATCAGTTCCCGTCTGTCTGTGGATATCGAGTTCTAGCCTTACAAAGAGGCAGGGTTTTGGGGTAGAGGATCTCTGTAAAATATGGATAAACACAGAATCGAACCAAAAGTTTTGGCAAAAGTTTAGGAGAATGAGAATTATAATGTGGACATTTCTTTTTCCTTCCCTTTCATGAATTTATTGGACATTCAGAAGCCATACAAGAGATTTTTTTTGTGCTTTTCTTTGGGACAATTTTTTATTTGGCCTAAAGGCTGTCATGCCCCTCCCACTTGCTTTTTTTGATGGACTTTCACGCCCCTCCCCCCTTTGTATCTCATGGACAATTGCTATGAAGCTGAGATTATCTGTTTATTGTTCTCTATTTTTACATGCTTAGGATAATGATTTATGAGAAAGTAGTCCAGGTGAATGTCGGGGGCTTCAGGGTTTGTTATTATCACGTTCGTGATAAAAGAGGGGATTGTAATAGAATGTATGAAATTGACACCATTTTTAAGTAGAAATTAACTTTTCAATAATGTGTTTTGACATACTAACAGTTTGCAAAGAGACACACCCTGCTACTTATTTGTGGTTAAGCTGATTCATGGATACTGCTGAATCTAGTTTAACACAAGATAAGAATATACTGAGTTTGTATAATTTTTAGAAACGTATGTGTTAAGACATTGCCCCTCCTATCTTTCTTTTCCATATAAGCCACTCTAACACTGAATAAAAACCAGAGATCAAACGAACACACTCAAATCCGTTTCCATATGTGTCATTTTGATTTCTCACGGATCCGGGGGTCACTGAAAATGATCTTGCATTTACCTGAAGTACACCTGGGTGGCGGTATTACCTGCTTCACAGAATACACAAGCTTATCTCAAAGATACGAAGCATGTACTCCAATTGTTAGACACATTGCCAGTATTAGAAGGCAGAACTTTACTTGCCACTGCAGATGTGTCTTCATTATACACTATTGTACAACATCATGAAGCATGTGCTGCAACCAAATGGCTACTCAGGAAACATAGCACATTAATATGTAAACAAAGAAAATTCTTGATTAAGTGCTTGGAATTTTGCTTGATATACAATTATTTCTGGCACGACCAAACATAATAAACAAGCTATTGGTATCGCAATGGGAGCAAAATTTGAACCTAGTGTGGCCAACGCGTTCATGGCTGAATGGGAAGATAATGCAGTATATCAAGATACTCCCACTGAACTTGCGCTATATAAAAGATACATTGATGATTTGATCATTGTGTGGAATAAAAGTAGGAACACATTAGAAAACTTTCTGGAAAAATTGAATGATAATGATAAGAATATATGGCTGCTATGGAAAATTCATGAGAAATCTTTGGACTTAAATATCACTTTCGAGGAAGATAAGATTGTTACTAAAACCTATTTAAAAAATGTGGATACTACTAGTTATCTATCTATGGACAGTTACAATTTTAAACCATGGCTGTATAATATCCCTAAAGGTCAATTTATTAGAATTAAGAGAAATTGCACAAAAGAAGAGGACTATATGATACAGGCTAACTTGATTGGAATGAAAAGAACATTGATGTTACAAAACTATATCTAAAAGCCATACCAGCAAGAAGCACCTTGCTTAATATTAGATTATAATGTTCAATATAAAGAATATAGTCCAAAATGCAGCGCTACATAAAAAAAATATATATATAATGAAAAAAAGTCCAAAGCATTGAAACCAATCAATATTGAATAATGATGAAAATGATGTAATCCCACCACCAATCTTCAGTGTGCGAAAAAGGATTTTAAAGCACACCACACCAACGTGCTCACAATCTGCTTACCAGAAAGTGGAAATAAGTAGACAATGTATTCAACTGATGTAGAGGGTCAAACGATGACAGCAGAAACTCCAAATCAGGTATTCATAGGAAAGACCAACATCAAGGAAATTTCCAAGTCTCAGCAGGCGAATAAAGATGTTGAGCAAATCTCAGCCAGTAAATTTACCCAATATAGAGAAAAAAAGGCAGCATAGTGAAGCCCATAGGTAAAAGGCAAAAACATTTATTGTAGTCTACTTACAAATGGCAGAAAAACATCAAGGCATGTAAAACAATTCCGCGGCTCTCAGCGTGCTTGCATCGGCCAGCCTGACATGTTTCATCCTATGTGGATATCATCAGAGGCGTCATTTCACTTTACCACTAGCGCAGATATTTTTCACTGTTTATATTCAATATAAAGAAGTTGAAGAACTGGTGAAACGACATATCCTGATAAATGATAAACACTTGAGAAAAATACTTCCTGAAAGACCGAACATTATTTACAAAAGAGCACCCACATTGAGGGATATAATCGTTAAAACAGTTGCTGAACCACCCCCTAAAGCGGGCTATACATTCTTTACTGGGAAGGTTTTTTTTATCCCTGTAAGATTTGTTATGCCTGCCGACATTCACAGAAACCACAAAAGAAGAGAACTGAATTTATAGCTACTACTACAGAAAAATCTTTCACAATTAAGGATTTAATTTGCTGTCATACACAGGGTGTTGTTTATGTCCTCCAATGTAGTTGCAATTTACAATACATTGGAAGGACAAAAAGGGCACTAAAAGTGAGGATACAAGAGCATGTTCAAAATATTGTAAATGGTTTCCAAAAAGATAATGTATCAAGACATTTTGCGGTAGTACATAATAAAGATCCCACACAATTACAATTTTGGGGTACAGAAAAATACAGTAGGGCATGGAGAAGGAGTCATAAAGTGAGAATAATCAGTCAAAAAGAATCCAAATGGATACACACTATGAGGACTCTTACGCCTGGAGGTTTAAATGTAGAGTTTGATTTAAATTGTTTAAGTACAGTAACTTTTAACATTTGCCACATTTGATTTAACTTATTGTGTAGCGCTTCACATTTCATTTCCCGTATGGGAGCACATAGGTATATCTTACTTATTCTTGTATTTTTATATATTTATTTTATACATATGAAGTTTTCAACTACATATGCATCATGCTTTATGAGCTTAAGATGTTTGATGAGGTATTTATTCTAGGGCTGTTACTGATTAAAATTTTCGTGTTCGATTAATCGATTTTTTTAAATCGATTAATCGACTAATTTTGATTAATTATAACGCACATAGATATCCAACTACTTTTAGCTGATCTCCTTGCAGGTGGATTCCCAGTGCAGCTACCAACCACTGGAAAAATCGATAGCAGGATACAAAAAACACACAAAGGCAGCGCTCGATGGGAATAGCATTAAAACTTTTATAGTCTTCAAGTAGGTAACAAAATAAATATTGCACTGGAGATAAAATCTATGGTAGCAAAAGCAGTCATAAAAACATGTATCTAAGTATGATACTGGTATAAAAATGTGTACAACGATACCACTGCTGAATCCAGATGAGAAGGGGCTAACATCAGTCCGTCGGCATGTAGATGTCCCGTGAAGGGAACTATCACAACTACCAGTGGATGGCTGTAGAATCCCAGGTTGATAGAGGGAAATGTAACAGCCCTTGCGTGTGGCAGATAGTAAGATCCTGCCGGCATGCAGATATGAAGGCACAGCAAAGGAGCCATTCAGATGGACACGGCAAGCCCAAAGAATTTTGATCGAATTTTGATCGATCAAAATAATTTTGATCGATCAAAGCAAATAATCGATTAATCGAGGAATTAATAGTTAATTTCCACAGCCCTAATTTATTCCCATCTAATCATACGCTAGATATACACAGAGATTAGTCTTATTATTATGATCACCATACTGACGTAATTTTTTAGCTTAAAGTAATTTTTATTATTTATGAATCCACTTTCTGTTACCATTTTTGGTCCGCATTACTCTTTTATTCATTACCGATGGATACTTTATATTTCAGTTAATCCACCAAACAGCTGCCATAGTAGTTAATTGAGCCGACTACAAGTAAATGGTTAACTATTAAAATCTTTTTGGTCAGCTATATATTATAGGAATACGTCCGCTAGATACATTCTATCTATAGACAACCAACAAAATGGCAGCGGTACCGAGATTTTGAGCGGACCACAAGAAAATGGCCGAATTAGTATTTCCGGTTTGCATCATATATAAGTAATCTTTCAACAGTCAACCTGGTTCCCCTGATGAAGTCACGTGCGGTGATGTAACGTGTAGGGAAGTGAAGTGAGAAGGCGCAAAAACGCTGTGTTTTAAATCCTATACACTTGTTTTATTGTTGTTGATGTAAGAGTCCATTTTACTTCGTATTAATAAATACCTTAGTACTTTACATATTACACTATGGGAGGAGTGTCTTTCTTTTCCTTCCTGTGATTCTCATCTCTACTGGAGGCAATAGAGTCTGGTCTGTTTGGCTTACCTTACATCCTGAAGTTTGGTGTGCAGCGACCGGGATGGTCATTTAAAGACGGAGACACCCCAGTAAAAGATCGTGTGATGGAATCCTATGAAGGCTAAAGGCTGCTTTATCATTTGATGGGATTTATTCACTTATTTGAGTTGAGAGTTCTGTGAGCTTATTCTTAACCGGATGTCATGAATGCATATTGGAGACAGTTTTTGGATCAACATATGGACTGTAATTAATTGTTTATCTGTCATCACTTTGAGACTTTATTTGATAGACTTTCTTTATATTATTTGCTTAGTAATCATTAATTACTGCGCGAGATCACTTATTTACTGAATTTATTTTGTGTATTGTGAACACTATTAGGTTTTGCAGCTGTTTTGGATACCATTTCATCACTTTTTGTTTGACAGTGATTATCGCTAGCGACTATATCAGCAGCTAGGAATAAGCGCAAGAGAATCTGGCAGGCTGGTTGTACCCAAGTTGATTGATCGATCAAGTTGGTACATTCAGCCTGCCCATTAAGGCCTCTGCACACGATACTCTTGTTTGAGCATCTACTTTTTCAGTCTTTTTTTTGTATGTATTTGCGCATATTTTCGCACATATGTGTTCCATGCCAACTTATTTTTGCGTTCTTGTTCTGCAGTATGTAAATGGGCATGTGCGCACATTTTTACGCAATCGTGCCTACTTACGTGCATGAGGTGTAAATTACTGACCAAAAATGCAGATTTTTCTTGTACTGAAGAATGCACGGCGCTTGTTTATATGCCTGTGTGCATAGGCACATTACAATTATTGGGCTGTATTTTAGCTTAGTAAAAAAAAAGAAGCTGTACTGAGCTTTTTTTTGGGATCCTGCTGAACCAGCTGAGATTCAAATCGTGTATGGCCTTCCTGATTTTACAAGTGCGCTAAAACGCAGATCAACGCAAGTCATCAGTGCATGGTAAAACGTGCATAAAATGGATGGAAATGTACACTTTACCTGCATATTACTGCAAGTCAGTGTGAATTCAGTGTTAAAGTATAACTGAGAACTAAGGGCAAAATGTTTTTTTTTAGTTATGGATAGAGTGCAGAGGGAACAGAACGCTTGTCAGTTTTTATTGCTGTAATTGTGCTCCTGTTAAAGCGGAGTTCCGCCCACATATTTTTATTTTCCGCATCCCCTCTGCTTCTATAAATAATATACAGTAAATCATCTATATAATGCAATCCCGGTTCGAGTACATCTTTTTTAGAATTTACTTACCTTAGTTTTTGTCTTCCTGAGCGCTTCCATCTTGATTGTGGGCATGTGAAGCCCACTGGGACTCTCTTCTGGGATAAGGTGCTGCTGGCTACTCAGCATGCACCTCCCGATCCCGCGTATGCGCAATCTAGACAGAGCATAGAGCAGACTTTGTCTGGTTGCCATCACAACGGGTGGCGACGGTGGAAGGGCAACGAATCCTGCGCCAATGCCCACTGACTCCTGGGAACAATGACACACATCTTCCAGGAGCACAGGCAATGCCGGATATCACGTACATCACCGCGGCCTGGAAATGGCAGATTAGAAGGGACACCCTAGCAACAAGACAGACACAGTAAGGAAAAAAAAATGTTGCCCAAATGTTATGCGAGCAGAAAATAACTGATTTATATAAAGATGAAATTATGGGTGGAACTCCGCTTTAAGGAGATTCATCCTCTCTATTTGTCCTGTATACCATTATCATTGAAAGTTAAAGTAAAAAAAAATCCCAAATTTTAGGATGTCCCCTTAAAAGTGGGGGGAAATGGGGACACTAGTTCTGGTGACCTGGGTGGGGGGGGGGGAATTCCCTTGACAGGGATTTCCTCTCACCTCCTGTTTGACTATGGGACAGGAATTAAAGGGAAATCTCCCCAATAAGACACAGATGGCGAAAAAAAAATCTGATAGGGGTTATAACCCTCCCTTACTCTGTACAAAATGAAAAAAAAAACTGAAAATGTAATATTAAATACTTGCCTCAATTTTCCTTTCCTGTATTTTTCTATTTGCTACCTATATGGGCAGATTTGGTTCTAAATAATTTAACCACCTCACCCAAAATCACGTACCTGTACGTCATTTTGTTGAAGTGGTTATCCCGGGTGATGCCCGCAGCCAGAGGCATCACCCCAGTACTGTTTTTTAGAGCGGACGGTCGGCTTTCATGACGTTATCACAAGCAGCGGGAGGGTAAAAATTGTCACGTATATGTAATTATATTTTAAACTGTATGTATTTGTAGAAAAACAGAAAAAACACGTATGTTACATCCTTGTCTGAGATGGAAATTTTCCAACCAGTGGTGTCATTTCCTACTTAGATTGACGCAGGAAAATTGATTGAGTCTTTCCTTAATTTTTAAATTTTTCACAGACAAAATTGGACTAAACAGTATGTGCACAACTTACCTAGCATATCGATTTAGTCAATAGGGTGATTCATTTTTATACTGTGTATAAAATCTGATGATAATGCAGTAGATTTACTAAAACTGGAGGGTGCAAAATGCGGTGCAGCTGTACTCTTTGTCTCACATAAATGGGTACGTCTTGATTTCTCCCATATGTCCACTCCATCACTATACAACCAAGGGAAATATCAGACAATTCTGCCCTAGTTTCTACGCTGACCCCTGTTGGGTCGGGGACCTGTACTGTGTAGCGATTCAGCCCCTTCTGACTATCATTCTTCCATTCCCACTCCCACATTTAATCTAGTTTTTCTACCATTCTTGATATTAATGCCATCATTACCCCCTGGGGTGTAGTATGGGACACAACAAAATCTTTCCTACGAGGCCTCCAAATACCAAAAATTTGCTCTATCAAGTCTGCTAGACTGGAGAAAGTGTGGGCTGGTAAGTTGGTGCTGGTATCGAAAAATAGATCCATCCGTGGTCCTATCCCCACAAAATTGTCAACCAGGATGGAGGCAATCTGCTCTGCAACGGTTACTCACTGGGAGAGCAACCAATAAACGATTCTGTCAAACATGTCTCTCCTGGACAGAGGGTGAGGGAGGGGGTTGACTGCTGGCTCTTATCTGTAGATCTCTGCCAACCTACTGCCCATATGGGAGCCATCCAAGATGGTACCAGGTACCAGGCAAATTCATACTCAATTTACTGAATTCTTTTGCTCTCTTTAAAGTGTAAGTAAACCCCCCTATCGTTTTCAGCCAAGGAAGCTGCCATCTTTGCCTCTGTTTAATCTACAACTGCCATGATGCTGCACATGTGATCAGTTATGACACTAGCAATTGGAGGGTTTGAGAGTTTGGTTGAGAGCACAGCCAATAGGTTTGTTAAATTTCCGGCACTTGCCGGAAATGAAACTGTTTTATGGATGGGTTTACTTCCGCTTTAAGTGTTTCACACCACAAGATTCAAAGCCTCTTACCGCATCAAAAATAACTATTGCAATCATTTGGAGGCTGGATTAAAGGTTTAATGTAGTATAACACTCCAATAGGAGAGACAGCTGAGATGGAAAGAGGGACAGAGGGATTTGTCTCCAAAGAAGGACAGTCCGTACAAGTAGGGGACAGCTGGGAGCTGTGTTAGGGGTGGGAGCTGAACTGGAACAGTGACAGAAGCTGATGGCGATGGGTGGAGGGACAGAAGCAGATGGTGGAGCTAGGGATCAAAAAATGCATTGACATCTCATATTTGGGGATGCAGAACATATGCACTTGAATGGGCTGTCCTACGTGCAACATTTACCCCAAAGAAGCTCCAGAACATTTCTTTAAAGCGGATTGTGGTGTGTTTTTTGGTGCATCGCATTTGTGAAATGCAAGGGAAGACGTGTAAGTTACCATTATTTACCTCCATCTGGAAAAGTTTCTTTACTGGCTATTTCTGTCTTCAGCATTCTGAATCCCAGATAAAGACCAAGTATGTGGCATGTAAAGTCAGAACTCTGGATCTGCATATTTGTTCCAGGAAAGTGACTCGAAAAGTACTGAAGCCAATAGATCTTAAAGGGAATGACAGAACCCATATTACCCTTGGCACAGTTTTCCTTTAAAACTTTGGCCATTTTAAACAGTCACCTAAGTACTGAGCTGCACTTTTCCTTTTTTATCTGGCAGCGCCTTAAAATGTTGACATGTGTGTTCTTGTAATTAATTCCAGTGCAAATACTCCTCAGGAGTTCAAACACTGCAAAATATTTAATTTTGCCGAAGGTTAAACGCATACAACTGTGTCAAGAAATAATCACTTGACAGTTTGTCTCATTCTTCCAGTGTAATAAATGTTTGAGGAGAGGGTGGGAGAGACCACAATGAATAGTAGTACAGCTGTATACAAAATATTGGCCCTGTACAGAAACAGAACAATACTTATCAAACAACAAAGCATATAGTTCACAGATAATTTGAGTCATATTTCTTCACATATACACATAACAAAACTTTACATACGTATTTGTATATGTATATTGATATCATGATCCATAGAAGACGCTTGAAGGACTATACTTTAAATCAAGGGCATCCAACATTCTGACCTTCTTGGGCTACATTGGAAGAAGAGGAATGGTCTTGAGCCACACATAAAATACACAAACAATAAGGATATCTGATGAGCAGAAAAAGTCAGGCTGATCACAAGTTAACGATCACTGATATAGATCTATCTAAGTAATAAAACTTCATTTTTTTGTAATATTTTATATTATAAATGTAGCGATACCCCCAGCTAAGAGAGCCGCTGGTATGATGTTTTGGGCCTGTAACACACCGCTGTCAACCCCCAGCAATTTGCTCTACCCTCCCTTGGCACAGCTAGTAGGGGATGATAGGATTGTGAGACCTGTAACTTTAGGTCACACAATCCGGCAATAAAGGCACACAGTGATGTTGTATAACTGGCACTAACCGTCCCCTCAGCAAAGTAATTACACCAACAACTTGCCTGCTTAATCCTGGTACTTTTACTTAGACATGTGAATTCGTTTTCGTCCGAATGCATTTTCGTCCGAATTTCAGGTATTTTAGTTATCGTTTTAACAAACGAAAACGAAAATGCAGAATCCGAAAACCGAAGATCCGACATAAACAAATGCTTAATTTTTGTTTTCGTTGCAACAACAGTTCGATATAGATAGGAGATTCGACATGAGGCTGACAATAACAATCTGTGTCCATCGAACCTGTGGTCGAATGTGCCTAGCCTTAACTCTATTAGTCAAAGATTATTCTACATAGAGAGAGAAAAGATTCGACATAGAGAGAAAAGATTTGACATTATAGAGAGAAAAGATTCGACATTATAGAGAGAAAAGATTCGACATAGAGAGAAAAGATCGCTGCTGGAATTGGGTGGGGGAAGTAAAATAAAATAATGATGATGATGAATGTTATTGGCTGATTGTAACCAAAGAGGAGGAGCAGTAAAATAGCTAGAACTAACTTGACAATTCAACGTGAACGACGAAGATTCGACAAAGCATCGAAAAACATACAAACGTTGAATCTGTCATTGAAGGCTTTTGGTGTCTGTTGAAAGTTCTAAGAAGATTCGACGGTGCAGATAAACTGTACGACGCTGCAATCGTACATTTCCGGTCAAATGCTCGGCCCATAGGCTATAGAAGAATTCTAATGTTGGTTGACTAGTAATAATAATTAATAAATATAATTATTACTAGTCATACAACATTATAATTCTACTATAGCTAGCTTGTAGGCGGAACATTCGACCGGAAATGTATGATTGCAGCGTCGTACAGTTTCGCTGCTCCGTCGAATCTTCTTTGAACATTCGACAGACACCATAAGCCTTCAATGACAGATTCAACCTTAATTAATTCAGATTTTCGGACGAATGTAATTTCTAACGAAAAACGAAATAAAAAAAACGAATTTCGGGAGTAACTAAATAAATGTATTTTTCTAACGAAAACGAAATTCCAAAACAAAATATTTCAGTGTGCACATGTCTACTTTTACTGAACAAAATGGTCAAGCAGATAAACTGTATACATTAGCATATGCAGAGCTCTGCAATAAAAGATATTCAGCAAATAAACAGATATACAATTCGGTACACACACACACCTAACAGACCCCGCTTGCAGCTCCCCTCCCTCGTGGGCAAGATGGCGCCCAGTAATGTCTAAACTTAGAAGTCAGGCCTAACTGTTCTATGTGTAAGTTCCGTGGAGATGGATCTTCGCTAGCAAATGGTGGTGCACTTTTGGAGACAAATTGTAATCCACAGGAATAGGTACTTGTAAACTTGAGGAAAAGGGTAAAGTAACTAATGCTACTCAATGCACTGTCCCTCCGGTGTGCAGATGCAAACTCTAAATGGTGAGTCCCGAACAACAAACACTGGGCCTAGACATCCTGTACTAATCTCTGAGCAGGTGCTCTCTCACCCAACCGGACCAGTCCACGTCCGTATCTTCCGTAGCTGTGTCTCGGTACACAGGTTCCACGACACCCGGGTCTTCAGTCCTCCTGGAAGTAGTAGATGGGTAGCAGGATGAGACGTCCCTCAGGCTCCTCAGTGGAAACAGAAGGCGCTTTGGAAGTACAAGGCCTAAACTTCAGGCCCTGTCAGGAACAACAGACTCAGCACAGAGTTCCACTTGCTGGGCGGGCGATGTCCAAAGAGACCGAACTCCGGTCCGCCCTTCAGTTAAATAGCCCACCCCAGCAGTCCTTGCGCTGGGCAATGCACCCTGGGTATGGTAGTCTCTGGGTCTTAAAGCAACACCCCGCTACACACTCCCCCTACTTAAAATCTTTGGTCACCAAAGATAATATTAGCATTATTTACAAACAATACAATTTATAGCTGCAAAGGAGCTGGGCAGGGAACCTCCCACCAAACTTGGTAAGGGAGATTGTCTTGTCTACAGGTCATATTGGTGGAAGTGACCTGCCTAACTGTGCCAGAGAGTGAGCTGGGGTTGCCCTCCACCAAATGCACAGTGGAGGGGCCAGGTTTCTCTATTGTCCTTCTCGCAGTCACTACAGTATCTTCGGAGCATTCTCCCATCTGGGTGTAGGTTAGTTTTCAGGGAGGGCGGATAGCTCTCTTCACTCTTTGCTCCCTGGGGCCCAAGGTATCAGGCACAATGGGTTCTTCCATTCTTCCTTCCACTGGGACAGGTGTAGTGGGTCCTACTGCTTCAGGGGCATCCAACTCAGGTGCAGAGAGGTACAAAGAGTCTCTTGGGTCTTCAGCTGGGATTGACTCTAAGGCATCTTCCCATTCCTCAGTCAGAGTACTTGATGGAATGAACTCAGCAGCTTCAGCATTTAGGGTGCCATCGATGGTAGCTTCACAGGGTGAAGGATCCATGACCATGGGTTCAGGTGCCGGAGATGGCCACAGCCAGTCCAGTTCCATTTCCTCATCTTCACTCTGGTCTGTGACATCCATCTCTCCTGACAGAGTGGTTTGAGACCTGGTGTTGGGCCTAGGGGTATTGGAGGTTGAAGGTGACTCAGGAGAATCCGGAGTAGAAGGTATCCGGACTGCTTCGGAGAGAGGCAGTAAGTGGTTCCTGTGCCAGATTTTTAAGGGTCCCACTTTTCCTTCAGGTTTCAGCTGGTACACTGGTAAGCCAGGCAACTTTTTACAAATTACATACGGCTGTGATTTCCATCTGTCAGCAAGCTTATGCTTTCCTGGAACAACCAGATTCCGCAACAGCAGTCTGTCTCCTGGTTGCAGGTCATGGATCCGGACCCTGAGGTCAAAATTTAATTTGTTCCGGGCTCCTCTCTGGTCGGAAGTGGCTTGTGCCTTCTCATAGGCCAGTCTTAAGCTTTTCCGCAGCCTATCCACATATCCCTTGTGTGAAGCAGCCGATGTGTGGTCTATCGAAGTGCCAAAGGCCAGGTCTACAGGTAGTTTTGCTTCCCTACCGAACATTAGTCTGTAAGGGGAGTATCTGGTGACATCACTAGTTGTGCTATTGTAAGCGTGCACTATGGCAGCTATGTGCTTGCCCCAATGTTGTTTCTCCTCGCTACTCAGGGTCCCCAGCATATTCAACAAAGTTCTGTTAAACCTTTCTGGTTGGGCATCTCCTTGTGGGTGATAAGGGGTTGTGCGAGTCTTCTTTATGCCTAAGGAATCCAATAACTTCCGGATCAGTTGACTTTCGAAGTCCCTCTCTTGATCCGAGTGAAGGCGTTGAGGTAGTCCGTATAGTACGAAATACTTCTCTACGAGTATCTTGGCCATAGTGGAAGCCTTCTGGTCATTAGTTGGAAAGGCCTGGGCGTATCGAGTGAAATGGTCGGTTATTACCAGAACATTTCCATGACCACTCAAATCAGGTTCCAGACAAAGAAAATCAATGCATACCAAGTCCAAGGGCCCTTGGCTTTGCAGGTGGCCCATTGGGGCAGCTTGATGGGGCAGTGTTTTTCTTTGTATACAGCGAGAACATGAGTGACAGTACTCCTCCACTTCAGCCCACATATAGGGCCAATAGAATCTGCTCCTTATGAGCTGAAAGGTTCTCTCTGCCCCTAGGTGGCCATGGTTGTCATGTAGGTTAATCATAACAGTCTTTCAGTGTTTTTCCGGCAGGAATAGTTGCCACTTTACTTCCAGGTCATCAGAGGGGCCCCTTCGGTAGACCACTCCTTGATGCACCTGCAACCTGTCCCATTCCTTGCGCAGTAAGCGGGCCTCCTTTGAGGGGTCATGCAAGAGTCTGCCCGGATCCTGGTCTTCTAAGGCTTCCAAAACCAATTTTCCCAATGGGTCTTCCAGCTGGTCCTGTCTTATATCCTTCTTCGATAGTTTAGGTAAGTCCTCTTCACCAATCTGAGTTACATCACAGTAATATTTGGGCACTCCAACAACTGAGACTCCAATTTCTTCTGCTCTGGATCCACCACTAGCCTAGAGCTCCTCTCCCTGACACAAAGCCCGTACTCCCTCTGGGTTTACCTGGGTCCAGTCTTCTGCAATGCAAGTGGGAGCATGAGATCTTCGGGACAAGGCATCAGCATCTTGGTTTCCAGTCCCAGGCCTGTACTTCAGGCTGAAATTGAACCCTGAGAGGGCTGCCAACCAACGGTGTCTGGTCTGGTCTGTTTGGCTTACCTTACATCCTGAAGTTTGGTGTGCAGCGACCGGGATGGTCATTTAAAGACGGAGACACCCCAGTAAAAGATCGTGTGACGGAATCCTATGAAGGCTAAAGGCTGCTTTATCATTTGATGTGATTTATTCACTTATTTGAGTTGAGAGTTCTGTGAGCTTATTCTTAACCGGATGTTATGAATGCATATTGGAGACAGTTTTTGGATCAACATATGGACTGTAATTAATTGTTTATCTGTCATCACTTTGAGACTTTATTTGATAGACTTTCTTTATATTATTTGCTTAGTGATCATTAATTACTACGTGAGATCACTTATTTACTGAATTTATTTTGTGTATTGTGAACACTATTAGGTTTTGCAGCTGTTTTGGATACCATTTTATCACTTTTTGTTTGACTGTGACAGTGATTATCGCTAGCGACTATATCAGCAGCTAGCAATAAGCGCAAGAGAATCTGGCAGGCTGGTTGTACCCAAGTTGATTGATCGATCAAGTTGGTACATTGATCGATTCAGCCTGCCCATTAAGGCCTCTGCACACGATACTCTTGTTTGAGCATCTACTTTTTCAGACTTTTTTTTTGTATGTATTTGCGTGTATTTTCACGCATATGTGTTACATGCCAACTTATTTTTGCGCTCTTGTTCTGCAGTATGTAAATGGGCATGTGCGCACATTTGTACGCAATCGTGCCTACTTACGTGCATGAGGTGTAAATTACTGACCAAAAATGGTTTTCTATTTTTCTTGTACTGAAGAATGCACAGCGCTTGTTTACATGCCTGTGTGCATAGGCACATTACAATTATTGGGCTGTATTTTAGCTCAGTAAAAAATAAAGAAGCTGTACTGAGCTTTTTTTTTGGGATCTTGCTGAACCAGCTGAGATTCAAATCGTGTATGACCTTCCTGATTTTACAAGTGCGCTAAAACGCAGATCAACGCAAGTCAGTGCATGTTAAAACGTGCATAAAATGGATGGAAATGTACACTTTACCTGCATATTACTGCAAGTCAGTGTGAATTCAGTGTTAAAGTATAACTAAGAACTAAGGGCAAAATGTTTTTTTTTTTAGTTATGGATAGAGTGCAGAGGGAACAGAACGCTTGTCAGTTTTTATTGCTGTAATTGTGCTCCTGTTAAAGCGGAGTTCCGCCCACATATTTTTTTTTCTTTTCGGCATCCCCTCTGCTTCTATAAATAATATACAGTAAATCATCTATATAATGCAATCCCGGTTCGAGTACATCTTTTTTAGAATTTACTTACCTTAGTTTTTGTCTTCCTGAGCGCTTCCATCTTGATTGTGGGCATGTGAAGCCCACTGGGACTCTCTTCTGGGATAAGGTGCTGCTGGCTACTCAGCATGCACCTCCTGATTCCGCGCATGCACAATCTAGACAGAGCGTAGAGCAGACTTTGTCTGGTTGCCATCACAACGGGTGGCGACGGTGGAAGGGCCCGCCCCGTTGTCATGGCAACGAATCCTGCGCTGATGCCCACTGACTCCTGGGAACGATGACACACATCTTCCAGGAGCACAGGCACCGCCGGATATCACGTACATCACCGCGGCCTGGAAATGGCAGATTAGAAGGGACACCCTAGCAACAAGACAGACACAGTAAGGAAAAAAATGTTGCCCAAATGTTATGCGAGCAGAAAATAACTGATTCATATAAAGATGAAATTATGGGTGGAACTCCGCTTTAAGGAGATTCATCCTCTCTATTTGTCCTGTATACCATTATCATTGAAAGTGAAAGTAAAAAAGAAATCTCAAATTTTAGGATGTCCCGAGAAAAGTGGGGGGAAATGGGGACACTAGTTCTGGTGACCTGGGTGGGGGGTGGGGGGGAGAATTCCCTTGACAGAGATTTCCTCTCACCTCCTGTTTGGCTATGGGACAGGAATTAAACGGAATTAAAGGGAAATCTCCCCAATAAGACACAGATGGCAAAAAAAATCTGATAGGGGTTATAACCCTCCCTTACTCTGTACAAATTGAAAAAAAAAACTGAAAATGTAATATTAAATACTTGCCTCGATTTTCCTTTCCTGTATATTTCTATTTGCTACCTATATGGGCAGATTTCTTTCTAAATAATTTAACCACCTCACCCAAAATCACGTACCTGTACGTCATTTTGTTGAAGTGGTTATCCCGGGTGATGCCTGCAGCCAGAGGCATCACCCCAGTATTGTTTTTTAGAGCGGACGGTCGGCTTTCATGACGTTATCACAAGCAGCGGGAGGGTAAAAATTGTCACGTATATGTAATTATATTTTAAACTGTATGTATTTGTAGAAAAACAGAAAAAACACGTATGTTACATCCTTGTCTGAGATGGAAATTTTCCAACCAGTGGTGTCATTTCCTACTTAGATTGACGCAGGAAAATTGATTGAGCCTTTGCTTAATTTTTATATTTTTCACAGACAAAATTGGACTAAACAGTATGTGCACAACATACCTAGCATATCGATTTAGTCAATAGGGTGATTCATTTTTATACTGTGTGTAAAATCTGATGATAATGCAGTAGATTTACTAAAACTGGAGAGTGCAAAATGCGGTGCAGCTGGACTCTTTGTCTCACATAAATGGGTACGTCTAGATTTCTCCCATATGTCCACTCCATCACTATTAGGGATGAGCTTCGAGTTCGAGTCGAACTCATATTCGACTCGAACATTGCCTGTTCGCCCGTTCGCCGAACAGCGAACAAATTGGGGTGTTCGCGGCAAATTCGAAAAATCTATGGGAGAAATCTAAAGTGCTAATTATAAAGGCTTATATGCAAGTTATTGTCCTAAAAAGTGTTTGGGGACCAGGGTCCTGCCCCAGGGGACATGTATCAATGCAAAAAGAAGTTTTAAAAATGGCCGTTTTTTCGGGAGCAGTGATTTTAATAATGCTTAAAATGAAAAAATAAAAGTGAAATATTCCTTTAAATTTCGTACCTGGGGGGTGTGTATGATATGCATGTGAAGTGGCGCTTGTTTCCCGTGCTTAGAACTGTCCCTGCAAAAAATGTCATTTTTGAAAGAAAAAAAGTATTTTAAAACTGACTCGCGGCTATTAATGAATTGTCGGCTCCCGGCAATACATACAAAAGTCATTGATAAAAAAAAAAAAAAGCGTGGGGGTTCCCCAGAATTCAATTACCAGGCCCTTCAGGTCTGGAATGGATATTAAGGGGAACCCCGCCGCAAATTTAAAAAAAAATTGACGTGGGGTTCCCCCAAATATCCATTCCAGGCCCTTCAGATCTGGCATGGATTTTAAGGGGAACTCCACCCCAAATTTTAAAAAAATGGCGTGGAGTCCCCCTAAAAATCCATACCAGACCCCTTATCCGAGCACGCAACCTGGCCGGCCGCAGGGGAAAAGGGGGGGACGAGAGAGCGGCCCCCCCTCCCTCCTGAACCGTACCAGGCCACATGCCCTCAACATGGGGAGGATGTCCCCATGTTGATGGGGACAAGGGCCTCATCCCCACAACCCTTGCCCGGTGGTTGTGGGGGTCTGCGGGCGGGGGGCTTATCGGAATCTGGAAGACCCCTTTAACAAAGGGGACCCCCAGATCCCGGCCCCCCCCTATGTGAATTGGTAAGGGGTACATTGTACCCCTACCATTTCACGAAGAAAGCGTAATTTTTTTTTTAAAAAAAACACACAAACACCTTGAAAAAGTCCTTTATTTAAAATAATAAAAAAAAAAAAAACATTCCAGCGCTGAAATCCAGTGTCCTGCGGCGATCCCGATGTCCAGCGCTGTCCTTCATTGGTTGTGCCTGAGCGGACCTGATGGGGAACTCCCTCTCAGTATTTTAAATGTATAGACCCACCCCTTCTAAAGTTCCCCATCAGGTCCGCTCCCTCGGTATGTCGGACCCGCCTACGTCATTGGCTTGAGCGGGGAACTTCCTTCACTGTGTAATTTAAATTTACATAGTGAAGGAAGTTCCCCGCTCAAGCCAATGACGTAGGCGGGTCCGACATACCGAGGGGGCGGACCTGATGGGGAACTGCTCTCACTTTGGCAATACATGTATAGACCCGCCCCTTCTCATGTTCCGCATCTGGTCCGCTGAGCGGACCTGATGGGGAACTTTAGAAGGGGCGGGTCTATACATTTAAAATACTGAGAGGGAGTTCCCCATCAGGTCCGCTCAGGCACAACCAATAAAGGACAGCGCTGGACATCGGGATCGCCGCGGGACACTGGATTTCACCGCTGGAATGTTGTTTTTTTTTTTAAATAAAGGACTTTTTCAAGGTGTTTGTGTGTTTTTTCTAAACATTTTTTTACGCTTTCTTCGTGAAATGGTAGGGGTACAATGTACCCCTTACCAATTCACATGGGGGGGCCGGGATCTGGGGGTCCCCTTTGTTAAAGGGGTCTTCCAGATTCCGATAAGCCCCCCGCCCGCAGACCCCCACAACCACCAGGCAAGGGTTGTGGGGATGAGGCCCTTGTCCCCATCAACATGGGGACATCCTCCCCATGTTGAGGGCATGTGGCCTGGTATGGTTCAGGAGGGAGGGGGGGCCGCTCTCTCGTCCCCCCTTTTCCCCTGCGGCCGGGCCAGGTTGCGTGCTCGGATAAGGGGTCTGGTATGGATTTTTAGGGGGACTCCACGCCATTTTTTTTTTAAATTTGGGGTGGAGTTCCCCTTAAAATCCATGCCAGATCTGAAGGGCCTGGAATGGATATGTGGGGGAACCCCACGTCAATTTTTTTTAAAATTTGCGGCAGGGTTCCCCTTAATATCCATTCCAGACCTGAAGGGCCTGGTAATTGAATTCTGGGGAACCCCCACGCTTTTTTTTTTTTTTATCAATGACTTTTGAATGTATTGCCGGGAGCCGACAATTCATTAATAGCCGCAAGTCAGTTTTAAATGACTTTTTTTCTTTCAAAAATGAAATTTTTTGCAGGGACAGTTCTAAGCACGGGAAACATGCGCCACTTCACATGCATATCATACACACCCCCCAGGTACGAAATTTAAATTTAATTTAAGCACTTTTATTTTTTCATTTTAAGCATTATTAAAATCACTGCTCCCGAAAAAACGGCCGTTTTTAAAACTTTTTTTTGCATTGATACATGTCCCCTGGGGCAGGACCCGGGTCCCCAAACACTTTTTAGGACAATAACTTGCATATCAGCCTTTATAATTAACACTTTAGATTTCGAATGTTCGAGTCCATTGTATTTAATAGGGTTCTAAAGTTTACACGAACATTTTGTCTGTTCGCAGGTTCTGGTGCGAACCGAACAGGGGGGTGTTCGGCTCATCCCTGATCACTATACAACCAAGGGAAATATCAGACAATTCTGCCCTAGTTTCTACGCTGACCCCTGTTGGGTCGGGGACCTGTACTGTGTGGCGATTTAGCCCCTTCTGACTGTCATTCTTTCATTCCCACTCCCACATTTAATCTAGTTTTTCTACCATTCTTGATATGAATGCCATCATTACCCCCTGGGGTGTAGTATGGGACACAACAAAATCTTTCCTACGAGGCCTCCAAATACCAAAAATTTGCTCTATCTAGTCTGCTAGACTGGAGAAAGTGTGGGCTGGTAAGTTGGTGCTGGTATCGAAAAATAGATCCATCCGTGGTCCTATCCCCACAAAATTGTCAACCAGGATGGAGGCAATCTGCTCTGCAACGGTTACTCACTGGGAGAGCAACCAATAAACGATTCTGTCAAACATGTCTCTCCTGGACAGAGGGTGAGGGAGGGGGTTGACTGCTGGCTCTTATCTGCAGATCTCTGCCAACCTACTGCCCATATGGGAGCCATCCAAGATGGTACCAGGTACCAGGCACATTCATACTCAATTTACTGAATTCTTTTGCTCTCTTTAAAGTGTAAGTAAACCCCCCTATCGTTTTCAGCCAAGGAAGCTGCCATCTTTGCCTCTGTTTAATCTGCAACTGCCATGATGCTGCACATGTGATCAGTTATGACACCAGCCATTGGATGGTTTGAGAGTTTGGTTGAGAGCACAACCAATAGGTTTGTTACATTTCCGGCACTTGCCGGAAATGAAACTGTTTTATGGATGGGTTTACTTCCGCTTTAAGTGTTTCACACCACAAGATTCACAGCCTCTTACCGCACCAAAAATAACTATTGCAATCATTTGGAGGCTGGATCAAAGGTTTAATGTAGTATAACACTCCAATAGGAGAGGCAGCTGAGATGGAAAGAGGGACAGAGGGATTTGTCTCCAAAGATAGACAGTCCGTACAAGTAGGGGACAGCTGGGAGCTGTGTTAGGGGTGGGAGCTGAACTGGAACAGTGACAGAAGCTGATGGTGATGGGTGGAGGGACAGAAGCAGATGGTGGAGCTAGGGATCAAAAAATGCATTGACATCTCATATTTGGGGATGCAGAACATATGCACTTGAATGGGCTGTCCTACGTGCAACATTTACCCCAAAGAAGCTCCAGAACATTTCTTTAAAGCGGATTGTGGTGTGTTTTTTGGTGCATCGCATTTCTGAAATGCAAGGGAAGACGTGTAAGCTACCATGACTTACCTCCATCTGGAAAAGTTTCTTTACTGGCTATTTCTGTCTTCAGCATTCTGAATTTCAGATATAGACCAAGTATGTGGCATGTAAAGTCAGAACTCTGGATCTGCATATTTGTTCCAGGAAAGTGACTCGAAAAGTACCGAAGACAATAGATCTTAAAGGGAATGACAGAACCCATATTACCCTTGGCACAGTTTTCCTTTAAAACTTTGGCCATTTTAAACAGTCACCTAAGTACTGAGCTGCACTTTTCCTTTTCTATCTGGCAGCGCCTTAAAATGCTGACATGTGTGTTCTTGTAGTTAATTCTAGTGCAAATACTCCTCATTCTTCCAGTGTAAGAAATGTTTGAGGAGAGGGTGGGAGAGACCACAATGAATAGTAGAACAGCGTTATACAAAAAATTGGCCCTGTACAGAAACAGAACAATACTTATCACACAACAAAGCATATACTGTAGTTCACAGATAATTTGTAAAAATTTTCTTTCCCAAGTATAAATGCATTTTTACAAAAAGTAAGTTTACAATTTTGTTTTGTGCCGAATTCATAACCGTCTTGAGTCGCAGGTTGGACACCCCTGCTTTAAAGGTAGATCTTTTATGCATATACCAATAGAACACAGCATAGTAATAAACCACAGCACCCAACATTAATTTCTGAGGGCAATGCGTACAAGAATGCCTTGGGTCCCCCATTAGTCTTCTCAACATGTCTGCACCCTCCACAGAATACATCTGACCCAAAGTTTGGGCTGGAGTCACCATTAGGAACAGTACAGTAGATTCCTGTCTTTAACTGGAAAAGGCAAATAAGTGGCCTTTTCTCATACAGTTATCATTACTCATCTCATATGTATTGTCACAATATTGTAAACCAGGGATGTATCAGTTAACAAGAAAATAATCAGAGTGAAAGATGCGAACACAGTAGAGTGGCATTGCTTTGGGTGCTAAAAACTTTGGTTCGACTCAAGTGATGGCAATCTAGTCCCACTGCCAGGGATTCTACTAGCTCCTCTCTAAACCTCGCCACACATGTAGGCAGGTGCAATCTATTTTCTCCACAGTAGGTGGCGCTCGGCCGCAGTGGCACTGTTGCTGGAGAGGGAGTCAGGAGGAACAAATTTCCTCTATGGTTTTATGGGTCACTGGAGAAGCTATCCTATTGCATTTTGCTGCCCCATGTGACTCAAGCAGCCATCTTGGGTCAGGCAGAGCCTATTTAAGGCCCTAGCTCCCAGGCTTTGGCTTTGGAATGCTTTGGTGAGTGACCAGGGTAGGGACAGGTACCCCGTCTGAGGGACAGTAACAGCACTATGAAAAAGGTTCCTGACAAGGGTAGGCGTAGGGTCTCATCTCTTCTGGCCCAGCTCCTGATTGGGACCAGACTGCCAGACTGCATTTAGTTCCCTCTAAACAGACACTGTCATTCCGGCTGGATTATACTCCTGTCACGCTACTGAACTGTAAGTTTGCACAACTGGGTAGCTTTCCAACCAGCCTTGTTGCTGTAATCCATCAATACAAGTTCTATAGGACCTGCCTGTGTGAATTATTTTTTCCACACCATGCTGCACCCCACCCACACACATATTACAGTCTGATTGTGAAATATCTTTAGATCTATGGACCTGTCTTATTGGGTACAAATTCATTGATAGGCAGGCCTTTGTATTACATATGATAATGAGTGGGTTTAAAATGGCGCCTAGTGTGATGTTTCAAAACATAGCTGCCCCTTTAAGAAAGTGTAAACACTGAACCATATAAAAAAAATCTAATGTAAAGGTATTGATGCTAAAAACATCAAGGTGAATAATACAAATTAGGTGTGAACAGTATTAAGAGAAAGCAAGTAATGATTGAAGAATCGCGGACTTGTCACTTCCGGGTCCTCTTTGTGACATCCTTTTGGTATATCCAGAACAAGGGGTGGATCGCATCCCGCCGTGATTATGATATATCCATCCGCACATGCTGTAGACACCTTAGTGCTGGGCATAGCACAGTCACATGTGAGTGCAAAATCTTTTATCTTTTTAAACATTTTTTATTAAAAAATCTAAATTTTTGTGTGTCCTTGGTGGAGTCTGTTCCCTTATCCTCAGCCGCCATCTGGAGAGGGTTACACAGTGGAGAGATACCTATCTAGGATTCCTCTTTTTTTTTTTTTTTTTAAAAGCCCATGGCGTGTGAAACACACCCAAAAACTCCACCCGGTGCCAAAAAAAGTGCACACACATAAAGAGTGAAACACAAAACGTGCAACGGGTGTAACACTTGTCCTCCACATGGAAGGACCAACCCTGATCCCCCGGGGCGTTAGGCTCCAGACGGGGACTGAGGTACTTATGGTCTGACTGGCCGAAACCAGACAGACCCCATTCGTCGGTGAGTCTGCCTAAACAGACCCATCCAAGTACTAGGTGGGGCTCCCCCGAAGGGAGACCCCCATGAGAGCAGGCGAACCAGGCCAGAAGACCATGTCCACCTACTCCCAAGTCGTTCAGGGCAGGCCCGAGGACCTACACCCTACTAAACACAGTGACAAACGTGCTACATCAAACAAAAAAATACAAAAAAGTGACGCACACAAGGGTAAATAAAAAGAAAGTGGAGAGAAGGAAGGTGGGAGAGTGAAAAGGGCCATTGTGCAATACAATGGCCGGCCCTCCGGCCAGGAATAAAAAATTCCTCTGGTCCTAGCCAAAAGGCTCGGCCCTAGAGGCAGGTGCTAAAAAAGTGTGTATGGTGAAGTGACCGTGGTGCCAAAAAACCCAAAAGTGCTGCGGGACAACACTTGTGCAGTTATGGCACCCCTGAACTGCCACTCCAGGGGCACATTCACCATAGGCTTTTCGGTTCTGATCCAACCCCCCGACCAGGTCAGTGCGGCCTTCCGCTCCCACTGGATTGAGAGCCCTTCTGGGTTTTCTCGGGGAGAGCCACCGACAGTAAAAGCGGCCCCCCGGTACTAACCCTTCCAGACTCCCACAATCCGGCAGATTTGCAAGACTCATCCCCGACCCCGAAACAGGGCCGGGCATGCTCCTCCACCGGACGCCAATAGGAGCAGCGCCTACACCAACACCGGCCAGAAGGCCAGAATAAAAACCCCCGGCCCTCCGCCTTGACCAAGTGATTCTCCATCCCCATCAGAAGGCTTTCACCTCCACACCAGCAGGTTTTGCATATGCCACCGCTATCCCTTTCCACCTCGCCGTGTACTGGGGACGGTTAGCACAGCGCCACCTCCTGGCAACTGATAAGAACAGATACTACACTTGATCTTAGCCAAAAGGCCGAGAAGCGAGTCCTCTGGTCCATTCAATCTAAGCATATTTTGACCTACTGTAAAAAGTGGTCAGTCAGACACCTTTGGTGAGTTGCCATCTACCTCATGAGCACTCGTGGTGAAGCTTTTTGAAGGAACACTTTTACTGACAGTCTACTGACTGGAATGGTACCAGCTGATTGGAGAAAAGCCAATGTAGCACCAATATTTTAAAAAAAAATCCAAGATACATCCCTAGGAATTACAGACCAGTTAGCCTAACATTAATTGTATGCAAGCTCTTGGAGGGGATGATAAGGGACTATATACTAGATTTTAGTAATTATTGACAAATGTATCATTAGCAGTAATCAGCATGGATTCATGAAGAATCGTTCTTGCCAAACCAACCTATTACCTTCTATGAGGAGGTGAGCTGTCATCTGGATAAAGGAAGGCCCGTAGACGTGGTGTATCTGGATTTTGCAAAAGCCTTTGATATAGTTCCCCATAAACGTTTACTGTACAAAGTAAGGTCAGTTGGCATGGACCATAGGGTGAGTACATGGATTGAAAACTGGATACAAGGGCGAGTTCAAAAGGTGGTGATAAATAGGGAGTACTCGGAATGGGCAGGGGTGGAAAGTGGGGTCCCCCAGGGTTCTGTCCTGCGACCAATCTTATTTCATTTATTCATAAACGACCTGGAGGATTGGATAAATAGTTCAATCTCAGTATTTGCAGACGATTTGCGGATGATACTAAGCTAATCAGGGCAATAACTTCTCTGCAGGATGTGGAAACCATGCAAGAAGATCTGAACAAATTAATGGGGTGGGCAACTACATGGCAAATGAGGTTTAATGTGGAAAAATTTTAAATAATGCATTTGGGTGGCAAAAATATGAATGTAATCTACTGACTGAAGGGGAGAACCTCTGGGGGAATTTAGGATAGGAAAGGACCTGGAGGTCCTAGTAGATGACAGGCTCAGCAATGGCATGCAATGCCAAGCTGCTGCAAGCAAAGCAAACTGAATTTTGGCATGCATTAAAAAGGGAATAAACTCCAGAGATAAAACGATAATTCTCCCGCTCTACAAGACTCTGGTCAGGTCGTACCTGGAGTATGCTGTCCAGTTCTGGGCACCAGTCCTCAGGAAGGGTGTGCTGGAACTGGAGAGAGTCCAGAGAAGGGCAACAAAGCTAATAAAGGGTCTGGAGGACATTAGTTATGAGCAAAGGTTACGAGCACAGAACTTGTTCTCTCTGGAGAAGACGCTTGAGAGGGGATAGGATTTCAATGTACAAATACCATACTGGTGACCCCACAATAGGGATAAAACTTTTCCATGTAAGGGAATTTAATAAGACATGCGACTATTCACTAAATATAGAAGAAAGGCAGTTTAACCCTAAACTTAAACTTCATAGAGGGTTCTTTACTGTAAGAGCGGTTAGGATGTGGACTTTCCTTCCACAGGCAGTGGTTTCAGCAGGGAGCATCGCTAATTTCAAAAAACTATTAGATAAGCACCTAAACGACCACAGCATACAGGGATATACAATGTAATAGTGACATTAATATCACACATAGGTTGGACTTGATAGACTTTTGTCTTTTTAAAAAACGTATCTGTAGCGATACCCCCGCAGGACCCGCTGGTGAATAAGGGATCCCCCACCCTGCACAGCCAGGCACACAAAATTTTCAACAGCACTCTTGAGTCAAGAAACAGTCTTTGCAGCTTTGTTTTTGTATTTTATTAGAGGTATTGAACTTGGATGGGGATAGGGGTATTATGGGATGCCCACTTGGCTTTAACAGAACTCTTTAGGGACAATTTCTTCTGTAGTCTATTTACACACTCCTCAGCTCCTCTAGCACAACACTTGCTTGCAACACAAAATTCCCAGGACCAGATGGCACACTGTTAGGTGATCTGACAATAGGGGTCAGTCAGATGTAGCAAATGCCCATTACAGGCAGGGGCCGCGGACCCCTTGGCTGTGTAGCAAAGTCCTGGTGCCCAGCTGTCCTTCTGTGGCTACTGATCCCAGCACCACCTCTTCAGGCACTGCCAGCCCACCTGGCTGTAGCTGCCCCTTTCTCTAGCCCTCCTGGCTAACCTTCCACAGTCCTCCCAGACTCTGCATCCATCTCAGACTGCTCTCACCCAGTTCTCTCAGGCTGCCTCTCAGTCCTTCCCGACTGTAACACTTACCAGTCCACCTGGCTGTCTTCTGCCTGGAGATCTCCCAGACATGCTCACTGGCTCCTGCTGTCCTCACACCTGCTCCTGTACCACTGGACAGGATTCCTCGTTGGGATATCAAAGGATCCTTCCTGCACCCAAGCTCCCAGGCCAAAGGTCAGACTCCCCCCCCCAGACTAGGGGGTTACCCTCAAGTGCCCACTTATAGCCTCCTAGCACTCCATCTCCAACTTCCACCTGAACTCTCCTGCCCAGCTGGGCTGACTCTGAGTATTTGAAAGTGCCTGTCCCTTTCCAACCCATTTGTTGGGGATTGGTTAGGGTTAGGGCCGAATACTCCTAACCTCCCTTCCATTCTTCTGGAAGTTTCCAGCAAGTTCCAGAAGTAGGGGACGGTACCAGAGATGCTGCATGCTGAGTCATACCAGCCTCCCTGGATCACTCATCCAACCCAGATTAAAATGCAGGCTTGGCTGCCAGACAAGCCAAAACATTTTACCTACACTACAAAAATCCTCACAGTACACTAGAGGATGCTACATATCCAATTAGTAGTGTGCCTAATGATGCTGTCAACAAAATCAAATTTCTTTATAAATTTAGGCCAAAATTTATTCTGCTACATGTCTTTGGTAAAAGGAAAAAAACACAATAAGTGTAATTGGTTTATGTAAAAGTTATAGTAATTGATTTACTAAAACTGAAAAGCGCAAAATCTGGTGCAGCTCTGCATAGAAACCAATCAGCTTCCAGGTTTTTTGTCAAAGCTTAATTGAACAAGCTGAAGTCAGAAGCTGATTGGCTATCATGCACAGCTGCACCAGAATTTGCACTCTCAAGTTTTAGTAAATCAACCTCATAGTGTCTACAAACTATGGCATATACAGTAAATTTCTAAATTGATCAATCCTAATGTACTGACGACATGTCTCTTTTCTTGAGGCCCTTAAAATGTCAGGACAGTACTAATACCCCCCAAATGACCCTTTTTTGGAAAGTAGACAGTCTGAGGTATTTAGTAAGAGGCATGGCCAGTTTAGGGAACAATTTTTACTGACATAAAATTTCTCTAACAAACATTTATTGACAGCTGTAAAAATCACAATTCTTTACAAACTTTACTGACAGTTGGCAACCTTGATCTTGTAGCTGCTGACTTTTAATTTAGGACACACACCTGTCTGAGGATCCAGCACTGCCTCACCCAGGCAGGTTTTTCTCTAGTCTTCTGGGTTCCCATCACCGTCATGTTTACTGTGGGAAGCCAGCTGTGACTCCTTGCAGCTTTACAGCCAGCTCCCCACTGTGCATGCGTGAGTCACGTTGCACATTGTTAATGATCCCGCAGACTTCTGGGGCCTGTGATGTGAACTAAAAGACTGCAGGCAAAGAGAGGGGGGACCAAAATTCCACTCAGATCGCCTAATCCAAGCAGATTAGGCGATACCCTCTAGGTACCCTCTCTCCAAAAAAATATATAATGTGCCAAATGTGGGTGAAGTTCTGCTTTAAGTTGTCCAACCCCCAATAAATCACCATTGGGGACACTCCTTCACAACCATTAAAAATACGCGTCTTACCGAATGCAGAGACCCCTTATTATGGGGGTCACAAGCTCTCTTTCATAGTACTAAGCAGATGGTAGCCAGCAAGGAAATCACTTCAATAGCCCCACGTTATTCATCTTCACTTCCCAGAATGCTCTTGTTATATATAATGTATCTCATTAAAGAAAAGGCTTTACCTAGTGTAACCCCGTAACATAAATCCAGATTTATTGTAAACATAATGTACTCACAAAGCAGCAAAATAAATAGAGCGCGTCACATTCTGCGATATGGCACACATGCACAGTGATGTCATGGACTTTTCATGTTTTTGCATGCTATGCATACTATTGCACACTCATACCTTTCTAAAATTAGAAAGAGGGACACCTTAATATAAGATATGTAGGCTAAGGTCCCACCCCTGCAATGCTACTTTACGTGGAACATGAAAAACTGATACGCACAAAATGATTGATTAAGCCCACAAGTGATTTTTTTTACCACTACTTTTCCTTTATACCATTTCAAATAAACAGATTGAATAATTTAGTGGTTAGATATACGATTTCAGCAGTATAGCAGGTCTATACATCCAGGGCCTGCCCAAGAAATTGCGCTTCCTGCGCCTAAGAATGAAATGTTAACCCCCCCCCGCCCAAAAAAAAAAAACATGCACACCAAAAGGCCTCCACATTCATTATTTTTTATCATGATAGCTAAAAGTAAATTTATCAGAAAATCTGAATAAAAATGCCATAAATCTATTCCCTATATTGTAGACGCTATAACTTTTATGCAAACCAATCAATATACACTCATTGCAATTTTTTTTAACCAAAAATATGTAGCAGAATATATACTGGGCTAAACTGATGAAGATTTTTATTTTTTTGGGGGGATATTTATTATAGCAAAAAGTAAAAAATATTGTTTTGTTTTGTTTTTTAAATTGTCGCTTTTTTTGTTTATAAAATAAAAACCGCAGAGGTGAACAAATACCACCAAAAGAAAGCTCTATTTGTGGGGAAAAAAGGACATACATTTTGTTTGGATACAGCGCCGCACGACCACGCAATTGTCAGTTAAAGTGACGCAGTGCCGTATCGCAAAAAATGGCCTGGTCATTCGGGGACAAATCTTCCAGGGCTAAAGTGGTTAATCAGGTCTGGCAGGGCAAGTCCCTCTCAGGCTCTCGTGTCTCATACAACTTGTGATGTGTGTACTTACAGCATACCTCCCAAAATTTTGAGCTGGGGAATGAGGGACACCTACTAACAAATGTATGTAGGCATAGGACATGCCCCCTGCTACACCCCCTTAAAGGAGAATTAACCCAATAAAAAGGTTTATTAAATCCACAAGGACTTTTTTTTTACCACTACTATTCCTTTATATTGGCTTTTAAAATGTACAAATTCAGCAATTTATAAATTGGATGAAAGGTTTAGCACTGGGAAACACTTTTTGAAAGATAAAAAGTGTATTTTATATACAACTATATAGATCAGACCAAAATGAGGGGGAAAGAGGGACATAGGGACTTTGCTCCAAATCAGGGACAGTCCATCGAAATCAGGGACAGCTGGGAGCTATGTTACAGTACTCGGATTCGGACTCCTGCAGACAATGCTGCTATGGGGAACTCACTGGTGGCAGAATGGACAGGGTGAGGGTCAATGCCGAGCCTCCAGAACATGGACACAGTGACAGACAGGCTGAAACACCTCAGGCAGCAGCAGGTGCTGTGCAGGTTGACTGTGGAAAACTTCTCAGCTCACACTCGGCACAGGCAGCTCTGTTCAGATGTGCTCCCTTCCCTCAGGCTCTGATCCACACTGAAGAAGATGGAAGAGGTGGGTGGGTGGAGGCGGAACTAAATGACTAGTGTGGAGGCTGAAAGTTCTGAATGCTGGGGTGGCCTTTGACGTCACTGGTTGCTAGATGCTGGGCGGCAGGCAGTTCTAGCAACCAATGCAGCGCACAGCCGACCAAGATCGGCCCTGCTCCTGCTAACTGATCCGACCGCCTCCTGACAGGTAGGGTACAGCCGGGCGGCTACTAAGGTAGGGGCATAGGTGTGCACAGCCTATTGCATTAGGGTGTGCACCCCAAAGCTCAAACACACATGCTTGTATATATATATATATATATATATATATATATACAGGGCTTTTTTTTTCTGCCAGAACGCGGCGGAATGCTGTTTCGATGTTTATGACAGCCGGGCCTCTCTGCTCCAACCTGTCATGACACACTAGCGCTGCGCAGCCCTCATATTCTTTGGGTCCCAGCACGGCAACGTACAGCTGCCTGTGTTGATGCAGGAGGCAGCTTCTATCCCCGCCTCTACTCACAATGTAGCATGGAGGAGCCCTGAAACTCCACCCAAGCTACAGCTCCTTGATCACCTGCAAAAAAAAGCCTGCGCATACCATATGGTCTGAGGCACTGGCGTGGAAGAGGTGATGGAACTGGGAATGAGAAACGGGGGATGGGGGGGAGAGGAGAGAGAGAGAGAGAGAGAGAGCTCCACAGAGACTGAACTGTGAAAGTGTGTGGGAGGATTTGAGCATGGAGAAGAACTGGGAAAACTTATATGTGGAGGGGCAGAGAGGAGTGCTTGGAAAGATGGTGGAGGAATTTGTGCAGAGAGGAGGGCTGGGAAAGTGGTGGGGGGGATTTGTGCAGAGAGGAGGGCTGGAAAAGTGGTGGGAGGGGATTTGTGCAGAGAGGAGGGCTGGGAAAGTGGTGGGGGGGGGGATTTGTGCAGAGAGGAGGGCTGGGAAAGTGGTTGGGGGGATTTGTGCAGAGAGGAGGGCTGGGAAAGTGTTGGGGGGGATTTGTGCAGAGAGGAGGGCTGGGAACAGGGGTGGGGGGATTTTTACGGAGAGGAGGGCTGGGAAAGTGGGGGGGATTTGTGCAGAGAGGAGGGGTGGGAAAGTGGGGGAGATTTGTGCGGAGAGGAGGGCTGGGAAAGTGAGGGGGATTTGTGCGGAGAGGAGGGCTGGGAAAGTGGGGTGGATTTGTGCCAAGAGGATGACTGGGAAAGTGGGGGGGGGATTTGTGCGGAGAGGAGGGCTAGGAAAGTGATGGGGGGATTTGTGCAGAGAGGAGGGCTGGGAAAGTGGGGGGGGGGATTTGTGCCAAGAGGATGGCTGAGAAAGTGGGGGGGATTTGTGCGGTGAAGAGGGCTGTCAAAGTGGTGAATGAGGGGGGAATTTGTGCAGAGAGGAGGGCTGGGAAAGTGGTGGGGGGGATTTGTGCAGAGAGGAGGGCTGGGAAAGTGGTGGGGGGGATTTGTGCAGAGAGGAGGGCTGGAAAAGTGGTGGGAGGGGATTTGTGCAGAGAGGAGGGCTGGGAAAGTGGTGGGGGGGGGGGGATTTGTGCAGAGAGGAGGGCTGGGAAAGTGTTGGGGGGGATTTGTGCAGAGAGGAGGGCTGGGAAAGTGGTGGGGGGGAATTTGTGCGGAGAGGAGGGCTGGGAAAGTGGGGGGGATTTGTGCGGAGAGGAGGGGTGGGAAAGTGGGGGAGATTTGTGTGGAGAGGAGGGCTGGGAAAGTGGGGGGATTTGTGCGGAGAGGAGGGCTGGGAAAGTGGGGGGATTTGTGCCAAGAGGATGACTGGGAAAGTGGAGGGGGATTTGTGTGGAGAGGAGGGCTGGGAAAGTAATGGGGGGATTTGTGCAGAGAAGAGGGCTGGGAAAGTGGTGGGGGGAATTTGTGCGGAGAGGAGAGCTGGGAAAGTGGGGGAGATTTGTGTGGAGAGGACTGCTGGGAAAGTGGGGGGGATTTGTGCGGAGAGGAGGGCTGGGAAAGTGGGGGGATTTGTGAGGAGAGAAGGGCTGGGAAAGTGGGGGGGGGGATTTGTGCCAAGAGGATGGCTGGGAAAGTGGGGGGGATTTGTGCGGAGAAGAGGGCTGTCAAAGTGGTGAATGAGGGGGGGGATTTGTGCGGAGAGGAGGGCTGGGAAAGTGGGGGAGATTTGTGCAGAGCGGGAGCTGGGAAAGTGGAGGGGGTGGAAAATTGTCCAGAGAGAAGAACTGGGAAGGAGGGAGCTTTCTACAGAGGTAAGAGCTGCAGAGGTCAGAAGGCAGGTTGTGCAAAATGAGAGCTTTGGAGAATGGGGCAGGCTGTGCAGAGGTGAGAGCTGTAGGGGAAGCTGGAGGTGCAGAGGTGAAACATGAGAGGTGGCAAAGGTAAGAGCTGTAAATTGGGGTAAGCTTTAGATGGGGGTGCAGAAGGGGAGCAGAGATAATATGGATGGGAGTGCAGAGTGGAGCTGTGGACATGGGAAAGAAGAGGGGAGCTGTGGATGAGGGATTCAGAGGTTAGGTGTGGATGGGGGACACAGAAGTAAGCAAAGAGATAAGCAGAAGTGAGCATTTGATGGTTACTTTTGGGGGGATACTTGAGGGGGAAGACCAGGGATATTTGCTGGGGGACAGTAAAGCATACAGAGTTAATGACTAAAGCCTCGTACACACGGCCAGTTTTCTCGGCAAGAAAACTGCTGGGAGAACTTTTTGCCAAGAAAACCGGTCATGTGTATGGTTTCTCGTCAGGAAAACTGCCGGGAATCTCGACAAGAAAAATAGAGCGCATGCTCGTCGTAGTCGATGACGTCACCGCGTTCTTGCCATTCAAAATAACGGTGGTTCTTTTGAATGTGCGTGTGTACACAGGGCTTGGCAAGACAAGCTTGCCAGGAATCTCAACGGGAAAACCAAAGTTTTTTTTCCCGACGAGATTCCCGCCCGTGTGTACGAGGCTAAAGAGTAGGGATGAGCTTCGAGTTCGAGTCGAACTCATGTTCGACTCGAACATTGCCTGTTCGCCCGTTCGCCGAACAGCGAACAAATTGGGGTGTTCGCGGCAAATTCGAAAAGTCTATGGGAGAAATCTAAAGTGCTAATTATAAAGGCTAATATGCAAGTTATTGTCATAAAAAGTGTTTTGGGACCCGGGTCCTGCCCCAGGGGACATGTATCAATGCAATTTTTTTTTTAAAAACTGCCGTTTTTTTGGGAGCAGTGATTTTAATAATGCTTAAAGTGAAACAATAAATGTGATATTTTCCTTTAAATTTCGTACCTGGGGGGTGTGTATGATATGCATGTGAAGTGGCGCATGTTTCACGTGCTTAGAACTGTCCCTGCACAAAATGTCATTTTTGAAGGAAAAAAAGTCATTTAAAACTCACTCGCAGCTATTAATGAATTGTCGGCTCCCGGCAATACATAGAAAAGTCATTGATAAAAAAAAAAAGCGTGGGGGTCCCCCAGAATTCAATTACCAGGCCCTTCAGGTCTGGAATGGATATGAAAGGGAACCCCGCCGCAAATTTAAAAAAAAAATGCGTGGAGTTCCCCCAAATATCCATACCAGGCCCTTCAGATCTGGCATGGATTTTAAGAGGAACTCCACCCCAAATTTAAAAAAAAATGGTGTGGAGTCCCCCCAAAAATCCATACCGGCCCTTATCCGAGCACGCAACCTGGCCGGCCGCAGGGGAAGAGGGGGTACGAGAGAGCACCCCCCCTCCCTCCTGAACCGTACCAAGCCACATGCCCTCAACATGGGGAGGATGTCCCCATGTTGATAGGGACAAGGGCCTCATCCCCACAACCCTTGCCCGGTGGTTGTGGGGGTCTGCGGGCGGGAGGCTTATCGGAATCTGGAAGACCCCTTTAACAAAGGGGACCCCCAGATCCCGCCCCCCCTATGTGAATTGGTAAGGGGTACATTGTACCCCTACCATTTCACAAAGAAAGTGTAAAAAAAATGTAAAAAAAAAACACACAAACACCTTGAAAAAGTCCTTTATTAAAAAAAAAAAAAAAAAACATTCCAGCAGAGAAATCCAGTGTCCCGCGGCGATCCGATGTCCAGCGCTGTCCGTCATTGGCTGAGCCTGAGCGGACCTGATGGGGAACTTCCTCCGCAGTCTATTACATGTATAGACCCACCCCTTCTAAAGTTCCCCATCAGGTCCGCTCAGCCAATGACTCGGTGTAAGGCTGAGGACCTGATGCGGACTCAGACCCCGCCTACGTCATTGGCCTGAGCGGGAAACTTCCTTCACTGTGTACATTTAAATTACACAGTGAAGGAAGTTCCCCGCTCAGGCCAATGACGTAGGCGGGGTCCGACATACCGAGGGGGCGGACCTGATGGGGAACTTCTCTCACTTTGTAATACATGGATAGACCCGCCCCTTCTCATGTTCCGCATCAGGTCCTCAGCCTTACACCGAGTCATTGGCTGAGCGGACCTGATGGGGAACTTTAGAAGGGGCGGGTCTATACATGTAATAGACTGCGGAGGAAGTTCCCCATCAGGTCCGCTCAGGCTCAGCCAATGACGGACAGCCTGGACATCGGATCGCCGCGGGACACTGGATTTCTCCGCTGGAATGTTTTTGTTTTTTTTAACCACTTAAGCCCCGGACCATTTTGTAGCTAAAGGACCAGAGCTGTTTTCAGAATTTTGCACTGCGCTGCTTTAACTGGAAATTGTGCGGACATGCAATGTTGTACCGAAACGAAATTTGCGTCCTTTTCTTCCCACAAATAGAGCTTTCTTTTAATGGTATTTTATTGCCTCTGCGATTTTTATTTTTTGCGATATAAACGGAAAAAGACCGAAAATTTAGAAAAAAAATGATATTTTCTACTTTTTGTTATAAGAAAAATCGAATAAACTCTATTTTAGTCATACATTTAGGCCAAAATGTATTCAGCCACATGTCTTTAGTAAAAAAAATGTCAATAAGCGTATATTTATTGGTTTGCGCAAAAGTTATAGCGTCTACAAACTAGGGTACATTTTCTGGAATTTACACAGCTTTTAATTTATGACTGCCTATCTCATTTCTTGAGGTGCTAAAATGGCAGGGCAGTACAAAACCCCCCCCAAATTACCCAATTTTGGAAAGTAGACACCCCAAGGAAATTGCTGAGAGGCATGTTGAGCCCATTGAATATTTTTTTTTTTGTCGCAAGTGATTGAATAATGACAAAAAAAATAAAAATTACAAAAAGTTGTCACTAAATGATATATTGCTCACACATGCCATGGTTATATGTGGAATTGCACCCCAAAATACATTTTGCTGCTGCTCCTGAGTACGGGGATACCACATGTGTGGGACTTTTTGGGAGCCTAGCCGCGTACGGGCCCCCGAAAACCAAGCACCGCCTTCAGGATTTCTAAGGGCGCAAATTTTTGATTTCACTCCTCACTACCTATCACAGTTTCGAAGGCCATAAAATGCCAAAATAGCACAAACCCCCCCCCCAAATGACCCCATTTTAGAAAGTAGACACCCCAAGGAAATTGCTGAGAGGCCTGTTGAGCCCATTAAATATTTTTTTTTTGTCCCAAGTGATTGAATAATGCCAAAAAAAAAAAAAATTACAAAAAGTTGTCACTAAATGATATATTGCTCACACATGCCATGGTTATATGTGGAATTGCACCCCAAAATACATTTTGCTGCTTCTCCTGAGTACGGGGATACCACATGTGTGTGACTTTTTGGGAGCCTAGCCGCGTACGGGACCCCGAAAACCAAGCACCGCCTTCAGGATTTCTAGGCACAAATTTTTGATTTCACTCCTCACTACCTATCACAGTTTCGAAGGCCATAAAATGCCAAAATAGCACAAAACCCCCCCAAATGACCCCATTTTGGAAAGTAGACACCCCAAGCTATATGCTGAGATGCATGGTGAGTATTTTACAGCTCTCATTTGTTTTTGAAAATGAAGACAAAAATTTTATATTTTTTTTAATTTTCAAAACTTTGTGACAGAAAGCGAGATCTGCAAAATACTCACCATACCTCTAAATAGCTTGGGGTGTCTACTTTCCAAAATGGGGTCATTTGGGGGGGTTTTGTGCCATCTGGGCATTCCATGGCCTCCGAATCTGTGATAGGCAGTGAGAAGTGAAATCAAAAATTTACACCCTTAGAAAGCCTGAAGGCGGTGATTGGTTTTTGGGGTCCCGTACACGGCTAGGCTCCCAAAAAGTCTCACACATGTGGTATTCCCGTACTCAGGAGAAGCAACAGAATGTATTTTGGGGTGTAATTCCACATATGCCCATGACATGTTTGAGCAATATATCATTTAGTGACAACTTTGTGCAAAAAATAAAAAATACAAAAATAAATTGTCTATTTTCCGCAACTTGTGTCAACATATAAAATATTCCATGGACTAGACATGCCTCTCAGTATATAGCTTGGGGTGTCTACTTTCCAAAATGGGGTCATTTGGGGGGATTTTGAACTGTTCTGGCATTTTATACACAACATTAGGAAGCTTACATCCACTCTTCTAACCACTTGAAGGCAAAGCCCTTTTTCACACTTTTTGTTTACATGAAAACATATTTTTTTTTTGCAAGAAAATTATGTTGAACCCCCAAACATTATATATATTTTTAAAGCAAAGGCCCTACAGATTAAAATGGTGGGTGTTGCAATTTTTTTTTCTACACAGTATTTGCGCAGCGATTTTTCAAACGCATTTTTTGGGGAAAAAATACACTTTTTTTAATTTTAATGCACTAAAACACACTATATTGCCCAAATGTTTGATGAAATAAAAAAGATGATCTTAGGCCGAGTACATAGATACCAAACACGACAAGCTTTAAAATTTCGCACAAACGCGCATTGGCGACAAACTACATACATTTTTAAAAGCCTTTAAAAGCCTTTACAGGTTACGCCGTTAGATTTACAGAGGAGGTCTATTGCTAAAATTACTGCCCTCGATCTGACCTTCGCGGTGATACCTCACATGCATGGTGCAATTTCTGTTTACATATGACGCCAGACCGACGCTTGCGTTCGCCTTTGGGCAAGAGCAGGGCAGGACAGGGGTGCTTTATTTTTTTTTTATTTTTTTTTATTTTTTTATTATTCATTTTTATTTTTTATTTTATTTTTTAACTGTTGCTTCCATATTTATTTATTTTTTTATCATTTTTATTGTTATCTCAGGGAATGTAAATATCCCCTATGATAGCAATAGGTAATGACAGGTACTCTTTTTTGAAAAAACTGGGGTCTATTGGACCCTAGATCTTTCCTCTGCCCTCAAAGCATCTGACCACACCAAGATCGGTGTGATAAAATGCTTTCCCAATTTCCCAATGGCGCTTTTTATATCCGGGGGGGACATTCCCTCCCACTGCTTGTAAAAGCAGTCCAGAGGCTAATTAGCCACTAGGATTGCTTTTACATGAAATCCGGCCGCTGGCTGAAAAGAATGATACCAAGATGATACCTAAACCCACAGGCATCATTCTGGTATAAACATTCAAAGTCCAGCAACATACCAGTACGTTGCTGGTCCTTGTTGGACATGTATTGTAATCTTTTTTTTCATGCAGCCTGTTGGCTGAACGAAAAAAAAAGATTGATCGGTGGGTATGCCCACCATTAGAATACCGCCCTTCATCCACCCACTTCTAATGATGGGCATACATGCACCATTTATATATGCCAAAGCATGGGGGCATCTTCCCGCAAAAGTAATGCTGCGTACACATGGTCAGACTTTTCCACGGGCAAGCCTCCGTCGGAATTTCGACCGTATGTACGCGGCATTAGGAGCAAAATCGCTCCTCCGCCCCTGCTGCCCCAATGCTGCGGCATATATGCTTTTTTTTTTTTAACTGTGGTGGTGAAATCACCTCCTACAGCACTGGAGTCGCAGGGATCAGGCCTGTCTCTGCGAACGCTGCAGTTATGTGTGTTGTGTTTTGCAAGTGACAGTGATCGATCGATACTGCACTTGGGTGGCCTGGGCTGGACGGAGGGGCAAAACGCAGGTTCTCGCAGGTATCTGGGCTGATCCTGCTAACACTGCGTTTTTGGGAACCCTAAACTGCTGGGGACGCTAGTATAGATCTGATCAGATCAGATATTGATCTGTTCAGATACTATACCACTAAGGGGGGTGTATGCTTAACGCGTGGGTGTTAGCGCTACTGGCACTAACCTGATGCTGCCTGGGGTGTGACGCAGACCCTCTCTGACGCTAAAACCTAATTGATATCACCCGCCGGGCGATCAGGGGGTTAAACCTTTATTGGGTTATATACGGCGGGTGCCCTGACACTATAAAAAGCAAACTAACTAACCAGCGTCACCCGTAACACTTATATGATGATCACTGGTGAAAGGGTCAACTAGGGGCAATTAGGGGGTTAAAACCTTTATTAGGTAATATATGGGGGTACCTGACGCTATATAAAAACCTGACGGCGAACCTAAAAAAAATTACTGGCTACCTATCGGCATCACCGACACTAAGACAACGATCATAAAAACGATCGCTTAGCGACAGTGGTGATAGGGGGTGAAAGGGTTACCTCGGGGGTGATCAGGGGGTTAAACCTTTATTAGATAATATATGGGGGTACCTGACACTATAAAAACCTGCGGCAAACCTAAAAAAAATTACTGGCTACCGATCTGCATCACCGACGCTAAGACAGCGATCAGAAAAATGATCGCTTAGCGACAGTGGTGATAGGGGGTGAAAGGGTTACCTGGGGGGCGATCAAGGGGGTTAAACCTTTATTAGGTAATATATTGGGGTACCTGATGCTATAAAAACCTGCGGCGAACCTAAAAAAAATTACTGGCTACCGATCTGCATCACCGACGCTAAGACAGCGATCAGAAAAATTATCGCTTAGTGACAGTGGTGATAGGGGGTGAAAGGGTTACCTGGGGGGCGATCAAGGGGGTTAAACCTTTATTAGGTAATATATGGGGGTACCCGACGCTATAAAAACCTGCGGCGAACCTAAAAAAAATTACTGGCTACCGATCAGCATCACCGACGCTAAGACATCGATCAGAAAAATGATCGCTTAGCGACGGCGGTGCTAGGGTGTGAAAGGGTTACCTGGGGGGTGATCAAGGGGGTTAAACCTTTATTAGGTAATATAAGGGTTACCTCGGGGGTGATCAGGGGGTTAAACCTTTATTAGATAATATATGGGGGTACCTGACACTATAAAAACCTGCGGCAAACCTAAAAAAAATTACTGGCTACCGATCTGCATCACCGACGCTAAGACAGCGATCAGAAAAATGATCGCTTAGCGACAGTGGTGATAGGGGGTGAAAGGGTTACCTGGGGGGCGATCAAGGGGGTTAAACCTTTATTAGGTAATATATTGGGGTACCTGACGCTATAAAAACCTGCGGCGAACCTAAAAAAAATTACTGGCTACCGATCTGCATCACCGACGCTAAGACAGCGATCAGAAAAATTATTGCTTAGTGACAGTGGTGATAGGGGGTGAAAGGGTTACCTGGGGGGCGATCAAGGGGGTTAAACCTTTATTAGGTAATATATGGGGGTACCTGACGCTATAAAAACCTGCGGCGAACCTAAAAAAAATTACTGGCTACCGATCAGCATCACCGACGCTAAGACATCGATCAGAAAAATGATCGCTTAGCGACGGCGGTGCTAGGGTGTGAAAGGGTTACCTGGGGGGTGATCAAGGGGGTTAAACCTTTATTAGGTAATATATGGGGGTACCCGACGCTATAAAAACCTGCGGCGAACCTAAAAAAAATTACTGGCTACCGATCAGCATCGCCGACGCTAAGACATCGATCAGAAAAATGATCGCTTAGCGACGGCGGTGCTAGGGGGTGAAAGGGTTATCTGGGGGGTGATCAGGGGCTTAAACCTTTATTAGGGGGGGTTAGGGGGCTACACTGGACCTAAAACTAAATGTAGTGACACTTTTACAGTCACAAATGTCACTGATTGCAGTGATCAGTAAATAAATGGTCACTGCAATCAGTGACACTGTGACTGGGGGGTGATCTGGGGGGTGATCTGGGGGGGCCTGGGGGGGCGATTTATGTGCCTATGTGTCCTGGTGTCAGTGTGCTGTTTTGTGCACTAACCTGCATCTTCTCCTGTACGGCGCTCGGTATATGTGAGCGCCGCAGGAGAGATGACATCACTTCCTCCTGCCTGTGTAAACAGTACACAGGCAGGGGAAGCTCTCTCATTCGCCGGGAGCGATCGAGAGGGGGGGGCCGGAATCGAACGGCCGTCCCCTCATGCCGGATCGCTCCCGAAGGTAAAACGACCACCCACTGTAAAGAAGGGGGGTCCGATCGGACCCCCCAACTATACAAAGGCAATCACGTATATGTACTTATATTTACAGTGGGCGGTCGTTAAGTGGTTAATAAAGGACTTTTTTATTATTACACTTTCTTTGTGAAATGGTAGGGGTACAATGTACCCCTTACCAATTCACATAGGGGGGGCCGGGATCTGGGGGTCCCCTTTGTTAAAGGGGTCTTCCAGATTCCGATAAGCCCCCCGCCCGCAGACCCCCACAACCACCGGGCAAGGGTTGTGGGGATGAGGCCCTTGTCCCCATCAACATGGGGACATCCTCCCCATGTTGAGGGCATGTGGCCTGGTACGGTTCAGAAGGGAGGGAGGGCGCTCTCTCATTCCCCCCTTTTCCCCTGCGGCCGGCCAGGTTGCGTGCTCGGATAAGGGTCTGGTATGGATTTTTGGGGGGACTCCATGCAATTTTTTTTTTTATTTGGGGTGGAGTTCCCCTTAAAATCCATGCCAGATCTGAAGGGCCTGGTATGGATATTTGGGGGAACTCCACGCATTTTTTTTTTTAAATTTGCGGTGGGGTTCCCCTTAATATCCATTCCAGACCTGAAGGGCCTGGTAATTGAATTCTGGGGGACCACCACGCTTTTTTTTCATTTTTATCAATGACTTTTCTATGTATTGCCGGGAGCCGACAATTCATTAATAGCCCCGAGTGAGTTTTAAATGACTTTTTTTCCTTCAAAAATTACATTTTTTGCAGGGACAGTTCTAAGCACTGGAAACATGCGCCACTTTACATGCATATCATACACACCCCCCAGGTACGAAATTTAAAGGAATATTTCACTTTTATTTTTTCATTTTAAGCATTATTAAAATCACTGCTCCCGAAAAAACGTCAGTTTTTAAAACTTCTTTTTGCATTGATACATGTCCCCTGGGGAAGGACCCGGGTCCCCAAACATTTTTAGGACAATAACTTGCATATAAGCCTTTATAATTAGCACTTTAGATTTCGAACATTCGAGTCCATTGTATTTAATAGGGTTCTAAAGTTCACACGAACATTTTGTCTGTTCGCAGGTTCTGGTGCGAACCGAACAGGGGGGTGTTCGGCTCATCCCTGCTAAAGAGTATGTAATGCAGGGGTCTCAAACTGGCGGCCCTCCAGCTGTTGCGAAACTACAAGTCCCATCATGCCTCTGCCCATGGGAGTCCTGATTGTAACTGTCAGCCTTGCAATGCCTCATGGGAATTGTAGTTCTGCAACAGCTGGAGGGCCGCAGTTTGAGACCCCTGATGTAATGTATGGTACTTCTTATTAATGCTGTACTGTACAATGGGTTTTGAGTTACATACTCCTGCACTTTGTATGCTGGACTGCATATGACTTATGCTTTACACATCGCTCTCTTTGTGCTGGGCTGTATGTAATATATATGTAGCGATACCCCCAGCTAAGAGGGCCGCTGGTATGATTTTTTTTCGGGCCCTGTAGCACTCACTGTCAACCACCGGCAATTGGCTCTACCCTCCCTTGGCACAGTTAGTAAGGGATGGTGTGGCCTGTGAATCCTGGCAGCACAATTCCACAATAAAAGCACACAACCGTATGGTGCAGCTATCACTAACCGTTTCTCCTGCACAGTAAATGACACAAACAACTGATATACTTAACCCTGGTAATTTACTGAAAATAATGGTTAAGCAGGCAAAACAGTATACATAAACATATGCAGAGCCCTGCAATGAAAGAGTGTTTTAGCACACAGACAGATATATAATTCTATAACAAGAAACTAACGGACCCCGCTGCAGCTCTTCTCCCTCGTGGGCACGATGGCGCCCAGCAATGTCACTACTACTAAGTCAGGCCTGACTGTACTATGTGAAAGTTCTGCAGAGAAAGATCTTCGCTAGCAAATGGTGGTGCACTGCACTTCTGGAACAATTTGTAATCCACAAGAATAAAGGAATTTGATAACTTGGTGACCCAGAACAAATCTACTAGCGTTATTCAATGCACTGTCCCTCCGGCGTGCAGCTGCAAACACTAACGTTAGTTCCGAGCAACAGTTACTGGGTCTAGAGATCCTGTATTATTCTCATGAGCAGGTGCTCTCTCACCCAACCGGAACAGTCCGTGTCCGTATCTTCCGTTGCTGTGTCTTGGTACACAGATTCCACGACACCCGGGTCTTCAGTCCTCCTGGTAGTAGCAGAACAGCAGCAGGATGCAACGTCCCTCAGGCTCCTCAGTCGGCACGGAAGGCTCTTTGGAATAATACAGGCCTAGGCTTCAGGCCCTGTATTCTCAGCAGACTCAGCACAGAGTTCCACTTGCTGGGCAGGCGGTGTCCAAAGAGAAAGTTCTCCGGCCCGCCCCCTGGTTAAGTACCCCGCCCCAGCAGTCCTTGAGCGGGGAAATGCATCCTGGATATTGTAGTCTCTGGGCCTTAAAGCAAACACCCGCTACATATATATATATATGTAGCGGGGGTCTAAATCTAGGGGGAGCACCTGGGTGGTAGTATAATCCAGGATGTACCAATCATGAGAGGGTTTAGACCACTTAAGTCGTGGAGGACTTTCGTAGTGTGCTGTTCTCCTTGACCTGTGGGTGGCGATGTTGTCCCAAGTCGAGGTAGAACCACTGCCGCAGTGCTGCACCCTTTTTGTCCTGCTCTGGCAGTGGTACAGCGGGGCGGGGAACCTGCTGTGGTTGCTAGGGGAGGGGATAAAAGGGGGTAGACGCCCTCGCCACAAGGTCTTCTTGCTATCCCGTGCCCAGGCACCCTTGGTCGGAGCAGTGTTGGCATCCATCTCAGGCACCTTAAGCCTGGGGTGAGGTACTACACCGGAGGCCTGGGGCCCAGTGACTTTGACTGGGCTCCACAAGGGTGGATAAGTCTTAGGGACCCTGAGTTGGATGGGGCCCGTATCTGAGGCGAGGAGGCCGGAGAGGTTACCCTTCTGAAGAGCACGGAGCAGCATCAACCCGGTGACAGAGGGGCCTCTGGTAACTCCCTTGGAGGGACATCTTCCCCCTGACAGGGGCCGCAATGCAGCGAAGGTACTCCAGTTCATGTTCTCTAGAGTCGCTGGTAGAGACTCCAAAGATTCAAGTTCTCTCTCAAGCCGATGGCTGTAGCAACCGCTGGTGAAACCACAGTGGTTTAGTTTGATTGTTAGGACTGTGCCTTGACCTGCTCACCCCACCGTATTGAACTGTTTTATGGGTCCCAACCAGTTGGCTGGCAAAGGACTGTTTATTCGTGTGTTATAATAAACAAGAGTTGGACCCTTATCGGTGTGTGGTACTCTGGTTAATGGGAGCGAAGGGAAGTGTCAGCACAACAGACTTGGCTCTTAAAGAAACGCACAGGCCCGAGGAAAACAACAGGTACTAGCCTTCACCTCACCCGCTGCAATGGGGAGGACATGGGCCGTAGCGCATCATACTCTCGCATACAAGATACCCCTAGACAAGAGCTATCGGATAACCGATTCACGAGAGAAGGGAGTGAGGCCGCTACATGTGGGGGCTCGTCCGGGATCGTGTGTGTTTTTACTATGGAACTGAGAATGTCTGTGTTTGAACTCTGCTGCCCGGAGGAGTTCCGAGTGGGTCGGCCATGTTACTGGCCAAAGTGCATCCCTGCTCGAAGTCGTGGACATGAGCCTAAGACGGGAAAGGCCCATGCGGAAGAGCGAGAAGAGGGAGAGGTCCAGCTGTGTGACGTACTACATGTGGGGGCTTTTACTGCACTGTGCCATGAGGCACCCCATAACTGCGCAGTTCGTGGGCGGAGGCTGGTGGAAGCCCGCAAAAACGTGCAGATTATGGGAGGAGTCTGGCAATGTGGGGAGATACACGTGGAGACTCAGGCGCGAGGTCAGTGCGTGATGGAGCAGCAGATAGTCGGGATGACCTCAAGTTCCCTGTGGATTCCGGTTCCCTACCCCCACGAAGATGACTGCTTTTGCTGCTCCCCTTACAGACACGGGGATAAGACTTAGACCCCGAGGGCAGTTGGCTCTGTACACCTGCAGAGACACGGAGGCCCTTGGCGTGATCTGTCCCGGATGTTCGGGACTGGTGGTCCACCTGAAGCCATTCGGGCGTTGCGAGGCATGCAAAGGGTTCTTGTTCGAGGTGGAGCCATCCACAGTAAGGCCCCGGGCCCTTTGCCTCAACTGCCTCACAGGTACCGCTACTCCGGAAGGGGAGATCCAGGCTTTTGCGGAGGTCCCCGTACGCACTGACCAGGGCAACGTGACTGCCCAACCAGAGACTGAGAAAGAAAAATCTGAGGATGCTGCTTCGGTCGCCACAGATTCCCTGCTCCCACCTCCGAAGAGGAAAGTCGGCCTGGTACAGGCGTCCTATGGTCGTGGTCGAGCTTCACCCTGCCGCTTGCCGGGCCTGGATGGATCCGGTCGGAAGAGTCCTTGACATCCCTGTTCTTCCAAAGGTCCAGGTGAGCCAGGGGCTGGGACTGTGGTGTTGGTTGGAGGTGTCGGGAGTCAACAGTCGGTGGAGCCCGCCAGGGAGGGTGGTTCCGTGTCTACTGGGAACTACCTACCCGCAGAGATGTACGACACCTCCGACCTAGAATCGCTGTCGGACTGTGGAGATGATGGTGAAATTGATGAACTCTTTCACCGCAAGGGCTGGGACAAAATGCCATTGCTTGTGCTACGTGCACCACAGGATCTGCCTATGTCCACAGGAGACAGTACGCCCCGGGCGGAAGCCCCGGAGCTTACGAGGAAGCCTAGTCCTCTGCTTGTCCTTCCACCACCCGCAGCATCACCCGTTCCGGTAGCGGGAACACAGCGCGCATCACTGCGGGCACCAAGACTCAAACCTCAGGAGGTAGTTAAAGTACCTCGGCATCCAGAAGCTATCGTTCCGCCTGGAGAAGGTGAGCAGGCCACGATGCCACCTTTGGCCCTACTACAGCGGCTCTTTTGTCAGAGGGTTGCCGTGAATATGGATGGGAATACCCCTATTTGCCTCGGGACTTACTTTTTGAAGTCGTGGTTTTGCGGCAGCGATGGTATGACGAGTTTGTCTGGGAAAAACTCAAAGTGCCTCATGCCCGCCGGTACTTGTCCTGTTCACCATCAGTGTCTAAACAATTCAGGGACTGCAAAGCAGAGTGGATGCTGGGCCGTCACATCCATGCAGACAGGGTGCTTATCTGCCGGAAGGATGGAGAGGACATTGAATATAATGTTGAAACTTTTGATAAGCATCTGAAGCCCTGTTCCTGCCGCATCCGAAGTTTTACTTGTAGGAGGCAAAAAAACTCCTGTGTGCTGTTGCACTTTTGTTTACTGCAGAACTCCCTTGAACACAAGGACTGTGCCCTAGTTTTTTTATTTGGGCTTTTCTACTCTTTGGAGAAATGGGAGCTGTTTTTGTTTTTCTCCCTCTTTCTTCATGCATCAAAGACAAGGACTTTTGGGGTAGAATCAGAGTAGGGACACAGCCAGAAGAAGGAGGGTTGTCTGGAAGATTCAGCCAAGTGTCATTACCGCAGCACTGTCACCAGGGGGCAGTGTTGCGCAACGGTTGTTTTTTTTTTTTTACACTTGCACCACCTTACTCATTGGAGCGAATGGGCCTCTCGGCTGATAGACCCATTCATTCCAACTCACACAAATGTGTTAGGATGTTGTGTTTTTTTTTTTGTTTCCCTTCTGCAGGAGATCCATCTGTTAAGGCTACTGAGTATGGGGGGTTCTTAGACAGTTATGGGAGGGATTGTATATGCGTACATGTTCAGATTGTTTATTGGAAAGTTTATTACTTTATGTTCCCCTTCCCTCGAGCAGGTCTTGGCACAAATTAGGATTTAAGTTTGAGGGATGGCCTCTGGGGTCAAGCTTATGTTACCACTTTTTGGGAGACATGGGTTTGCACCAGACGCTGGGGACCAGTGTCAAACCACTAGGGGGAGAGTGTAGCGGGGGTCTAAATCTAGGGGGAGTACCTGGGTGGTAGTATGATCCAGGATGTACCAATCATGAGAGGGTTTAGACCATTTAAGTCGTGGAGGACTTTGGTAGTGTGCTGTTCTCCTTGACCTGTGGGTGGCGATGTTGTCCCAAGTCGAGGTAGAACCACTGCCGCGGTGCTGCACCCTTTTTGTCCTGCTCTGGCAGTGGTACAGCGGGGCGGGGAACCTGCTGTGGCTGCTGGGGGAGGGGATAAAAGGGGGTAGACGCCCTCGCCACGAGGTCTTCTTGCTATCCCGCGCCCAGGCACCCTTGGCCTGGGTGCTGGCGGTCCGGAGTTCCGGCCCAGGTGCCCATGGCCTGGTCGGAGCAGTGTTGGCGTCCATCTCAGGCACCTTAAGCCTGGGGTGAGGTACTACACCGGAGGCCTGGGGCCCAGTGACTTCGACTGGGCTCCGCAAGGGTGGATGAGTCCGAGGGACCCTAAGGTGGATGGGGTCCGTATCTGAGGCGAGGAGGCCGGAGAGGTTACCCTTCTGAAGAGCACAGAGCAGCATCAACCCGGTGACAGAGGGGCCTCTGGTAACTCCCTTGGAGGGACATCTTCCCCCTGACAGGGGCCACAACGCAGCAATGGTACTCCAGTTCATGTTCTCTAGGGTCGCTGGTAGAGACTCCAAAGATTCAAGTTCTCTCTCAAGCCGATGGCTGTAGCAACCGCTGGTGAAACCACAGTGGTTTAGTTTGATTGTTAGGACTGTGCCTCGACCTGCTCACCCCACCGTATTGAACTGTTTTATGGGTCCCAACCAGTCGGCTGGCAAAGGACTGTTTATTCGTGTGTTATAATAAACAAGAGTTGGATCCTTATCGGTGTGTGGTACTCTGGTTAATGGGAGCGAAGGGGAGTGTCAGCACAACAGACTTGGCTCTTAAAGAAACACACAGGCCCGAGGAAAATAACAGGTACTAGCCTTCACCTCACCCGCTGCAATGGGGAGGACATGGGCCGTAGCGCATCTCACTCTCGCATACAAATACCCCTAGACAAGAGCTATCGGATAACCGATTCACGAGAGAAGGGAGTGAGGCCGCTACATATATATGTAGCGGGTATTTAAAATTTAGGGGGCGCATCTGGGTGGTAGTATGACCCGTATGCACTGATTGTTAGGGAATTAGGACCATGCGTGTCGCTCATTGCGAAAGGAAAAAACAACATTTTTCCTTTCCCGATGACGAGACAGCTCGGCGCTGGCTCTCGCGACGGGGCTCATAGGGTGTCAATCTCGCCGCTAGAAGAGGCGAGATTGACACAATATCGGCGGCACCTACGGTACCTTTGACTGAGTTCCACAAGGGTGGAGGAGTCCGAGGGGCCCTAAGGTGTTGGGTGCCCGAATCTGAGACGGGGAGGCCAGGGAGCGTAACCCCTCCGAACAGTCCGGTACAGCATTGCCGGTGACGGCGGGGCCTCTGGTAACTCTCTTGGAAGGATGTCTTCCCTCTGACAGGGGCTGCACTTAGCAAAGGTAATTCTGTTCCTGTTCTACATGGTCGGTGGCAGCGGCTGTGCGCCATAACCGTTGGTGACACCACAATGGTTAGTTCTATTTAAGGATTGTGCCTCGACCTACTCCCCACCTATACTGAACTGTTCTTTGAATCACAACCTGTCTGCTGTTAAAGAACGATTTATTGCTGTCAGAGAATAAATAAGAGTTGGACCTTTTCAGTGGTGTGGAACTCCAGTTACTGGGAGCAAAGGGGGGTCATCTACAGAACGGACTTGGCTCTGAGTTACGCACATGACCCGAAGGTAAACAGATGTTGGCTTTCACCTCTACTCATTAGAGGACATAGGCCGTAGTGTACCGCACCCCTCCTCCCTGATCCCCCTAGACAAGACAACAAGCCGAGAAGAAGAAGGGGTGAGAGGGGTTAGGCCGCAACATATATATATATATATATATATGTAGCACACGGACCTTTTTTTCCTACTTACCTTCACTTGCAGGGTAAGGCACATCATGCCACATGCCCGTATCCTCCTGGTATAAGAGGTTGAGCGGTGTTCATACTATTGTTGGGTCCTGCAGTGAGTTACCTCCCTCCATTGGTTCTCGTTCCTAGAATATAAGGAAAAGTCTATTCTTTCGCCCAAAAGAAGGCCAATGTCCAGACGGTGTTTAAACTCTAGGCTTGTGCAATTCGTTTCGTAACGAATCAAAATTTGTCCAAATTTACCAACTTTCGGACATTCGGAAGCATTTGAATTTCCGAACAAAGCAATTACGAATAAAACCGAATCCGAAATAAATTATACCGCAAATAGCGAATGCCCGAATGTCTTCGGCATAATTCGTTATGAAAAAGTTACGAATGTACAAATCCATACAAAGCACAATAACACTCACTCTGCTCTGCTCTCTGCTTCTCCCTCACTGTGCTGAACTCCCTCTCAAAATGGTGTACAGGGGCGGAGGCTATAGCCGCATGTAAAAAACTAAAGTAAAATACGAGATTTCTAATCCATTCGAAGCACAATAACACTCTGCTCTGCTCTCTGCTTCTCCCTCACCGTGCTGAACCCTCTCAAAATGGTGTACAGGGTCGGAGGCTATAGCCGCATGTAAAAAACGAAAGTAAAATACGAGATTTCGAATCGTTACAAATAACCGCAATGTATTTAGAAAAGTACAAATCCATTCGAAGCACATTAGGCATAATAGGCAGCATCGTCGTGAGAGAGACACAGAAAATTACGAATCAACGAACCCAAAAAAAGTTACGAAAGTAGGAGTTGTGTCCAGAATCAACAAAAAACAATGTACCCTACCAAAAGTACGAATTATAAATCAACTAAAAACTCAACGAAAAATGTCGCTTGCGAAAATACGAATTAGTCCGAACACGAAAAATCCCGTCTAGCAAAATTACGAATGATTACAAATCAACAGGACCGAAAAGAAATGAACCGAAACAAAACAAATTTTTCCGTTGTGCACAAGAAACGAACCAAAACTAAACAAATTTTTCCGTTGTGCACAAGTCTATTAAACTCCAACAGATGAGTTTATTTTCCTTGCTTGAAACAGATTGGGAAAAGGTTGAAACAGAGATAGAGTTGGGTAGGGAGACAGTTCAGGCACGCGGCACCCAGTTACCCTATTCTCCACTCAGGCCTTAGTGGGTATTGCTCACCCGCATAGATCCCTCTCACAGTTCTAGCAGCCGGAGTAGAGCACGAACAATTACTTCAGATTTAGTCCCCTTCAAAGACAAGTTCAGGAGATCCTCTGCCACAGAATCCTTTAGTTCCTGAATCTAGAACTCTTTAACGCCTGCAACCTTTAGAGACCATAGGTGCCAATGGGGCACATCACAGGCGCTACTGTGCAACTCATGGAATCCTTCCCTCTGATAGGTAACCAGGCCTCTCTTGAGACAGTGACTTCCTTCACCGATCCTCCGGACAGGTCCTCCCCTGGTTTCCTCTCTTTCAGAGCGGGCCACCCTCCCTCGGGTTCCCTGGGACTCCAGTGGTTGAGCTGTAGACACAGTTGAAGGTACTGGGCCTACCTGGAACAACATAGCCTCGGGCTAAAGGTGCCCGAGACTTCTCGACCAGTTCACGCACCCCTGGCCAGCAGGCCAACGAGCGCGACTCTTGCCACCAGGGGTTCCCTCTTGGAATCCCCCGGCCAATCTCCCCTAAATCATGGCGTCTGCCCCTTATGTACCCTCTCCCAGCATGCACAGCAGGCGAAACCACGCCCACTGTATAGCTGCCGAGAAAGGACACCCAATCACGCTATAATGTCACCTGTGGTTCAACCCGAGACCTGAGCGACAGCGCCACCCACAGGTCAAGGGGAACTATACACCCAGGCAACACCACAGCAGAGCAGAGTCCAACCTATAGAATCAGAATAACCTGAGCCAAACTATTGCTCAGGTTGCCCTTAAATTTAAGGCATAGCGACCCCAATTTTGGGGGTCTACTACACATATATATATATATATATACTATGTTGTCAAAAGCATTGGGACGCATGCCTTTACATGCACATGAACTTTATTGGCATCCCAGTATTATGCCTCGTACACATGATCAGTTTTTTCCTACGGAAAATGGCTCAAACTTGTGTTGCATACACACGGTCACACAAATCTTGTCTGAAATTCCGAACGTCAAGAACGCGGTGACGTACAACACGTACGACGAGCCGAGATCAATGAAGTTTAATAGGCAGTTCGGCTCTTCTGCTTGATTCTGAGCGTGCATGTTTTTTTTCCGTAATTGCATACAGACGATCGCGATTCCCTATAGGAATTTTTCCAGTCACGAAAATAGAGAACCTGCTGTCAATCTTTTCTTGGCAGGAATTCCCACAAAAAAAGTGTGATGGAGCACACACACGGTCTGAATTTCTGACAAAAAGCTCACATCGCACTTTTCTTGTCGGAAAAACTGATCGTGTGTACAAGGCATAAGTCCACAGGGTATAATATTGAGTTGGCCCACCCTTTTCAGCTACAGCTGTATAACAGCTTCAACTCTTCTGGGAAGGCTGTCCACAAGGTTTAGGAGTTTGTCTATGGGAATGTTTGACCATTCTTCCAAAAGCACATTTGTGAGGTCAGGCACTGATGTTGGATGAGAAGGCCTGGCTCGCAGTCTCTGCTCTAATTCATCCCAAAGGTATTGTATCGGGTTGAGGTCAGTACTCTGTGCAGGCCAGTTAAGTTACCCCACCCCAACCTTGCTCATCCATGTCTTTATGAACCTTGCTTGGTGCACTGGTCCAAATCATTTGGTGGAGGGGGGATTATGGTGTGGGGCTGTATTTCAGGGGTTAGGTCTGGCCCCTTAGTTCCAGTGAAGGGAACTCTAGGTCCCTGTACTACTTCAATCCGACTCCTAGGCGACCTGTACCCATTCATTTCAATGGGAGTCGCCTCTCACTGTCTTAATAGGAGCGACTCTCTAGGAAGATAACATACATTTATCAGGCAAAGCTCTCCCTCCCCCTCCCTCCCACAGAGCTGATTCTTGTTTGATTGGCCACTGGAATGTCTCCTGTCCTGCAGGCAACTTGGAGTTGCCTTGTAAATAGCTCCAGGTCTCGCTGAGTTGCCTCATAAAATCGTGTCTGAGTTGCCTCATAAAATCGCGCTGGAAGAGCCCATTCACACTGGGGCAACAGACTTCCAGCCGATTTTATGAGGCAACTCAGACACGATTTTATGAGGCAACTCAGCGAGACCTGGAGCTATTTACAAGGCAACTCCAAGTTGCCTGCAGGACAGGAGACATTCCAGTGGCCAATCAAACAAGAATCAGCTCTGTGGGAGGGAGGGGGGAGGGAGAGCTTTGCCTGATAAATGTATGTTATCTTCCTAGAGAGTCGCTCCTATTAAGACAGGGAGAGGCGACTCCCATTGAAATGAATGGTTACAGGTCGCCTAGGAGTCGGATTGAAGTAGTACAGGGACCTTTTTTGAAGTCGGAGCGACTGTAGTAGTGTGCATAAGGACGGCTCCATTAACTTACATTGATTTCTTCAGCCAGCGCGACCTGAGGCGACTAGGGGCGACCTGGGGCGATTTGGAGTCGGATCCAAAGACGCCCCTGTGTGAATGGGCTCTAATGGTGTGAACCTCCCAACTAAAAAGTTGTTGCACTTGAGGTTAATCTGTTTAGCCAATATCTATAGGAGGGGTTTCCACCATCCCTGCTAAGTTTCATTTTATACAGTATGTCTTATTTTCAGTCTGATGTGTATTATATGTGAAGTTGCATATCAGAGAGCGGTATTGTCGTAATATTGAAGCTTATTGAGATTTACATACATTAGAGGATTCCACAATTATTGTTACGTTATTAATCAGTAATTTAGCACTGCACTTTTTTTTGTGGTGTGGAAACACATAACAGTGCTTAGCGGCAGTCCTTTTACTGACACTTTTTTATTTTACCTCCAGTAGTTTATTGTAAATAGTAGTGTGCTGATTACCTATTATACTAAAGATCGACATGTGGCATTAATAAACATCAACAGATTTCAGTTGTACCCCACCAGGCCGGCCCCCCATGGACAATGTGCCTGGCTGCAGAGTTCATCGCCCCATCCCTGCACTCAGTGCACTTATTGGCAGCACTGACAGGCAGCAATGATTGGCACTAATAGGCAGCACTGATGGGCCCTGATTGGCACTGATAGGTGGCACTGATTGTCAGCACTAATGGCACTGATAGGTTGCACTGATTGGCACTAACAGGCAGCACTGATCGGCACTGATAGGCAGCACTGATTGGCATTGATAGGCAGCACTGATTGGCAGCATTTAGTGGCACTGATTGGCAGCACTGATGGGCACTAATTGGCGCTCATGGGCATTGATTGGCAGCACTGATGGACACTAATAGGTGGCACTGATAGGTGGCACAGATGGGCACTGATTGGAAGCACTGGCACTGATTGGTGGCACTTATTGGCACTGATTGGCACTGGTAGGTGGCACTGATTTGAAACACTAATTGGCACTGATAGGTGGCATTGGTTGGCACTGATATTAGTCAGCACTGATTGGCACTGGCAGGAGGCACTGATTGGAAGCACTGATTGGCCCTGACATGTGGCACTGATTGGAAACACTGATTAGCACTGACTGGCACTGACAGGTGGCACTGATTGGCACTGACAGATGGTACTGATTGGAAACACTGATTGCCAATGACAGGTGGTACTGATTGGAAACACTGATTGACACTGACAGGTGCCGCTGATTGGAAACACTGATTGGCACTGACAGGTGGCACCGATTGACACTGACAGGTGGCCCTGATTGGCACTGACAGGTGGCACTGATGGGAAACACTTATTGGCACTGACGGGAAACACTTATTGGCACTGACAGGTAGCACTAATTGACACTGACAGGTGGCACTAATTGACACTGACAGGTGGCACTGATTGGAAACACTGATTAGCATTGACTGGCACTGACAGGTGGCACTGATTGGCACTGACAGATGGCACTAATTGGATGCACTGATTGGCAATGACAGGTGGCACTGATTGGAAACACTGATTGGCACTGACAGGTGCCACTGATTGGCACTGACAGGTGCCACTGATTGGAAACACTGATTGACATTGACAGGTGGCCCTGATTGGCACTGACAGGTGGCACTGATTGGAATTGACAGGTGGCACTGATTGACACTGACAGGTGGCACTGATTGGCACTGGCACAGGGCCCTGGTTGGCACTGGCAGAGGAGAGGGAGTTTCACACAGCCGATATTGACGCTTAGTGTAACTGTGTGTGAAACTGACATGTAATCAGACCAAAAAGAGGGACAAATGAGGAATAAAGAGGCACAGAGCGATTTGGTTCCAAATGAAGGACAGTTCCTCTAACTCAGGGACAGTTGGGATCTATGCATTCCTACATTAGACCAATGAAGAGCTGCTGGTGAGATGACAACCATAGCAGTAGTTGGAGTTTCTACGGGGATAGCCACCATCTTCTGGGTCTTGTGCCAAGGGGCTTCCCCTCTGCATACTGCCCACAAGGTGTTCTCTGACTGGATGAGGTGGAGAGATGGGGTGGTGATATCAGAGAACCATTAAAGAATGCCTTGTATTCAGTGAAAAAATACAAGGTGGTTGTGTTTGGCGGTAGTGAGCAAGGGGCTTGGTATAGAACCCAGAAGATTGATGCTATCACTGTATTAGTGCTGACTACTACTAGAGTGATTGCCAGCTTCCCCAGCAGTCCCACCAGTGATATAAGAAAGCTGGACCAATGTCTTTATGTTATAAAGGTCAAACCTAGAGTTCAGCTTCAAAATATATCTAAGCCCAAAGGTAGGGTGACCAGACATCCCCGGTTTCCAGGGACTGTCCCCGGATTGAGGATACTGTCCCCGGACCAAGTCTGTCCCCGGTTTTGTCCCCAGATTGGATTTGAACAGGGGCTGGGCAATTTCAAAGACAGTCAGTGCAGAATTAAAAAAAATCAGAATTACACACCCCCTGCCGCTCCTACTAGCTTAGGGTTTTTTATTTTTTTTTCATTATCTGTGCCCCTTTCTGATGAACATGTGCTGGTCGGAGCGGAGGGAATATTTCTTCAGTTTTGGGCACATGCCCATTTTGCTCCGCTTGCATGTTCCTCGGCCTTGGCTCAAGTCCCGGCCAGCCGTCCGGCAGCTTATCTTCTTGCCTTCCCTGGCAGAGTGATCTTCCTCCGCTCCCCACCCAGTAGTAGCTGGGGCCCGGAGAGTAAGACTTGACAGGCTGTGAGGCGGGTGGCGACGGGCAGATAGTCACTGATTGCCGCCTTTACTAGCAAAAAAAAAAAATATGTCCCCGGATTTCATTTTAAAAATCTGGTCACCTTACCCAAAGGGCCAGTTCACAACATGCCCACACAGGAATCGCATAGGAATGCACTGATTCACATGCAGTTCTGTGCAGTGCGATTTTAGCCCATTCCTTTAGAATGGGCTGAAATCGCACCAAAAGTACTGCATGCACTACTTTTGGAAATGCACTTTTCTACCATGCAATCCGGTGCAGGCAAAAGCACTGTGTTCACAACCTGCATTCGGGGTGTCGTTAACTTATAATTGACACCTGCTGCAGATCGCAAATGGACTGCGTTTTGAATGCGTAGTAAATCACACAGGAAAGCCTTAGTGCGTTCCTGTGCGGGCTTGGTGTGAACTGGCCCATAACCTTGCATAGGGAATATTATACAGGATTTTTATAGCGCCAACAGTTTGCGCAGCGCTTTACAAAATGAGAAATATGGTTACAACATTTGTTTTCGGTATTTTTCCCAATGACGAGCTATGCCTCCATCTCCTGTCCTACAGACATATACCAAAGTAACAGGACATTTCTTCTTAGCTGTCACTGAAACAGGTATCCCTAATGGAAATTCCCCCTCTATATGTCCCAGTGACCATTGTCACCACAACAGAAAAATTCAGGTAAATTCTCCCAGCTTGGGTAGACAGCAATACAAGTTTTGATTTATTTTCTTCTCTATCCAAAAAGTTAAAAAGTTTGTGACTTACCCAGCCTAACCAAGCAGAGGAGGGCGAGGAGTATAGGTGGCATTCTTCCTGGTGCCAGATTATACAAGTCACCAGGAAATGTTAGAAGATTTGTCGGTTGATAAACACTCTTCTTATATATGTAAAGAGAAGTCTCATTCAGACAGCTGCCATCTCAGAGAAGGGTATAGTTCTCAGGATCAATGGTCACAGGCACTGAGGTCTGTGCTGGACAGGAGAAAGGGCATTTGGGCATTTTCTAGCTGCTGCTTTTCCTGCCCCTTTTAATCATTGATCAGATCCATGGAGACGTTTAGCTGGAATATTTGGATATGATAAGTGAAAGTGCTTCTAGACTCCTCCTAGGATTTCTACTTTCATCACTTCTGTACAGCGTGAGTCCAGCCTGTCCCCTGTTCTTTTAGTAACTCTTGCAGTATGCAGTGCAGGGATCTCCAAACTTTTCAGTACAAAGCAAATTAAAATGAATGAATGAATACCTTTTACTTTTTTTTGTAATCAGCATCTGATTTTGAAAAAAAAGAAACTTGAGTAAAACAAAGCAAAGAAACCTGAGCCCATCAGAACTGCCTTATCTCAGATTCACCTTCAAGTCCCCCTTACATCAGAATCCCCTTTTACATGAGATTCCTCATCACAGCCCCCCTTACATGAGATTCACCATCACAGTACCCCCCTTACATCTGGGTCTCCATCACCGTCCCCCACCCCTGTACATGAGATTGCCCATCACATTCCCCCACTTATATTTGGGTCTCCATCAAAGTCCCCCGTTACATGAGATTCCCCATCACAGCCCCCCCCCTTACATGAGATTCACCATCACAGTCCCCCCCCTTACATCTGGGTCTCCATCACAGTCCCCCACCCCCCGTACATGAGATTGTCCATCACATTCCCCCACTTATATTTGGGTCTCCATCAAAGTCCCCCGTTACATGAGATTCCCCATCACAGCCCCCCCCCCTTACATGAGATTCACCATCACAGTCCCCCCCCTTACATCTGGGTCTCCATCACAGTCCCCCACCCCTGTACATGAGATTGCCCATCACAGTCCCCCCTTATATCTGGGTCTCCATCAAAGTCCCCCGTTACATGAGATTCCCCATCACAGTCCCCCCTTACATGAGATTCACCATCACAGTCCCCCCCTTACATCTGGGTCTCCATCACAGTCCCCCACCCCCGTACATGAGATTGTCCATCACAGTCCCCCCTTATATCTGGGTCTCCATCAAAGTCCCCCGTTACATGAGATTCCCCATCACAGCCCCCCCTTACATGAGATTCACCATCACAGTCCCCCCCTTACATCTGGGTCTCCATCACAGTCCCCCACCCCTGTACATGAGATTGCCCATCACAGTCCCCCCTTATATCTGGGTCTCCATCAAAGTCCCCCGTTACATGAGATTCCCCATCACAGTCCCCCCTTACATGAGATTCACCATCACAGTCCCCCCCTTACATCTGGGTCTCCATCACAGTCCCCCACCCCCCGTACATGAGATTGTCCATCACAGTCCCCCCTTATATCTGGGTCTCCATCAAAGTTCCCCGTACATGAGATTCCCCACCACAGCTCCCCCTTACATGAGATTCACCATCACAGTCCCCCCTTACATCTGGGTCTCCATCACAGTCCCCCACCCCTGTACATGAGATTGCCCATCACAGTCCCCCCTTATATTTGGGTCTCCATCAAAGTCCCCCGTTACATGAGATTCCCCATCACAGTCCCCCCTTACATGAGATTCACCATCACAGTCCCCCCTTACATCTGGGTCTCCATCACAGTCCCCCACCCCCGTACATGAGATTGCCCATCACAGTCCCCCCTTATATTTGGGTCTCCATCAAAGTCCCCCGTTACATTAGATTCCCCATCACAGTCCCCCCTTACATGAGATTCCCCATCACAGTCCTCCCTTACATGAGATTCCCCATCACAGTCCTCCCTTACATGAGATTCCCCATCACAGTCCCCCCTTACATGAGATTCCCCATCACAGTCCTCCCTTACATCTGGGTCTCCATCACAGTCCCCCCCTCCATACATGAGATTCCCCATCACAGTCCCCCCTTACATCTGGGTCTCCATCAAAGTCCCCTGTTACATGAGATTCCCCATCACAGTCCCCCCTTACATGAGATTCCCCATCACAGTCCTCCCTTACATGAGATTCTCCATCACAGACCCCCCCCCCGTACATGAGATTCCCCATCACAGTCCCCCCTTACATCTGGGTCTCCATCAAAGTCCTCCCTTACATGAGATTCCCCATCACAGTCCCCCCTTACATCTGGGTCTCCATCAAAGTCCCCTGTTACATGAGATTCCCCATCACAGTCCCCCCTTACATGAGATTCCCCATCACAGTCCTCCCTTACATGAGATTCTCCATCACAGACCCCCCCCCCCGTACATGAGATTCCCCATCACAGTCCCCCCTTACATCTGGGTCTCCATCAAAGTCCTCCCTTACATGAGATTCCCCATCACAGTCCCCCTTACATCAGGGTCCCCTTCAGAGTCAAACCTAGAGTTTAGCTTTAAAAGATATCTAAGCCCAAAGGGCCAGTTCGTAACATGCCCGCACAGGAATCGCATAGGAAAGCTCTATGCAATTCACATGTAGTTCTGTGCAGTTTTGATTTTAGCCCATTTATTTAGAATGAGCTGAAATCCTTACATGAGATTCCACATCACAGCCCCCCCTTACAGCTGGATCTCTATCACAGTCCCCCCTTACATCTGGGTCCCCATTACAGTCCCTCCTTACAAGAGATTCCCCATCATAGTCCCCCCTTACTTCTGGGTCTCCATCACAGCCCCCCCTTACATGAGATTCCCCATCAAATCCCCCCCCCCTTACATGAGATTCCCCATCACAGTCCCCCCTTACATCTGGGCCTCCATCAGAGTTCCCTCTTACATGAGATTCCCCATCACAGCCCCCCCTTACATCTGGGTCCCAATCACAGTACCCCCCTTACATCTGGGTTCCCAGAGTCCCCCCTTACATGAGATTCCCCATCACAGTCCCCCCTTACATGAGATTCCCCATCACAGTCCCACCTTACATCTGGGTCCCCATCACAGTCCCCCCTCACATGAGATTCCCCATCACAGTCCCCCCTTACATCTGGGTCTCAATCACAGTCCCCCCTTACATCTGGGTCCCCATCAGAGTACCCCCCCCCCCCCGTACATGAAATTCCCCATCACAGTCCCCCCTTACATCTGGGTCTCCATCAGAGTCCCCCCTTACATGAAAGTCCCCATCACAATCCCTCTTTACATGATAGACCCCTTCAAAGCCCCCTTTATATTCAGTTATACCACTATATATCCATTGTATATGCATATTGTTCTGTGTGTGTATTGCATTTTATATGACTACTACATAACTCCCAACTGTCCCTGATATGGAACAAAGTCTCTCTGTCCCTCTTTCCTCCTCATATGTCCCTCATTTTGGTCTTATCTATATAGTTGTATATAAAATGCACTATTTATCTTTCAAAAAGTGTTTCCCAGTGCTAACCCTTTCATCCAAATTCTAAATTGCTGCATTTTAACATTTTAAAAGCCAATATAAAGCAATAGTAGTGGTAAAAAAAGCACTTGTTGGGTTAACTAATCTTTTTTTTTTGTATAATTCTCCTTTAACTGCTTGCCGACCAGCCGTCATCATTATACTGCGGCATATATACGTCGGTGTTTGCAGAGGAGATATCGTTGCGCGTGCCCGCCACAAGCCGCAGAAGCTCGATGTCCGATGCGACCCGCAATTGCTGTGTACAGAGAGGCAGAACGGGGATCTGCCAGTGTAAACAAGGCGGATCCCCGTTCTGTCAGATGACATGTCAGATCTTCTGTTCCCAGTGATCAGAACGGTGATCTCTGTCATGTCCCTGGTATCCCATCCCCCCTACATTTAGAACACACCCAGAGAACACACTTAACCCCTTGATCGCCCCCTAGTGTTAACCCCTTCCCTGCTAGTGTCATTTTTACATTGATCAGTGCATTTTTATAGCACTGATCAATATAATCATGTCACTGGTCCCCAAAAAGTGTAATTTGGGGTCAGATTTGTCCGCCGCAATGTTGCAGTCCCGCTAAAAAATCTCAGATCGCCGCCATTACCAGTAAAAACAATAAAAAAATCTAGACTGGATAACTTTTGAGCAAACCCATCAATATACGCTTATTGTATAACCATTTTCTTTACCAATAATGTGTAGAAGAATATATATTGGCCTAAACTGATGAATAGTTTTTTTATTATTATTTTTTGTATATATATATATATATTATAGCAGAAAGTAAAAAAATTTTTTTTTTTATCAAAATTGTCTCTTTTTTTGTTTATAGCGCAAAAAATAAAAAGCGCAGAGGTGATCAGATACCACCAAAAGAAAGCTCTGTTTGTGGGAAAAAAAGAACAAAGAATTTTGTTTGGTTACAGCGTCGCACGACTGCGCAATTGTCAGTTAAAGCGATGCAGTGCCGTATCGCAAATAATGGCCTGGTCATTAGGGCAACTCCTTCCTAGGCTGAAGTGGTTAAGGGGATGCCACAGGGGGTGTGTCCTATGCCTACATTCTTTTGCTAATAGGTATCCCTCGTTACTATCTCAGAAAAATGGGAGGTACACTACTATTTGGTGATAATTTGATGCATTGTTATATATATTGTTATATAATTGTTAAATTAAAGCTGCTGTGATCAGATCGGGACACTTGTGACTGAAGGAATCAAACTTTTTATTCCTTATACATTATATTGTTTTATAAAGCTCACTCTTTTTTTTTTTGTGATACATATTGGTGACTCTGTATGAATAAACTCTGCAAACATAACTATGTTTGCAGAGTTTATTCATACAGATTCACCAATATACTGTAGCTGTTACAAAATTATAATTAACAAAGGAAAAATGCATAAAGCCTAGTACACACGATGAGAAAATTGGACAAAAAAAACCTGCATTCGGAGCAATCGTCTGATAATCTACTACTTAGTACGCAGCTTTTGAGAGCCAATCCAGGCAGTTCATGTGAATATATTACAAGTCGACAAGCACAAACATTTTTCTCATAAGATAACATAACAAATGATTTTCTTGTAATTAGTATTGTATTTGTACGAAACAAAACAAGTGACCAAGACCGCGCATGCTCGGAAACGAAAGAATACATTACAATAAAAATACATTACATTACATCACTTCAAAAGTTTTATTCTGTCCAACGAGAATTTTCGGAACTTTGGTAACCTATTAATAGAGGAAAACATGCAACAAATGCATAGAAGATGCTGCCACCTTGGACTTTATAGGCAGAAAACAAAATTAATTCAATTGTGTAAAAAGCAAGTTGGTGCAAATTTTATTTAGTACAAAAAGTAGATTATATAGAAATAGCATTAAAATGTACAAGGTATACAAATGAACCATAGATACAAAAATGCATGTATATCAATATCAAAACCCAGAGCTAATAATCAAGGCACTGCCAGAGTTAAACTGTGGTCAGTCCATGGTAATAAATAGCTTGCATCCCGACATGTTTCGGGAAAATTAATTGCATGTGTATTTTCCTTCATCAGGGAAAAATTTGCATTTGGGTGATTTTTTTGTCTTTGTCTGCAATATAAATATGATTATATAGCATTCATATTAGAGGAATTTACAGACGGGTAGTTTTACATAGAAATTGTTTGTGTAGTTTAAAAAGAGGATATGGAAAGGGAATGCAAATTTAGGACACCACATCCCAATAGGTAGATACAAGTAAAGGGTATGAGGTCACATGCCCCGGGACTTTTAAGGTGTCAAATGGGTACACAACCAGATAGACAGTGACACTGATTGAACACAATTCAATTTTAGAAAAAAATAATAATACAAAGAATAGATTAAAAACATGAGTACTGTCTGTCATCTGTCAATTGTCTCCTATTAACAGCATTACAACAGACGGTGCCAGTGTTCTCTACATGTTTCACTCAGACGAGCTTCTTCAGGAGATTTAACCATGGCGACTATTTATGCTGAAGGCAAACAAAGGGAAAGAAATGAATACTCATGTAAAACATTAAAATACAATAATGTTGAATATTGGCATAGACAAGAATGAATATGCAGTTTTAGTCAAGTAAATATATAGTATAATCAATGAAAAAAGGACATAGAAGCATAGTTTTCAAATTTGGGAGTAGATGATGCATAAAAGAGCTTACCCGATACTGCATGAAATGGCTTTCACAAAATGTGAGCCAATTGAGTTTTTAAAAAAAAGGACACTCTAATAAGGAGTGCAGATGTGATGCAATTCCAACCCAGGTGGTGGTGAGCCTCAGTAATGCCTGTAGACGGGGACAAAAAGGATATCTATAACCTACAAATAAGGAAAAAGATTGATAGGGAATAGTATATAAATAGTATAAAAAAATGAGTACTTATAATATGAAATGGCTTGTCTAAGCCAAAACACAATCTACCTGCTCATGAAGATTGAGATGGTAGAATCAATGAAGTATAATCAAGATAGTTCAAAGGGAAAAAATCCTTTGATGTTTCTCCAGGGTTCAATCAAGGAACCAGGGTAGAGAGACAGACCTGGTTACTTGATTGAACCCTGGAGAAACATCAAAGGATTTTTGATGTGACCTCATACCCTTTAGAGCCGGTTTACACCAGGGCGACTCATCAGGCGACTCAGACGCCTGACAAGTCGCGTCCTACGCTTTTCAATGGAACCGTTCTAAGTAAGAGCGACTCAGGTCACTCCGACTTAGAAAAAGGTTCCTGTACTACTTTTGGGGCGACCCAAGGCGACCTGCATTGACTTCTATACAGAAGTCTTATGCAAATCACCTCGGCGGGCTTCTCAAGTCGTCTTGAAATCGCGCCGCCGAGGTCGCCCCCACAAGTCGTGCCGCGTCGCGCCGCCCTGGTGTGAACCGGCTCTAACTTGTATCTGTTTGTGTAGTTTGTTTCAACTTGAGACTACTTACATCTGAAGTTCATAGACAGGTTTGGAAGAAAAAATTATGAAAAACAAACAGTTTTGGGAGGTACCACGCTGGCTGGAACAGGCCGCACAAGTAACATCGGGGGACACACAGCAACAGTGCCCCAGACTAGTAGCCAGGTTTGCAACCACAAGGAAAGCCCAGTTTTTTTGCACCATGTAAGTTGTACTATCTAAGAAATCATACAAATGATAAAGAAAAAAAGTCAATAAAGCTTGTAGAGTAGAAATACAGGCACATGTGTCTGTTATTGCAGAGCAGGACATAAAAAGTCTATGTTTGCTTGAATTAAAGTAGTAGAGTTACCTCATGGAATATGAACGTGCGAGCAGCACAGCAGACTCGCTCAGACTGAGACATGCTGACTGTTTGCAGGCATTTATATATGGCAGATCACCTGAGCGGGTAAACCAATCCCTACAGGGCGGGTGGTGCCAAATGTCCGGCATCATGTGCTGTATGGAAAACAGCTGACGCCGGAAACTGAGCGTCTCTCGCCCATGAAGGGTGCGATGACATCACACGTCAGCACGTCACCGGCGGGAAACGGTCTCCGACGGCGTGGAGAGCGCCGTGGAGACCAATGGATGCCCCTCACTGCGCAAAAGCCCGCATGGAGACAAGAGGAGCCTGACAACCTGCAGACATGTGCAGTGGGAGCTTACCCGCCGGGTAAGCGTGTTTACAATTGCAAAAGGATATTACAGTCACATATGGGGGCCGAAACAACTAATCGATTAATCGACAACTAATCGATTATGAAATTAATTGATTACTATTTTCATAATCCATTAATCGGCCAGTAACATAATGGGGTTGAAAAAAAATCTAATTAGCCCTTTATAGTACAAAAAAGAGCAAATCCCTACTGTAAATATTACTTTTAAAGCCGGTTCACACAGGGGCGTCCTGGGATCCGACTTGTAGACGCCCCAAGTCGCGCGGTTGAGAAAATCAATTGAAGTGAATAGAGCCATCTTAATGTACACTACTGCAGTCGCTCCAACTTCAAAAAAAGGTTCCTATACGACTTCAATCCGACTTCTAGGCGACCTGTACCCATTGATTTCAATGGAAGTCGCCTCCAAGTCGGATCCCCTGTCTTAACTGAAGCAACTTTACAGGAAATAAAAATAGTTTTCTCGGAAAACCCCTCCCAGATAGCTGATTACTCTTTGATTGGCCACTGGCAAAGTCCCCTGCCCTGGAGGCGACTTCAAGTCGCCCCAAGTCATGCTGTGGGTGGCGCTGTGGTTCACGCTCAAGTTGCGCTGAAGTCGCCTCGCAAAGTCGCGCACAAAGTCGTGTCTCCCCTGTGTGAACCGGCTCTTACTGTCCCACAGTAAAACATGAACCCCTTACAGTAGCGATTATTTTCTCTTTTTGTACAAATTTTTGTTTTTTTAACCCCATTATGTTACTAAACATCTCAGGCCTGGGTCACACCTCTGTGTTTTTTGGTGCTTTTTGCAGAAATGCACTACACTTCATTTACATGGTTTCCTAAGGGACACGTTCACATCCATGATTTTTCAGCCGCTGAGTATTTGGAAAGGGCAAGGACTTTTTTTAACGCAAAACGGTGCCATTTTGTTATTTTTTTGGTTCAATATACTTCAATAGAGAGGCTGTAGAAAAGCATGTAATAATGCGTTTTTGCGGCAATTTGTGTTTTTTTAATCAGCCACACAACAAATTGGCCAAAACAAAATGTAAAAATGCAAATCGTTGCAAAATTACCTTTTTTTTTTTTTAAGGTTATTAACCGATTAATCGATTAATCGAAACAATAATCGTCCAACGAATCTATTATGAAAATAAACATTAGTTGCAGCCCTAGTCACATGACAATATGAAAGTATGGTGGTGGAAATACATACCCCAAAACAGAAGCATACAAAAAGAAAACAAATAAATATAATGTGGAGAAAAATATAAATAAATGCAAATAGATAGATAAATGCAAAATAATACTATTAATTACGGTATATTGCAAAATCCTACTGGAGAAACCAGGCAGTTAGCAAAATTTACGCATTCCTACTAATCACAGTAGCAGGCATCTCACATAATTGTTAGGCCTCATGCCCACTGGCGTTTTTACAGCTGCGTTTTTTGCAGCTTAAAAACGCCTGTCCATGTTATTGTAAATAATTATTTTTTTTGAAAAAAAAAAAAAAACGTCGGAGCTAAAAACGCGACCGCGCGTTAGTGCGCGTTTTTTGCGCGTTAGTGCGCGTTTTTGCGCGTTTTTTGACGCTCGCGTTTTTTTCTGCCTAATTCTGACGCTGAGGAACGCACTGGCCCTGGTTTTTTTTTACAGCTTACAAACGCCTATGCTCTTTACAGCTCAAAAACGCCTAGGTGGACATGAAGCTATAGACTAACATGGACAGGCGTTTTTAAGCTGTAAAAAACGCTCAAAAACGCGGCTGAAAAAACGCCCGTGGGCATGAGGCCTTATTGTGAAACAAATGGATTCACAATGTCAATAGACAAGTAAACTTTACAGACTTGTCAACTCGCTGCCACCTGATACAAAGGCTGGAAGAAAAGATTTAAAATTAAATGCTTCGTTGAGGCCAGGTGTCATGGTTGCCTGTAGATTAGATATCAAAAAAAAAATTCCCTCAGTTTGGGCCGATACGAATTCTTCTACATATTTTTGGTAAAAAAAATCGCAATAATTGTTTATCGATTGGTTTGCGCAGAAGTTATAGCATCTACAAAATAGGGGGTAGTTTTATGGCATTTTTATTAATATTTTTTTTTTTTTTACTAGTAATGGCAGCGATCAGAGATTTTTATTGTGACTGTGACTTTATGGCGGACACATAGGACACTTTTGACACATTTTTGGGACCATTGTAATTTTTACAGCGATCAGTGCTATAGAAATGCACTGATTACTGTAAAAATGACACTGGCAGTGAAGGGGTTAACCACTAGGTGGCGCTTCAGGGGTTAAGTCAGTACCAGGGAGTGATTCTTACTGTTAGGGGGCGTGGCTACACGTGACACGTCACTGATGACTGTTCCCGATCACAGGGAACAGCCATCAGTGACAGTGTCACTAGGCAGAATAGGGGAATGCCTTGTTTACAAAGGCATCCCCCTGTTCTGCCTTTGCCGACCCCAATCGCGGGCCGCCTGGGAACATCGAGTTCCCAGGACCCACGAGCACGCTCACGAGGGACCCGGCAGTGCACGCGCGCACGCTGGGCGGCAAATTTAAAGGGACGTAGAGGTACGCCAATGTGCCTGCCCGTGCCATTGTGTCGACGTACATCTGCGTGCGGCGGTCGGCAAGTGATTAAAGTCGTCGCCTCTAGAGTTGAAGTGTACACAATCGAGGGCCAAAAAGTAAACTTTGGGAATAAGGTCGGGATGGACTGATGCCTATTGAGACATCGGGGTCATGTTTGCGTATGGTGGATAAGTGTTGATATAATCGTTTCCAAAATTCATTTATAGTCAAGTGAGTAGGTACACTATGCCGGGAGTTTTGCAGTTCACATAGTGTTTTGGACTAAAAATACATTGGTTGGGCAGATGAACACCTTTACGTTTATCCAGATACTGGCAGTATATGCATCCACCACACACAAACGTCCCTAAAGTCTTGCATGTGTCACCCTTTGTTGACTTGTATTCACTGGCTACCAATCTGTCACCCACCGAGGGGGCACTTCTGTAAGAGACAGCTGGCAGAGTGGGGACAAATGGAGCAAACAGTACGTCCTTTGTTAAAGATGCCAATATTTGTTCAAAATTCGTCTAACCTGTTTGTGCTGTGTCGAGTATGTTGTAATGATTCTAGTTATATCATCGTTAGCCGGTTTTATATGTGTGTGCGATCGTTTCCTTATAAGATGTTTTGAGACAGGTGTTGGAATATCCTCTATCTCTGAGTCTTTTTCTCAGACTGTCTGTCTCTTTTTTGAAGCCGGCATCATCTGAGCAGTTTCGACGGGCTCTCAAATAATGGCTGTAGGAGATTGATGCAAGTAAGGGTTTAGAGTGAAAACTGGAAGCATGTAATAATGCATTTCCTGCAGTGGATTTACGGTAAAGTTCACTTATAAGACTGCCATCTGTTTGCCTTTTAATAAGTACATCTAAAAATGTGATCTCAGTTCTACTGTTTGACATAGTGAATTTCAGGTTAAATTTGTTGATGTTAATGCAGGCCATAAACTGGTTCAAAAGATAATCAGAACCATCCCAGACTATATACACGTCATCTATGTATCGATGCCATGCAGATACATGGCTCATATACAGTGGGTACGTAAAGTATTCAGACCCCCTTAAAATTTTCACTCTTTGTTATATTGCTAAAATCATTTAAGTTCATTTTTTTCCTCATTAGGGTGCACACAGCACCCCATATTGACAGAAAAATACAGAATTGTTGACATTTTTTCAGATTTATTAAAAAAGAAAAATTAAAATATCACATGGTCCTAAGTATTCATTGAGACACTCATATATTTAACTCAGGTGCTGTCCATTTTTTCTGATCATCCTTGAGATGGTTCTACACCTTCATTTGAGTCCAGCTGTGTTTGATTATACTGATTGGACTTGATTAGGAAAGCCACACACCTGTTTATATAAGACCTTACAGCTCACAGTGCATGTCTGAGCAAATGAGAATCATGAGGTCAAAGGAACTGCCTGAAGAGCTCAGAGACAGAATTGTGGCAAGGCACCGATCTTGCCAAGGTTACAAAATAATTTCTGCTGCACTTAAGGTTCCTAAGAGCACAGTGGCCTCCATAATCCTTAAATGGAAGACGTTTGGGGCGACCAGAACCCTTCCTAGAGCTGGCCATCTGGCCAAACTGAGCTATCGGGGGGAGAAAAGCCTTGGTGAGAGAGGTAAAGAAGAACCCAAAGATCACTGTGGCTGAGCTCCAGAGATGCAGTCATGAGATGGGAGAAAGTTGCAGAAAGTCAACCATCACTGCAGCCCTCCACCAGTCAGGGCTTTATGGCAGAGTGGCCCAACGGAAGCCTCTCCTCAGTGCAACACACATGAAAGCCTGCATGGAGTTTGCTAAAAAACACCTGAAGGACTCCAAGATGGTGAGAAATAAGATTATCTGGTCTGATGAGACCAAGATAAAACTTTTTGGCCTTAATTCTAAACGGTATGTGTGGAGAAAACCAGGCACTGCTCATCACCTAAACAATACAGTCCCAACAGTGAAGCATGGTGGTGGCAGCACCATGCTGTGGGGGTGTTTTTCATCTGTAGGGACAGGACGACTGGTTGCAATCGAGGGAAAGATGAATGCGGCCAAGTACAGGGATATCCTGGACGAAAACCTTCTCTAGAGTGCTCAGGACCTCAGACTGGGCCGAAGGTTTACCTTCCAACAAGACAATGACCCTAAGCACACAGCTAAAATAACGAAGGAGTGGCTTCACAACAACTCTGTGACTGTTCTTGAATGGCCCAGCCAGAGCCCTGACTTAAACCCAATTGGGCATCTCTGGAGAGACCTAAAAATGGCTGTCCACCAATGTTTACCATCCAACCTGACAGAACTGGAGAGGATCTGCAAGGAGGAATGGCAGAGGATCCCCAAATCCAGGTGTGAAAAACTTGTTGCATCTTTCCCAAAAAGACTCATGGCTGTATTAGATCAAAAGGGTGCAAATACTAAATACTGAGCAAAGGGTCTGAATACTTAGGACCATGTGATATTTCAGTTTTTCTTTTTTAATAAATCTGCAAAAATGTCAACAATTCTGTGTTTTTCTGTCAACATGGGGTGCTGTGTGTACATTAATGAGGAAAAAAAATGAACTTAAATGATTTTAGCAAATGGCTGCAATATAACAAAGAGTGAAAAATTTAAGGGGGTATGAATACTTTACGAACCCACTGTACATAGACAAAGAGTCATCAGTAAGCAGTGAATGTTCCCACTCCCCCAGGTACAGGTTGGCGTACGATGGGGTACAGCAAATCCTCACCAGAGTCAAGGAGAGAGAGGTGTGCATGATGTCATAAGCCTAGGCTTTTTACCAGACAAGAAACGGGAAGTGGGCTGTATAAGGTATTTACTGGCAGAAAAAAAAAAATACTATCCAAAGTTAAAACCACAAGGGCAGAGGATTTAATAGATGGAAAGATGAAAAAATGACTGAAGTTCTGCTTTAAGTCAGTTAAAATGTATATTTGCTGTTCCTAGAATCAGTATGTGCCTTTTAGGAACAATACACAAAAAAAAGGAAGTAGGTTACCTCAAACAAAAGCAGAAGGAAATACAAAAAAAATCACATGTAGTTAAAAGAATTGCCACAGGATGACAGTATATCCTAAACAATTAACTAGAGACTAGGGATGAGCTTCGAGTTCGAGTCAAACTCATGTTCGACTCGAACATTGCCTGATCACATGTTCGCCAAACAGCGAACAATTTGGGGTGTTCGTGGCAAATTCGAAAAGCCGCAGAGCACCCTTTACAAGTCTATGGGAGAAATCTAAAGTGCTAATTTTAAAGGCTTATATGCAAGTTATTGTCATAAAAAGTGTTCGGGGACCCGGGTCCTGCCCCAGGGGACATGTATCAATGCAAAAAAAAGTTTTAAAAACGGCCGTTTTTTCGGGAGCAGTGATTTTAATAATGCTTAAAGTGAAACAATAAAAGTGAAATATTCCTTTAAATTTCGTACCCGGGGGGGGGGGGGGGTGTGTATAGTATGCCTGTAAAGCAGCGCTTGTTTCCCGTGCTTAGAACTGTCCCTGCACAAAGTGTCATTTCTGAGGGAAAAAAAGTCATTTAAAAGCACTCGCGGCAATAATGAATTGTCGGCTCCCGGCAATACAGAGAAAAGTCATTGATACAAATTCAGTTACCAGGCCCTTCAGGTCTGGTATGGATATTAAGGGGAACCGTGCGTCAAATGTAAAAAGAAATGATGTGGGGTTCCCCCAAATATCCATACTAGACCCTTCAGGTCTGGGATGGATTTTAAGGGGAACTGCACCCCAAATTGTAAAAAAAAATGTCGTGGAGTTCCCCCAAAAATCAATACCAGACCCTTTGACCGAGCACGCAACCTGGCAGGCAGCAGGAAAAGAGGGGGAAGAGAGAGCGCCCCCCCTCCTGAACCGTACCAGGCCACATGGCCTCAACATGGGGAGGATGCTTTGGGGGTCTGTGACCCCTCAAAGCACCATGTCCCCATGTTAATGGGGACAAGGGCCTCATCCCCACAACCCTTGCCCAGTGGTTGTGGGGGTCTGCGGGCAGGGGGCTTATCGGAATCTGGAAGAACCCTTTAACAAAGGGGACCCCCAGATCCCGGCCCCCCCTATGTGAATTGGTAAGGGGTACATTGTACCCCTACCATTTCACAAAGAAAGTGTAGAAAAAATAAAAATAAAACACACAGACACCGTTGGGAAAGTCCTTTATTAAAAATAAAAAATAAAAAACCCATTCTAGCGATGTAATCCAGTGTCCCGCGGCTATCCGATGTCCAGTGCTGCAGTCTGCACTCCACACGAAACGTCATTGGCTGAGCGGACCTACACTGCGGAGGAAGTTCCCCATCAGGTCCGCTCAGCCAATGACGTAGGCGGGATCTGAGGTACAAGGGGGCGGGGGCGCCCTCGTATCTCAGACCCCGCCTACGTCATTGGCTGAGCGGACCTGATGGGGAACTTCCTCCGCAGTGTAAAAAATGAATAGACCCGCCCCTTCTCATTTTCCCCATCAGGTCCGCTCAGCCAATGACGTAGGTGTAAGGCTGAGCGGACCTGATGGGGAACATGAGAAGGGGCGGGTCTATTCATTTTTTACACTGCGGAGGAAGTTCCCCATCAGGTCCGCTCAGCCAATGACGTAGGCGGGGTCTGAGATACAAGGGCGCCCTCGTACCCCTCGATCCGGCTTGTCCTTGACCTCATGGGCGTCCGCTCCATAGGGCAAGGGGGGTCAATTGCCCCCCCTGGAAGTCAGAGTGAAGACACACACTTGCCCCCTGTGTTGCAATGGCCACCGTGGCCGCCTCCGCGGCAGCCGTGGACTTTTTTTTCTAAGTCTGCAGACTGCTGCTGACCTGGGGGCTGGGGCTACTCTCAGTCTTTTCCGATTATCCGTCCCTCCCTCCTCACTCCCCGCCCGAGCATCGGATTGGCTCTGCTGCTCGGGCCTCTGATTAACATCACCGTGACCCTGACCTGGCTGTTCCGTGATTGGCTGCTGCCTCAGCCTGCCTGTGTAAATATGCCTATGCCGATCCAGGCGGCGCGGTGCCGGCTCCTCCCACAGGTGTGTGGCGTGCAGTGGCCGAGACAAGAGTCTGAATATGCTGCCTGTGCCTGCCCTATCGCTGAAGAACTACAGGTAACAGCAGTGCCTGTGCCACGACACCACTGTGTACATCTTTTTGTATTGCAATGTATTGCAATACATCTGTGTTGTGGGCGGCCATATTTTGATCTTGTTGAAAACAACCTATACATACAGTATAGGCCGTTTTCATCAAGATCAAAATATGGCCACAACAGATGTATTGCAATACATTGCAATATAGAAAGATGTACATTCTCTAGGCTATATTTATATGGACATGGAGTGAAGCGGAATTATCCTCAAGAGCAATTTTACACTGCCAGCTGGCCACGTTATCGGTAAAGCGCCGCTAGTTTTATTGGTGCTTTACCATCGTTTTAGTGGCGCTATTCGGCCGCTAGAGTGGGGGGGGGTTTAAAAAAAACTAGAAATTGCTAATCAGACAATGGCAGCTTGATCCTTCTATTACGCTTTTGCATCAGGTTTCTCAAACCTTTGCATGCCTGCGCTTTATGTCATAATGACTAAGCCCCTCCCCTTCATGACATTGTCAAAAAGGGACCGAGCATGATGCCCCCCCCTGAAAAAAGTTCAGCGGACGCCCATGCTTGACCTGTCTCCTGTTTGCTTCCTGTGTTCGACTCCAGCTATCCACCTGACTGACCACATCTGCTCTGATCCCAACCTAGGCTTCCTTCTGATCACGCTCCAGTCACAGCATTATCTGAATCCTGCAACACCTCACGGGTAGGGATGAGCTTCGAGTTTGAGTCGAACTCATGTTCGACTCGAACATTGCCTGTTCGCCCATTCGCCGAACAGCGAACAAATTGGGGTGTTCGCGGCAAATTCGAAAAATCTATGGGAGAAATCTAAAGAGCTAATTATAAAGGCTTATATGCAAGTTATTGTCCTAAAAAGTGTTTGGGGACCCGGGTCCTGCCCCAGGGGACATGTATCAATGCAAAAAGAAGTTTTAAAAACGGCCGTTTTTTCGGGAGCAGTGATTTTAATAATGCTTAAAATGAAAAAATAAAAGTGAAATATTCCTTTAAATTTCGTACCTGGGGGGTGTGTATGATATGCATGTAAAGTGGCGCATGTTTCCCGTGCTTAGAACTGTCCCTGCAAAAAATGTAATTTTTGAAAGAAAAAAAGGCATTTAAAACTGACTCGCGGCTATTAATGAATTGTCGGCTCCCGGCAATACATACAAAAGTCATTGATAAAAAAAAAAAAAAAGCGTGGGGGTCCCCCAGAATTCAATTACCAGGCCCTTCAGGTCTGGAATGGATATTAAGGGGAACCCCGCCGCAAATTAAAAAAAATTGACGTGGGGTTCCCCCAAATATCCATTCCAGGCCCTTCAGATCTGGCATGGATTTTAAGGGGAACTCCACCCCAAATTTTAAAAAAAATGGCGTGGAGTCCCCCTAAAAATCCATACCAGACCCCTTATCCGAGCACGCAACCTGGCCGGCCGCAGGGGAAAAGGGGGGGACGAGAGAGCGGCCCCCCCTTCCTCCTGAACCGTACCAGGCCACATGCCCTCAACATGGGGAGGATGTCCCCATGTTGATGGGGACAAGGGCCTCATCCCCACAACCCTTGCCCGGTGGTTGTGGGGGTCTGCGGGCGGGGGGCTTATCGGAATCTGGAAGACCCCTTTAACAAAGGGGACCCCCAGATCCCGGCCCCCCCTATGTGAATTGGTAAGGGGTACATTGTACCCCTACCATTTCACGAAGAAAGCGTAAATTTTTTTTAAAAAAAAAACACACAAACACCTTGAAAAAGTCCTTTATTTAAAAAAAAAAAAAAAAAAACATTCCAGCGGTGAAATCCAGTGTCCCGCGGCGATCCCGATGTCCAGCGCTGTCCTTCATTGGTTGTGCCTGAGCGGACCTGATGGGGAACTCCCTCTCAGTATTTTAAATGTATAGACCCGCCCCTTCTAAAATTCCCCATCAGGTCCACTCAGCGGACCAGATGCGGAACATGAGAAGGGGCGGGTCTATACATGTATTACCAAAGTGAGAGAAGTTCCCCATCAGGTCCGCCCCCTCGGTATGTCGGACCCGCCTACGTCATTGGCTTGAGCGGGGAACTTCCTTCACTGTGTAATTTAAATTTACATAGTGAAGGAAGTTCCCCGCTCAAGCCAATGACGTAGGCGGGTCCGACATACCGAGGGGGCGGACCTGATGGGGAACTGCTCTCACTTTGGTAATACATGTATAGACCCGCCCCTTCTCATGTTCCGCATCTGGTCCGCTGAGCGGACCTGATGGGGAACTTTAGAAGGGGCGGGTCTATACATTTAAAATACTGAGAGGGAGTTCCCCATCAGGTCCGCTCAGGCACAACCAATGAAGGACAGCGCTGGACATCGGGATCGCCGCGGGACACTGGATTTCACCGCTGGAATGTTTGTTTGTTTTTTTTTTTTAAATAAAGGACTTTTTCAAGGTGTTTGTGTGTTTTTTTTAAACATTTTTTTACGCTTTCTTCGTGAAATGGTAGGGGTACAATGTACCCCTTACCAATTCACATAGGGGGGCCGGGATCTGGGGGTCCCCTTTGTTAAAGGGGTCTTCCAGATTCCGATAAGCCCCCCGCCCGCAGACCCCCACAACCACCGGGCAAGGGTTGTGGGGATGAGGCCCTTGTCCCCATCAACATGGGGACATCCTCCCCATGTTGAGGGCATGTGGGCTGGTACGGTTCAGGAGGGAGGGGGGGCCGCTCTCTCGTCCCCCCCTTTTCCCCTGCGGCCGGCCAGGTTGCGTGCTCGGATAAGGGGTCTGGTATGGATTTTTAGGGGGACTCCACGCCATTTTTTTTTAAATTTGGGGTGGAGTTCCCCTTAAAATCCATGCCAGATCTGAAGGGCCTGGAATGGATATTTGGGGGAACCCCACGTCAATTTTTTTTTCAATTTGCGGCAGGGTTCCCCTAAATATCCATTCCAGACCTGAAGGGCCTGGTAATTGAATTCTGGGGAACCCCCACGCTTTTTTTTTTTTTTTTTATCAATGACTTTTGAATGTATTGCCGGGAGCCGACAATTCATTAATAGCCGCGAGTCAGTTTTAAATGACTTTTTTTCTTTCAAAAATGACATTTTTTGCAGGGACAGTTCTAAGCACGGGAAACATGTGCCACTTCACATGCATATCATACACACCTCCTAGGTACGAAATTTAAAGGAATATTTCACTTTTATTTTTTCATTTTAAGCATTATTAAAATCACTGCTCCCCAAAAAACAGCCGTTTTTAAAACTTTTTTTTGCATTGATACATGTCCCCTGGGGCAGGACCCGGGTCCCCAAACACTTTTTAGGACAATAACTTGCATATAAGCCTTTATAATTAACACTTTAGATTTCGAACGTTCGAGTCCATTGTATTTAATAGGGTTCTAAAGTTCACACGAACATTTTGTCTGTTCGCAGGTTCTGGTGCGAACCGAACAGGGGGGTGTTCGGCTCATCCCTGCTCACGGGTGTCACCTGTCTGCTGACTCTATGCCAGCACACCAGCTGTACTCCAGTACCTCCTGCATACTGTCCAGCAGGCGACCCGTGCTTCTTTGGGCCTGACCTTTCCTGTTTTCACCCTCATGAGGGTCTGGAACTTAGCCGCAAGGGAAGCCCTCTCTCTCCATTGGCCTCCAGTACCAGGTACGTGATACAATGCTTAAAGTCACACTCTATATGAATGTTTACTAAGAATGAGTCACAAACCATGTCCCATCAAATAATAGCTCTTTAATTCTGCATATTATTATTATTATTATACAGGATTTATATAGCGACAACAGTTTACGCAGTGCTTTACAATAAAAAGGGGGACAGTATGTAGCGATACCTTCAACTAAGAAGGCCACAAGTTTAGTTTGGGCCCTGAAAACAGCTCCGTCAACCCCCAGCAATGTACTCGACCCCCTACTGGCACAGTTAGTATTGGCAGCAATAAATATTTTCTTATACTGTATGAGTAAACCCAGACACCAAGACAATAATGAAAAGGGTATCAAATTTACTTTGAGTTGTTGGTAAGAAAAGTTAACAGTGGTAACGGTTCACAGATAATAAATTGCAGAGCCCTGCAGCAATAACACACTATGCATTTAAGATGAACAGTAAAGGTGCGCCGCATGGGCGACCGTTAACTAGGCGCCCTGTGGCAGAGTAACTAAATGGACTAACTAGCTGGCGAGGCCTGGCTCAGATATCTAAAACTCAGTCTATAGGGGATGATGGTTTCTTCACCGGCAATTCTTTAAAGGTGGTGCACATTAACAGAACATCATTTGTAATCCAATGGGAAAGTTGCGATGAACTAAACACATTACTTCATGAACTCTAAGTTCGGCTCTGATATGGATCTCCAGTGAGAGTATCAGAAATAAACTTGTGAGCCCCGGCAGTCTATAGGCACATTAGCAATAACAGTATATGGTCTGAGCATACGCCCTCTCACCCCTCCGGACGCGATCCCAGCCCGGGAACTTCCACCGACTGTGTCCTCACACACACAGTGTCTCCAATCCAACCAAGGTTGTAGACAAGCGAAGTCAGATGCCACCTAGGCTCGCAGTGGGGTGGAAGGCTCTTTGGTGTTGCGCAAGGCCTCAGGCTTCAGGCCTTGCACTCCGGCACATCCGCACAGGAGGATCAGTCACTGAAGTCTCGTGTCCCAAAGAGGCCGAGCCCAGCCTCGCCTCCTCCTTTTATAACCCCTCCCATGAGTCTCTGGAGTGGAAACATGCCGAAAGGGGTTCTGGGCAAGGTAGTCCTGAGAGTCTTAAAGGGGACCCCGCTACAAGTACAATTACAATACAGTTCAATAAAGAAAGAGTACGAGGGCCCTGCTCATGGAGCTTACAATCTAAAGGGAGGGGGAGGTGGTAAAAAAGGTAATATCTGCTGGGGATGATCTGATGGAGGTGACTCAAGTACAATTCTTTTTTTTTTAAAACCATAAGGCTTTTATTAATGCTTAATAATAACATTTGTACAATCATACTAGCATTTGTACATAAGTATCATATAAAAGTATAACATTGTATAATTGAGTTCAATAATAGAGTATTTTAATAATAAAACCATTGAAGCGGCTTCGTAATTAACCGATCATTGCATCGATAGTCTATTTAGAAATATTCTGAATATTTGTAGAAAAAATTGATTATTTAATCTCAAAAAGAAAGGAACAAACGTAAAACTTTGTGACTCAAGTACAATTCTTAGGTGGAGGTGGGGTAGGCTTCTCTGAATAAGTGAATTTTCAAGTATTGTCTAAATGCAGACAGGATAGGAGCTGACCAGACATACTGGGGCATGGAGTTCCAGAGGATGGGAGAGGCTCTGGAGAAGTCCTGGAGGCGAGCATGGGAGGATGTCACAAGGGAACATATTCAATGTATTGTAACGTATAATTAAGTTTCTGTCAGCTAGGTGTTAATTAACATACTGAGAAAGGACTTAAAGAAAGTGTAGTTGAGGCATAAAAAGAAACACAAGAGGTTGAAGGTAAATGTAGATTACCACCTTGTAAACAACCCATTTACTGTAGTTTAAAAACGAAATGAAAGGCAAAACATTTGTGCATAGAAACAAAAGACATTATAAATATATTTTTCCCTTTTTTATAAGTAATCACATGCCCTCTGTTCTCAGCTGAATAAGAGCTGAAGGAGGAGAAACAGCAGCACACTGGTCTTCCCAGTAAATGTCTTTACGGGGGGTTGGGGGGATTGTCAGCACAAGTTTGATCATTGGAGGAGAGCAGGCTGAGTCCTCCACACAGCTAAAGAACTGACCAAGCTGTTCTCTCATGTCTAGAGTGGTCAGTTTTTAATAAGAAAGCAGGGGGACTGACAGGAACACCAGGGATTTCACACAAAAAAAGCAATACAAAAAGAACAGGATACATATTTAATTACATGATACAGCAGGCATATATCAGCAGTGACAACCCTAGGAACAATATATAGGGGGGGCACATAAGACCACTGAAAAAAATGAAATAAGTATTTATAAATAAGATTACAAAATACGAGAGTAATGTGGTATGCAATGATACCTGGGGTAGATGGGGTTCCTGTCCCCAGGGGAGATGGGGTCCTTGTCCCCATGGAATATGGGGTTCCTGTCCCTAGGGTAGATGGGGTCCCTGTCCCCAGGGGAGATGGGGTCCCTGTCCCCAGGGAATATGGGGTTCCTGTCCCTAGGGTAGACGGGGGTCCCTGTCCTTGGTTAAGATGTGGTTCCTGTCCCCAGGGAAGATGGGATTCCTGTCTGTAGGGTAGATGGGGGTCCCTGTCCTTAGTGAAGATGGGGTTCCTGTCTTTAGTGAAGATGAGGTTCCTGTCCCCAGGGAAGATGGGGTTCCTGTACCTAGGGGAGATGGGGTGGGGTATAGGATGGTGTATGGGGGAGATGGGGTTGTCTCACTCACTGTGACCGAGGTGCAGGATCAGGTTGATGGAGTGCGGGTACTAGATCCCAGCCAGCATGGTCTGACTGTGCCACCCATGTCTGCCTGGCTGTTGTAGTTGGTGAGGAAGCATACAGCGTTGCAACCTCCAAGCACTTTTTAATGGTTGCTTTGGCTATCTCCAGTAGCACAGACAGAGCAATCAGCATGGGAGGCTGTTTGTGTGTGTATATATGTAAGTATATATATATATATATATATATATATATACACACACACTCTTATAAATAAATGATTATTCGCAGTTCACTCAGCGTTGTGTTAGGAAGGCAAATGAATATTCACTTTCCTAACACTGAACCGCCTCTCAGCCAATTCGGTGCTTGGGTCTGTTACCTGATTGGCTGAAACGACAGGCGCTATGATTGGACGCCTATCAGGCGTCCAATCATAGCAAAGGACAGGAAGAGAGGATGGGAGAAGACATTGAGGAGCGCGCAGGACACCGCCGACGTGACCCGCTTACCCACCAAGACAGGTAAGTGCCGGGCGGGCGGGGGATGCACACTGGCAGCATTTGAAGGGCACAGTGTCAGCAATTGATGGGCACACTGGCAGAAATTGATGGGCACAGTCATGGCAATTGATGGGCACAGTGTCAGCAACTGATTGGCACAGTGTTAGCAATTGATGAGCACAGTGTCTGCAATAGATGGGCACAGTAGTGGCAATTGATGAGCACATTGGCAGCAATTGATGGGCACACTGGCGGCAATTGATGGGCACACTGGCAGCAATTGATGGGCACACTGGTGGCAATTGATGGGCACAGTGGCAGCAATTGATGGGCACAGTGGCAGCAATTGATGGGCACAGTGGCGGCAATTAATGGGCACATTGTCAGCAATTGATGGGCACAGTGTCAGCAATTGATGGGCACACTGGCAACAATTAATGGGCACAGTAGCGGCAATTGATGGGGACATTGGCGGCAATTGATGGGCACAGTGGCAGCAATTGATGGGCACAGTGGCAGCAATTGATGGGCACAGTGGCAGTAATTGATGAGCACACTGGCAGCAATTGATGGGCACACTGACGGCAATTAATGGGCACTGTAATGGCACCCCAAATACGAAAGGGGGTAACGCCGTTTAGATCCCTTCCCTCTCTTGGACACAAATTCCCTGTCGATCCTCCACAGCCAGACGACCATTTCCCATAGGAATTAATCCTTCTGGAAGAACGAGACGCACTCTGTATCTTCCTAGCATCGAATGACTTTATTGAGAAAAACATTGTAACTTTTATAACCATCCAATACTGCATTAACCTAAAATGAACAATGGTCCAGCTCCACCCACAACATAACAGACCCAATACACACAAGTATGCAGGTGATTCATCAACATCTCTTCAATTAACCCGTCTGCTGCTAGTTCCACAACCTATAATTATAGGCTTAATTCCCCCAAACCACAATGAACAATAGAATGTAAATCACCACAAACAATGAACAGGTCTTTTAGAAGCTGGGATTAGCATTACAATAGGCAGACAGGTGATTGAGGCTGAACACCTCAGTATCTCTCAATTAATCTGTTGAGTTCAGAAACAGTAAATAGTCCTTTACAGGTATCCTTGGGGATATGGTGGATAAATATTACAGACCCATTTTAGGTAGCCCAAGATATATTTCTTAATGTCCATTATTTCCTGGCTCACCCTGTGTCCAAAGTGACCCTCCTGTCACAGGCACACTGGCAGAAATTTATATGCACAGTGGCGGCAATTGATGGGCACAGTGGCAGCAATTGATGGCACAGTGGCGGCAATTTATGGGTACAGTGGCTGCGTTTGATGGGCACAGTGGCTGCGTTTGATGGGCACAGTGGCTGCGTTTGATGGGCACAATGGCCGCGTTTGATGGGCACAGTGGCTGCGTTTGATGGGCACAGTGGCTGAAATTGATGGGGGTTTTTTTAAGTTTGTTTGCGCCCCCCCAAAAAAAATTTAGCACCAGCCGCCACTGCTTCAATGTGGGTTGACGTACAGGTACGTTAACCCACATTTGGCACTGCTTTCTGTCCGCCATATATTGGGGCTGTGGGCATATAGGAAGTGGTTAATATACACTTGAGATTTATTTTTTTATACCAAAGACATGTAATATATATATATATATATATATATATATATATTATATATATATATACGCACTTTTTTGCTGACAAGCCAAGGTCCATATAGTTTTAATTGTATATGTAATATACAAATTAACCAAATACTTATTTTCCACCATAATTTGCAAAAATAAATTCTTTCCAAATCAGACAATGTGATTGTCTGGATTTGTTTCCACATTTTGTCTCTCATAGTTGAGGTATACCTATGATGACAATTACAGGCCTCTCTCACTTTTTTAAGTGGGAGAACTTGCACAATTGGTGGCTGACTAAATACTTTTTTGCCCCACTGTATTATATAGTGACAAGCCAGGGTAAGATTCATCAATTGAGTTGGCTATTATTTAATTTTTTTTGGTGCATCATTTTCCCACCTGCTGCCCTGCTCAGTGCTGTCTCTCTCTCACTCACTCACCTCGATCTAGCAGGCTGCCTGAAGCCACTTGCCTGCCCCTATCCAGGCTGTCTAGTCCGCTGCTTCTAATGCCCCGTACACATGAGCGGAAATTCCGTCGGAAAAACCTTGGATGGTTTTTCCGACGGAATTCCACTCAAGCTTGGCTTGCATACACACGGTCACACAAAAGTTCTCTGAACTTTTGACCGGCAAGAACACAGTCCGAAGAGGTCTCAGGCCGGCGCCCCCCCTTCGCGACCAAAGAGGACTTAGCCACACACTGGGGGGTGTCAGGCTGGCGCCCCCCCTCCGCAATCGAAGAGGACTTAGCGGGCGGCATGGCGCGGTGACAGGTAGGCAGGGGGGTACGAGCCGCACCCGAGTGATACCCTTTGGCACACCTGGGACTTGGCCGCAACGATCCCCTTCTCTCGTGGCCGTGCCACGGCTCTGATAAGTCTTGGCTGTGACTGTCTGTCTCACAGTCAAAGCCGAGCAGAGTGAACTAAGCCGCCTCCCCCTCCTCTGTGTAGTCTACAAGTGCTGTGTGTGCGGCATGAAGCGCGCTGATCATTATGGGTCTGAAGGGGGGTGTCTGCACTATTGTAGGGGGGGTCTGCACTATTGTAGGGGGGTTCTGTATTGTAGGAGGGTGTCTGCACTATTGTAGGGGGGGGGTTTCTGTATTGTAGGGGGGTGGTTCTGTATTGTAGGGGGGTGTCTGCACTATTGTAGGGCGGGTTCTGTATTGTAGGGGGGTGGTACTGTATTGTAGGGGGGTGTCTGCACTATTTTAGGGGCGGTTCTGTATTATAGGGGGGTTCTGTATTGTAGGGGGGTGTCTGCACTATTGTAGGGGGGGTTTGCACTATTGTAGGGGGGGTCTGTATTGTAGGGGGGATGTCTGCACTATTGTAGGGGGGGTGTCTGCACCATTGTAGGGGGGGTTCTGTATTGTAGGGGGGGTGTCCGCACTATTGTAGGGGGTTGTCTGCACTATTGTAGGGGGGTTCTGTATTGTGGGGGGGAAGTCTGCACTATTGTAGGGGGGGGTTCTGTATTGTAGGGGGGTTCTGTATTGTAGGGGGGGGTTATATTGTAGGGGGTTCTGTATTGTGGGGGGGTGTCTGCACTATTGTAGGGGGGTCTTGTATTGTAGGGGGGGTTCTGTATTGTAGGGGGGTTCTGTATTGTAGGGAGGGTGTCTGCACTATTGTAGGGGGGGTGTCTGCACCATTGTAGGGGGGGTTCTGTATTGTAGGAGGGGTGTCCGCACTATTGTAGGGGGGTGTCTGCACTATTGTAGGGGGGTTCTGTATTGTGGGGGGGAAGTCTGCACTATTGTAGGGGGGTTCTGTATTGTAGGGGGGTTCTGTATTGTAGGGGGGGTTTATATTGTAGGGGGGTTCTGTATTGTGGGGGGATGTCTGCACTATTGTAGGGGGGTCCTATATTGTAGGGGGGTTCTGTATTGTAGGGGGGTTCTGTATTGTAGGGGGGGTTCAATATTGTAGGAGGGGTTCTGTATTTTAGGGGGGTTCTGTATTGTACGGGGGTTCTGTATTGTAGGGGTTCTATATTGTAGGGGGGGTCTGTATTGTAGGGGAGGGGGGTCTGCACTGTAGGGGGAGGGGTCTGCACTGTAGGGGGGTCTGTGTAACATGCAGGGGGTCCAGAACTGTTAGGGGGGTGTCTGTGTAACATACAGGTGTCTAGAGCTGTGGGAGGCTGTGTAATGTAAAGCGGTCCAGAGGTACAAGGGCTGTGTAATGTAAAGGGGTCCAGAGGTGCAGTCTAATGTAAAGGGGTGCAGTGTAATGTAAAGGGGTCCAGAGGTACAAGGGCTGTGTAATGTAAAGGGGACCAGAGGTGCAGTCTAATGTAAAGGAGTGCAGTGTAATGTAAAGGGGTCCAGAGGTGCAGTGTAATGTAAAGGGGTCCAGAGATGCAGGGTGCTGTGTAATGTAAAGGGGTACAGTGGTGCCGGGTGCTGTGTAATGTAAAGGGGTCTAGTGATGCAAGGTGCTGTGTAATGTAAAGGGATCCAGTGGTGCAGGGTGCTGTGTAATGTAAAGGGGTGCAAGGTGATGTGTAATGTAAAGGGGTCCTGAGATGCAGGGTGCTGTGTAATGTAAAGGGGTCCAGTGGTGCAGGGTGCTGTGTAATGTAAAGGGGTCCAGAGGTGCAGTGTAATGTAAAGGGGTCCAGAGGTGCAGGGTGCTGTGTAATGTAAAGGGGGCCAGTGGTGCAAGGTGCTGTGTAATGTAAAGGGGTCTAGCGAGGCAGGGTGCTGTGTAATGTAAAGGGGTCCAGTGGTGCAGGGTGCTGTGTAATGTAAAGGGGTGCAAGGTGCTGTGTAATGAAAAGGGGTCCAGTGGTGCAGGGTGCTGTGTAATGTAAAGGGGTCCAGTGGTGCAGGGTGCTGTGTAATGTAAAGGGGTCTAGTGATGCAAGGTGCTGTGTAATGTAAAGGGGTCCAGTGGTGCAGGGTGCTGTGTAATGTAAAGGGGTGCAAGGTGATGTGTAATGTAAAGGGGTCCAGAGATGCAGGGTGCTGTGTAATGTAAAGCGGTCCAGTGGTGCAGGGTGCTGTGTAATGTAAAGGGGTCCAGAGGTGCAGTCTAATGTAAAGAGGTGCAGTGTAATATAAAGGGGTCCAGAGGTGCAGTGTAATGTAAAGGGGTCCAGAGGTGCAGGGTGCTGTGTAATGTAAAGGGGTCCAGAGGTGCAGGGTGCTGTGTAATGTAAAGGGGTCCAGTGGTGCAGGGTGCTGTGTAATGTAAAGGGGTCTAGTGATGCAGGGTGCTGTGTAATGTAAAGGGGTCCAGTGGTGCAGGGTGCTGTGTAATGTAAAGGGGTGCCAGGTGTTGTGTAATGTAAAGGGGTCCAGTGGTGCAGGGTGCTGTGTAATGTAAAGGTGTCCAATGGTGCAGGGTGCTGTGTAATGTAAAGGGACCCAGAGCTGTGGGGTGCTGTGTAATTTAAAGGGGCCCAGAGCTGTGGGGTGCTGTGTAATTTAAAGGGGTCCAGAGCTGTGGGGTTCTGTGTAATGTAAAGGGGTGCAGGGTGCTGTGTAATGTAAAGGGGTCCAGAGGTGCAGGGTGCTGAGTAAAGTAAAGGGGTCCAGAGGTGCAGTCTAATGTAAAGGGGTGCTGTGTAATGTAAAAGGGGTCCAGAGATGCAGGGTGCTGTGTAATGTAAAGGGGACCAGTGATGCAGGGTGTTGTGTAATGTAAGGGGTCCAGAGATGCAGGGTGCTGTGTAATGTGAAGGGGTGCAAGGTAATGTGTAATGTAAAGGGGTCCAGAGCTGTAGGGTGCTGTGTAATGTAAAGGAGTGCAAGGTGCTGTGTAATGTAAAGGGGTCCAGAGCTGTGGGGTGCTGTGTAATGTAAAGGGATCCAAGGGTACAGTTGTGGAGAGGGGGTACACAGTAGTGACAAAGATATTGAAGGATGCAGGGGGCACAGTGGGGTGTTTTTACATTTTATCGTGGGGGGGGTGCCAGATATTGGATCCGCCCCGGGTGCCAAATGCTCTAGGTATGCCCCTGCCAGCTCTCAATCTTTTGCTGGCAGAAATTCCGACAGCAAAAGTCAGATGGAGCATACACACGGTCGGAATTTCCAACCAAAAGCTCACATCTGACTTTTGCTGGCGGAATTTCCGACCGTGTGTACGTGGCATTAGGGAGAGAAAGGCCGGAGGGGGGGCAGAGTGCAGATGTAGATCACTCCGCCGGCGCCTGCGGGACCTGCAGCTGGAACTATAGAAACTGCATCGGCAAATGCGGCTCCCAGCTAGGTTGCTTGGCAGCTGTGGTCCTAGTTCCCTCCCTGCTCAATCCTCCCATTCGCAGCACTCAGCTGCCCCCCCCCCCCCCTGAAATTTTTTTTTAGCCACTTCGATTTACACAGCAAAGACACTGTGACACATTAGAGTTGATTTACTAAAACTGGAGAGTGCAAAATCTGGTGCAGCTGTACATGGTAGCCAATCAGCCTCGAACTTCAGCTTGTTCAATTAAGCTTTGACAAAAATAATATGAAAGCTTTGTTTCTGTAGCAGTACCCCCGTAAGGGCTGCTGAATGTAGTAGTTCCACCCGTCACCCTGCCCAGCCTAGCATTCACTTCCAGTCTCTCTTCAGACAATGAACAGTCCTTCAGCTTTGTTTTTTTGTATTTTATTGAGGCATTAAACTTGGATGGGGTAGAAGGGAATTATGGGATGCCCAGAATCAATAGCAAAAATCAATATAATGATCAATTGGAACCTCTATTTACATCTTCTAAAGCTCCAGCATCCTCCAGCACAACGCTTATTTGCAGACTGTTTCGTTCTCTCCTGTACAATACTTGGTTCCTGGCACAGCTAGCACATGGTAGGCCCAACTCTGACAGGGACCGTGGGCCCCTTGGTGTAGCAACCAATGGTGAAAGGAAAGTCTTTAGTGCCAGCTGTTTAAGGTGGACTACTGATCCCAGTCAGTACTGTGCAGGCTCTGACAACCCTCCTGGCTGCAGCCGCACGACTTCTCTGCCAGTAACATCACAGTCTCTCCCGCTGGCTCTACATCCATCACAGACTGCCTCCCAGTCCTCTCCGGCATGCCTCTTCCAGCTCTCCCATCTGTGACTCTCACTCATCGACACCTGATGGATCCCTCCTGAAGACTTGCCCGACACTGTTCCCCGCTGTCCTCTCCTGCTCCTGTACAAGACACCCCTTGGGTTGTGTGGGGTCCCTTCCCAACTCCCCCCCCCCCAGACTGGGGGGCGCTCTCCAAGGCCCTGACAGCCTAACACTCCCCAGCTGGGCTGACTCTAGGTATTTGAGGAGGCCTGTCCCCTGCCAATCCAGGTTGGGGATTCATCAGGGCTCCTTAGAACACCCCAGACAGCTCCACCTCTGTTCTCCACCTTCCTTCTAGAAGCCTCTAGAAGGGAGGCCTGCCTAAATTTACTTGCACTGACAAAAATCTCATCCCTAGCACCTACCTAAGTAGAGGGTGCTACACTTTTATGAAGAGCTGCACCAGATTTTGCATGGTCCAGTTTTAGTACATCAACCCCACTGTTGCTTAAAGTAATTGTATTAGCCACTCTTTGCTCACTCACTCACAAAGGAATGCTCCTTAGGTCGCAGCCGCAGCACTATTCTCCTCTTCAAGCCCTCCTCCCCAGTAGTGTATTTAGGTTTTGTGCTGCCCTAGGCCTGTCTAAACTCGTGCACCCCCTAATTTAAATATGATCCACCCCTTTCTGTCAAGGCCACACCCCTTGCTGTTTTAGACCCGCCCCTGAAATTTTAGAGTGGGGACACTAGTTCTGGGGGCCTGGGGGGGGGGCAATGGATTCCCTTAATTTGCATAGATTTTCTTTTCACTTCCTGTTTGGCTATGAGGCAGGAAGTGAAGGGAAATCTCTGCAATGGGACAGGGATGGTAAAAAAATAAACTGACAGGGGCCATAACCCTCCCTTACTCTATCCAAAATGAAAAAAAAGTGTTGCCTATAGTTCTACTTTAAGCACAAATTTCTGATAATTTTATGGAGAGGACTAAGAAGATATAACCATGCCAATGGTGCAACAGAAACATATAGCACAGTGAGGAAGGTTTGTGGTCCAGGATGATAGGACAGTCAAAATTAGAAGCAGCGCCCTCCCCCCCCGCAGTTACGGAATGCCGGCCGCCTGCATACCGGAGTCAGTGTGGCTGCTTTATGGGGGCGATAGACTAATTAGCCTCTCAGCCCAGTTTGCCCCATAAGACTGGCGCTACACTAACAGTGTAGCGCAATCCGGCGGGGACTCTTTCCGTGCTGCCCCCTGCAAAGTGCTGCCCTAGGCCTGGGCCTTGTTGGCCTAGGCCAGGATACAGCATTGCTCCTCCCAACTCGTGACGTCACGCTGGGACTAGGAAGCTCCTGTCAGGCAGAGATCACTGCCTGAGTCGGAAATGACTTCTATGCAATGTATAACTTAAGAGAATTCAAGCTCCATGTGTGCACAAAGCATCCCATTGTTCGGAGAGTTCTTCCAATGTTTGCAGAAGATGAAATAAGTTGGTGGTTTTTCTGTTAGAAAAACAAATAGAATGTGTGTAAAAAATCATAACCATATGGAAATGTAATGTTGGGAAATCCTCAAGTAGAGGATCAGGAGAAAAAGGGATTACCTTAACCACTTAACGACCGCTCACTGTATATATACGTCGGCAGAATGGCACCGACAGGCACAATCACGTAGAGTGTACGTGATCGCCTTTGTACAGTTGGGGGGTCCGATCGGACCCCCCTCCTATACAGTGAGCAGCCGTTAATCGTTGGGGAGCGATCAGAGATGAGGGGGTGACCATTCGATTTCGGCCACCCCCTCGCGATCGCTCCCGGCCATTGAAAATGCTTCCTCCGCCATGTGATGTAAACACAGGCAGGAGGAAGTGATGTCATCTCCCTCGCGGCGGTCTTTTTGATTCCGGCGCCGAGGAGAGAGGAAGCAGGTTAGTGCACCAACAGTCCACTGACACGTAGGTACACATAGGCACACATTTCACCCCCCAGTCACCCCCAGATCACCCCCCAGGTCACCCCCCAGCCCCCAATCACAGTGTCACTGATTGCAGTGATCATTTATTTTACTGATCACTGCATTTAGTGTCATCTGTGATAATAAAAAGTTGCAGGGCACTTAGGTTTAGGCCCCTTTAGGTCCAGGGTAGCCCCCTAACCCCCCCTAATAAAGGTTTAACCCCTTGATCGCCCCCCAGGTAACCCTTTCACCCCCTAACGCCAGCGTCACTAAGCGATCGTATTTTCGATCGCTGTATTTAGTGCCGGTGGTGCCCTAGATAGCCAGTTATTTATTTTTAGTTTCGCCGCAGGTTTTTAGAGCGTCAGGTACCCCCATATATTATTTTAACCCCCTGATTGCCCCTAAAGTTAACCCTTTCACCAGTGATCACCGTATAAGCGTCACTGGTGACACTGGTTACCCAGTTAATTATTTAGTTATTTAGGTAACCCGTCAGGTTTTTATATAGCGTCGGGTACCCCCATATTTAACCTAATAAAGGTTTTAACCCCCTGATTGCCCCTAGTTAACCCTTTCACCAGTGATCACCATATAAAGGTTACGGGTGACACTGGTTGGTTAGTTTGCTTTTTATAGCATCAGGGCACCCGCCGTATATAACCCAATAAAGGTTTAACCCCCTGATCGCCCGGCGGGTGAGATCAATTAGGTTTTAGCGCCAGAGAGGGTCTGCGTCGCCCCAGGCAGCGTTAGGTTAGTGCCAGTAACGCTAACACCCACGCGCAAAGCATACACCTCCCTTAGTGGTATAGTATCTGATCAGATCTATACTAGCGTCCCCAGCGGTTTAGGGTTCCCAAAAACGCAGTGTTAGCGTAATCAGCCCAGATACCTGCTAGCACCTGCGTTTAGCCCCTCCGCCCAGCCCAGCCCAGCCCACCCAAGTGCAGTATCGATCGATCACTGTCACTTACCAAACACAAAACACATAACTGCAGCGTTCGCAGAGACAGTCCTGATCCCTGCGACCGCTAACAGTTTTTTTTTGTAGCGTTTCATATATTTGCTGACGACAGTCGGGTGCTTTTTTTCCTGTGAATCTTACTAGTGTACCCCTAAATTTAGAGCCCAAAATGGCAAGTCGAAGGTACACTAGTAAAGAGGCCTACGAGATTCTGAGCATGACAGATAGTGAAGAGGAGGTCACGTATCTGTCAGATTCAGGCTCAGAATATCTTCCCGTAGAAGACAGTGACGTCAGCGGCCCCATGTCAGATAGCTCTGACGACGAAGTTGAGGTCCCTGCTAAGGTCAGGCGTACCCGATCCCGATCTTCTGAGGTTGTTGAGGAGCAAGAACCGCAGGGCTCTCGTATCATGGAGCAGAGGAGTACTAGCGCCGCTATTCCTTCTGGTGAATTGGCAAGCACCAGCGGCCTAGTACAGCCTGGGCGTACATCCAGCACTGCAGTATCACGTGGTGACGTGGCGAGTCCCATAAGTGCAGTTCAAGCTGGCGAGGTGGCAAGCACAAGTAGTGTCCCGCTGCCACCAAGAAGACAAAGGCAGGCCCGTCGTACCCATAGTGCTCTTCCTGCAGAGTTCGCCTATCCTGATTGGGTCCCCACCACTTCTGCAGAACCCGTACTTCCCCCATTCACTGCCCAACCCGGTATTCAGGTGGAAACAGCTGATTTTATGCCAATCGATTATTATTCGCTGTTTTTCACGGAAGATCTCTATAGATCTATTGTGGACCAGAGTAATTTATATGCTGGTCCATTCATCGCCGCTAATCCCCAGTTGCCTTCCATTGCCAAAGATTGGAAACCAATTACGGTTTCCGAATTTAAGACCTTTCTGGGCCTTTCCCTCAACATGGGCACACATAAATTCCCGTCATTGCGTGCTTATTGGTCCACGCACCCAATTGACCACATGCCCATGTTCTCTGCCTCCATGCCCAGGAAACGATACGAGCAGATTTTGCGGTTCATGCACTTCAACGACAATGAACTTTGTCGTCCACGTGGGGACCCTGAATACGACCGGCTCTATAAAATTCGGCCCCTCATAAACCACTTCAATGAACGTTTTGCAGCCTTGTTTATTCCCGATCAAGCTGTCTGCGTTGATGAGTCCCTGATTAAATTTTCTGGCCGCTTGGCTTTCAAGCAGTACCTTCCCAGCAAGTGTGCCAGATACGGGGTCAAGCTCTATAAGTGCTGTGACAGGGCAACAGGCTATGTATGGAGCTTTATGGTTTATGAGGGAAAAGATAGTCAGGTTGAGCCGGTCAACTGCCCGGATTACAAAGGGAGCGCTGGCAAGATAGTGTGGAACTTGGTGTCACCCTTATTCGGAAAGGGGGTACCACTTGTATGTGGACAATTATTACACGAGCGTGCCACTGTTTAGTCACTTGTTTGATCATCAGATTGGAGCATGTGGCACCGTGCGACCTAATCGCCGGGGCTTTCCCCAGCGGCTTGTAGATGCCCGTCTTAGGCTGGGGGAGAGAGCCTGCGTAAAGTGTAATAACTTGCTCGCTATGAAGTGGAGGGACAATAAGAATGTTTTCCTTCTTACCTCCCTTCATGCAGACACGACAGTCCAAATTCCTACGGCGACTGGTGTTGTGGAGAAACCCCTCTGTGTCCACGAATATAACAAAAATATGGGAGGGGTGGACCTCAACGACCAGTTGATGGCGCCGTATCTAATTGACCGTAAGGCGAGACGCTGGTACAAAAAAGTGTCTCTATCCTTATTCCAATTGGCTTTGCTGAACGCTCATGTGCTATACAGAGCTTCAGGCGGGACTTTATCTCTTCTAAAATTCCAGAATGAGATAGTCACAGAACTCCTGTATCCAGGCGGTTCTGCACCTCACCATCCCCTACCAAATGCAGTAAGCCGGCTGCATGAGAGGCATTATACGCATCTCCTCCCGAGTACCCCTACCCAACGAGCCCCCCAAAAAAGATGTCGTGTCTGTAGCAAGCGCGGATTTAGGCGTGACACCCGTTATTATTGTCCACTCTGTCCTGACAAACCTGGTCTTTGCCTTGGTGAATGTTTTGAACGTTACCACTCAAAAGTGAAGTTTTAGCGTAGGGTACAGCATTTCACAGACTAGGACACACTTACACAGGGTCTCCCAAGATGCCATTACATTTTGAGAGACCCGAACCATTACAGTTGTTAGAGTTTAAAAAAAAAAGTGTAAAAAAGAAAAAAAAAAACGTAAAAAACAAAACACAAAAAAAATATAAAATAAAAAAACCAAAAATAGTTGTCGTTTTATTGTTCTCTCTCTCTCTCTATTTTCTCTCTATTGTTCTGCTCTTTTTTACTGTATTCCATTCTGCAATGTTTTATCATGCTTGCTTTTCAGGTATGTAATTTTTTGTTTTCAGGTGCGCCATTCAACTGCAGCGCGGAATTATTTATCTTGACAGCAACAGCGTTTGCTCCCACGATACATAAAGCCGTGACTCCAGTGCTGTAGGAGGTGATTTCACCACCACAGTTAAAAAAAAAGAGCATATATGCCGAAGCATGGGGGCAGCAGGGGCGGAGGAGCGATTTTGCTCCTAATGCCGCGTATATACGGTCGAAATTCCGACGGAGGCTTGCCCGTGGAAAAGTCCGACCGTGTGTACGCGGCATAACTTTTTTGCGGGAGGATGCCCCCATGCTTCGGCATATATATATTTTAGGCACAGGTTGCGTTAAAAAAATGTTTTATTTTTTACTAGGTTTTGTTTTGGTATTTACTTTGCAGGTATGGTATGGTAAGGTCTTACTGTTGTACTGTAATGTTACTTTGTTTTAATGTTAACCATCATTTGCTTAGCAGGTACGCCATTCAGTTGCATCGCGGATTTATTTATCTTGACAGCAACAGCGTTTGCTCCCACGATACATAAAGCCGTGACTCCAACGCTGTAGGAGGTGATTTCACCACCACAGTTAAAAAAAGAGCATATATGCCGAAGCATGGGGGCAGCAGGGGCGGAGGAGCGATTTTGCTCCTAATGCCGCGTATATACGGTCGAAATTCCGACGGAGGCTTGCCCGTGGAAAAGTTTGACCGTGTGTACGCGGCATAACCTTTTATGCCGCGTACATACGGTCGAAATTCCGACGAAGGCTTGCCCGTGGAAAAGTCCGACCGTGTGTGTGCGGCATAACTTTTTTGCGGGAGGATGCCCCCATGCTTCGGCATATATGCCCATCATTAGAAGTGGGTGGATGAAGGGAGGTATTCTAATGGTGGGCATACCCACCGATCAATCTCTTTTTTTCGTTCAGCCAACAGGCTGCATGAAAAAAAAGATTACAATACATGTCCAACAAGGACCAGCAACGTACTGGTATGTTGCTGGACTTTGAATGTTTATACCAGAATGATGCCTCCAGGTTTAGGTATCATCTTGGTATCATTCTTTTCAGCCAGTGGCCGGCTTTCATGTAAAAGCAATTCTAGCAGATAATTAGCCTCTAGACTGCTTTTACAAGCAGTGGGAGGGAATGCCCCCCCCCCCGGATATAAACAGCGCCATTGGGAAATTGGGAAAGCATTTTATCACACCGATCTTGGTGTGGTCAGATGCTTTGAGGGCAGAGGAAAGATCTAGGGTCTAACCCCCCAATTTTTTTCAAAAAAAGAGTACCTGTCACTACTTATTGCTATCATAGGGGATATTTACATTCCCTGAGATAACAATAAAAATGATAAAAAAAAAAAAAATATGGAAGGAACAGTTTAAAAATAAAATAAAAAAGCTAAATAAATAATAAAAAAAAACAAAAAAAAAAAAACACCGCTGTCCCCCCCTGCTCTTGCGCAAAGGCGAACGCAAGCGTCGGTCTAGCGTCATATGTAAACAGCAATTGCATCATGCATGTGAGGTATCACCGCGAAGGTCAGATCGAGGGCAGTAATTTTAGCAGTAGACCTCCTCTGTAAATCTAACGTGGTAACCTGTAAAGGCTTTTAAATGCTTTTAAAAATGAATGTAGTTTGTCGCCGCTGCGCGTTTGTGCACAATTTTAAAGCATGTCGTGTTTGGTATCCATGTACTCGGCCTATAATCATCTTTTTTATTTCATCAAACATTTGGGCAATATAGTGTTTTTTAGTGCATTAAAAATAAAAAAAGTGTGTTTTTCCCCCAAAAAATGCGTTTGAAAAATCGCTGCGCAAATACTGTGTGGGAAAAAAAAATGCAACACCCACTATTTTAATCTGTAGGGCCTTTGCTTTGTTTGGGGGTTCAACATAATTTTCTTGCAAAAAAAAAATGTTTTCATGTAAACAAAAAGTGTCAGAAAGGGCTTTGTCTTCAAGTGGTTAGAAGAGTGGATGATGTGTGACATAAGCTTCCTAATGTTGTGCTTAAAATGCCAGGACAGTTCAAAACCCCCCCAAATGACCCCATTTTGGAAAGTAGACACCTCAAGCTATTTGCTGAGAGGCATGTTGAGCCCATTGAATATTTTTTTTTTTTGTCCCAAGTGATTGAATAATGACAAAAAAAAAAAAAATGTACAAAAAGTTGTCACTAAATTATATATTGCTCAAACATGCCATGGTTATATGTGGAATTGCACCCCAAAATACATTCTGTTGCTTCTCCTGAGTACGGGGATACCACATGTGTGAGACATTTTGGGAGCCTAGCCGCGTACAGGACCCCGAAAACCAAGCACCGCCTTCAGGATTTCTATGGGTGTAAATTTTTGATTTCACTCCTCACTGCCTATCACAGTTTCGGAGGCCATGGAATGCCCAGATGGCACAAAACCCCCCCAAATGACCCCATTTTGGAAAGTAGACACCCCAAGCTATTTGCTGAGAGGTATGTTGAGTATTTTGCAGATCTCGCTTTTTGTCACAATGTTTTAAAAATTGAAAAAAGAAAAAAAAAATATGTCTGTCTTCATTTTTAAAAACAAATGAGAGCTGTAAAATACTCACCATGCCTCTCGGCAAATAGCTTGGGGTGTCTACTTTCCAAAATGGGGTCATTTGTGGGGGTTTTGGGCTATCTTGGCATTTTATGGCCTTCAAAACTGTGATAGGTAGTGAGGAGTGAAATCAAAAATTTGTGCCCTTAGAAATCCTGAAGGCGGTGCTTGGTTTTCGGGGGCCCGTACGCGGCTAGGCTCTCAAAAAGTCCCACACATGTGGTATCCCCGTACTCAGGAGAAGCAGCCAAATGTATTTTGGGATGCAACTCCGCATATAACCATGGCATGTTTGAGCAGTATATCATTTAGTGACAACTTTTTGTACATTTTTTTTTTCTTTTTGTCATTATTCAATCACTTGGGACAAAAAAAAAAAATATTCAATGGGCTCAACATGCCTCTCAGCAATTTCCTTGGGGTGTCTACTTTCCAAAATGGGGTCATTTTGGGGGGTTTTGTGCTATCTTGGCATTTTATGGCCTTCAAAACTGTGATAGGTAGTGAGGAGTGAAATCAAAAATTTATGCCCTTAGAAACCTTGAAGGCGGTGCTTGAGTTTTGGGGTCCCGTACGCGGCTAGGCTCCCAAAAAGTCCCACACATGTGGTATCCCCGTACTCAGGAGAAGCAGCAGAATGTATTTTGGGGTGTAATTTCACATATGCCCATGGCATGTGTGAGAAATATATCATTTAGTGACAACTTTGTGCAAAAAAAAACAAAGTTTGTCATATTCCCGCAACTTGTGGCAAAATATAAAATATTCCATGGACTGAACATGCCTCTCAGTAAATAGCTTGGGGTGTCTACTTTCCAAAATGGGGTAATTTGGAGGGGTTTTGTGCTATTTTGGCATTTTATGGCCTTCGAAACTGTGATAGGTAGTGAGGAGTGAAATCAAAAATTTACGCCCTTAGAAATCCTGAAGGCGGTGCTTGGTTTTTGGGGCCCCGTACCCGGCTATGCTCCCAAAAATTCCCACACATGTGGTATCCCCGTACTCAGGAGAAGCAGCAGAATGTATTTTGGGGTGCAATTCCACATATAACCATGGCATGTGTGAGCAATATATCATTTAGTGACAATTTTTTGTACATTTTTTTTTTCTTTTTATCATTATTCAATCATTTGGGACAAAAAAAAATATTCAATGGGTTCAACATGCCTCTCAGCAAATAGCTTGGGGTGTCTACTTTCCAAAATGGGGTCATTTGGGGGGGTTTGTGCCATCTTGGCATTTTATGGCCTTCAAAACTGTGATAGGTAGTGATAGGTAGTGAGGAGTGAAATCAAAAATTTATGCCCTTAGAAATCCTGAAGGCGGTGCTTGGTTTTTGGGGTCCGGTATGCGACTAGGCTCCCAAAAAGTCCCACACATGTGGTATCCCCGTACTCAGGAGAAGCAGCAGAATGTATTTTGGGGTGTAATTTCACATATGCCCATGGCATGTGTGAGCAATATATCATTTAGTGACAACTTTGTGCAAAAAAAATAAAGTTTGTCATATTCCCACAACTTGTGGCAAAATATAAAATATTCCATGGACTAATAATGCCTCTCAGTAAATAGCTTGGGGTGTCTACTTTCCAAAATGGGGTCATTTGGGGGGGTTTTGTGCTATTTTGGCATTTTATGGCCTTCGAAACTGTGATAGGTAGTGAGGAGTGAAATCAAAAATTTGCGCCCTTAGAAATCCTGAAGGCGGTGCTTGGTTTCCGGGGTCCCGTGCGTGGCTAGGCTCCTAAAAAGTCCCACACATGTGGTATCCCCGTACTCAGGAGAAGCAGCAGAATGTATTTTGGGGTGCAATTCCACATATAACCATGGCATGTGTGAGCAATATATCATTTAGTGACAACTTTTTGTAATTTTTTTTTTTTTTGTCATTATTCAATCACTTGGGACAAAAAAAAAAAATATTCAATGGGCTCAACATGCCTCTCAGCAATTTCCTTGGGGTGTCTAATTTCCAAAATGGGGTCATTTTGGGGGGTTTTGTACTGCCCTGCCATTTTAGCACCTCAAGAAATGAGATAGGCAGTCATAAATTAAAAGCTGTGTAAATTCCAGAAAATGTACCCTAGTTTGTAGACGCTATAACTTTTGCGCAAACCAATAAATATACGCTTATTGACATTTTTTTACTAAAGACATGTGGCTGAATACATTTTGGCCTAAATGTATGACTACAATTGAGTTTATTCGATTTTTCTTATAACAAAAAGTAGAAAATATCATTTTTTTTCAAAATTTTCGGTCTTTCTCCATTTATATCGCAAAAAATAAAAATCGCAGAGGCAAGCAAATACCATTAAAAGAAAGCTCTATTTGTGGGAAGAAAAGGACGCAAATTTCGTTTGGGTACAACATTGCATGTCCGCACAATTTACAGTTAAAGCAGCGCAGTGCAAAATTCAGAATTCACCTCTGGTCCTTTAGCTACCAAATGGTCCGGGGCTTAAGTGGTTAAAGACTGAAGTTGATTGAATGAAATAAGAATGACACTCACAGTATACTGGACTAGTCTAAAAGCTGAAACTCCCAAAGTAAGACCTAAAAAATTGGTATAGAGGGGCAATCACTAAAGGGAAAATCCTTACAGTTTAACTATCAAGTTAATGTCTGTTTAAAATAAACAGTGAATCCTACTTTGTTAAAAAAAATAAAAATAAACAGTGAATTCAGTTTCAATGTTGTAGAGAGGTAAACTTACCAGTATTTTACGATCAAAACAGTAAAGAAGAATCCGGTGAGATATTAAATCTCTCCCTTTCAGGGATGGCTCTGGCAGAGGGATTGCGGCGATAAGCTGCCGTTTATAAATCACTTACGACCCAGAAGCGTCTAACATCACTACCGGGTTGCGGACGTTTAAAAAGGAAGGAGGCCAGTGCGCATGCGCCGGCGATGGTAGCGCCGTGGTGTAGTGACGTAAAGGAGCGTCAGAACGCGGCGGCCATTTTAGAAAATCTAATATCCTTACTTCGATGGAACAAGTGGGACAAACCAATGTATGTGGATATTGATTCAGGCAAACTTAATTACACAACCCAATCCATCCAAACAAAGGATAAAATAAGGAGTGGAAATTACTAAAAGGGACTCGGGTACAACCGGAACTCAGACCTAAGAATAAGGGGCAAAGATCGATCGGATCATTGATTAGTAAGCCGATCGATCGATGCCCTGGGCGTCCGTACAAATCATTGGATCTAGAACAAAACAGGGAATGAGGAAAGTATAAAGTGCACAGTTGAAAAGTTAGCAGCAGCTGATTGGAAATTATTATAAATAGCAACAAATGATTAGGCATAAATTTAGCCTGAAACAAAGTAAATTTGAATAAAATAATTGGCAGTCTGATGGAAAGGTTCAGTCTATACCCGTTATCCATAAAGTATACGGTCAAGCAGCACACAAAAAAAAAAAATCTATTCTTTTTCATCTTTTTATTTTTTGTCTATAGGTGCTCTATTGCATTATCAAGTGAATTATTACATCACTGGACACCTTGAAATTTTAAATGTATTGAATTCAAGCTCCATGTGTGCACAAAACGAATTTTTAAGTTATATATTGCATAGGAGCAGATTTGGTAAGGTTTATGTCTTTCCCTTTATTCTTATCCCCTTTATGTCCACATAATTTGTATCTTGTTTATCATTCCTAAATACTAGCATGTATCATACATGCCAACATATGTGTTTCGCAAGTTTTTTTGTGTTAACCAAATATCAACATGAGTATTCATTCTAATCTTTTTGTTACCTATAGCATATAATAACGGCCCACTGAAATCTCCTGAGGAAGCTCTATCGAGCTAAACATGTTGAGAGTGGTATTGTTCGTTAACTATGCTTATATAGAAATACTGATTTTCTGACATAGATGTACAATTGCTCTCATGTTTTTTATCTTATGTAATAAAATGTATCCATTTTATATAATGTACCAGTGAGTCTCAATCTCCTTATCTCAACACCCTAAACGTCCCAAGGCTTGTCACCTCTCCTCCCCCCCCCCTCCAAGTTTTTGAATATTTAATTTATTGGGATGTGGTGTTTAATTTGATCATTCTGTCTTACCCTGTAAAAAAATCAAATCAACCGGTTGTTACCCACTCATTACTCCTTTAGACAGAGTGTTTCCCAAATCTATAACAATTTTAAAATTGGATATAACTATACGCCTTAGCAGCATATTTGTAATTTCTTTATCAATTATATGCTTTGTCCTTGATTGAAATTTCTTCTCTCTTCTTCTTGCAATATATATATGCCCTGGCCCTAATCTTCGCATTTTTCTGACATTTTCCACCTTTTACCATACTTTGTTTTTGTGTCTTTTTTGCTGTATCTTGTTTTTGTTTTTTTTGTGTGTGTTTCTTTACTTATCATTTATCATGACCAACTATTGTGGAAATGCATTTGAGGGACTTATGGACAAGATCCATAAGTCTCAAAATGCAGCTGGAGGAGGTCTTTTTATGGATCGTTTCTTTCTCAGGCTTCGGAGAATGCTAGAAAAAAGTCCAGAATATACTAGAATAAATGGTACTTTATAAAATCTCTCCCTGGGGCTTGAGAATACAAATTTTCCCCACTATTAACAAATTAGAACAAGAGTTCAAAATGAGCTGGGAGGAGAACCTACAGTTATGCTCTATAAATATGATGGGTTTATTATGTTGCCACTTCAGCACTGAACTAGCATCTCTGGACAAAGAGATTGAGAAACTATACGAAGACAATAAGTTGACCACCTCTGATGAACTTTTCTCCACCCGAGAAAGTACATTAAAGGCGAACCTTAAAACATATGTTGCCAAAATACTGAAAACCAAAGAAAATAAATTTATGAGAGATAAATTATCTTATGATAATAGCCAAGCCTATAATTGGGCCCCAATCAAAAATAGGAGGCGCAATAACAAAACGCGCACTCCTAAAGAACCTTTTTCTGAACCTAATGATTCTGACACCTCTTCTGCTTCCTCCATTTCTTCCTCACAGGCACTTGACTGTACAAAAAGCACTAAGAAGCAAGAATCTTCCAAATGCACTAACGGTAATGTTAACGCACAATTGGGAACCTCTGAGCACTTTCCGAGCACAAGTCGAGCACCCATTAACACTAGAGCAGCGACTGCTTCTTTAAACGCACCGGGTCACTCTGAATCCACTTCGAGCACTACCACCAATTCAAAACCAGCCCTGATCACTTACACTCAAGTAAGTAACGTCAATGACTTAATTACACAATCAGATTTTCGTCTGGCACCAATCTTTTCACAACCGGTGCATGACCCAAAGAAAGTGGGAAGTGCGGAATCATTACACCAGAACAACTAAAAATTAGTTTGAAGTAATTAATTTTTCTTTCTCGTACATCACGGGACACAGAGCGACATAGTCATTACTAATGGGTTATATAGATACCGTCAGGTGCTGGCACTGGCAACTTCCAAAACCGGAAGTACCCTCCCCTATATAAGCCCCTCCCATCCGGGAGCACCTCAGTTTTTTGCCAGTGTCTAAGGTGTTGGCCAAGAAGAAACATGTGTTTTTCACTGAGCTTGCGTACAGGTTCTTTTGGGCCTCAGTAAGCTATTCCGGATCCGACCAAAAAAGCTTCATAGCTAAACGGTCGGTACCCGGGCCTTGCAGAGAAGAGCAAGGTTTTGCCTGTAATGCTTCTCTTAGGAGAGCTGGACCCTGGGATCCAGAGCTCTGGTCATACCCACGACCAAGATGTTTTCTGTGCAGGGTGCTATACAGGTCCAGGGGAGTGGAATCCTTGGGAACCCGGTCCCTGAAGGTTTGATTACAATGCCTGCCGTGATAGGTGAAGTTTGGGCTTTTGTGGACCAAACAAAGTCCTGCGGCGGGGAACAGGTAAGTGGGGGCCCCCAGGAACTTGGTTCTATTGGGGGACCCCCAAGCCTAATTTGTCTTTCTGTCTGTTACCTAATGGTATTCCCGCAAAATTCTGTGCATGCCTGTAACTACTAAAAAAATGTAATAATTTTTAATGGTGGTCAAGAAAAAAAAAAAAAAAAATTTTTTTTAATATATATATTTAATATATTAGACTGTGGTACCTGTGTTTGTCCACTAGAGGCCGCTGTGGAATGTTTTCTTGTCATGTGGACTAGTTTCTTCTCAGCAGAGCAAAGTCCAGGCAGATGGTGAGTTCTCTTATAGGAAACTGCTTCCTCTGCCATGTTGCAGTGCTCGTCCATCCCCCGGCCTGCGGCAAAGAGGGGCCCTGGCTCCTGTCCCTTGTTTCCATTTTTTGAAATTAGCGCCGAAGGCGCACGTGGCCGCGCGCGTGCGCGTGCACGCGCCTCTATATATAGAGGTGAGCCGGGAAAGGGGGCGGAGCCTGGGGGATGACGCTCTGTGCGCGCCGCAGCGCTTCTGCGCATGTGCGGGCGTCCCAGCAGTTTAAAAAAAAAAAACACAATATTGTAGTAAGCTGGCTATGAAGTACAGAGACAGAGCTGGCAACATTTAAAGGCATACAGCAAGCGGTTGATACAGGCATCCCCTAGAAAGGCACCTTAGTAGACACCAACTGTTTCTTATAGCAGCATTTATGCTAGACTATTATCAGTAACTGGTGTATTTCGGCTGGAATACCTCAGCTTTGTGGCTTAGGAATATGCCGTCTAAAAACTCCGGGACTAGAAATTCCAGGAGGAATAGGGGGTCTCCATCGGGCTCTGAGGATCTTGGGCATGCTTTGGCTGCACCAGTCTCCCCTGAAGAATCAGAGGTTAGTGACCGTAGAGCACCCTCAGGAGTACCTGGTACTGTGGCTGTCCTCAGTTCACCTGCTCCTGTGTATGTAACAGAGGAGGTTTTTTCCTCAGCTCTGGGAGGGCTGGAAGAGAGATTGTCAGCATTGATCGCTGCTTCCCTGTCACAGGAGAAAAGCGCTCGATCTCCGTCTCCCCCCTCAGAGTGCCTGTTAACAGAGCAACAGTCCCATACAGAGGTCGACCTACCTGAGGGGGATCAGGATGAGGTCGATTCGGTTGCAGAGGAATCAACAGTGGAAGAGCCGTTCTCAGCATCACATGCTGAAAGGTTATGGGTTCAGTCCCTGACTAATATGGTCCGATCAGCATTTAAAATGCCACTTGCGGAGCCATCCTCCACTTCTGTCTCCTCGTTGGGGTCGCTAAAAGCTCCCCAGACTGTTTGTTCCTTTCCGATCCATCCTTTACTGGAGGGGCTCATTTACCAGGATTGGGAGCATCCTGACAAAATATTTACTCCCCCCAAGAGATTTCCGGTGGTCTATCCCATGGAGGATAAGTTCATCAGAAAATGGAGGGTCCCTACAGTGGACGCAGCCATCTCTTGTGTGAATAAATCACTGACATGTCCGGTGGAAAATGTCCAAATGTTCAAGGACCCAATAGATAAAAAATTGGAGTCCTTATTAAAATCTGCTTTTTCTACAGCAGGATTGGTGACACAACCAGCAGTGGCAGCTATTGGGGTCTGCCAAGCAGTGAAGGATCAGTTGAAACAGGTCTTAAGGGACTTGCCGGATCAGCAGGCTCTTGCCCTAGCTGATCTACCTAGAGCCTTATGCTTTGCGGTGGACGCTATAAAGGATTCAATCCATCAGGCCTCCCGCCTTACGCTGTCTGTAGTACATATGCGCAGGCTTCTATGGCTCAAGAACTGGTCTGCTGAAGCTCCCTGTAAAAAATTGCTGGTCAGCTTCCCATTTCATGGGGAGCGCTTATTCGGGGAAGACCTGGACAAGTATATCCAGAGAATTTCCAGCGGTAAAAGTACACTTTTGCCGGTTAAAAATAGAGTTAGAGGTCCCTCTTTTAAAAGGCCGGCCTCTCCAGTCCCTAGGACATCGGCTGTGAAACAGTTCCGACGGCCTCCTCGGTCAAATCCCGGAGGCAGAAATCAGGGACAGTTGCAGGGTAACAAAAAGCCCTGGAGCAGGAGAGGTACAAAACCTCCCCCAAAGTCAAATGCATGAAGGGTTGCCCCCACCCAATCGGGTGGGGGGAAGACTTCAGTTGTTCACAGAGACCTGGCGGGACACGATCCGAGACAGATGGGTGCTCTCCGCAGTAAATCTGGGATACAAATTGGAGTTAAAAAACTCCCCTTCTTCCCGCTTTATAAGGTCAAACGTGCCAAGGGATCCCCAGAAGAGAGGATCCCTCCTGTTGGCACTAGAACAATTATTGCTTCAAGCAGTAATTATAGAGGTTCCCCTGGAAGAGTGGGGGTTCGGGTTTTACTCAAACCTCTTTACAGTTCCGAAGCCAAACGGGGACGTGAGGCCCATACTAAATCTAAAAGGGCTAAACAAATTCCTGCATATCAGGACTTTCCGGATGGAGTCGATCCGATCGGTAGCCACTGCCCTACAAGGGGAGGAATGGTTAGCCTCGATCGACATCAAGGATGCTTATTTGCACATTCCCATCTTTCCAGCCCACCAAAAATTTCTACGCTTTGCGGTAGAAGGCCGCCATTTTCAGTTCAGAGCCTTACCCTTCGGTCTGGCCACAGCACCAAGAGTGTTCACAAAAATTTTGGCCCCATTATTGGCCAATCTAAGAACACGAGGTGTAACGATAATGGCATATCTAGACGACTTGTTGCTGATAGACCACTCAGTGGAAAAACTAGAAGTGGTTGTTCACGAGACAATCAAGTATCTGGAATATCACGGTTGGATTATCAACCGAGACAAGTCAGCCCTAAAACCAGTCAAAAGTCTGGAATACTTGGGGCTAAGGCTGGATTCAGACCAGAGAAAAAATTTCTTGCCTCAAGAAAAGGGGTCGTCTTTGAGAGATTTGATCCACTTAGTGGGCTCAAAAAGACAGCCATCCATACGCCTGTGCATGAGGCTGCTGGGAAAAATGGTGGCATCATTCGAAGCAGTACCCTACGGTCAATTCCATTCAAGGAAATTGCAAAGGGCCATACTGTCAGCCTGGAACAAAAAAGTTCAGGCTCTGGACTTACCAATGTCCTTGTCCCCTTCCGTTCGCAAGAGCCTCCGCTGGTGGTTGGTTCCCCAGAATCTGGAAAGAGGGAAATCCTTCAGTCCGATTTCCTGGAAGGTGGTCACTACAGATGTCAGCCTTATAGGCTGGGGAGCAGTACTGGAGCAATGGTCTCTCCAGGGCAAGTGGTCAGAAGCAGAAAAGGCCCTGCCCATCAATCTCTTAGAGATACGAGCAGCCCGGTATGCCCTAGTAGCATGGACATCCAAACTCCAAGGGTCCCCTGTCAGAGTTCAATCAGACAATGCCACAGCAGTGGCATATATCAATCGTCAGGGGGGCACCAGGAGTCGTGCAGCCCAAAGGGAAGTAAATTACATCCTGAGATGGGCAGAAAGATATGTCCCAGCCATATCTGCGGTATTCATTCCAGGGGTGGAGAATTGGAAGGCGGACTTTCTAAGTCGCCAACAATTATGCCCAGGGGAATGGTCCCTTCATCCCGAGGTTTTCCGGACAATATGTCAGCGGTGGGGAACACCGGATGTAGATCTTCTAGCATCCAGATTCAACGCAAAAGTGGACAGGTTTGTCTCTTGGACAAGGGATCCCCTAGCTTGCGGCTCGGATGCCCTAGTGTTCCCTTGGGATCAGTTCAAGCTGATATATGCATTCCCACCGCCACAATTGTTACCTCGATTACTCCGCAGAATCAGGGTAGAAAAGAAACCAGTGATTCTGGTGGCTCCAGCGTGGCCCCGAAGAGCATGGTACGCGGAGATTGTAAAAATGTCTGTGGGAAGTCCTTGGACCCTCCCACATCGTCCGGACCTGCTTTCGCAGGGACCGATATACCACCCTTCCTTACCAGCCCTAGGTTTGACGGCCTGGCTATTGAAGCCCACATTCTAAAAAAGAGAGGGCTCTCTAATGCTGTGGTGTCTACCATGATCAATGCCAGGAAACCGGTATCCAGGCAGATCTACTATAGAATCTGGAAGGCGTACATCGCCTGGTGTGAGGCCAGGAAATGGCATCCACGTAAATACGTAATAGGTAGGATTCTGGACTTCCTACAATGGGCTGTAGATAGGAAGCTTGCCTTGAGTACTATCAAGGGTCAGATTTCGGCCTTGTCAATATTTTTTCAAAGGCCCTTGGCTTCGCATTCACTAGTCAAAGCCTTTATACAAGGAGTGATGCGTATTAGTCCTCCGGTTAATATTCCCATATGTCCATGGGATCTAAACTTGGTTTTGTCGGTTCTACAGAAACAACCATTTGAACCACTACAGCATATTTCCTTGGTGCTTCTCACCAGGAAATTGATTTTTCTAGTAGCCATTTGTTCGGCTAAAAGAGTATCGGAATTAGCAGCTATGTCCTGTAAGGAGCCATATCTGGTTATCCATAAGGACAGAGTAGTGTTACGTCCTCATCCAGCCTTTCTTCCTAAGGTGGTATTGAGTTTTCATTTGAACCAAGATGTGGTTCTTCCTTCTTTTTTCCCCAAACCTACTTCGGTAGAGGAAAAGTTATTGCATTCTTTGGATGTAGTAAGAGCAGTTAAAGCTTATCTAAAAGCCACTGCTCAGATTCGCAGAACGGATACTTTGTTTATTCTGCCGGAAGGCCCCAGAAAGGGTCAGGCAGCGTCAAAATCTACTTTAGCCAAGTGGATTTGACAGGTCATAATACAAGCCTATGGCTTGAGAAGTAGACCGCCTCCGTTCAAAGTTAGGGCGCACTCCACGAGAGCAGTTGGAACTTCATGGGCAGTGCATCACCAGGCCTCCCTGGCTCAAATCTGTAAGGCCGCAACATGGTCTTCGGTACACACGTTTACTAGGTTCTACCAGGTGGACGTTAGAAGTCAGGAGGATGTCGCCTTTGGGCGCAGTGTGTTGCAGGCCGCAAAAGATCTTCTTGTCTGATAGCGCTCAGCTTATATATGGTGTATCCCCTCCCTCATTTGGCATTGCTTTAGGACATCCCATTAGTAATGACTATGTCGCTCTGTGTCCCGTGATGTACGAGAAAGAAAATAGGATTTTTATAACAGCTTACCTGTAAAATCCTTTTCTTGGAGTACATCACGGGACACAGAGCTCCCGCCCCTCTTTAGGGACACTTATTGCTTTGCTACAAAACTGAGGTGCTCCCGGATGGGAGGGGCTTATATAGGGGAGGGTACTTCCGGTTTTGGAAGTTGCCAGTGCCAGCACCTGACGGTATCTATATAACCCATTAGTAATGACTATGTCGCTCTGTGTCCTGTGATGTACTCCAAGAAAAGGATTTTACAGGTAAGCTGTTATAAAAATCCTATTATCATCGATTCTTCTCACAGTCGATCAAATTTCTGTTTTGAAACTTGGCTTAACCTTTTGCCCTACTCAAAAGGTTGATCAATTCTAATTGATTAAAGATCTCAATTTATTTTCACCAAAACTTATGTAGCGATAAACTAAGAGAGCCGCTGGTTTTGTTTCGGGCCCTGTACACAGCACAGCCAACCCCCGGCAATCTACTCGGCCCTCCTCTGGCACAGCTAGTCTAGGGGTGGTATATATGTATGGCTCTATACCAGTTCTTGAACAATCCTACAATAATCCAAACAGTTGTGAGATATAGTAAGGGACACCAATACCAGAATGATTAACTGTAATAGGTTTACTTGTATATAAAGGGTAACTGTCAATACCATATAACACATACATGCAGAGCCCTGCAGCAATAATAACACTAGTCAGCTATAGTGCACATATAGTTCTATCACACACTGATATATAGCTATTTTCCCTGTGAGCAATATGGCGCTCAGCAATGCTATAAACTCCCAGTCAGGCCTGACTCAGTTAAAGCTCAGTCTTTAAGTGAGAAATATTCGCATGCAAGATGATCGGTGGTGCACATACAGGAACAATGATTTGTAATCCAACAGTGGACTATGGCAATAGAAGCAACTCCCCAGGGACTATGTAACTCAGTTCCGCAACTAGTCTCCTGTCAGGAAAGCAAGTATAACACGATAGGCCAAGGCAGTCAATAGGCCTATCAAAGTACTCGGTTATAGATGTGAGCAAGTGCTCTATCACCCTTCCGGACTCGATCCCAGTCCGGAACTCCCACCGCTGCGTCTCCTCACACAGGCTCTGCCTCAGCCGGATCTCTGGTCCAACTGACGTCCGCGAAGCAGGTAGATGTCAGATGGCGCACAGGCTCCGCAGCGAGGAGGAAGGCTCTCTGGAAGTGCGCAAGGCCCAGGCCTCGGGCCTTGCACTCGCAGCAGGTCCGCACAGGAAGTCCTCTTGCCAGCCGCGCGGTGTCCAAAGAGACCGGGCTTAGCCTCGCCCTCCCCTTTTATACCCCACCCATGAGTCTCTGCGGCAGCCCAATGCACCCTGGGTGCCAAACGGGGTTCTGGGTAAAGTAGTCCATGGGGCCTCAACGGAGACCCTGCTACACACTCCCCCCACTTAAACTCTTTGGTTCCCAAAGATAATTGTCAACATATACTACGCACAACATTAGACAAAGTTGCGTATGATGTCGGCAGAGGAAGTTCCCGCCAAAAATTAGAGGGTGAACTTCCTCGCCCACAGGTCACACTGTCATAAGTGGCCTGCCTAACTGTGCCAGGGGGTGATTTGGGGTTGCCCTCCACCAAATGGACAGTGGAGAAATCAGGGCTTTCTGCACTCCTCCTGGCAGTTACTACAGTGTCCTCCGAGCTCCTCCCCATTTGTGGGTAATTCAACTTTCGGGGAGGCCTTATGGCCCTTTTCAGCGTCCGCTCTCTTGGGATTTCTGGCTTGGACACTGTAGGTTCCTCTTCCGGAATAGACATAGCAGCTTCCACTGTTTCTGAAACATTTAACTCAGGAGCAGGAAGATTCACGGAACATCTTGGATCCTCCTCTTTGAGTGAGTCGAAGGCATCTTCCCATGAGTCTGATAGAGGGCTGGACAGGATGAATTCAGTAGCTTCTGCATTCAGTTTGGATCCAATGGAGCTCACTGGAGATGATGGGCACCCAGTTGACTCCTTCACCGGGGCCCTCTGAAGTTTTCCGCCGGCTTGCGATTATTTATCTTTTTTTTCTTGGGGCTGGAACATACTTTCGCAATATGGCCAATTCCTCCGCAGTTAAAAGAAATCGCATCCCCCCACTCTTGAAGGGGAGTGGGCGCTGGGGTACCCGGGAAAAAACTCCTTCTTCTGTCCTTCATTTTCTACGACCCTTGGATCCTTTGCCATCAAAGAGGTCAGCATCTCCAACACCTGAGACATCTGTGACTTCAGGGTATCTACTTCTGAGTCTCTTTCAGGGGTCATGGCTGATCTGACCATCACTGGTGTAGAAGAGGTATGCATCTTGATCGCTTGCTGATCCTTCTGTAGAGCCTCTTCACCTCTAATGATCTTTACTAGATCAGGATAATTCAGCGACATACCTCCTCCAGAGATTTTCAGGTGGAGCCAGACTGGATCCGAGCGTAGCGCTCCCTTTAAGATCTGCTTCATCCTTGCCGCATCTATGGCTTGGGGCACCATCCCTTTTTTTAGCACGATTTGGCAAAGCATCTTGTTCAGTCTTCTGACATACTCCGACAGCTTTTCTCCTGGCTGCTGAAAGGTGTGTTCGAACTGATACACCAGTTCCGTTACTTTCTCTAACTGACCGAACTCTTCCTGTAGCATGGCTAGGCAGTCATAAGCCGTGCAGGTAGCATTTCCAAACCGGAGACTCTTTACAGCTTCCGCAGCCGTGCCTTTCAAACTTTCCATCAAGCGCTGCTTCTTCTGCGCTTCAGGCACCTCCCATGCCTCTACCGCTGACAAAGCCTGTTCGATCCAGGTATCGAAGTCTTCCTCCCCCACAGAGACAGGCAGCCTCCCCGAAAATGTTCTCCATTTCCGGTAGCTGGCCTCCATGTGTACCGTGTTCGTTTTCTGACACTTCGTGAGCAGATCCCCTAAGGCATTTAACAGCTCTGGCCCTATGGCAGTAATGGATGTCCCCGGAGGTGTCGTCCCTTTCTGCTTCTCTGTTGCATGGGGTATCCCTGGCGGTGATCCCATTGGGGATGGCGGAGGTGACTCCGTCTTCACGGTCATTGCGTGCGCCAAACCATAAGTTTTGTTATCTGGCGTCTGCACACTTCGTCCTTTAAAGTTCCCCGGTACTCCATCCCACCACTCTATCAGTGCATACTGAAATGAGGTGTCCGGGTCTGACTTCATGTCCATCACCCATGGTGTATTATTTGGGGATAACGACACTAAGAGTCGCTCCGCCGCACCTTTTGACCATTCTTCTCCTGGGAGACTGATGACCAGTGACATGTCTGGATTTGTTTTGGCTGCTTTGCACCACGCTCTCACTTCTAACGGGTCCATTCCGGTACCTTTGGCGTGTTTGTTTGCCATATACAGGATCCCAGACGACGCCCCCACGTGTAGCGATACCCCCAACTAAGAGAGCCGCTGGTTTTGTTTTGGGCCCTGTACACAGCACAGCCAACCCCCGGCAATCTACTCGGCCCTCCTCTGGCACAGCTAGTCTAGGGGTGGTATATATGTATGGCTCTATACCAGTTCCTGAACAATCCCACAATAATCCAAACAGTTGTGAGATATAGTAAGGTACACCAATACCAGAATGATTAACTGTAATAGGTTTACTTGTATATAAAGGGTAACTGTCAATACCATATAACACATACATGCAGAGCCCTGCAGCAATAATAACACTAGTCAACTATAGTGCACATATAGTTCTATCACACACTGATATATAGCTATTTTCCCTGTGAGCAATATGGCGCTCAGCAATGCTATAAACTCCCAGTCAGGCCTGACTCAGTTAAAGCTCAGTCTTTAAGTGAGAAATCTTCGCATGCAAGATGATCGGTGGTGCACATACAGGAACAATGATTTGTAATCCAACAGTGGTCTATGGCAATAGAAGCAACTCCCCGGAGACTATGTAACTCAGTTCCGCAACTAGTCTCCTGTCAGGAAAATAAGTATAACACGATAGGCCAAGGCAGTCAATAGGCCTATCAAAGTACTCGGTTATAGATGTGAGCAAGTGCTCTCTCACCCCTCCGGACTCGATCCCAGTCCGGAACTCCCACCGCTGTGACTCCTCACACAGGCTCTGCCTCAGCCGGATCTCTGGTCCAACTGATGTCCGCGAAGCAGGTAGATGTCAGATGCCGCACAGGCTCCGCAGCGAGGAGGAAGGCTCTCTGGAAGTGCGCAAGGCCCAGGCCTCGGGCCTTGCACTCGCAGCAGGTCCGCACAGGAAGTCCTCTTGCCAGCCGCGTGGTGCCCAAAGAGACCGGGCTTAGCCTCGCCCTCCCCTTTTATACCCCACCCATGAGTCTCTGTGGCAGCCCAATGCACCCTGGGTGCCAAACGGGGTTCTGGGTAACGTAGTCCATGGGGCCTCAACGGAGACCCCGCTACACTTATGTTCAAGATTATGTATGATAGACCACAGCCATTGACTCAAACCCAACCATTGACCAATCCCTTATGGAAGGAAATGAACATCAATGATATAAAGGCCTTGGAAGACTTGATGGAATTATGGGATGAGGGACATATAGATGAAATCGAATATTTGGAGGCTGACTTTCTTCAATCAGTTCAGATTTCTGGCTCCGCCCCGACCTCCTCCCATAATATCATTACCAAAAGACTATAAACAAAAATCTCTGACTTTTCCTACTTTGCAGGGTAATCCCAGTGTCTGGGCCTTTACTCAACAAGAAACTAACGAAATATGCAGAACTAAATGGAAGGGAATAGCCCAATTAAATTTGACGCCAGCACAAAAAGAGGCGTTAAGCTCCTTGCAACAAGAAAAGCGCCTAATCATAAAACCTTTGGATAAGGGAGGGAATTTGATCATAATGGAAAACCATCAATACGAGTCAATGGTCATGAGGCTACTACAGAATCATAAGTGGTATAAAAAGATACCGCAAAGCCATGTAAACTACACTGCAATTCAGTATAGGCAATTCATCAGTTCAGCCTATCATCAGGGACTTATCAACAAAAAAACATGTTCCAGCTCCTAAAACTCCCACCCTGTATGTCCTCCCCAAAATCCACAAACACTGTTCCAATCCCCCAGGACATCCCATAGTCTTTGGGAACGGTTGCCTCACAGAAACTGCAAGTGAACTTGTTGACGATTTCCTGAGACCCCATGTCGAGGGCTTGGTGTCTTATTTACAAGACATCAGGGATCTTCTCAGAACCCTTGATGGCATCTCGGTTCCAGAGGGATCTTGGTTGGTAGCCCTTAATGTGGAGACCCTCTACAACTCCATCCCCCACGAGTTGGGTGTTGAAGCTGTAGAGGGCTTCATTTCCGAAAACGATGAGGCGCCCAAAACTTACAATAAGTTCATTTTGGACTTACAGTACTTTGGTTTATTTTAACCAACAACATTTTTTAATTTTTTTTATTTTTTTATTTGGACGCTCCCACTACCTCCAAATACAGGGGGTAGCTATGGGGACCAAATGTGCCCCCTCCTAGGCGAACCTGTATCTGGGGGGGGGTGGGAGCAGGATCTCTTTTATAGAGATGATATGCAAGCTTTTTTTGAACATATACTGATTTGGAGGTTCTTCATCGATGATATTTTCTTTATTTGGACTGGCAACCAGACTGATTTGCTCTCTTTTTTTGACAGCCTCAGGCAAAATTGTTACAACCTGAAGTTTGCCATGGAAACTAGTCAGTGCAAATTGACGTTTTTGGACATCCAGATTTTCATCAAATCTGATGGTGGAATCGGATCGACACTTTTCCGTAAACCCTCTGCGAGGAATTCCCTGTTACACATCACCAGCTCCCACCCTGCCTCCCTGATAACCAGCATACCTTATGGACAATATCCCAGAATTAAGAGAAACTGTAGTGAGAATGCTGCTGCTAACTATTCAACTGTGCACTTTATACTTTCCTCATTCCCTATTTTGTTCTAGATCCAATGATTTGTACGGACGCCCAGGGCATCGATCGATTGGCTTGCTAATCAATGATCCAATCGATCTTTGCCCCTTGTTCTTAGGTCTGAGTTCCGGTTGTGCCCGTGTCCCTTTTAGTCATTTCCACTCCTTATTTTATCCTTTGTTTTGATGGATTTGGTTGTGTAATTAAGTTTGCCTGAATCAATATCCACATACAATGGTTTTGTCCCACTTATTTCATCATAGTAAGGGCATTAGATTTTCTAAAATGGCCGCCGCGTTCTGACGCTCCTTTACGTCACTACACCATGGCGCTACCATCTCCGGCGCATGCGCACTGGCATCCTTCCTTTTTAAACGTCCACGAGCCGGTAGTGATGTCAGGCGCTTCTGGGTCGTAAGTGATTTATCAACGGCGGCTTATCGCCGCAATCCCTCTGCCAGAGCCATCCCTGAGAGGGAGAGGTTTAATATCTCACCGGATTCTTCTTTACTGTTTTGCTCTTAAAATACTGGTAAGTTTACCTCTCTACAACATTGAAAGTAGGATTCACAGTTTATTTTAAACAGACATTAACTTGATAGTTAAACTGTAAGGATCTTCCCTTTAGTGATTGTCCCTCTATACCAATTTTTTAGGGCTTTGGGAGTTTCAGCTTTTGGACTAGTCCAGTATACTGTGAGTGTCATTCCCGTGGTGCATATACAGGCTGTCTTTCTTGCTGTTTTTGAAAAAACTCCCCCCCTCTGGATAAACATTTTTGCTGGACAGGAATTTGTTTAAGCTGGATCTTTCAGCTTTAAATTGATTCAGCCAACTTCAGTCTTTAAGGTAATCCCGTTCTCTCCTGATCCTCTACTTGAGGATTTCCCAACATTGCATTTCCATATGGTTAATATTTTTTACACACATTCTATTTGTTTTTCTAACAGAAAAACCACCAACTTATTTCATCTTCTGCAAACATTGGAAGAACTATGCAAACAATAGGATGCTTTGTGCACACATGGAGCTTGAATTATCTTATCTAATTTTCAAGTTATATATTGCATAGGAGCAGATTTGGTAAGGTTCATGTCTTTCCCTTTATTCTTATCCCCTTTACGTCCACATAATTTGTATCTTGTTTATCATTCCTAAATACTAGCATGTATCAGACACTAACTGGCTTACTCTAGCTTTTCGGGCAGTCCGGCAGAATGTCTAGTTGTAACCTGTACTACAGGTCTGGCAGGAGTCAGATGAGGACAGAAGCTGGAAGGTGCCAAACACAAGAAAAAAAAAATCATCCTCTGTACTGTAAGTAGGTGCCTTCACAGCCCTCACTAGCACTCTCTGACCAAATCTGCTTAAAGGAATATTTTTTTTTTTAGTTTTGGAAAAGGGTTAGAACATTTGACTTTTTTTTTTTTACTATACAAGATCTCATTAGGGTGGTTATCCCTTTACTTCCTGTCCAAGTGACTTCGGAACAAGTAACTGTTGCAACTGGGAAAAAATAGCATTAAAATCCTATCAGAGGAATTCACCTTTCCTCACTTTACTAATAAGTGTGTTTTGTAATCTGTCTGAGTTGAGCTGTTAGTAAATAAAAAAAATCAATAATCATGGCACAATGTTTGCAGAAATATATATATTTACTTAAAATTATACTGAAATATTTAGTTTATTGAAAGCATTGAGGAGTTTTAAGTTACATGCAGCATAGTAAGGCACATGTCATAAAACTATAGATGACTGGACGAAGAATGGCCATTCCATGAAGAATTCAGCTTATTAAGAGAAGGTCCTGTATGCCGTGGTTATTTATCAGACACAGGCTTGCTCTGGCTTTCATTGTCTTCTGAATGTATCTGCAAGACTTCTGCAGTACCAATACGTTCTGTGAAAAAGTTAAAAAGTAAACTTATTATATATAATTTTCTGTAAACTAATATATGATTATAATTTGTATGAAACCCAGATTTAAAGTAAACCATTTGCACCTTTACTCTGAAACATCCCACATCCCACAAGGCACTGCTCAGGTCTCCAGCCATCTTTCCTTATGTAGGAGCAGTGTGCAGAGCTGCTGATACCTTTTGTGAGGGGGTTAACTCGGTAGCGGGTGTGTGTGACCCCCTGGTTGGGCTCCCCACACAAAACAGGGCCAGCAGACGGAGGTTGTGGTTTTCAAAATCAAAAGGTGCGGTTTATTTCTCTATGTACAGTGACAAAAACACAGCAAAGCCAAAAAGAAACAAACAAAATAAATCCTGGTCAGTTTGACCTCTGACTAAACATGCAGGTTTCCTAAACTAACAACTGGGATCAGCCTGGTGCTGTCCTAGTCCCTAAGTCCCTGGTTTAGTAAAAGTCCAAACAAATAGCCACACAGGCTTTGCCTCACCGCACAGGGGTTCACTCTCCCTAGACAGTCCACACAGGTCTGGGTCCAGGCATGAGCTAACATCTAATGAAGCTGGGAGTTTTTATAGAGGCCTTAAACGAACTGACAGGCTTCAGCTGGTCTCATCAACTCCCTGCCTCACGACGCCCAGCACTCTCCCTAGAGGTATGAGTCATTCATGAGCCCACTAGCCTCAGCTGGGCTTCATCAACTCCCTAGTTGTATAAGTCGGCATAAAGCCTGAATCTGGGAGAAATATATCTACCCCCCTGGATGCAACCAGGTGACTTTACCTTCCTGCTGTCACACTTTACAAAAACGAACTTTCAGAATGTCAGAATTTACAGAACATCGCTTGATTTCGATTTTAGAGCAACCATTTTCAACCAGGGTTCCTGCAGAGGTTGTTAGGGGTTCCTTCAGCTGTGGCCGATGGTCTGATGGTGCCTGCATAGTTCCATAGCTAACACCACTTAGAAGAGCCAGCAGAATGATACCAACAATCTTTTTAGTTGTCTGCAAGGATGGCATTCTGACTACGAATGTAATGAACAATTTTACCACTGATCCCCCAATGAATTAACATTTTTTTCAAGGGTTCCTCTGCGGTAAAACAGTTGAGAAAATCAGATTTAGTAGCATAAATTGTTGGTATGGTTTTACACCTACGTGTACCGGATGCACTATTACAACTTATTTTATATTTTTTTACTACTGAATGATGTAGGTTATAATAAATATTTTAACAGCACCCTTCATCTTTCCAGAAATTCCACGCTCCAGGGAATACAGCAATGTCTCCCTTAATATAACATGCCTGAAACTTAAATGTGATTTCTCTGCTTTGGATGGCAGGAGAATAGGGATGAGCTTCGTGTTCGAGTCGAACATACGTTCGACTCGAACATCGGCTGTTCGATCGTTCGACGAAGATCGAACGATTTGGGCCGTTCGCGCCAAATTCGAGTGACGCGAACGGCCCACAATGCACTACGCCATCGCAGTGTCATCCAGGCGCTGTGATTGGCCAAGCATGCACTGTGACCCCGTATGCTTGGCCAATCACAGCGCCGGCAGCGAGGAGAGCAATGATTGGCCACAGGCAGGATGCCTGTGGCCAATTATTGCTGAGGGTGTTTAGTACACGCCCCACACTATAAAAGGCCGCCAGCACGGCGGCCTAGTGTAGTGTGTTCCGGAGCAGGGAAAGAGAAGCATAGGCAGGGACAGTGACATTTATTTTTTTCTTGCTTAACCTGGATTCCTTTAGTTTAGGGAAAGAGAAGGATAGGTAGGGAGAGTGTCAGTGTGTTTTACTGTGCGAATCCTTGTTTCTAGGGACAGGGAAGGACAGTGAGGGAATTCTCCTTGTGCTATAGTGTGCTTTAAAAAAACATTTTTTCTAGGGACAGAAAACTATAGGTAGGGAGAGTGTCAGTGTCTTTTACTGTGCGAATCCTTGTTTCTAGGGACAGGGAAGGACAGTGAGGGAATTCTCCTTGTGCTATAGTGTGCTTTAAAAAAAAAAAATTTCTAGGGACAGAAAACTATAGGTAGGGAGAGTGTCAGTGTGTTTTACTGTGCGAATCCTTGTTTCTAGGGACAGGGAAGGACAGTGAGGGAATTCTCCTTGTGCTATAGTGTGCTTTAAAAAAACATTTTTTCTAGGGACAGAAAACTATAGGTAGGGAGAGTGTCAGTGTCTTTCACTGTGATAATCCTTGTTTCTAGGGACAAAGAAGGACAGTGAGGGAATTCTCCTTGTGCTATAGTGTGCTTTAAAAAAACATTTTTTCTAGGGACAGAAAACTATAGGTAGGGAGAGTGTCAGTGTGTTTTACTGTGCGAATCCTTGTTTCTAGGGACAGGGAAGGACAGTGAGGGAATTCTCCTTGTGCTATAGTGTGCTTTAAAAAAACATTTTTTCTAGGGACAGAAAACTATAGGTAGGAAGAGTGTCAGTTTCTTTCACTGTGATAATCCTTGTTTCTAGGGACAAAGAAGGAAAGTGAGGGAAATTCTCCTTGTGCTATAGTGTGCTTTAAAAAAACATTTTTTCTAGGGACAGAAAACTATAGGTAGGGAGAGTGTCAGTGTCTTTTACTGTGCGAATCCTTGTTTCTAGGGACAGGGAAGGACAGTGAGGGAATTCTCCTTGTGCTATAGTGTGCTTTAAAAAAACATTTTTTCTAGGGACAGAAAACTATAGGTAGGAAGAGTGTCAGTTTCTTTCACTGTGATAATCCTTGTTTCTAGGGACAAAGAAGGAAAGTGAGGGAAATTCTCCTTGTGCTATAGTGTGCTTTAAAAAAACATTTTTTCTAGGGACAGAAAACTATAGGTAGGGAGAGTGTCAGTGTCTTTTACTGTGTGAATCCTTGTTTCTAGGGACAGGGAAGGACAGTGAGGGAATTCTCCTTGTGCTATAGTGTGCTTTAAAAAAACATTTTTTCTAGGGACAGAAAACTATAGGTAGGGAGAGTGTCAGTGTCTTTTACTGTGCGAATCCTTGTTTCTAGGGACAGGGAAGGACAGTGAGGGAATTCTCCTTGTGCTATAGTGTGCTTTAAAAAAACATTTTTTCTAGGGACAGAAAACTATAGGTAGGAAGAGTGTCAGTTTCTTTCACTGTGATAATCCTTGTTTCTAGGGACAAAGAAGGAAAGTGAGGGAAATTCTCCTTGTGCTATAGTGTGCTTTAAAAAAACATTTTTTCTAGGGACAGAAAACTATAGGTAGGGAGAGTGTCAGTGTCTTTTACTGTGCGAATCCTTGTTTCTAGGGACAGGGAAGGACAGTGAGGGAATTCTCCTTGTACTATAGTGTGCTTTAAAAAAACATTTTTTCTAGGGACAGAAAACTATAGGTAGGAAGAGTGTCAGTTTCTTTCACTGTGATAATCCTTGTTTCTAGGGACAAAGAAGGAAAGTGAGGGAAATTCTCCTTGTGCTATAGTGTGCTTTAAAAAAACATTTTTTCTAGGGACAGAAAACTATAGGTAGGGAGAGTGTCAGTGTGTTTTACTGTGCGAATCCTTGTTTCTAGGGACAGGGAAGTACAGTGAGGAAATTCTCCTTGTGCTATAGTGTGCTTTAAAAAAACATTTTTTCTAGGGACAGAAAACTATAGGTAGGGAGAGTGTCAGTGTGTTTTACTGTGCGAATCCTTGTTTCTAGGGACAGGGAAGGACAGTGAGGGAATTCTCCTTGTGCTATAGTGTGCTTTAAAAAAACATTTTTTCTAGGGACAGAAAACTATAGGTAGGAAGAGTGTCAGTTTCTTTCACTGTGATAATCCTTGTTTCTAGGGACAAAGAAGGAAAGTAAGGGAAATTCTCCTTGTGCTATAGTGTGCTTTAAAAAAACATTTTTTCTAGGGACAGAAAACTATAGGTAGGGAGAGTGTCAGTGTCTTTTACTGTGCGAATCCTTGTTTCTAGGGACAGGGAAGGACAGTGAGGGAATTCTCCTTGTGCTATAGTGTGCTTTAAAAAAAAAAAATTTCTAGGGACAGAAAACTATAGGTAGGAAGAGTGTCAGTTTCTTTCACTGTGATAATCCTTGTTTCTAGGCAGGGCCGGATTAACATAGGGGCTGATGGAGCTGCAGCTCCAGGCCCCCATCATAATGTAGGCCCAAACTTAACTCTCTCACCAGCCCAGGGCCCGGCCGTCGGCCGCTATATAATACACGCAGCCTGCATCTGCATAATTAATCGCGGGCCGCAAGCCGCGGCTATCATACACAGCAGAGCCGCGGCTATCATACACAGCAGAGCCGCGGCTATCACACAGGAGAGCCTCTTGCAGCACGGGAGGTGCCAGTGCGCCGAGGCTGAGCGTGCTCCTCCCCTTTCCCCTAAACACAAACACTTGACGTCCCGGCGGCGTGACGTCACCCAGAGGCCGTCCCCGGCGTCCTATGAGGCTCGATTGCCCTGCGAAAGGAGGGCTGTGCCTGTGCGCCGTGCTGTGCTGTGACTGAGAGCCAGGACTCAGGAGGACAGTAAAACTTAAAGTAAGTAAGCCATGAATGCTGGCCCACTGCTGGGGAAGTCACTGTCAGACAGATAAGGTCGAATTGTGCAGAAGAAGTGTCAGTACTGGCTGAAGCCTGATGTGGGTAACTTTTTTTTTGGGGGGGGCTATATCAGTGCAGGCAGCCTATCAGTGCCCATTAGTGCATCTCATCAGTGCCACATTTCAGCGAGTGACCTCTATCAATGCCATCAGTGCAGCTCATCAGTGCCACCTATCAGTGCCCATAAGTGCAGCTAGCCAGTGCCACCTATCAGTACCCATTAGTGCATCTCATCAGTGCCACCTATCAGTGCAGCTCAGTGCCACCTATTAGTGCCCATTAGTGCATCTCATCAGTGCCACCTTTCAGTGCCAGTGCCCTCTATCAGTGCCACATATTAGCGCCATCCAATTGATGCCAGTGCCAGCTCATCGGTGGCACCTATCAGTGCCCATAAGTTCAGCTAGCCAGTGTCACCTCTCAGTGCCACCAATCAGTGCCCACCAGTGCTACCTATAAGTGCCCATCAGTGCAGGCCATCAGTGCCGCATAATAGTGCTGCCTCATCAGTGCCCATACGTGCTGCCTGTCAGTGCCACCTATCATTGCCCATCAGTGCTGCCTATCAGTGTAGCTCATCAGAGCCCATCAGTGCTGTCTATCAGTGCCCATCAGTGCTGCCTCATCGGTGCCCATTAGTGCCTATCAGTGCTGCCTCATCAGTGCTGCCAATCAGTGTAGCATTGTTAGTGCCAATCAGCGAAGAAGATAAATACTTATGGCAACAAACTAAGAAAAACATTTTTTTTAAATGTCTTTTTTTTATGTTTAGCAAAAAATAAAAAAACCCAGTGGTGTTTAAATACCACCAAAAGAAAGCTGTATTTGTGTAAAAAAAAAGATAAAAATGTCATTTTGGTACAGTGTTGCACGACCGCGCTGTCATTTAAAGTGTGACAGCGCTGAAGGTGGAAAATTGGCCTGGGCAGGAAGGGGGTGAGAGTGCCCATAGGGAAGTAGTTAAAGGATAAGTTTGCCTTTGGGAACATGTTCCCACTGAAGCATCTCCCCTATCCACTGGATCTAGTGACAGCAAGTGGAGAATCTTCTCCCTGAACTTGATGTCACTATTTAAAAAAATACATAGTGTAGTTCCTGAGTGCCACCACTTAGGTTAGTGGAAATAATTGGATATGAGGGAACGTTAAAGGAGTTGTAAAGGTACATTTTTTATTTTCTAAATAGGTTCCTTTAAGCTAGTGCATTGTTGCTTTACTTACTGTGAGGGGGTTAGCTCGGCAGCGGGTGTGTGTGACCCCCGGGATGGGCTCCCCACACAAAAACAGGCCCAGCAGACGGAGGTTGTGGTTTTCAAAATCAAAAAGGTGCCGTTTATTTTCTATTTACAGTGACAAAAACACAGCAAAGCAAAAGAAACAAACAAAATAAATCCTGGTCAACTTGACCTCTGACTAAACATACAGGTTTCCTAACTAACAACTGGGATCAGCCTAGTGCTGTCCTAGTCCCTGGTTTTAAATGTCCAAGCAAAATATAGCCACACAGGCTTTCTCTCACCGCACAGGGGTTCACTCTCCCTAGACAGTCCACACAGGTCTGCTTCCAGGCATGAGCTAACATCTAATGAATCTGGGAGTTTTTATAGAGGCCTAAATGAGCTGACAAGCTTCAGCTGGCCTCATCAACTCCCTGTCTGTACGACGCCCAGCCCTCTCCCTAGAGGTATGAGTCATCCATGAGCCCACTAGTCTCAGCTGGGCTTATACAACTCTCCACCTAGCTGTATAAATCGGCGTAAAGCCTGAATCTGGGCGAAATATATCTACCCCCCTGGATGCAACCAGGTGACTTTACCTTCCTGCTGTCACATACCCCCCCCTCTTGTTTTAACCTCGGGGTTGGAACACCAGCAATCAGGCATTCATGTACTCGAGACAAAGCATCCACATTCCCCATTTGAACGCCAGGGCGATGCTTTACTGTGAAGTTGAATTCCTGGAGGGCCAGGAACCACCTATTCACTCTTCTATTTGTTTCCTTGTTTTGAGCCATCCACTTTAACGGAGCGTGATCCGTAACCATGTCAAAGTGCCTACCTAGCAGGTAGTACCGAAGGGAATCTAGAGCCCACTTCACCGCTAAACACTCCTTTTCAACGGTGGCGTAATTTACCTCATGGGACTTCAACTTCCTGCTGAGGTAAATGACTGGGTGCTCTTCCCCGTTCCAGACCTGGGACAATACTGCTCCTAACCCCACATCTGACGCATCACTTTGTACGACAAAGTCTTTAGAGAAGTCGGGTGAGTACAACACTGGCTGGCTACATAAGGCTTGTTTCAAGAATTGGAATGCTGCCTCAGCCTCGGGGGTCCATTTAATCATGACCGACCCTTTCCCCTTCGTCAGGTTGGTTAGGGGCACAGCCTTAGAAGCAAAGTGGGGAATGAATCGCCGATAATACCCAGCGATTCCCAGAAAGGCTCGTACCTGCTTCTTGCTGTTGGGACGTGGCCAACTCTGGATGGCCTCGACTTTGTTGAGTTGGGGTTTTATTACTCCCCTCCCAATGGTGTACCCAAGATATTTGGCCTCCTCCTGCCCAATGGTACACTTCTTGGGGTTAGCCGTAAACCCTGCTTCCCGAACAGAGTCCAGGACTGCTTGCACTTTTGGCAGATGTGAGGCCCAATCTGTGCTATGGACAATTACGTCATCCAGGTAAGCCGCAGCATACTTCCGATGGGGCCTCAGCATCTGGTCCATTTTCCGCTGGAATGTGGCCGGCGCATTCTGTAACCCGAACGGCATTCTTTTATATTGGAACGCCCCGTCTGGGGTTACAAATGCGGTTTTCTCTTTGGCTGACTTGGCCAGGGGGATTTGCCAATACCCTTTTGTGAGGTCAAGAGTCGTCATGTATCGGGCTGTTCCCAGCCGGTCGATCAACTCATCTATACGTGGCATGGGGTAGGTGTCAAATTTTGTAACTTTGTTCAACTGACGAAAATCGTTACAAAATCGCCAGCTCCCATCCGGTTTAGGCACCAACACAATGGGACTAGACCAATCACTTTGGGACTCCTCTATCACCCCTAAGTTCAGCATTTTCTGTACTTCCTCCCGTATTGCCTCCCGTCGGGCCTCTGGGATCCGATAGGGTTTTAACTTCACCCTTTCACCGGGCGGGGTAATAATGTCATGCTCTACCCCAGATGTTTGTCCCGGCAGCTCAGAGAATACCTCCTTGTTGCGAAGCACAAACTCCTTAACCTCCTGTTGTTGGGGTTGTGACAAGGTGGCTGCGATTCCAACCTCAGGAATCACGCAACCAGTTTGAGCTGGTGACCAAGTGTCTGCGACTAGGGACTCTCTATCCCTCCAGGCTTTCAACAGATTAACGTGATAGATCTGTTCGGGCTTTCGCCTTCCTGGTTGTCTGACCTTGTAATTCACTTCGCTCACTTTTTCCATTATCTCGTAGGGGCCTTGCCATTTGGCAAGGAATTTACTTTCAACCGTAGGGACAAGTACCAATATCCTATCCCCCGGGGAAAAGGTACGGGTCTTGGCTCCACGGTTGTACACTCTCTGCTGTGCCAACTGCGCTTGGGCCAAATGTTCCTTCACGATGGGCATTACCTGTGCAATTCGATCTTGCATCAGGGCGACATGCTCAATCACACTCCTGTGGGGAGAACTCTCACTTTCCCAAGTTTCCTTGGCAATATCCAACAGCCCTCTTGGGTGTCTCCCATACAGTAACTCAAAGGGGGAGAATCCCGTAGAGGATTGGGGCACCTCCCTAATAGCAAACATCAAATAAGGAAGTAGACAGTCCCAATCCTTTCCATCCCTATCCACCACTTTCTTCAACATTTGTTTTAGGGTTTTGTTGAATCTTTCAACCAGCCCATCGGTTTGGGGGTGATACACAGATGTACGTAATTGCGTCACTTTGAACAATTTACACAGCTCCTTCATAACCCGGGACATAAAGGGTGTACCTTGGTCCGTAAGCAGTTCTTTACAAATACCCACCCGGCTAAAAACAAGAGATAGCTCTTTGGCTATGGTTTTGGCCGAGGTATTTCTGAGAGGGATCGCTTCTGGATAACGGGTGGCATAGTCCATTATAACCAATATGTACTGGTGCCCCCTAGCGGACTTGATTATAGGACCTACCAAATCCATTGCGATTCTCTCAAACGGGACCTCAATGATGGGTAGAGGGACCAGCGGGCTACGGAAGTGTGGCATCGGGGCCGACCTCTGACACACAGGGCAGGAGGAACAATAATTTTCTATGTCCTTCATCACCCCAGGCCAATAGAATCTCTGTAATACCCTCTCTCGGGTTTTCTCTGTCCCCAGATGACCTCCAAGAATGTGCCCATGGGCCAACTCCAACACCAACTTCCTGTAAGGTTTGGGCACCACAAGCTGCTCAACGGTTTCTTCTGCCCTTTTTGCCACCCGATACAGTAGGTCCTTCTCTACGCTGAAGTATGGGTAAGTGCAGGTATTATCTGGGTTCACTAACTCGCCATCTATTTTCACTACGTTTTCCCGTGCCTTTATTAGGGCGGGGTCTTTCAACTGTTCTGTGGCAAAGTTTTCCCTGTGAACCTCAAGATCAGAAAACTCCACAGACGGTAGGTTTTCGTCTGAGGAGGTGGGCTCCTCTCCAGTTTCTTGAGTCTCCCCTGCCAATACTGACAAGGGAAATTCGGGAGAGTCCTCACCACTCTCAGAGGAGTTCTGGCTATCATATTCCTGGTACATAGGGGCACCAGTGGGGGGCTCAGGATCATCCCACAGTTCCCAGAACTTCGGAAAATCCCTTCCCACAATGGCGTCATGCGGTAACTGAGACACTAAGCCCACTGGATGAGAAAGGGTACCTTTGGGGGTCTCGAAACACACTGTAGTCACTGGATACTCTCGGGTGTCCCCATGCACACAAATAACAGCTACCTTGCTATTCCCAGAGACCTCTGTTTTAACTAATTCAGCCTTTATCAGGGTCACAAGGCTACCTGAATCCAGCAATACCACAACATTTCTACCATTAATACACATTTTGCATAAATGTTTCTCAGTTCCCCGAATGGCAGTGCATGCGACTGTCGCACACAGCGACTGACGTCTGCCCGTCAGAAAGTCACACTGCATGGGTTCCTCCAAAACCGGGCAATTTGCTGCAATATGTCCCGCTTGCCGGCAGCGGTAGCAAATGATCCTTCTTGCCGCCTCTTGAGCCGCTGATTTCCCAGGCTGTTCTCGCCAAACTTGGGGTAGAGCTCCCACCCTCTCACTCTCTCCACCCTTACCCCTTGGAATCATCTTATCCGCCCCTGGGGATGGTCTGGTCTTAGGGTGGAAAGTCCGAGTGTCTCTGGAAGAGGCCGTCAGGTTCTCTGTAGCCAAGTATTTCTCCACACGATCCACAAGACCATCGGCCGTCTCTGGGTCTCCATGGCTTACCCACTTTTGGATGGCAGTAGGAAGAGCTCTCAAAAACCGATCCATTACAACACGTTCCACAATCTTTGGTGCGGACAAAGTCTCTGGCTGTAGCCACTTTCTGCTCAGGTGAATGAGATCATACATTTGAGACCTGGGGGGTTTTCCAAGCTGGAAAGTCCAGTTATGCACACGCTGAGCCCGGACAGCCAGGGTGACACCCAGCCTTGCCAATATTTCAGCTTTTAGCATCACATAGTCTTTTGCTTGGTCAGGCTCTAGGTCATAGTAAGCTTTCTGCGATTCACCCGTTAACAGAGGAGCCACCAGTCCAGCCCACTGCTCCTCAGGCCACTTTTCTCTTTCAGCAGTCCTTTCAAACGTGGTCAAAAATACCTCTGGATCATCCTCTCCAGTCATTTTTGTCAATAAACGACTCACCCCAAAGGACGCGGTATTAGTGGGACGGCTTTCCTCACTGGTCTGCGGACGTTGCTGCATTACTGCTTCCATTTGTTGTAGTCTCTGCTCTTGCTTCTGTAATAGGTCTATGAAGCGGGCCTCAGATCGTTGCTGGGCTTGTTGCTGAGCTTCCAGACTCTGTTGGTGAGCTTGCTGCTGGGCTGCAAGGCTCTGTTGATGAGCTTGCTGCTGGGCTGCGAAGTTCTGTTGTTGAGCTGCAAGGCTCTTTTGCAAACCTGCATTTGTCTGCTGTTGATTGGCATTTGCTAGAGCCAGCTGTTTCAGTATCTCCTCCATGCTGGCTTAAAAAAAAACTGCCACTGGTTCTCCACCAACTGTGAGGGGGTTAGCTCGGCAGCGGGTGTGTGTGACCCCCGGGATGGGCTCCCCACACAAAAACAGGCCCAGCAGACGGAGGTTGTGGTTTTCAAAATCAAAAAGGTGCCGTTTATTTTCTATTTACAGTGACAAAAACACAGCAAAGCAAAAGAAACAAACAAAATAAATCCTGGTCAACTTGACCTCTGACTAAACATACAGGTTTCCTAACTAACAACTGGGATCAGCCTAGTGCTGTCCTAGTCCCTGGTTTTAAATGTCCAAGCAAAATATAGCCACACAGGCTTTCTCTCACCGCACAGGGGTTCACTCTCCCTAGACAGTCCACACAGGTCTGCTTCCAGGCATGAGCTAACATCTAATGAATCTGGGAGTTTTTATAGAGGCCTAAATGAGCTGACAAGCTTCAGCTGGCCTCATCAACTCCCTGTCTGTACGACGCCCAGCCCTCTCCCTAGAGGTATGAGTCATCCATGAGCCCACTAGTCTCAGCTGGGCTTATACAACTCTCCACCTAGCTGTATAAATCGGCGTAAAGCCTGAATCTGGGCGAAATATATCTACCCCCCTGGATGCAACCAGGTGACTTTACCTTCCTGCTGTCACATTACCTTTTCCTTTGATTTACCTTCTAAATGTTTGTTTTCTTTGTCAGAATTTCTCACTTCCTGTTTCTCCTCGCTGAACTCCACACCATCATCCGAGTGGTGTGGAGTCATCCAGAACAGCTTACTGAACAGCTTACTGAGGATAAACAGGAAGTGAGAAATTCAGACAAAGAAAACAAAGAAAAAAAATATTTAGAAGGGAAATCTAAGGAAAAGGTAAGTGAAGCAACAATGCACTAGCTTAAAGGAACCTATTTAGAAAATAAAAAATGTACCTTTACAACTCCTTTAATCTATGATGCTGGGGGTTATTATTGCTGCTACTGACACCAATGATGTGGGTTGTTATTGCGTAAAGTGCCACTGATGTCATGCCGGGGGTTATTATTGCTGCTACTGATACGAATGCTTTTGGTTGTTATTCTGTAAATTGGCACTGATGTTTTTGGTTATTATTATGGAAATTGCCATTTAGGATGGGGGTTATTATTTCCTAAACTGGCAGTGATGCTGGGTGGATATAATCGCAGAAACTGGTACTAATGCGATGGGTTATTGTGTAGACTGGCACTGATGCTGACGGTCCATCATTAATTATAGGTGATGTGTCAAAAAATGTGTTTATGGCGACCATATGCACTGTGCAGTGCTTATACAAAGGGTAAAATACGTTTTTTGCACCACATGTCAGTAACAAGCCATGCAATCCATAAATACAAAGAAACCAAAACAAATACATTCAGAAATTAAGTTATGTGTAATAATATGGAAGGACACAGGGAAAAAGTATTAAACACGCTAACTGAAATGTATTTAATACTTGGTACAAAATTCTTTGTTGGTGATGATGGCTTTAAGATGCCTCCTGTATGGAGAAATGAGTCGCATGCAATGCTCAGATCTTCAAATCTTGTCTTCAAATCTTGAAGGTTCCATATGTGTTAAAGAATATCTAACACCGTGGATCTTTTCTATGAACACTGTTCTTTAGTTCTTTCCATAGATTTTCTATTGGATTCAAGTCTGGTGATTGGCTGGGCCATTCTAGCAGCTTTATTTTCTTTCTTTGAAACCAATTGAGAGTTTCCTTGGCTTTGTGTTTGGGATCATTGTCTTGCTGAAATGTCCTCCCTCGTTTCATCTTCATCATCCTGGTAGATGGCAGCAGATTTTTATCAAGAATGTCTTGGTCTATTTTTCCATTCATCCTTCCTTCAATGATATGAAGTTTGCCAGTTCCGTATGCAAAAAAACAGCCCCAAACCATGATGTACCCAACTCCAAACTTCACTGTTGGTATGGGGGTGTTTATGGGTTGTGACCCCCAAACATGGTGTGTATTATGGCATCCAAAGAGTTCCATTTTGGTTTCCTCTGACTATATTCTCCCAGTATTTCACAGGCTTGTCTAAATGTTGTGGAGCAAACGTTAACGGAGCTTCAACATGTTTTTTCTTCAGCAATGGAGTGTTGCGCAGTGAGTGTGCGTACAGACCATGGCGAGGAGTGCATTTCTTTGAAACAATTGTACGTGCTAATTCCCAGGTCTTTCTGAAGCTCTCCACAAGTGGTCATTGGCTCTTGGACAACTCTTCTGATAATTCTTTTCACTCCTCTTCAGAAATCTTGCGAGGAGCACCTGGTCACGGCCTGTTTATTTATGGTGAAATGATGTTCTTTCTACTTCTGAATTATGGCCCCAACAGTGCTCACTGAAACATACAGAAGTTTAGAAATCCTGTAACCAATACCATCCGTATGTTTTGCAACAATAAAGTTGTGAAGGTCTTGAGAGAGCTCTTTGCTTTTACCCATCATGAGATGTTTCTTGTGTGACACCTTGGTAATGAGACACTTTTTTATAGGCCACCAGGTGAGACTGAACCGGCTGATATTAATTAATTTGCACTGAGAAGGGGCAGGATTACTTTCTAATTACTGATAGATTTCAGCTGGTGTCTTGGCTTTCCATGCCTTTTTGAACCTCCCTTTCTTCATGTGTTTAATACTTTTTCCCTGTGTCCTTCCATTTTATTACACAGAACTTCATTTCCGAACGTATTTGTTTTGGTGTCTTTGTATGTATGGATTTCATGTGGTGAAAATTTCATGTCAATAGCACCTTTATAAATATATTTACCAAGAAAAATTGTGACGTGTTCAATACTTATTTTACCCGCTGTATATGTAAATGGAGCTGGTTTTACAAATGCCAAATAGATCAATTTGGCCTTCTGCATGGTTGCATGGGCCTGAGGTGTTAAGGAGCTCCTGGAAAAAGTACTGTAATTTAAAAAAAAAAAAATTTTCTCGTAAGGATGAAAAAACAGCGTAGTGGTTGGGAGAAAGTGAAAGCTAAGAAAGAGGAAGAAAAACAAATCCAAAAACTCTTGTCTAGCACCAAAAAAATTACTGAATTTTGTAGAAAAGGCACACCTGGAACAAGTGGTGCAACTGATATACTTGCTTCAGCTTCAAGTTCAACCAGTGCAGCTGATGTCAGTACAACAAGTTTGGTTGTTTCACATGCATCAGATGAAAGTGCAACTAGTGCAGGAGCAAGTGGATCCACAGAGTTGGACTCAGAACAGCAAGAGGAAATTTATTCAGATGATATTGGAGACTGGATTATCTGTGATGCTTTGAGGGAATATTTTTGCCAAAAAGAAGTTGATTGTCAACATATGGACAGTGATTTTAGAGCTTCAGAAAAGACATGTCCAGGTGAAACTTTTACAAGACACTGTACAAAGTCTTTGTTTTTCCGAGAACAGTTGAATGGAGAAAAAATTAAGCGTGAATGGCTGTGTTATTCTCCGAAAACTGGCAAAGTTTTTTGTGTTTTTTGCAAACTTTTTTCAAAAGAGGAAAGCCATTTGGCTTTAAAAGGGTATTCAGATTGGCGACATGCCACAAGAGATTTAAGCAGGCATGAAAATAGTGCTGGCCATGGAAAAGCAATTGAAAACCTCATCAGAAGAAAAACTTCTGGCCAACGAATAGACAAAAGTCTTGTTAATCAGTTTGAGAGGCAGAAAAAATATTGGCGTGAAATACTTCGCCGTATCCTGAGTGTTATAAAACTACTTGCATCAAGAGGGCTTCCTTTTCGAGGAAGTGATGAAATTATTGGATCCGTACATAATGGAAATTATTTGGGCTGTCTTGAGCTGTTAGCTGAATATGATCCATTTCTTGCTGAGCATATTCAAAAGCATGGCAACAAGGGAAGAGGTCACATATCGTACTTATCATCAACGATATGTGATGAGTTTATTGAACTGATTGGTCAGCAGGTGCTACAGCAAATTGTAAAAGAGATAAATAAAGCCAAATATTTTTCAATTTCTGTTGACTCAACCCCTGACATAGCACATTTTGACCAACTGACCATCATATTTCGCTATGTACTACCTAGTGGTCCAGTGGAACGTTTTACTAAATTCATTCCAATATATGGACACACTGGTATGGAGCTAACAAACACTCTTCTTCAATTTATGGATGAAAATGGAATTTCCATCAAAGACTGCAGGGGTCAGTCTTATGATAACGCATCGAATATGAGTGGCAAATATAATGGCATGCAGGCCTTAATTCGGGAAAAAAAACCACTTGCTGAATACATTCCTTGTTGTGCCCATTCACTTAATCTTGTGGGACAAAATGCTGTAAACAGCTGTCCAGTTGCAGTTTCGTTCTTTAATTTTGTACAGCAGTTGTATTGTTTTTTTTCTGCTTCAAGTCATCGATGGAATCTTTTAACAAATAGTTTCAAACCATGTGGTATACCGACATTAAAAAGGTTAGCAGATACACGTTGGTCTGCTCACCATGATGCTGTAAATGCCTTACAAAAAGGCTTTAGTACCATCAGAGATGTCCTTTCAAATATTTTGAATGATGAAGCCACAAAGGGAGAGATCTGTTTACAAGCAAAGGGCCTAAGCAATGTCATGGATCAGCTGGAAACTGGAATAATGGTTGAATTATGGTCTGTCATCTTACCTAGGTTTCATAGAACCAGTCAGTGTCTCCAAGATACAAAATTAGATTTGCATACAGCAACAAACATGCTGAACTCTCTGAAGGATTTTGTGCAGTCTCTCCGGTCTAGATTCTCTGAATTTGAAGAGCAGGGTAAAAATATTTCTGGCTGCGAGGAGTACCAGCTACAACGTGGAAGGAAAGTGAAAAGAAATAGGAGGTGGGACTATGGTGATGCAGAAGATGCTGATGCTGATATGACACCCTCTGAGAGGTTTAAAGTGCATACCTTTTATCCTATAATTGACAAACTGACAGAATCACTGAGGCACAGGCAAGCAGCATACAGCATAATTCAAGAAAGATTTGGATTTCTATCAGAAATATGCACTCTAGCAGCTGATAGTCTACGTTCCAGGGCCAGTACACTAGTGACAATATACCCTGAAGATCTTGAACCCCAGTTTGCAGAAGAAATTGTACAGTTTTCCTCTATTTTCAAAATGTACCAATCTTCACCTGCAAATAAAGACATTCATGGTAGCCAAGAAACTCAAATGTACAAGTTTATGATTGCACAATCCCTAGTCGGCGCATTTCCAAATACATATGTGACCCTCCGCATGTATTTGTGTTTAATGGTCAGCAACTGCAGTGGTGAGCGTTCATTTTCAGCATTAAAACGTGTAAAAAATGAACTAAGATCTTCCATGGGTCAGGAGCGTTTAAATGCGCTTTCTCTGTTGTGCATTGAAAATGGGTTGCTAAACACGCTTAATCTTGACTCTACAATTGAAGAATTTGCAAGTAAAAAAGCAAGAAAAGTTAATGTTTAGTTTTATTTTAATCTGCCAACCTGATTCATATAGGTTAAACGCTGTTTAGAGTTCAGTGAATAATCTGTTTGTGTGTTTATGACTAGTGGTTGCGATTTATTTCAAGAGTTACTCTCTGCACCATAATCATAACAGCAGGCTGTATTGATTATGATGCTTTAATAATAATAATACTTTAAGGAACATATTTGTTTGAGCCAAACATCATACACGTACGTATATTTAAATTGTTTATATGGTTTACGTTTATTTAAAAAATGGTTGTTGTGAATGTTCTATTTATAATGGTTTTATTTAATTAACAAGTTTTCTATTGTTTACAAAAAATAAATATTATCAATATGTTTCTGTTTTGGCACTTTAATGGTAATTAAAATATTTAATTTGTTTTAACAAAAAATAGTTTGCATCTTCATTTTATTTATGTCCATAAAAAGGCCCACCGAAATCCTCAGCCCCAGGCCCATGATGCTCTTAATCTGGCCCTGTTTCTAGGGAAAAAGAAGGAAAGTGAGGGAAATTCTCCTTGTGCTATAGTGTGCTTTAAAAAAACATTTTTTCTAGGGACAGAAAACTATAGGTAGGGAGAGTGTCAGTGTCTTTTACTGTGCGAATCCTTGTTTCTAGGGACAGGGAAGGACAGTGAGGGAATTCTCCTTGTGCTATAGTGTGCTTTAAAAAAACATTTTTTCTAGGGACAGAAAACTATAGGTAGGAAGAGTGTCAGTTTCTTTCACTGTGATAATCCTTGTTTCTAGGGACAAAGAAGGAAAGTGAGGGAAATTCTCCTTGTGCTATAGTGTGCTTTAAAAAAACATTTTTTCTAGGGACAGAAAACTATAGGTAGGGAGAGTGTCAGTGTGTTTTACTGTGCGAATCCTTGTTTCTAGGGACAGGGAAGTACAGTGAGGAAATTCTCCTTGTGCTATAGTGTGCTTTAAAAAAACATTTTTTCTAGGGACAGAAAACTATAGGTAGGGAGAGTGTCAGTGTCTTTTACTGTGCGAATCCTTGTTTCTAGGGACAGGGAAGGACAGTGAGGGAATTCTCCTTGTGCTATAGTGTGCTTTAAAAAAACATTTTTTCTAGGGACAGAAAACTATAGGTAAGGAGAGTGTCAGTGTGTTTTACTGTGCGAATCCTTGTTTCTAGGGACAGGGAAGGACAGTGAGGGAATTCTCCTTGTGCTATAGTGTGCTTTAAAAAAACATTTTTTCTAGGGACAGAAAACTATAGGTAGGAAGAGTGTCAGTTTCTTTCACTGTGATAATCCTTGTTTCTAGGGACAGGGAAGGACATTGAGGGAAGTTCTCCTTGTGCTATAGTGTGCTAAAGCATTCCTCATCAACCATCTTTGAAATCCTTGTTTTTTTGGACAGTCAGGGAAATTGTCGTTGTGCTATTCTGTGCAAAAGCAATCATCCTCAACCATATTTAGAAATCCTTAAGTAAAGGGACAGAGAAGGACACCTGAAGGTAGCCCTTATTGCTTTTTTCCCATCTCCCTGCAGGCCATCTATTAGAATGTCTGGAAGGCAAACAAGGAGAGGCAGACAGTCAGGAGGCAATAAAAGAGGGCAAGCAGGCTCTGTGTCTGGGGGCAACAGTGCTGGTCGTGGACGCGGTGCATTGTCATCAGCACATGGCCATGGGACACGCTTGTCCTTCTTTTCGGCAGCTGGACATGTTGAGCCACATCATGCCGAAGACTTGGTAGAGTGGATGACCAAGCCCTCCTCCTCCTCCTCATCCTCTCTCACCCAGGCTCAGGGTACTGGAAAAGCAGCTGCCAAAGCGTCCTCTTCCCTGGTATCAATGTCAGACTCATCATCAGTCACTCCTTCCCTAGACCCACCATGTCCTTCTCCTGAGGAGTCCCCCGAACTGTTTGAGCACAGTGTTGGGTACATGCTCCAGGAGGATGCCCAGCGTTTCGAAGGGTCTGATGATGAAACCCAGCTACAGGAAGGCAGTAGCGTGAGAGCAGACAGAGGGGATGCTCAAGAAGGACACCAATCTGGCAGTCATGTTCCAGCAGCTGCAGCATACTGCCAGATTGGCTCCAGTGATGAGGAGGGAGGGGATGATGAGGTCACTGACTCCACGTGGGTGCCTAATAGGAGAGAGGAGGAGGAGGAGGATGAGGAGGAGGTACATCTCCAACGAGGCAGGATGCCCTTTGGTGGCCAGCGTAAGGGCAGTACACCGACGGAATCACACCGCAGAGCTCCGCCTGTGCAGGGCGCTGCCTCTGCCCGTCATTCAAAAAGTTCTTTGGTGTGGGCCTTTTTTGAGGCTAGTGCATCAGATCGCACAGCTGCTGTTTGCAACATATGTCTCAAGCGTATATCGCGTGGCCAAAACATCAGCCGCTTGGGTACCACATGCCTGACCAGACATATGTTGACCTGCCATGCAGCTCGTTGGCAAGCCTACCTCAAAGACCCACACCAAAGAACAAAGCGGACCTCTCCTTGCACCGCATCAGCTGGGATCTCCAACCCCACTATAACTTCAGTCCTCTCTGAAACATGCACTGAGAGGAATGAAGGTGTAGAATTAGGTGTGTCACAGCCAAGTACTTGCGGCCACTCTGCTAGCAGTACACCGACGTCCGATTCTAGCAGGCAAATTTCCCTGCCCCAGCTGCTGGACCGTCGAAAGAAGTTCACTCCCAGCCATCCACATGCCCAGCGGTTGAATGCTAGCTTGGCTAAATTGCTAGCGCTTCAACTGCTGCCTTTTCAGTTGGTAGACTCGGCCCCCTTCCGTGAGTTTGTGCAATGTGCGGTTCCTCAGTGGCAGGTTCCCAAACGCCACTTTTTCTCACGGAAGGCTATTCCAGCTCTCTACCGGCATGTGGAAGGCAATGTCTTGGCCTCGCTGGACAGGGCGGTCAGCGGTAAGGTGCATATTACCGCTGACTCATGGTCCAGCAGGCATGGACAGGGACGTTACCTTTCTTTCACGGCCCATTGGGTCACTCTTTTGGCAGCTGGGAAGGATGCAGGACAAGGTGCAGTAGTGTTGGAGGTTGTTCCACCGCCACGCCTCCAAAATGCTACTACTGGTTGTGACACACCTCTCTCCTCCACCCCCTCCTCTTCTTCTTCCTCCATGGCCTCTTCCTGTGGTTTGTCCTCGGAACCAGCGGTGCTCCGTAGGCGTTCAAGGGGCTACGCAAGTACGCAGGCAAAAAGATGCCATGCCGTGCTTGCGCTGGTGTGTTTGGGGGACAGAAGCCACACTGGGGCAGAGGTCCTGTCTGCTCTGCAGGGCCAGGCCGAGAGGTGGTTGACGCCACGCCAGCTTAAGCCAGGAATGGTGGTTTGCGACAATGGCACCAACCTCCTCTCCGCCCTCCGACAGGGACAACTGACCCATGTGCCCTGTGTGGCTCACGTCCTTAACCTGGTGGTGCAGCGGTTCTTGGGCAGGTACCCGGGCTTACAGGATGTCCTGAGGCAGGCCAGGAAAGTCTGTGTGCATTTCCGCAGATCTTATAATGCCAGTGCTCGCCTGGCTGAGCTGCAAAAGGAGTTGAACCTGCCCAAGAACCGCCTTATATGTGACATGTCCACCAGGTGGAACTCAACGTTGGCCATGCTGCAGCGGCTGCACACGCAGCAGAGGGCCATCAATGAGTACCTGTGCGACTACGGCACCAGGACAGGGTCAGGGGAGCTTGGTTTTTTTTCTCCACGCCAGTGGGGCATGATCAGGGATGCATGCACTGTCCTGGCACCATTTGAGGAGGCCACGAGGATGGTGAGCAGTGACAGTGCATGCATCAGTGACACTGTACCTCTTGTCCACCTGTTGGAGCACACGCTGCGTGGAATAATGGACAGGGCACTTGAGGCAGAACAGAGGCAGGAAGAGGAGGACTTCCTTGCCTCTCAAGGCCCCCTTTACCCAGACAGTGTTCCTTCTGTCCCACCCATCGCACAGGAAGAGGAGGAGGAGGAGGAGGAGGAGGAGGAGGAGGATTGTGTCAGCATGGAGGTGGAGGCTGGCACTCAGCATCATCAGCAGCAGTCTTTTAGGGATGATTTACAGTCCCAAGAAACCAGTGGACTTGTACGTGGCTGGGAGGAGGTGGCTGCGGATCATGTCGTCCTTAGTGACCCAGAGGACTCTGGAGCGAATGCCTCAGCAAACCTACGCTGCATGGCCTCCCTGATCCTGCAAAGTCTGCGGAAGGATCCTCGTATTCTTCGGATCAAGGAGAGGGACCATTACTGGCTGGCCACTCTCCTTGATCCACGGTACAAGGGTAAGGTTGCGGACCTTATGTTACCGTCGCAGAGGGAGCAGAGGATGAGACAACTCCGGGAGGCCTTGCAGAAAGGTCTGTGCAACGCGTTCCCAGAGACTGGGAGGTTACAAACTCCTGGTCCTGGACAACGAGTTGCTGAGGCTTCGGCCAGTCAAAGAAGGAGCGGTGGGGAAGGTGGCCGTCTGACCGATGCGTTCAGACAATTCTTTAGTCCGCAGCCCCAAAGTATGATCGGTTCCAGCAACCATCGCCAGCGTCTGATAAACATGGTGCAGGAATATCTAGGGGCAAGGTCAGACTTGGACACCTTCCCCACCGAAAATCCTCTGGCTTACTGGGTCTTGAGGATGGATCACTGGCCAGAGCTTGCACAGTATGCAATTGAGCTACTGGCCTGTCCTGCATCCAGCGTTCTTTCGGAACGCACATTCAGTGCTGCTGGAGGATTTGTCACGGATCACAGGGTGCGCCTGTCCACCGACTCGGTTGATCGACTGACTTTCATCAAGATGAACCAGTCTTGGATCACCACCAGCTACCACACACCTGATGCTGATATAACAGACTAATTGATTTTAACATGTCACATCCCTTCAAGACTGATGCTGATGCTGAGTGCCTGTGCTGTTATGTTGACTGGCTATCCTCCTCCTCCGAGTCCTCAATGATACGATTGATGATGATAGCTTGGAAGATCATTTTTGTTTATGGGTGCCGCCACCAGTGGCTAAGGCCCAATTTTTCAGCCCCTGTTTTACAGGGGCGTGTAATTACAATTTTTTTAGCAATAATTTGCCATAGGGCTCATTGCTGTGCTCCAAGTACAGTATCTGTGAGGGGTTGGAGTGTTGTGCCACCAGTGCCTAAGGCCCAATTTTTCAGCCCCTGTTTAACAGGGGCGTGTCATTACAATTTTTGAAGCAATACTTTGCAACAGGGCTCATTGCTGTGCTCCAAGTACAGTATCTGTGAGGGGTTGTAGTGTTGTGCCACCAGTGCCTAAGGCCCAATTTTTCAGCCCCTGTTCAACAGGGGCATGCAATTACAATTCTTGATCTAATAATTCACAGCAGGGCCCATTGCTGCACCCACCAAGAGTACCTCTGAGGGCTTACAGTGTTGTGGCAACGCCACCACCACCACCACCACGAAAGGCCCAATTTTTCAGCCCCTGTTCAAAAGGGGCATGTAATTACAATTCTTGATCTAATAATTCACAGCAGGGCCCATTGCTGCACCCACCAAGAGTAACTCTGAGGGCTTACAGTGTTGTGGCAACACCACCACCACCACCACGAAAGGCCCAATTTTTCAGCCCCTGTTCAACAGGGGCATGCAATTACAATTCTTGATCTAATAATTCACAGCAGGGCCCATTGCTGCACCCACCAAGAGTAACTCTGAGGGCTTACAGTGTTGTGGCAACGCCACCACCACCACCCCCACCACGAAAGGCCCAATTTTTCAGCCCCTGTTCAAAAGGGGCATGTAATTACAATTCTTGATCTAATAATTCACAGCAGGGCCCATTGCTGCACCCACCAAGAGTAACTCTGAGGGCTTACAGTGTTGTGGCAACGCCACCACCACCACCACCACCACGAAAGGCCCAATTTTTCAGCCCCTGTTCAAAAGGGGCATGTAATTACAATTCTTGATCTAATAATTCACAGCAGGGCCCATTGCTGCACCCACCAAGAGTAACTCTGAGGGCTTACAGTGTTGTGGCAACGCCACCACCACCACCACCACGAAAGGCCCAATTTTTCAGCCCCTGTTCAAAAGGGGCATGTAATTACAATTCTTGATCTAATAATTCACAGCAGGGCCCATTCCTGCACCCACCAAGAGTAACTCTGAGGGCTTACAGTGTTGTGGCAACACCACCACCACCACCACCACCACGAAAGGCACAATTTTTCAGCCCCTGTTCAACAGGGGCATGCAATTACAATTCTTGATCTAATAATTCACAGCAGGGCCCATTGCTTCACCCACCAATAGTAACTGTCAGGGCTTACAGTGTTGTGGCACCAGCACCACCATCAAAGGCCCAATTTTTACTACCACTGTTCAACAATTATATGTAATTAAAATTCCTGATATAATAGTTGACAGCAGGGCGTTCCAGCACCAACCAAGAGTAACTGTGAGTGCTTACAGTGTTGTGCCAACACCAACAACTAGGGGGCCTATTTCTGCAGAGTATATACGGCAGGTCCCTACTTTCAAACATCCAACTTACAAACGACTCCTACTTGCAAACGCAAGAAGACAACAGGAAGTGAGAGGAAATCTACCCCTAGGAAGGAAAATTCTCTCCTGTAAGAATTAATATGGGAGAAAGGTGTCTCCTCTGTACTGATGCTTTATCACCAATCCTTGTTTCAAGAAAAACACCACATTTCAAAAACGGTTGTCATTGGGACGGAAAGTGAGGTGAAATGTTCTGAACAGGGGCACAGACAGCAAAACAAATGTTACAGGGGTGATAACCCTTACCTATGTTTTCCAAAAAGTTTAAAAATAGATTTTTGGGCTGGAGCTACACTTAAACAATGTACCTGTTCAAAATTACAAACAGATTCTACATAAGAACAAACCTACAGTCCCTGTCTTGTATGCACCGCCTGTATACGGCTGTTCAGAGTATATAGGGCCTTTTTTATTTTATGTGCGGGGTTCCCCTTAACCACTTAACGACCGCCCACCGCCGATTTACGTCGGCAGAATGGCACGGACAGGCAGAATCACGTAGATCTACGTGATCGCCTTTGTGCAGTTGGGGGGTCCATCCGGACCCCCCTTCACTGCAGTGAGCGGCCGTTAAGTGTTCGGGAGCGATCAGGCATGAGGGGGCGGCCGCTCGATTCCGCCCCCCCCTCGCGATCGCTCCCGGCCAATGAAATTGCTTCCTCCGCCATGTGATGTAAACACAGGCTGGAGGAAGTGATGTCATCTCCCTCGCCGCGGTCTTTTCGTTCCCGGCGCCGAGGAGTGAAGACAGAGGTTAGTGCTCCAACAGTCCACTGACACGTAGGTACACATAGGCACACAAATCACCCCCCAGTCACCCCCAGATCACCCCCCCAGGTCACCCCAAAGCCCCCAATCACAGTGTCACTGATTGCAGTGATCATTTATTTTACTGATCACTGCATTTAGTGTCATCTGTGATTGTAAAAAGTTGCAAGGCAGTTAGGATTAGGCCCCTTTAGGTCCAGGGTAGCCCCCTAACCCCCCCTAATAAAGGTTTAACCCCTTGATCACCCCCCAGGTAACCCTTTCACCCCCTAACTTCAGCGTCACTAAGCGATTGTTTTTCCGATCGCTGTATTCGTGTCGCTGGTGTTTTAGATAGGCAGTTATTTTTTTTTTAGGTTCGCCGCAGGTTTTTATTGGTGTCAGGTACCCCCATATTTAACCTAATAAAGGTTTTAACCCCCTGATTGCCCCTAGTTAACCCTTTCACCAGTGATCACCATATAAAGGTTACGGGTGACGCTGGTTGATTAGTTTGCTTTTTATAGCATCAGGGCACCCGCCGTATATAACCCAATAAAGGTTTAACCCCCCTGATCGCCCGGCGGGTGAGATCAATTAGGTTTTAGTGCCAGAGAGGGTCTGCGTCGCCCCAGGCAGTGTTAGGTTAGTGCCAGTAACGCTAACACCCACGCGCAAAGCATACACCCCCCTTAGTGGTATAGTATCTGATCAGATCTATACTAGCATCCCCAGCGGTTTAGGGTTCCCAAAAACGCAGTGTTAGCGGGATCAGCCCAGATACCTGCTAGTACCTGCGTTTAGCCCCTCCGCCCAGCCCAGCCCAGCCCACCCAAGTGCAGTATCGATCGATCACTGTCACTTACCAAACACAACACACATAACTGCAGCGTTCGCAGAGACAGGCCTGATCCCTGCGATCGCTAACAGTTTTTTTGTAGCGTTTGATATATTTGCTGACGACAGTCAGGTGCTTTTTTTCCTGTGAATCTTACTAGTGTACCCCTAAATTTAGAGCCCAAAATGGCAAGACGAAGGTACACTAGTAAAGAGGCCTACGAGATTCTGAGCATGACAGATAGTGAAGAGGAGGTCACGTATCTGTCAGATTCAGGCTCAGAATATCTTCCCGTAGAAGACAGTGACGTCAGCGGCCCCACGTCAGATAGCTCTGACGACGAAGTTGAGGTCCCTGCTAAGGTCAGGCGTACCCGATCCCGATCTTCTGAGGTTGTTGAGGAGCAAGAACCGCAGGTCTCTCGTATCATGGAGCAGAGTAGTACTAGCGCCGCTATTCCTTCTGGTGAACTGGCAAGCACCAGCGGCCTAGTACAGCCTGGACGTACATCCAGCACTGCAGTAACACTTGGTGACGTGGCGAGTCCCATAAGTGCAGTTCAAGCTGGCGAGGTGGCAAGCACAAGTAGTGTCCCGCTGCCACCAAGAAGACAAAGGCAGGCCCGTCGTGCCCATACTGCCCTTCCTGCAGAATTCGCCTATCCTGATTGGGTCCCCACCACTTCTGCAGAACCCGTACTTCCCCCATTCACTGCCCAACCCGGTATTCAGGTGGAAACAGCTGATTTTATGCCAATCGATTTTTATTCGCTGTTTTTCACGGAAGATCTCTATAGATCTATTGTGGACCAGAGTAATTTATATGCTGGTCAATTTATCGCCGCTAACCCCCAGTTGCCTAAAATTGCCAGAAATTGGAAACCAATTACGGTTTCCGAATTTAAGACCTTTCTGGGCCTTTCCCTCAACATGGGCACACATAAATTTCCGTCATTGCGTGCTTATTGGTCCACGCACCCAATTCACCACATGCCCGTGTTCTCTGCCTCCATGTCCAGGGCACGATACGAGCAGATTTTGCGGTTCATGCACTTCAACGACAATGAACTTTGTCGTCCACGTGGGGACCCTGAATACGACCGGCTCTATAAAATTCGGCCCCTCATAAACCACTTCAACGAACGTTTTGCAGCCTTGTTTACTCCCGATCAAGTTGTCTGCGTTGATGAGTCCCTGATTAAATTTTCTGGCCGCTTGTCTTTCAAGCAGTACCTTCCCAGCAAGCGTGCCAGATACGGGGTCAAGCTCTACAAGTTCTGTGACAGGGCAACAGGCTATGTAGTGAACTTTACGGTTTATGAGGGAAAAGACAGTCAGATTGAGTCGGTCAACTGCCCGGATTACATAGGGAGCGCTGGCAAGATAGTGTGGAACTTGGTGTCACCCTTATTCGGAAAGGGGTACCACTTGTATGTGGACAATTATTACACGAGCGTGCCACTGTTTAGTCACTTGTTTGATCATAAGATTGGAGCATGTGGCACCGTGCGACCTAATCGCCGGGGCTTTCCCCAGCGGCTTGTAGATGCCCGTCTTAGGCTGGGGGAGAGAGCCTGCTTGAAGTGTAATAACTTGCTCGCTATGAAGTGGAGGGACAATAAGAATGTTTTCCTTCTTACCTCCCTTCATGCAGACACGACAGTCCAAATTCGTACGGCGACTGGTGTTGTGGAGAAACCCCTCTGTGTCCACGAATATAACCAAAATATGGGAGGGGTGGACCTCAACGACCAGTTGATGGCGCCGTATCTAATTGACCGTAAGGCGAGACGCTGGTACAAAAAAGTGTCTCTATCATTATTCCAATTGGCTTTGCTGAACGCTCATGTGCTATACAGAGCTTCAGGCGGGACGTTATCTCTTCTAAAATTCCAGAATGAGATAGTCACAGAACTCCTGTATCCAGGCGGTTCTGCACCTCACCATCCCCAACCAAATGCAGTAAGCCGGCTGCATGAGAGGCATTATTCGTATGTCCTCCCGAGTACCCCTACCCAAAGCCACCCCCAAAAAAGATGTCGTGTCTGTAGCAAGCGCGGATTTAGGCGTGACACCCGTAGTTTTTGTCCACTCTGTCCTGACAAGCCTGGTCTTTGCCAAGGTGAATGTTTTGAACGCTACCACTCAAAAGTGAAGTTTTAGCGTAGGGTACAGCATTTCACAGACTAGGACACACTTACACAGGGTCTCCCAAGATGCCATTACATTTTGAGAGACCCGAACCATTACAGTTGTAAAGTTACAAAAAAAAGTGTAAAAAAGAAAAAAAAAACGTAAAAAACAAAACACAAAAAAAATATAAAATAAAAAAACCAAAAATAGTTGTCGTTTTATTGTTCTCTCTCTCTCTATTTTCTCTCTATTGTTCTGCTCTTTTTTTACTGTATTCTATTCTGCAATGTTTTATCATGCTTGCTTTTCAGGTATGTAATTTTTTGTTTTCAGGTGCGCCATTCAACTGCAGCGCGGAATTATTTATCTTGACAGCAACAGCGTTTGCTCCCACGATATATAAAGCCGTGACTCCAGTGCTGTAGGAGGTGATTTCACCACCACAGTTAAAAAAAAGAGCATATATGCCGAAGCATGGGGACAGCAGGGGCGGAGGAGCGATTTTGCTCCTAATGCCGCGTACATACGGTCAAAATTCCGACCGTGTGTACGCGGCATAACTTTTTTGCGGGAGGATGCCCCCATGCTTCGGCATATATATATTTTAGGCACAGGTTGCGTTAAAACATTTTTTTATTTTTTACTAGGTTTTGTTTTGGTATTTGCTTTGCAGGTATGGCATGGTAAGGTCTTACTGTTGTACTGTAATGTTACTTTGTTTTAATGTTAACCACCATTTGCTTAGCAGGCACGTCATTCAGTTGCAGCGCGGATCTATTTATCTTGACAGCAACAGCGTTTGCTCCCACGATACATAAAGCCGTGACTCCAACGCTGTAGGAGGTGATTTCACCACCACAGTTAAAAAAAAGAGCATATATGCCGAAGCATGGGGGCAGCAGGGGCGGAGGAGCGATTTTGCTCCTAATGCCGCGTACATACGGTCGAAATTCCGACGTGTGTACGCGGCATAACTTTTTTGCGGGAGGATGCCCCCATGCTTCGGCATATATATATTTTAGGCACAGGTTGCGTTAAAACATTTTTTTATTTTTTACTAGGTTTTGTTTTGGTATTTGCTTTGCAGGTATGGCATGGTAAGGTCTTACTGTTGTACTGTAATTTTACTTTGTTTTAATGTTAACCACCATTTGCTTAGCAGGTACGCCATTCAGTTGCAGCGCGGATCTATTTATCTTGACAGCAACAGCGTTTGCTCCCACGATACATAAAGCCGTGACTCCAACGCTGTAGGAGGTGATTTCACCACCACAGTTAAAAAAAAGAGCATATATGCCGAAGCATGGGGGCAGCAGGGGCGGAGGAGCGATTTTGCTCCTAATGCCGCGTATATACGGTCGAAATTCCAACGGAGGCTTATCCGTGGAAAAGTCCGACCGTGTGTACGCGGCATAACCTTTTATGCCGCGTACGTACGGTCGAAATTCCGACGAAGGCTTGACCGTGTGTACGCGGCATAACTTTTTTGCGGGAGGATGCCCCCATGCTTCGGCATATATGCCCATCATTAGAAGTGGGTGGATGAAGGGAGGTATTCTAATGGTGGGCATACCCACCAATCAATCTCTTTTTTTCGTTCAGCCAATAGGCTGTATGAAAAAAAAGATTACAATACATGTCCAACAAGGACCAGCAACGTACTGGTATGTTGCTGGACTTTGAATGTTTATACCAGAATGATGCCTGTGGGTTTAGGTATCATCTTGGTATCATTCTTTTCAGCCAGCAGCCGGCTTTCATGTAAAAGCAATTCTAGCAGATAATTAGCCTCTAGACTGCTTTTACAAGCAGTGGGAGGGAATGTCCCCCCCCCGGATATAAAAAGCGCCATTGGGAAATTGGGAAAGCATTTTATCACACCGATCTTGGTGTGGTCAGATGCTTTGAGGGCAGAGGAAAGATCTAGGGTCTAACCCCCCAATTTTTTTCAAAAAAAGAGTACCTGTCACTACCTATTGCTATCATAGGGGATATTTACATTCCCTGAGATAACGATAAAAATGGTAAAAAAATAAAATATGGAAGGCACAGTTTAAAAATAAAATAAAAAAGCCAAATAAATAATAAAAAAAAAAAAAGCACCGCTGTCCCCCCCTGCTATTGCGCAAAGGCGAACGCACGCGTCGGTCTAGCGTCATATGTAAACAGCAATTGCATCATGCATGTGAGGTATCACCGCGAAGGTCAGATCGAGGGCAGTCATTTTAGCAGTAGACCTCCTCTGTAAATCTAACGTGGTAACCTGTAAAGGCTTTTAAATGCTTTTAAAAATGAATGTAGTTTTGTCGCCGCTGCGCGTTTGTGCGCAATTTTAAAGCATGTCGTGTTTGGTATCCATGTACTCGGCCTATGATCATCTTTTTTATTTCATCAAACATTTGGGCAATATAGTGTTTTTTAGTGCATTAAAAATAAAAAAAGTGTGTTTTTCCCCCAAAAAATGCGTTTGAAAAATCGCTGCGCAAATACTGTGTGGAAAAAAAAATGCAACACCCACTATTTTAATCTGTAGGGCCTTTGCTTTAAAAAAATATATAATGTTTGGGGGTTCAACATAATTTTCTTGCAAAAAAAAATTTTCTTTCATGTAAACAAAAAGTGTCAGAAAGGGCTTTGTCTTCAAGTGGTTAGAAGAGTGGATGATGTGTGACATAAGCTTCCTAATGTTGTGCATAAAATGCCAGGACAGTTCAAACCCCCCCCCCCAAATGACCCCATTTTGTAAAGTAGACACCTCAAGCTATTTGCTGAGAGGCATGTTGAGCCCATTGAATATTTTTTTTTTTTGTCCCAAGTGATTGAATAATGACCAAAAAAAAAAAATGTACAAAAAGTTGTCACTAAATTATATATTGCTCAAACATGCCATGGGCATATGTGGAATTACACCCCAAAATACATTCTGTTGCTTCTCCTGAGTACGGGGATACCACATGTGTGGGACTTTTTGGGAGCCTAGTCGCGTACGGGACCCCAAAAACCAAGCACCGCCTTCAGGATTTCTATGGGTGTAAATTTTTGATTTCACTCCTCACTGCCTATCACAGTTTCGGAGGCCATGGAATGCCCAGATGGCACAAACCCCCCCCCCAAATGACCCCATTTTGGAAAGTAGACACCCCAAGCTATTTGCTGAGAGGTATGTTGAGTATTTTGCAGATCTCGCTTTTTGTCACAAAGTTTTGAAAATGTAAAAAAAGAAAAAAAAAAAGAAAAAAAAATGTCTTTCTTAATTTTCAAAAACAAATGAGAGCTGTAAAATACTCACCATGCCTCTCAGCAAATAGCTTGGGGTGTCTACTTTCCAAAATGGGGTCATTTGTGGGGGTTTTGGGCTATTTTGACATTTTATGGCCTTCAAAACTGTGATAGGTAGTGAGGAGTGAAATCAAAAATTTATGCCCTTAGAAACCTTGAAGGCAGTGCTTGGTTTTTGGGGTCCCGTACGCGGCTAGGCTCCCAAAAAGTCCCACACATGTGGTATCCCCGTACTCAGGAGAAGCAGCAGAATGTATTTTGGGGTGTAATTTCACATATAACCATGGCATGTGTGAGCAATATATCATTTAGTGACAACTTTTTGTACATTTTTTTTTTCTTTTTGTCATTATTCAATCATTTGGGACAAAAAAAAAATATTCAATGGGCTCAACATGCCTCTCAGCAAATAGCTTGGGGTGTCTACTTTCCAAAATGGGGTCATTTGGGGGGGTTTTGTGCCATCTTGGCATTTTATGGCCTTCAAAACTGTGATAGGTAGTGAGGAGCGAAATCAAAAATTTATGCCCTTAGAAACCTTGAAGGCGGTGCTTGGTTTTTGGGGTCCCGTACGCGGCTAGGCTCCCAAAAAGTCCCACACATGTGGTATCCCCGTACTCAGGAGAAGCAGCAGAATGTATTTTGGGGTGTAATTTCACATATGCCCATGGCATGTGTGAGCAATATATCATTTAGTGACAACTTTGTGCAAAAAAAAAACAGTTTGTCATATTCCCGCAACCTGTGGCAAAATATAAAATATTCCATGGACTCAACATGCCTCTCAGCAAATAGCTTGGGGTGTCTACTTTCCAAAATGGGGTAATTTGGGGGGGTTTTGTGCTATTTTGGCATTTTATGGCCTTCAAAACTGTGATAGGTAGTGAGGAGTGAAATCAAAAATTTACGCCCTTAGAAATCCTGAAGGCGGTGCTTGGTTTTTGGGGCCCTGTACGCGGCTAGGCTCCCAAAAAGTCCCACACATGTGGTATCCCCGTACTCAGGAAAAGCAGCAGAATGTATTTTGGGGTGCAATTCCACATATAACCATGGCATGTGTGAGCAATATATCATTTAGTGACAACTTTTTGTACATTTTTTTTTTTTCTTTTTGTCATTATTCAATCATTTGGGACAAAAAAAAATATTCAATGGGGTCAACATGCCTCTCAGCAAATAGCTTGGGGTGTCTACTTTCCAAAATGGGGTCATTTGGGGGGGGTTTTGTGCCATCTTGGCATTTTATGGCCTTCAAAACTGTGATAGGTAGTGAGGAGTGAAATCAAAAATTTATGCCCTTAGAAACCTTGAAGGCGGTGCTTGGTTTTTGGGGTCCCGTACGCGGCTAGGCTCCCAAAAAGTCCCACACATGTGGTATCCCCGTACTCAGGAGAAGCAGCAGAATGTATTTTGGGGTGTAATTTCACATATGCCCATGGCATGTGTGAGCAATATATCATTTAGTGACAACTTTGTGAAAAAAAAAAAAAGTTTGTCATATTCCCGCAACTTGTGGCAAAATATAAAATATTCCATGGACTGAACATGCCTCTCAGTAAATAGCTTGGGGTGTCTACTTTCCAAAATGGGGTCATTTGGGGGGGGGGGTTTGTGCTATTTTGGCATTTTATGGCCTTCGAAACTGTGATAGGTAGTGAGGAGTGAAATCAAAAATTTGCGCCCTTAGAAATCCTGAAGGCGGTGCTTGGTTTCCGGGGTCCCGTACGTGGCTAGGCTCCTAAAAAGTCCCACACATGTGGTATCCCCGTACTCAGGAGAAGCAGCAGAATGTATTTTGGGGTGCAATTCCACATATAACCATGGCATGTGTGAGCAATATATCATTTAGTGACAACTTTTTGTAATTTTTTTTTTTTGTCATTATTCAATCACTTGGGACGAAAAAAAAAAATATTCAATGGGCTCAACATGCCTCTCAGCAATTTCCTTGGGGTGTCTACTTTCCAAAATGGGGTCATTTGGGGGGGTTTTGTACTGCCCTGCCATTTTAGCACCTCAAGAAATGAGATAGGCAGTCATAAATTTAAAGCTGTGTAAATTTCAGAAAATGTACCCTAGTTTGTAAACGCTATAACTTTTGCGCAAACCAATAAATATACGCTTATTGACATTTTTTTTACTAAAGACATGTGGCTGAATACATTTTGGCCTAAATGTATGACTAAAATTGAGTTTATTCGATTTTTCTTATAACAAAAAGTAGAAAATATCATTTTTTTTCAAAATTTTCGGTCTTTTTCTGTTTATATCGCAAAAAATAAAAATCGCAGAGGCAATCAAATACCATTAAAAGAAAGCTCTATTTGTGGGAAGAAAAGGACGCAAATTTCATTTGGGTACAACATTGCATGTCCGCACAATTTACAGTTAAAGCAGCGCAGTGCCGAATCCCAAAAACAGGCTTGGTCCTAATGGCCCGAAATGGTCCGGGGCTTAAGTGGTTAATATCCATACAAGACCCAAAGGGGCTGGTAATGGGCTGGGGTAGGGGGGGGGGGTCATGGGGTAGCTATGCCATTTTTCTTAAAGATTTTCATCCATATTACCGGGACCAGACATTACATTAAAGCCGCAAGCAGTTTTAAATGGCTTTTTTTTCCTTTAGAAGTGTCATTTTGTGCAGGGACAGTTCTAAACACGGGAAACACGTGGCACTTCACAGGCATACTTTAGACACCCCCCAGGTACGATATTTAAAGGAATATTTGACTTTTTTTTTTCACTTTATGCATCATTAAAATGACTGCTCCCGAAAAACGACCGTTTTTAAAACTTCTTTTTGCATTGATACATGTCCCCTGGTGCACAACCCGGGTTCCCAAACCCTTTTTAGGACAATAACATGCATAATAGTTGTTATAATTAGCACTTTAGAATTCGAACGTTCGCATCCATTGTATTTAATAGGGTTCTAATGTTCGTACGAACTTTCGGTCCGTTCGCGGGTTCTGGTGCGAACCGAACCCGGGGGTGTTCGGCTCATCACTACAGGAGAACAAAAATCTTCTTGGGCATAGCTGTTTGTTAAGGAAATTGTAAATTGTGTATATAATCGTATTCTATTTTGTATGCTTTGTCTATGCATTTCACACTGCATTCATTGTTCACACTAATAATGTTTTCATTACATGTTTGCATTCTTTTAATTCCTGATTAGAATTAGTCCGCCTATGTTACGCCCCTTGTTACCATAAATATACAATTGTAATATTAATGTGATACCTACATAATCATGTGTAAAAAAAAAATAAAAATTGCATTGAATAAACAGAACAGTTATTTGGAAAGATAAGAGTATCTTTTGTGTCTGTTCCATACTGCAGTAGTTAATAATTTGTGCAAACTTTTTTTGTTACAATTTTGACAAATTTGTTGATTTGGAAATATCCGAATTAACAAAAACCTGTTTCAACTAATTTTTCAGAATATTCATAAATTCAAATATTTCAAAAATTTGGAAATTTGAAAATTCGGAAATCCAAAAACCCAAAAATGTAAAAAATCTTAAATAATAACTAACAATAACTTAACTTTTACTAACTATTAAATTATAGGTAGTGGAATGTCCTTTCAAATTAGTCTGTTAGTGAACGTATCAAATACGAATTTATCCGAAGTTACGATTTATCCAAAATGTTATTATTATTTATTATTAATTTTTATTATTTTTTTATTATTATTATTATTATTATTTATTATTATTTATTATTTATTATTATTTATTATTATTTTGTTCCATTCCATTTGTTTAGATGCAGCATTTGTTATTTCAGATAATTTCAGATAATTCGTAACTTTGGATAAATTTGTATTCGTTACGTTCACTAAAAGCCAAATTTGAAAAGAAATTCCAATACCTATAATTTATAAGTTAGTTATTATTAGTTAGGCAGTTAGTTATTCTTTTGAATTTTCGGATTTTCTTTCTTATTTTCGGATTTTCAAATTTACGAATTTACGAATTGCGATCAAAACGAATGACCCGAAAAACGAAAAAAAAAAACAGAAAACGAATGAAACGAAAATTAAAACAAACACATTTTTCGGCAATGCACATGTCTAATAATTTGGAACCACTAACCAATATGAGGATAAGAGTTGCCTACCTAAAACATTTGCAGAACACTGATAGAGCTGTCTGATCAGGAGACTGGGTACTACACTGGCTAGAAGAAAGTACTGGTCCATTGCCCACACAGCTCAGAGAGGACAAGAACAGGAATTATCAGCATCTTGGTGCCCACTCTCCTTTATAGGCCTCCCATACAGGATGTTAATCACGTAGACTTGATCTGACTGCCTGGAGGACAAACCATTGTTAGAACATTGTAGAATATTGTATACAACTGTAGCGGCCTCACCCCATCTCTTTCTTCTAGGGGTATCACACACGAGAGGGTGAGATGCGCTACGGCCCATGTCCTCCCCATAACTGTGGGTGAGGTGAAGGCCAGTACCAGATATTTCCTCGGGCCTATGTGCTTCTGTAAAGGATTAAGTCCTGCTGTGCCAACGCTTCCCTCTGCTCCCATTAACCAGAGTTCCACACACCGATCACAGTCCAACTCTTGTTTTATTGCATATCTCACAATAAACAGTGCTTTAGTAGCCAACTGGTTGCGACTTGATAACATTTTGATACTGGGGTTGAGCAGGTCGAGGCACTATCCTAATTACCAGCTAAACCACTGCGATCTCGCCAGCGGTTACTATAGCCATATCTTGAAAGGACTTAGAACTTGAGAGTCTCTACCAGCGACTCAAGAGAACGTAGATAGGAGTACCTTTGCTGTGTTGTGGCCCCTATCAGGGGAAGATGTCCCTCCAAGGGAGTTACCAGAGGCCCATCCGTCACTGGGTTGATGCTGCTCCAGACTCTCTGAATGGGTAACCTCCCCGGCCTCCTCACCTCAGACATGAGCCCCATCCACTTCAGGGACTCTCGGACTTCTCCACCCTCGCGGGACCCAGTCAAAGTCACTGGGCCCCAGGCCTCCTGGTTTAGTACCTCACCCCAGGCTGAAGGTGCCTGGGATGGACTCCAACTCCATTCCGGTCAGGCCTAGGGCACCTGAGCCGGAATCCGGAACCGCCCGCACCCAGGCCTAAGGTGCCTGGGCGCGTGATGAAGAACCTCGAGAAGAGCAAGACCTCGTGACCAGGGCGTCTCCCCCTTTTATCCTGTCCAATGACGCCACGGCAGGTCCCCCGCCCTCGCCGTACCATCTCCGAGAAGGAACAAAAAGGACAGCACTATGGCAGTCAATCTACCTCGAGCCTGCGGGCACCCCACCACCCACAGGCCAAGAAGATTATTACACCGCCCAATCCTCCACAAACACAAATGGTCATTACTCCCATACCTACACACCTGAAATTCCACCCAGGTGTACCCCACCTAAATTTAAAGACCCCGCTACATACTGCCCCCTGTAATTTGACGCTGGTCCCCAGCGTCTGGTGTGAACCCATGTCCCCCAAAGGTGGTGACATAAGTCTGATCCCAGAGGCATCCCTAAAATTTGAACCCTAACCATACCAAGACCTGCTCAAAGGGGATGGGAACATAAAACAATAAACTTTTTTTTTTTTTTAAAACCCTCTAAGCATGTACACATATACAATCCCTCCCTTGTCTATCTAAGAACCACCCCACACTCAGTAGTCTTGACAGACGAATCTCCTGCAGAGGGGAAACAAAAAAAAAACAACACGCAAGGAAAACCACATACTGACATTCTGTGTTAATTTAGAATGAATGGGTCTATCAGCCGAGAGACCCACTCGCTCCAATAAGTAAAGTGATGCAAATGTACAAGCAACAGCCGTTGCGCAACACCGCCACCTGGTAACGATGCCACGGTGATGACACTTGGTGAAATCTTCAATCTTCCTGCATCCCTACTCTGACTCTACCCCCAAAGTCTCAGTCTTTAAATGGTGAGGAAAGAGAGAACAAACAATCAGCTCTCATTCCTCCAACGAGTAAAAAACAAAAACCCAAATAAAAAAACTAGGGTACAGTTTGATGCTCCGGCAAGAACACCTCCGGAAACTTTTCACAGGAAACAAGTGAGTCTCTTCTCACAAATAAAACCTCGAGTCAGGCAAAAACAAAGGCTTCAGATGCTTATTGAAAACCTCAATCGAATAGTCCCACGTCCTCTCCATCTTTCCTGCAGATGCGCACCTTGTCTGCGTGGATATGGCGGCCCCACATCCAGTCTGCTCTGCAGTCTCTAAACTTTTTTGACACTGGTGGCGAACAGGACAAGTATCGCCGGGCATGAGGCACTTTAAGTTTCTCCCAAACAAACTCATCGTACCATCGCTGTCGCAGAACTTCAACCTCAAACAACAAGTCTCTGGGCAAGTACGGATATTCCCATCCATACTCGTGAGCGACCCTCTGGGAAAAAAGTCATTGCAATCGGGCTAAAGGAGGCATTGTGGCCCGCTTACCTTCTCCTGGTTGAACGATGGCTTCTGGGTGCCGAGGTACTTTCACTACCTCGGATGGCTTCTCTCTCGGTGCCCGTAGTGATGCTCGCTGTTTCCCCGCCAACAAAACGGGTGATACTGTGGACTGTGGAAGAGCAACCAGAGGACTAGGCTTCCTCGTAGACTCCGGGGCCTCCGCCCGGGGGGTGCTGTCTCCTATGGACATAGGCGAATCTTGGGGTGCACGTAGCATAGGTAATGGGCGTTTGTCCCAGTCCTTCTGGTGAAACAGTTCATCGATCTCACCGTCATCTCCACAGTACGACAGTGACTCTAGGTCGGAGGTGTCATACATCTCTGCGGGAAGGTAGTCTCTGGTAGATGTGGTACTACCCTCCCCAGCGGGCTCCACCGACTGTGGACCCCCAACACCTCCAACCACCACCACAGTCCCAGCCCCTGGCTCACCTTGACCTTTTGTAGAACCGGGATGTCAAGGACTCTTACAACCGGATCCATCCAGGCCAGGCAAGCGACGGGGTGAAGCTCTTCCACGACCATAGGAGGCCTGGACCAGGCCGACTTTCCTCTTCGGAGGTGGGAGCAGAGAATCTGTGGTGACCGAAGCAGCATCCTCTGATTTTTCCTTCTCAGTCTCTGATTGGGCAGTCACATCGCCCTGGTCAGTGCGTACGGGAACCTCCACAAAGGCCTGGATCTCCCCTTCTGGAGTAGCAGTACCTGTGAGGCTGTTGAGGCGAAGGGCCCGGGGCCTTACTGTGGATGGCTCCACCTCGAACAAGAACTCTTTGCATGCTTCGCAACGCCTGAATGGCTTCAGGTGAACCACCAGTCCCGAGCATCCGGGACAGATCACACCGAGGGCCTCCGTGTCTCTGCAGGTGTACAAAGCCAACTGTCCTCGGGGCCTGAGTCTTATCCCCGTGTCTGTAAGGGGAGCAGCAAAGGTAGTCATCTTCGTGGGGTAGGGAACCGGAATCCACGGGGAGCTTGAGGCCATCCCGACTGTCTGCTGCTCCATCACGCACTGACCACGCGCCGAAGTCTCCACGTGAGTTCCTCCACATGGCCAGACTCCTCCCACGACTTGCACGTTTTCCATCAAGCTCCGCCCATGAACTGTGTAGTCACGGGGTGCCTCATGGCGCAGTGCAGTAAAAGCCCCCACATGTAGTACGTCAGACGGCTGGACTTCTCCCTTTTCTCGCTCCTCCGCATGGGCCTTTCCCGTCTTAGGGTCATTTCCACGACTTTGAGCAGGGATGCACTTTGGCCGATCACATGGCCGACCTGCTCGGAACTCCTCCGGGCAGCAAAGTCTAGACACAGCCATTCTTACTTCCAAAGTCAAAACACATATCATCCCGGACGAGCCCCCACGTGTAGCGGCCTCACCCCATCTCTTTCTTCTAGGGGTATCACACACGACAGGGTGAGATGCGCTACGGCCCATGTCCTCCCCATAACTGTGGGTGAGGTGAAGGCCAGTACCAGATATTTCCTCGGGCCTATGTGCTTCTGTAAAGGATTAAGTCCTGCTGTGCCAACGCTTCCCTCTGCTCCCATTAACCAGAGTTCCACACACCGATCACAGTCCAACTCTTGTTTTATTGCATATATCACAATAAACAGTGCTTCAGTAGCCAACTGGTTGCGACTTGATAACATTTTGATACAGGGGTTGAGCAGGTCGAGGCACTATCCTAATTACCAGCTAAGCCACTGCAATCTCGCCAGCGGTTACTATAGCCATATCTTGAAAGGACTTAGAACTTGAGAGTCTCTACCAGCGACTCAAGAGAACGTAGATAGGAGTACCTTCGCTGCGTTGCGGCCCCTATCAGGGGAAGATGTCCCTCCAAGGGAGTTACCAGAGGCCCATCCGTCACTGGGTTGATGCTGCTCCAGACTCTCCGAATGGGTAACCTCCCCGGCCTCCTCACCTCAGACATGAGCCCCATCCACTTCAGGGACTCTCGGACTTCTCCACCCTCGCGGGACCCAGTTGAAGTCAGTGGGCCCCAGGCCTCCTGGTTTAGTACCTCACCCCAGGCTGAAGGTGCCTGGGATGGACTCCAACTCCATTCCGGTCAGGCCTAGGGCACCTGAGCCGGAATCCGGAACCGCCCGCACCCAGGCCTAAGGTGCCTGGGCGCGTGATGAAGAACCTCGAGAAGAGCAAGACCTCGTGACCAGGGTGTCTCCCCCTTTTATCCCCTCCAATGACGCCACGGCAGGTCCCCCGCCCTCGCCGTACCATCTCCGAGAAGGGACAAAAATGGACAGCACTATGGCAGTCAATCTACCTCGAGCCTGCGGGCACCCCGCCACCCACAGGCCAAGGAGATTATTACACCGCCCAATCCTCCACGAACACAAATGGTCATTACTCCCATACCTACACACCTGAAATTCCACCCTGGTGTACCCCACCTAAATTTAAAGACCCCGCTACACAACATTCACACAATGTTTACAAGGATCAACTACACCCATTTTATAATAAGAGCCAATTAAAGGAGAGAGAAGCAAGGAACAGGATAAAGCACAGACTTATAGGAGGAAGAAACAAAAATAATTACAGTTCCTGCACCAAGGCGTTCAGTAACATTTTCAGTAAACTAACTATCCATCTATTTATCTATTTTAGGTTCCACACTCCATGAGACCTAATACCTAGTGCACACGATTAAAAAATCAGATGAAATATACATGTCTGGTCACCTACGGCCGGGTGACAGATGCACACCGTAGGGGGACAGGAGTGCACCGCAAGGTAGTGAACCCTATGGCTGACTGCTGCGGATAGGAAACTGGGTGGTTGTGGAAAGTGGGACCAGAGGAGCACAACCGGGATCCTTTAGGAAGCTAGAGCCAAGATTCCCCAGGGCGCGGAGTCTAAGACCCAGCAGGTCTTCTCCAGAGCCTCTAGTGCTGAGGATGTTATGCTGCAGGCTGGGTCCAGGTCACGGCCCCTAGAGTCTCCTAGCTCACGCCCCGTAGGATAAGGGGAAAAGAGGGGAAGCAGCAGCACAAGATATAAGAGTAACGAATAACAAGCAGAAGGTCAAGGGCCACAAGCAGACAAGGATAACGAAAGACAAGTCGAAGGTCAAGGGTCACGACAGACAGGGATAGTCGGGGACAAGCCAATAACGTAACAGAGAGACAGACGTAGCACACGGCAGGCAGGAACCCAAACACACAATGCCTAACAAACACGTTGATCAGCAAAGCAGGCTTGCAGTGCACAGGTTAATATAGTGTTCTGTGATAGGGCCTGGGGTGGAGCCTGGCTGGGAGGAGATTATAAAGGAAGCCAGGTGAAAGGGTTCTGGCCTCTAAGATGAACACATGGGAAGGAAGGTAAGCTGACAGACAAACACTACTGCATATCCATGACAGTACCCTCCCTCTTATGGGCCCTCCCCCACCTGGGCCCAGGCTTAAAGGGAAATCTCAGATGAAACCTCCTCAACAGATGAGGTGTAACGACATCAGATGCAGCGATCCAAGACGCCTCCTCAGGACCAAAACCTCTCCAATGCACAAGGTACTGAAGAATACCTCTGCAGAGCCGAGAATCCAGAACTTGTCTAACCTCGTACTTTAGATTATCCTCAGAGACCAGAACCGAGGTATGGAGATGACAAGAAGATCTATTGAGGACCAAAGGCTCTCTAGGAATAAGCAAGGGCATGAGAGGATCAACAGAAATCTGAGGAGGGTCCCCTAGACCCTTAAAGATGAACTGGTCATCTAGCACAGGACCATCAGACTGGGCAGATGTCAGTGGAACCCTGAAGTCAGGTTGGCTAGAGGGTGACATGTCACAGGAGTCAAGCTGAATAGCTGAAAGACAAGCAGAATGTCCTGAACAAGAAAAAGTAGGCAGCTCACTGGGCATAGGCTGGACTGGCATAACTAGTACAGAGGCAGAGTGAATAGCAGAGTCAGGTGTAGCGACTACCTGAATCGCATCGCAAGACGTAGCGACTGCAGGACTTGTAGACAAGCTAGCCTGGCTGTGCGTCCAAGGGCGATTAGGGACAGAGAAATGTAAATGGTTATGCGACCTGGAATGAATGACCGGCTCAGGTTCACAGGGGGCAACCTTGGGTAGGCAGGACGAGGAACAGGAGGAACCCCAAGCCAGGATCTGTCCAGTAGTCCAGTCCACATGAGGAGAATGGAGCTGCAACCATGGGAGACCCAAAATTATAGGCGTTGAGGCCTTGGGTAAGATAAGGAAGGATATCCACTCCTGGTGGAGTGTCCCTACCGACATCTTAACAGGGAGGGTCTGGAAGCGGATAGGTCCCCCTGGGAGAACAGTACCATCAATCGCCAAGACCACCAATGGCGTGGTGAGGGGCAAAAGAGTAAGTCTCATGGACGATGCGATTTCCCAGTCCATGAAATTACCAGCAGCTCCGGAATCCAGATATGCTGAGACCGAATGAGAAGAAGCACCAACATAAGGGAACACAGAAAGCAGAAGACGAGAAGGGGAAGGTGATATTTCTGGGTCCAATACTCCACTTTCCAGATGAAGTGGACCCGAACGTTTTTCTGGACAAAGAGAGCAAGTGTCAGGAAAATGGCCTTTGCCCCCACAGTAAAGACACAGACCAAGAGTTCTGCGCCTAGCACGTTCCTCGGGGGATAGCCTGGTCCGACCCAGCTGCATGGGTTCCTCAGCTGGTAGGAGATGCTCTACGGGTCAAAGAGAGGGGAGCTCAGGCTGACTACAAACCAAGGAGTGCTGGCGTTGCTTTTCTAGGGTCCTCTCCTGAAAGCGAATATCGATCTGGTTACACAAGGAGATAACTCCGCCCAGATCAGTGGGGATGGTTCTTCCTGCTAATTCATCCTTCACTCTATCAGAGAGGCCATGCAAAAAGGTTGCGACTAAGGCCTCATTGTTCCAGCTCAACTCAGCCGACAGTATGCGGAAATGAAGGGCATACTGTCCCACTGAAGCAGACTCTTGGCGGAGACGTAGAAGGGCGCTGGCCGCTGAAGAGACACGAGCCGGTTCTTCAAAGATATTCCTAAAAAGTTTCAAGAAGCCAGACAGGCTAGAAACCACTGGATCATTCAGTTCCCACAGAGGGGCTGCCCAGGCTAAAGCTTCACCGGAGAGGAGGGAAAATATATAGGCTACCTTTGCCCCATCAGACAGAAATTTTTGAGGCTGAAGCTCGAAATGAATCGTGCATTGGCTAAGGAACCCTCTGCAGGCCTTGGAGTCCCCAGAGAAACGGGACGGAGCTGGCAGTTGTAGTGAATGTGTGGCTGCGACTGCGACCGGAATAGGTGCAGCTGCTGGTAGCGGTTGAGGTTGTTGAACCAGGGGTCCTAATGAGGCCTGAACCTGTTCAAAACGGGACGCCAAATCCTGAAGGAATCGCATGACCTGGGTCTGATTAGATTCCTGGGTCTCAAGTCTGCGGACTATGCCCTGCAAAGGATCATCCGCGGGGAGCGGCATGTCAGCCGGGTTCATGGCTGATCAAACTGTCAGGTCACCTACGGCCGGGTGACAGATGCACACCGTAGGGGGACAGGAGTGCACCGCAAGGTAGTGAACCCTATGGCTGACTGCTGCGGATAGGAAACTGGGTGGTTGTGGAAAGAGGGACCAGAGGAGCACAACCGGGATCCTATAGGAAGCTAGAGCCAAGATTCCCCAGGGCGTGGAGTCTAAGACCCAGCAGGTCTTCTCCAGAGCCTCTAGTGGTGAGGATGTTATGCTGCAGGCTGGGTCCAGGTCGCGGCCCCTAGAGTCTCCTAGCTCACGCCCCGTAGGATAAGGGGAAAAGAGGGGAAGTAGCAGCACAAGATATAAGAGTAACGAATAACAAGCAGAAGGTCAAGGGCCACAAGCAGACAAGGATAACGAAAGACAAGCCGAAGGTCAAGGGTCACGAGCAGACAGGGATAGTCGGGGACAAGCCAATAACGTAACAGAGAGACAGACGTAGCACACGGCAGGCAGGAACCCAAACACACAATGCCTAACAAACACGTTGATCAGCAAAGCAGGCTTGCAGTGCACAGGTTAATATAGTGTTCTGTGATAGGGCCTGGGGTGGAGCCTGGCTGGGAGGAGATTATAAAGGAAGCCAGGTGAAAGGGTTCTGGCCTCTAAGATGAACACATGGGAAGGAAGGTAAGCTGACAGACAAACACTACTGCATATCCATGACAATACAGCTTTTGGAGCAATCGTCTGATAATCTGACCATTAGTACACAGTTTTTTGAGCCGATCACAACAGTTAATGCAAAAATATCTGAAGGGACAAGCATGAAAAAATTTCTCGTACGATAACAAAACAAACAATTTTCATTTAATCAGTACAATATTCGTCCATAAAAAACGCAACTCTAGTAACATATTTGTTTTTGATATGAGACTGATAGGCAAATAAAAAAACAGAAGACCATTCGTCCAATATTCTCATTGTGTGTACCAGGCTTTAGGGCTATGTTGGGAATCATACACTTACTTACTAAAGGCCTCTGCTTAGTGGTTCCATGCCCAGTCTGCAGATAATCCTGCCGAAACCTTAAATACCATAAAAACATGGGGGCTACTAGGCCTGTGCACCCAGGGAAACCTTTCCTACCACTGTCATGTAGGTGTACTCTCCTTCACTAGGTCACTATCCATTCATGACCAGAACCAGATGTAAAGTTAACACTCCTATGGTATTGACTGTATCGTAAACCTCTCAGTAAGGACGAGAGACCATTCCAGTTTTCTCATATCCAGAACAGAACTTTTTCTTAAAGTTTTGCATTAGAGGTACACTCACTTCCATATTTTATCCCAATAAGGCTTTTTACAGGACATCTTAACAGTCCAAAGCACATTAGTTCTCACCACAGTTCAGTGTTTCTCATTTTCCCCAGCTGCTATCTGACTAGCTTTTACAAGGGCCTAGCCTCTGGCACCAGGAGTAGAGATACAGCCAGGGCCGCTGATAAGGCAGTACAGCCAGCCAACCTGTACTGAGCCCAGGCCCCATCATTTCAAAAGGGGGGCCCAGGCATCTGTTGAGCAGGAGGTCTGGCTGTACTGTCTTATTGCAGAAACCGATCCTCTTCTGCCTCCTCCTGCAGCGCTTCCAGCATCTCCTTCTCCGGCTGCGTTGCAAAGGGATTGATTCTAGCACATGTGCCCCTTCCATCTGTTATCTGGGCCTCCCTGTGTGCACCTTTCCCTCGCAGCGCTGCCATCTCCCATCCTTTCCCACTGGCAGCTGCTGCGGGCACACAGGGTGATGCTTCAATATGGAGATCAAGGGAAGGGTCCGATAAATATGTTATTTACTGGTTCCTTGATTTCCAGAATGAGCACAGAGAGTGATTGGTACCGATCACTCCTGTGTCCATTCATAATCAGTTTGTGAATGAGCAGGAAGCCTCAGAGTGCTTCCTATTCATTCATCTGTGCAGCTGTGGCTACAGAGAAAGGGACTGATAAAGCTATGTCCTCAGTCACTTTCCGATGGGGGAAGGGGCCCTGTTAGGTAGGCTGTATGGGGCCCCATGATTTCTAACAGCAGCCCTGGATACAGAACCCACAAATTACTTAGAGGCCTTAGCCCATATGTTTGGGAGATATAGCATAACTGCCCTTCTCTTCTTTTTGGATTTAAAGTGGAACTAAGTCCTGCTATCACTTTCAGACAAGGAAGCTGTCATCTTGGCCTCTGTTTATCAACTGCCATGATGCTGCACATGAGATCAGTTATGACACCAGTCATTTGATAGTGTGACAGTTTGGATGAGAGCACCACCAATGTGACAGTTACATTCCTGGGATGTGGCAGGAATGTAACTGTTTATTTAACCACTTAACGACCGCCCACCGCCGATTTACGTCGGCAGAATGGCACCGACAGGCAGAATCACGTAGATCTACGTGATCGCCTTTGTGCAGTTGGGGGGTCCATCCGGACCCCCCTTCACTGCAGTGAGCGGCCGTTAAGTGTTCGGGAGCGATCAGGCATGAGGGGGCGGCCGCTCGATTCCGCCCCCCCCCCCTCGCGATCGCTCCCGGCCAATGAAAATGCTTCCTCCTGCCTGAAATGTAAACACAGGCTGGAGGAAGTGATGTCATCTCCCTCGCCGCGGTCTTTTCGTTCCCGGCGCCGAGGAGAGAAGACAGAGGTTAGTGCTCCAACAGTCCACTGACACGTAGGTACACATAGGCACACAAATCACCCCCCAGTCACCCCCAGATCACCCCCCAGGTCACCCCAAAGCCCCCAATCACAGTGTCACTGATTGCAGTGATCATTTATTTTACTGATCACTGCATTTAGTGTCATCTGTGATTGTAAAAAGTTGCAGGGCAGTTAGGATTAGGCCCCTTTAGGTCCAGGGTAGCCCCCTAACCCCCCCCTAATAAAGGTTTAACCCCTTGATCACCCCCCAGGTAACCCTTTCACCCCCTAACTTCAGCGTCACTAAGCGATTGTTTTTCCGATCGCTGTATTCGTGTCGCTGGTGTTTTAGATAGGCAGTTATTTTTTTTTAGGTTCGCCGCAGGTTTTTATTAGTGTCAGGTACCCCCATATATTATTTTAACCCCCTGATTGCCCCTAGAGTTAACCCTTTCACCAGTGATCGCCGTATAAGCGTCACTGGTGTCACTGGTTAGCCAGTAAGTTATTTAGTTATTTAGGTTACCCGTCAGGTTTTTATATAGCGTCGGGTACCCCCATATTTAACCTAATAAAGGTTTTAAGCCCCTGATTGCCCCTAGTTAACCCTTTCACCAGTGATCACCATATAAAGGTTACGGGTGACGCTGGTTGATTAGTTTGCTTTTTATAGCATCAGGGCACCCGCCGTATATAACCCAATAAAGGTTTAACCCCCCTGATCGCCCGGCGGGTGAGATCAATTAGGTTTTAGCGCCAGAGAGGGTCTGCGTCGCCCCAGGCAGTGTTAGGTTAGTGCCAGTAACGCTAACACCCACGCGCAAAGCATACACCCCCCTTAGTGGTATAGTATCTGATCAGATCTATACAAGCATCCCCAGCGGTTTAGGGTTCCCAAAAACGCAGTGTTAGCGGGATCAGCCCAGATACCTGCTAGCGCCTGCGTTTAGCCCCTCCGCCCAGCCCAGCCCAGCCCAGCCCACCCAAGTGCAGTATCGATCGATCACTGTCACTTACCAAACACAACACACATAACTGCAGCGTTCGCAGAGACAGGCCTGATCCCTGCGATCGCTAACAGTTTTTTTGTAGCGTTTGATATATTTGCTGACGACAGTCAGGTGCTTTTTTTCCTGTGAATCTTACTAGTGTACCCCTAAATTTAGAGCCCAAAATGGCAAGACGAAGGTACACTAGTAAAGAGGCCTACGAGATTCTGAGCATGACAGATAGTGAAGAGGAGGTCACGTATCTGTCAGATTCAGGCTCAGAATATCTTCCCGTAGAAGACAGTGACGTCAGCGGCCCCACGTCAGATAGCTCTGACGACGAAGTTGAGGTCCCTGCTAAGGTCAGGTGTACCCGATCCCGATCTTCTGAGGTTGTTGAGGAGCAAGAACCGCAGGTCTCTCGTATCATGGAGCAGAGTAGTACTAGCGCCGCTATTCCTTCTGGTGAACTGGCAAGCACCAGCGGCCTAGTACAGCCTGGACGTACATCCAGCACTGCAGTAACACTTGGTGACGTGGCGAGTCCCATAAGTGCAGTTCAAGCTGGCGAGGTGGCAAGCACAAGTAGTGTCCCGCTGCTACCAAGAAGACAAAGGCAGGCCCGTCGTGCCCATACTGCCCTTCCTGCAGAATTCGCCTATCCCGATTGGGTCCCCACCACTTCTGCAGAACCCGTACTTCCCCCATTCACTGCCCAACCCGGTATTCAGGTGGAAACAGCTGATTTTATTCCAATTGATTTTTATTCGCTGTTTTTCACGGAAGATCTCTATAGATCTATTGTGGACCAGAGTAATTTATATGCTGGTCAATTTATCGCCGCTAACCCCCAGTTGCCTAAAATTGCCAGAAATTGGAAACCAATTACGGTTTCCGAATTTAAGACCTTTCTGGGCCTTTCCCTCAACATGGGCACACATAAATTTCCGTCATTGCGTGCTTATTGGTCCACGCACCCAATTGACCACATGCCCGTGTTCTCTGCCTCCATGTCCAGGGCACGATACGAGCAGATTTTGCGGTTCATGCACTTCAACGACAATGAACTTTGTCGTCCACGTGGGGACCCTGAATACGACCGGCTCTATAAAATTCGGCCCCTCATAAACCACTTCAACGAACGTTTTGCAGCCTTGTTTACTCCTGATCAAGCTGTCTGCGTTGATGAGTCCCTGATTAAATTTTCTGGCCGCTTGTCTTTCAAGCAGTACCTTCCCAGCAAGCGTGCCAGATACGGGGTCAAGCTCTACAAGTTCTGTGACAGGGCAACAGGCTATGTAGTAAACTTTACGGTTTATGAGGGAAAAGATAGTCAGATTGAGTCGGTCAACTGCCCGGATTACATAGGGAGCGCTGGCAAGATAGTGTGGAACTTGGTGTCACCCTTATTCGGAAAGGGGTACCACTTGTATGTGGACAATTATTACACGAGCGTGCCACTGTTTAGTCACTTGTTTGATCATCAGATTGGAGCATGTGGCACCGTGCGACCTAATCGCCGGGGCTTTCCCCAGCGGCTTGTAGATGCCCGTCTTAGGCTGGGGGAGAGAGCCTGCTTGAAGTGTAATAACTTGCTCGCTATGAAGTGGAGGGACAATAAGAATGTTTTCCTTCTTACCTCCCTTCATGCAGACACGACAGTCCAAATTCGTACGGCGACTGGTGTTGTGGAGAAACCCCTCTGTGTCCACAAATATAACCAAAATATGGGAGGGGTGGACCTCAACGACCAGTTGATGGCGCCGTATCTAATTGACCGTAAGGCGAGACGCTGGTACAAAAAAGTGTCTCTATCATTATTCCAATTGGCTTTGCTGAACGCTCATGTGCTATACAGAGCTTCAGGCGGGACGTTATCTCTTCTAAAATTCCAGAATGAGATAGTCACAGAACTCCTGTATCCAGGCGGTTCTGCACCTCACCATCCCCAACCAAATGCAGTAAGCCGGCTGCATGAGAGGCATTATTCGTATGTCCTCCCGAGTACCCCTACCCAAAGCCACCCCCAAAAAAGATGTCGTGTCTGTAGCAAGCGCGGATTTAGGCGTGACACCCGTAGTTTTTGTCCACTCTGTCCTGACAAGCCTGGTCTTTGCCAAGGTGAATGTTTTGAACGCTACCACTCAAAAGTGAAGTTTTAGCGTAGGGTACAGCATTTCACAGACAAGGACACACTTACACAGGGTCTCCCAAGATGCCATTACATTTTGAGAGACCCAAACCATTACAGTTGTAAAGTTACAAAAAAAGTGTAAAAAAGAAAAAAAAAACGTAAAAAACAAAACACAAAAAAAATATAAAATAAAAAAACCAAAAATAGTTGTCGTTTTATTGTTCTCTCTCTCTCTATTTTCTCTCTATTGTTCTGCTCTTTTTTACTGTATTCTATTCTGCAATGTTTTATCATGCTTGCTTTTCAGGTATGTAATTTTTTGTTTTCAGGTGCGCCATTCAACTGCAGCGCGGAATTATTTATCTTGACAGCAACAGCGTTTGCTCCCACGATACATAAAGCCGTGACTCCAGTGCTGTAGGAGGTGATTTCACCACCACAGTTAAAAAAAAGAGCATATATGCCGAAGCATGGGGGCAGCAGGGGCGGAGGAGCGATTTTGCTCCTAATGCCGCGTACATACGGTCGAAATTCCGACGGAGGCCTGCCCGTGGAAAATTCCGACCGTGTGTACGCGGCATAACTTTTTTGCGGGAGGATGCCCCCATGCTTCGGCATATATATATTTTAGGCACAGGTTGCGTTAAAAAAAATTTTTATTTTTTACTAGGTTTTGTTTTGGTATTTGCTTTGCAGGTATGGCATGGTAAGGTCTTACTGTTGTACTGTAATGTTACTTTGTTTTAATGTTAACCACCATTTGCTTAGCAGGTACGCCATTCAGTTGCAGCGCGGATCTATTTATCTTGACAGCAACAGCGTTTGCTCCCACGATACATAAAGCCGTGACTCCAACGCTGTAGGAGGTGATTTCACCACCACAGTTAAAAAAAAGAGCATATATGCCGAAGCATGGGGGCAGCAGGGGCGGAGGAGCGATTTTGCTCCTAATGCCGCGTATGTATGGTCGAAATTCCAACGGAGGCTTGCCCGTGGAAAAGTCCGACCGTGTGTACGCGGCATAACCTTTTATGCCGCGTACATACGGTCGAAATTCCGACGAAGGCTTGACCATGTGTACGCGGCATAACTTTTTTGCGGGAGGATGCCCCAATGCTTCGGCATATATGCCCATCATTAGAAGTGGGTGGATGAAGGGAGGTATTCTAATGGTGGGCATACCCACCAATCAATCTCTTTTTTTCGTTCAGCCAATAGGCTGTATGAAAAAAAAGATTACAATACATGTCCAACAAGGACCAGCAACGTACTGGTATGTTGCTGGACTTTGAATGTTTATACCAGAATGATGCCTGCGGGTTTAGGTATCATCTTGGTATCATTCTTTTCAGCCAGCAGCCGGCTTTCATGTAAAAGCAATTCTAGCAGATAATTAGCCTCTAGACTGCTTTTACAAGCAGTGGGAGGGAATGTCCCCCCCCCCGGATATAAAAAGCGCCATTGGGAAATTGGGAAAGCATTTTATCACACCGATCTTGGTGTGGTCAGATGCTTTGAGGGCAGAGGAAAGATCTAGGGTCTAACCCCCCAATTTTTTTCAAAAAAAGAGTACCTGTCACTACTTATTGCTATCATAGGGGATATTTACATTCCCTGAGATAACGATAAAAATGGTAAAAAAATAAAATATGGAAGGCACAGTTTAAAAATAAAATAAAAAAGCCAAATAAATAATAAAAAAAAAAAAAAAAGCACCGCTGTCCCCCCCTGCTCTTGCGCAAAGGCGAACGCAAGCTCGGTCTAGCGTCATATGTAAACAGCAATTGCATCATGCATGTGAGGTATCACCGCGAAGGTCAGATCGAGGGCAGTCATTTTAGCAGTAGACCTCCTCTGTAAATCTAACGTGGTAACCTGTAAAGGCTTTTAAATGCTTTTAAAAATAAATGTAGTTTGTCGCCGCTGCGCGTTTGTGCGCAATTTTAAAGCATGTCATGTTTGGTATCCATGTACTCGGCCTATGATCATCTTTTTTATTTCATCAAACATTTGGGCAATATAGTGTTTTTTAGTGCATTAAAAATAAAAAAAGTGTGTTTTTCCCCCAAAAAATGCGTTTGAAAAATCGCTGCGCAAATACTGTGTGGAAAAAAAAAATGCAACACCCACTATTTTAATCTGTAGGGCCTTTGCTTTAAAAAAATATATAATGTTTGGGGGTTCAACATAATTTTCTTGCAAAAAATTTTTTTTTTTCATGTAAACAAAAAGTGTCAGAAAGGGCTTTGTCTTCAAGTGGTTAGAAGAGTGGATGATGTGTGACATAAGCTTCCTAATGTTGTGCATAAAATGCCAGGACAGTTCAAAACCCCCCCAAATGACCCCATTTTGTAAAGTAGATACCTCAAGCTATTTGCTGAGAGGCATGTTGAGCCCATTGAATATTTTTTTTTTTGTCCCAAGTGATTGAATAATGACCAAAAAAAAAATGTACAAAAAGTTGTCACTAAATTATATATTGCTCAAACATGCCATGGGCATATGTGGAATTACACCCCAAAATACATTCTGTTGCTTCTCCTGAGTACGGGGATACCACATGTGTGGGACTTTTTGGGAGCCTAGTCGCGTACGGGACCCCAAAAACCAAGCACCGCCTTCAGGATTTCTATGGGTGTAAATTTTTGATTTCACTCCTCACTGCCTATCACAGTTTCGGAGGCCATGGAATGCCCAGATGGCACAAACCCCCCCAAATGACCCCATTTTGGAAAGTAGACACCCCAAGCTATTTGCTGAGAGGTATGTTGAGTATTTTGCAGATCTCGCTTTTTGTCACAAAGTTTTGAAAATGTAAAAAAAGAAAAAAAAAAAGAAAAAAAAATGTCTTTCTTAATTTTCAAAAACAAATGAGAGCTGTAAAATACTCACCATGCCTCTCAGCAAATAGCTTGGGGTGTCTACTTTCCAAAATGGGGTCATTTGTGGGGGTTTTGGGCTATTTTGACATTTTATGGCCTTCAAAACTGTGATAGGTAGTGAGGAGTGAAATCAAAAATTTATGCCCTTAGAAACCTTGAAGGCGGTGCTTGGTTTTTGGGGTCCCGTACGCGGCTAGGCTCCCAAAAAGTCCCACACATGTGGTATCCCCGTACTCAGGAGAAGCAGCAGAATGTATTTTGGGGTGCAATTCCACATATAACCATGGCATGTGTGAGCAATATATCATTTAGTGACAACTTTTTGTACATTTTTTTTTCTTTCTTTTTGTCATTATTCAATCATTTGGGACAAAAAAAAAAAATATTCAATGGGCTCAACATGCCTCTCAGCAAATAGCTTGGGGTGTCTACTTTCCAAAATGGGGTCATTTGGGGGGGTTTTGTGCCATCTTGGCATTTTATGGCCTTCAAAACTGTGATAGGTAGTGAGGAGCGAAATCAAAAATTTATGCCCTTAGAAACCTTGAAGGCGGTGCTTGGTTTTTGGGGTCCCGTACGCGGCTAGGCTCCCAAAAAGTCCCACACATGTGGTATCTCCGTACTCAGGAGAAGCAGCAGAATGTATTTTGGGGTGTCATTTCACATATGCCCATGGCATGTGTGAGCAATATATCATTTAGTGACAACTTTGTGCAAAAAAAAAAAAGTTTGTCATATTCCCGCAACCTGTGGCAAAATATTAAATATTCCATGGACTCAACATGCCTCTCAGCAAATAGCTTGGGGTGTCTACTTTCCAAAATGGGGTAATTTGGGGGGGTTTTGTGCTATTTTGGCATTTTATGGCCTTCGAAACTGTGATAGGTAGTGAGGAGTGAAATCAAAAATTTACGCCCTTAGAAATCCTGAAGGCGGTGCTTGGTTTCCGGGGTCCCGTACGTGGCTAGGCTCCTAAAAAGTCCCACACATGTGGTATCCCCGTACTCAGAAGAAGCAGCAGAATGTATTTTGGGGTGCAATTCCACATATAACCATGGCATGTGTGAGCAATATATCATTTAGTGACAACTTTTTGTAATTTTTATTTTTTTTTGTCATTATTCAATCACTTGGGACAAAAAAAAAAATATTCAATGGGCTCAACATGCCTCTCAGCAATTTCCTTGGGGTGTCTACTTTCCAAAATGGGGTCATTTGGGGGGGTTTTGTACTGCCCTGCCATTTTAGCACCTCAAGAAATGAGATAGGCAGTCATAAATTTAAAGCTGTGTAAATTCCAGAAAATGTACCCTAGTTTGTAAACGCTATAACTTTTGCGCAAACCAATAAATATACGCTTATTGACATTTTTTTTACTAAAGACATGTGGCTGAATACATTTTGGCCTAAATGTATGACTAAAATTGAGTTTATTCGATTTTTCTTATAACAAAAAGTAGAAAATATCATTTTTTTTCAAAATTTTCGGTCTTTTTCTGTTTATATCGCAAAAAATAAAAATCGCAGAGGCAATCAAATACCATTAAAAGAAAGCTCTATTTGTGGGAAGAAAAGGACGCAAATTTCATTTGGGTACAACATTGCATGTCCGCACAATTTACAGTTAAAGCAGCGCAGTGCCGAATCCCAAAAACAGGCCTGGTCCTAATGGCCCGAAATGGTCCGGGGCTTAAGTGGTTAAACTGTTAAAATTGATAGGTTTAGTTCCGCTTAATGATAAATTCCCTTGCAGAAAAGTGTACACCATGTTTATACATTGTTTGGGTGATGAACATCCTTCTCAGGGAAACTGACCACCATTACTACTCTGGTCTGCACTCACTGCAGCTCCACTTGCTACTCCTCAACTCCACCCACTACTCAGTTAAAGTGGTTCTAAACCCTTACATATACCCAGTGAAGTGATTGGTCTCAGGTGATACACAGAGATTAGGCAAATTTGTACCTGTTTACCTACAGCACTCTTTCCAGTACATCTATTTAAAGTGCAGAATTTACACAGGATCTCTCAGCTCTGAAAAGCATGGGCGGAGAGCTGAAATTACATTGTTGAGGAAAGCTGATTGGAGGGAAGGGAAACACCCCCCTTCCACAGCACACAGAAACAGAGTTGAGGCTGTCAATCAGCTGGAGACCCCTCCCCTGTCACCATTTTTATCTTAATGTCAGGAAAACTGGTCAGAAGTTACTCATGCTTATAGCAGAGGAATAAGGTAGCAGACAGAAAAACACTTTGTGATCTGGATTGAGACAAGTACACACTAGAGAGGGATATGCACTGTTCATATTTTATGTCTGAGGTTTACAACCACTTTAAATCTCTTGCTCAGCTTAGGTGATGAACTGAAGAGCCCTCTAGCAAACAAAGGTGTGTGTATATTTGTATATTTTTGTCATGTGATACATTTAAACACAGCTATGTACATAGTATTACCTGGTTTGTCTTCCTCTGGAATAGGTTCTGGTTTCTGTTTCTGGGACCTACTATAAGCAAATGGAAAATTACATTTCAAAATAACTATAAAAAGCACACCTGTTGACTAAGAGACAAAGAAATCAGGAACTACGCATGTCAAAATATCTGTAGGTTCCTGGATACAAACGTGAATGTGATCAGTTGAATGCCAATAATTTTATCAATGTGTATTAGGATGATGATACATAAAAAAAAAAAAAAATCTACATTTTAGGGCAATGAACACACTACTAAGAGTCATGGTACAGTAGTGATTAAGAAGCTGGAGACAATTCATACTCATCTACTTTCAAGTGTTGGTCCCTCACTGATATGGATGAGCTTCGGGTTCGAGTCGAACATGAGTTTGACTCGAACATCGGCTGTTTGATCGTTCGCCGAATTTCAAACATTATGGGCCATTCGCGCCAAATTCGAGTGGTGCATCACGGCCCATAATTTACTGCGTCGTCGCAGTGCATTGCTGGCTAATGATTGGCCAAGCATGCACTATGATGCGCATGCTTTGGCCAATCACAGCGCCGTCAGCACAGAGAGCCATAATTGGCCAAAGGCAGGTTGCCTCTGGCCAATCATGGCTCAGGGGGACTAAGTACACGCCCCACACTATATAAGGCTGCCTGTGCGTCGGCCTTGTGTAGTGTGTTGCAGCGTTGTGAGAGGGATAGAGAGAGAGTCAGAGTGTCATTTCATTTCAGTTAGATAGAGCAAGCAGGCGATTCAGGTAGCTGCAGTCAGTGTATTTAGTATATATATGCATCCCAGGCGTTTTATATATATATATATATATATATATATATATATATATATATACACACACTGTATTCCAGGCCCGGACTGGCCATAGGGACTACCGGGCTAATGCCCGGTGGGCCGCGGCCCGCCAGTGGCCCGCGACGGCCCGCGGGCCGCCGGACAGCATATCACGTCTTCCCCATCATCTCCAATGTCTCCAGAGGCAGCCGGAGTTTGTGGGCGGAGCTGGGGGTGTGGCTGCCCCTCCGCTCCTCCCACAGACTTGTTCACTCTGGCTGATCCCACAGCTGAAGGAGAAAAAAACGAGGACACAGCAGCCAGAGTGTCTTCATCTCCAGGCATGCTGTAAGAGTCCTAACCTGGCACCATACCACCCCAGCCTGCCCTATGCCACCGCACCCTGCCCTATGTGTGCCACCTCAACCTGCCTTATGCCACCGCACCCTGCCCTATGCCACCGCAACCTGCCCTATGCCACCGCAACCTGCCCTATGCCACCGCAACCTGCTCTATACCACCCCAACCTGCCCTATGCCACCGCAAACTGCTCTATACCACCCCAACCTGCCCTATGCCACAGCAGCCTGCCCTATACCACGCAAACTGCCCTATACCACGCCAGCCTGCCCTATGCCACCGCAACCTGCCCTATGCCACCGCAAACTGCTCTATACCACCCCAACCAGCCCTATGCCACCGCAACCTGCTCTATGCCACCACACCCTGCCCTATATCACCCCAACCTGCCCTATGCCACCCAGCCTGCCATATACCACTGCAAACTGCCCTATACCACCCAAACCTGCTCTATACCACCCCAGCCTGACCGTGCGCTGCCTGTAGGGCGCTGGGCAGGATAGACAGGAGGGGGGTGACATCATGTTTTGCCGCACCAGGTGACACCAACCCTAGTGACGCCACTGCCCCAGTGCACTCTCAGCTGCGAGTCGGAGCCACACTGGAGTGACAGTGACACCCGTCGGCACATCAGGGGCCCAGGACCCGCAACGATCCCCTTCTCTCTGGCAAGGTAGCCGCGGCACTGATGATCTGATCAGTCTCGGCTGTCTCACACAGCCGAGCAGAGTGAAGCCACCTCCCCCTCCTCCTTTATGTCCACACAGGGGGAGGGGACCAAACATGCAGTTCCGCGCTGATCTGAGGTACATTATGGGTCTGAAGGGAGGGTCTGTATTGTAGGGGGGTTTCTGTATTGTAGTGGTGGTCTGAAATGTAGGGGGGGTTCTGTATTGTAGGGGGTTCTGTATTGTAGGGGGGTTCTGTATTGTTGGGGGGTCTGTAATGTAGGGGGGTTCTGTATTGTAGGGGGGTCTGAAATGTAGGGGGATACTTTATTGTAGGGGGGTCTGAAATGTAGGGGGGTTCTGTATTGTAGGGGGGTCTGTAATGTAGGGGGTTCTGTATTTGAGGGTGGTCTGCAATGTAGGGGGGGTTCTGTATTGTAGGGGGTCTGAAATGTCGGTGGGTTCTGTATTGTAGGGGGGTCTGTATTGTAGGGGGGTCTGTAATGTAGGGGGGTTCTGTATTGTAGGGGGGTCTGTATTGTAGGGGGGTCTGTAATGTAGGGGGTCTGTATTGTAGGGGGGTTCTGTATTGTAGGGGGTCTGTATTGTAGGGGGGTTCTGTATTGTAGGGGGGTATGTAATGTAGGGGGTTCTGTATTGTAGGGGGGTCTGTAATGTAGGGGGTCTGTAATGTAGGGGGGGTTCTGTATTGTAGGGGGTCTGTAATGTAGGGGGTTCTGTATTGAAGGGGGTCTGAAATGTAGGGGGGTTCTGTATTGTAGGGGGTTCTGAAATGTAGGGGGGTTCTGTATTGTAGGGGGGGTCTGAAATGTAGGGGGGTTCTGTATTGTAGGGGGGTCTGTAATGTAGGGGGGTCTGAAATGTAGGGGGTTCTGTATTTTAGGGGGGGTCTGAAATGTAGGGGGGTCTGTATTGTAGGGTGGTCTGTAATGTAGGGGGGTCTGTAATGTAGGGGGGTTCTGTATTGTAGAGGGGGGTCTGTAATGTAGGGGGGTCTGTATTGTAGGGGGGTCTGTACTGTAGGGAGGGGGTCTGTACTGTAGGGAGGGGGTCTGTAATGTAGGGGGGTCTGTAATGTAGGGGGGTCTATATTGTAGAGGGGGTCTGCACTGTAGGGAGGGGGTCTGCACTGTAGGGAGGTCTGTGTAACATGCAGGGGGTCCAGAACTGTTAGGGGGTGTCTGTGTAACAAACTGTGGGGGGCTGTGTAATGTAAAGGGGTTCAGAGGTGCGCCGCCGCCCCCCCCCTCCCGGGCTGCTCAGTCTAAAATGCCCAGGCCTATTTTTTGTCCCAGTCCGGGCCTGCTGTATTCAGTTTAGCTAGATCTCACTTCAGAGTGTTCCTGTTATTCTCGCTGCAGTATATTAAGTCAGTGTACTGTATACTGGGCAGGCACAGTGTGCAGGTAAAGCTGACTGCAGACCATCCCTGTTCTCTTCCTAATAATACAGGCAGGCAGTTGATTGAGCTAAGCTTCAGTATATAAGGTCAGTGTACTGTATACTGGGCAGACACAGTGTGCAGGTAAAGCTGACTGCAGACCTTCCCTGTTCTCTTCCTAATAATACAGACAGGCAGTTGATTGAGCTAAGCTGCAGTATATTAAGTCAGTGTACTGTATACTGGGCAGGCACAGTGTGCAGGTAAAGCTGACTGCAGACCATCCCTGTCCTCTTCCTAATAATACAGGCAGGCAGTTGATTGAGCTAAGCTGCAGTATATGAAGTCAGTGTACTGTATACTGGGCACAGTGTGCAGGTAAAGCTGACTGCAGACCAATCCTGTGCTCTTCCTAATAATACAGGCAGGCAGTTGATTGAGCTAAGCTGCAGTATATTAAGTCAGTGTACTTATACTGGGCACAGTGTGCAGGTAAAGCTGACTGCAGGCCATTCCTTGTGTACCTATTACAATACATCAAATACAGTGAGTCTGGAAGGCTAACAAGGAGAGGCAGACACTCACAGGCCAAAAAAGAGGGCAAGCAGGCTCTGTGTCTAGAGGCAACAGTGCTGGTCGTGGACACGGTGCATTCTCATCCGCACGTGGCCGTGGGGCACGCTTGTCCTTTTTTTCGCCATCTGGCCGTGTTGAGCCGCAACATGCTGAGGAGTTGGTAGAGTGGATGACCAAGCCGTCCTCATCCCCCTCATCCTCTGTCATTCAGGCTACCTTGGCTGCCAATGCAGGTGCCAAAGCGGCCTATTCCATCGGCTCGAGGTCATCAGTTACTCCTTCCCTAGCCCCACCATCATGCACGGAGGAGTCCCCCGAGTTGTTCGACCACAGTGTTGGGTACATGCTGCAGGAGGATGCGCAGTGTTTTGAAGGCTCCGATGATGGAACCCAGCTTGAGGAAGGCAGTAACGTGAGCCCAGACAGAGGGGGTGCCAAAGAAGGACAACAAACTGGCAGTCATGTTCCCCCAACTGCAGCATACTGCCAGGTTTGCTCCAGTGATGAGGAGGGAGGGGATGATGAGGTCACTGACTCTACGTGGGTGCCTGATAGGAGAGAGGAGGAGGCGGAGGAGGCACATCTCCAACGAGGCAGGATGCCCCTCCAGGGGCCAGCTTAAGGGCAGCCAACCGACTGCATCACACCGCAGAGCTCCGCATGTGCAGGGCGCTGCTGACTCTGTGCGTTTTTCCAAAAGTTCTTTGGTGTGGGCCTTTTTAAAGAGGTGTGCAGCAGATTGTACCGTTGCTATTTGCAACATATGTCTGAAGCGTATCAAGCATGGCCAAAACAGCAGCCGCTTGGGCACCACATGCTTGACCAGACATATGTCGACCTGCCATGCAGTCCGTTGGCAAGTGTACATAAAAGACCAACACACCAAAGAACAAAGTGGACCCCTCCTTGCTCCTCATCAGCTGGGATCTCCAACCCCACTATACCTTCAGTCCTCTTTAGAAACCTGCACTGAGAGGCATGAAGGTGTAGAATTAGGTGTGCCACTGCCAAGTACTTGCGGGCAATCTGCTATCGGTACACCAACGTCCGATTGTAGCTGGCAAATTTCCCTAGCACAGTTGCTACAAAGGCGAAAGAAATTCGCTCCCAGCCATCCACATGCCCAGTGGATGAATGCTAGCTTGACTAAATTGTTAGCACTTCAACTGCTGCCTTTTCAGTTGGTAGACTCTGCCCCCTTCCGTGAGTTTGTGAAATGTGCGGGAACCTCAGTGGCAGGTTCCCAAACGCTACTTTTTTTCACGGAAGGCGATTCCGGCTCTCTACCAGCATGTGGAAGGCAAAGTCTTGGCCTTGCTGGACAGGGCGGTCAGCGGTAAGGTGCATATTACCGCTGACTCATGGTCCAGCAGGCATGGACAGGGACGTTACCTATCTTTCACGGTGCACTGGGTGACTCTGCTGGCAGCTGGGAAGGATGCAGGACAGGGTGCAGTAGTGTTGGAGGTTGTTCCACCACCACGCGTCCAAAATGCTACTAGTGGTGATTCTGACACACCTCTCTCCTCCACCCCCTCCTTCTTCTTCCTCCATGGCCTCTTCCTCTGCTGATTTGTCCTCGGAACCAGCGGTGCTCCATAGGCGTTCAAGGGGCTACGCAAGTACGCAGGCAAAAAGATGCCATGCGGTGCTTGAGCTGGTGTGCATGGGGGACAAGAGCCACACTGGGGCAAAGATTCTGTCAGCTCTGCAGGGGCAGGCTCAGAGGTGGTTGACGCCACCCCAGCTTAAGCCAGGAATGGTGGTTTGCGACAATGGCACCAACCTCCTCTCCGCCCTCCGACAGGGACAGCTGACCCATGTGCCCTGTGTGGCTCATGTCCTTAACCTGGTGGTGCAGCGGTTCTTGGGCAGGTACCCGGGCGTACAGGATGTCCTGAGGCAGGCCATTTCCGCCGGTCATATAATGCCAGTGCTCGGCTGGCTGACCTCCAAAAAGAATTTAACCTGCTCAAGAACCGCCTAATCTGTGACATGCCCACCAGGTTAAAAACTCAACGTTGGCCATGCTGCAGCAGCTGCACACGCAGCAGAGGGCCATCAATGAGTATCTGTGCGACTATGGCACCAGGACAGGGTCAGGGGAGCTTGGCTTTTTTTGCCACCCCAGTGGGTCATGATCAGGGATGCATGCATTGTCCTGTCACCATTTGAGGAGGCCACAAGGATGGTGAGCAGTGACAGTGCATGCATCAGTGATACTGTCCCTCTTGTCCACCTGTTGGAGCACACGCTGCATGGAATAATGGACAGGGCACTTGAGGCAGAATAGAGGGAGGGAGAGGAGACTTCCTTACCTCTCAAGGCCCCCTTTATCCAGACAGTGTTCCTGCGGGCCCGCCGATCACACAGGAGGAGGACGAGGGGAGGAGGATTATTGTGTCAGCATGGAGGTGGAGCCTAGCACTCAGCATCAGCAGCAGTCTTCAAGGGATCATTTGCAGTCCCCAGAAACCCACGGACTTGTACGTGGCTGGGAGGATGTGGCTGCGGATCATGTCGTCCTTAGTGACCCAGAGGACTCTGGACCGAATGCCTCAGCAAACCTACGCTGCATGGCCTCCCTGATCCTGCAAAGCCTGCGAAAGGATCCTCGTATTTGTGGTATCAAGGAGAGAGATCATTACTGGCTGGCAACCCTCCTTGATCCACATTACAAGGGTAAGGTTGCGGACCTTATTCAGCCGTCGCAGAGGGAGCAGAGGATGAAACATCTTTGGGAGGCCTTGCAGAAAGGTTTGTGCAACGCGTTTCCAGAGCCTGGGAGGTTACAAATTCCTGGTCCTGGACAACGTGTTGCCGAGGCTTCGGTCAGTCACAGAAGGAGCAGTGGAGAAGGTGGCCATCTGACCGATGCGTTCAGACAATTTTTTAGTCCGCAGCCCCAAGGTATGATCGGTTCCAGCAACCATCGCCAGCGTCTGATTCACATGGTGCAGGAATACCTAGGGGCAAGATCAGACTTGGACACCTTTCCCACCGAAAATCCTCTGGGTTACTGGGTCTTGAGGATGGATCATTGGCCAGAGCTTGCACAGTATGCAATTGCCTGTCCTGCATCCAGCGTTCTTTCAGAATGCACATTCAGTGCTGCTGGAGGCTTTGCAACCAATCATAGGGTGCGCCTGTCCACCGCCTCGGTGGATCGGCTGACCTTCATGAAAATTAATCAGTCTTGGATCACCAGCTACCAAGCACCTGATGCTGATGTAACCGAATAATTTTTTTTGAATGTGAGATCCCTTCAAGACTGCCTATGCTGATGCTGAGTGACTATCCTGTTATGCTGAGTGACTATCCTCTTCCTCCTCAATGTTCATGTTGATAGCTTGTAAGAAAATTTTTGGTTCTGGGCACCGCCACCAGTGACTAAGGCCCAATTTTTCTGCTTCTGTTTAACAGGGGCGTGTAATTACAATTTTTGCTGCATTGCTTTGCAGCAGGGCCCATTCCTGCGCTCCAACTAGAGTATCTGTGAGGGGTTGCAGTGTTGTGGCACCAGTACCAGTGCCTTAGGCCCAATTTTTCTGCCCCTGTTTAACAGGGGCGTGTAATTACAATTTTTGCTGCAATACTTTGCAGCAGGGCTCATTCCTGCGCTCCAACTATAGTATCTTTGAGGGGTTGCAGTGTTGTGGCACCAGTGACTAAGGCACAATTTTTCTGCCCCTGTTCAACATGGGCATGTAATTACAATTCTTGATCTAATATTTCACAGCAGGGCCCGTTCCTAAGCCCACCAAGAGTAACTGTGAGGGCTTACAGTGTTGTGGCAACACCCCTACCACCAAAGGCCCAATTTTTCCGCACCTGTTCAACAGGGGCATGTAATTACAATTCTTGATATAATAGTTCACAGCAGGGCATTCCAGCGCCCACCAAGAGTAACTGTGAGGGCTTACAGTGTTGTGGCAACACCAACACCTAAGGCCCAAATTTCTGCAGAGCACATAGGGCAGGCCCCTACTTTCAAACATCCGACTTTCAAACGACTCTTACTTACAAATGGAGGGAGACAACTGGAAGTGAGAGGAAATCTACCCCTAGGAAGGGAAATTCTCTCCTGTAATGCCGCGTACACGGCCGTTTTTCTTGTCGAGAAAAACGACATTTTTTCCTTTCGACGAGAAAAACGATCGTCTGTGGGCTTTATGTCGTTTTTCTCGACGAGAAAAACGGCATTAAAAACGACGAGAAAAATTAGAACATGTTCTAATTTTTCTCACCGTTTTTGTCCGACATTTTTTCCGCTGCAGTTTTCCCATAGGGAAACACTGCCGCGGAGCCCACAGTCGGTCGTTTTTCTCGACAAGAGAAAAAACGACGTGAAAAACGACCGTGTGTGGGGAACAAGCTGTTCCCCCGTTTTTAATGACATTATTCACAGCGGTTTTTTAACCGCTGTGAATAATGATCGTGTGTACGCGGCATAAGAGTTAATATGGGAAAAAGGTGTCTCCTCTCCACTGATGCTTTATCACCAATCCTTGTTTCCCTAAAAACACCAAATTTTTAAAATCCAATTGTCATTGTGACAGAAAGTGAGGTGAAACAGGTGCACAGACAGCAAAACAAATGTTACAGGGGTGATAACCCTTCCCTATGTTTTCCAAAAAGCTTATAAATAGATTTTTTCGCTGGAGCTACACTTTAAAAATGTACCAGTTCAAAATTACAAACAGATTCTACTTAAAAACAAACCTACAGTCCCTGTCTTTCTTGGGACCGCCTGTATACTGCTGTTCAGAGTTTATAGGGCCTAGGGGTTCCCCTTAATATCCATACAAGACCTGAATTGGCTGGTAATGGGCTGGGGAGGGGTTACCCATGCTGTTTTTCTCAATGATTTTCATCCATATTGCCGGGACCACACATTACATTAAAACCGCAAGCAGTTTTAAATGACTTTTACTCCTTTAGAAATGTCATTTTGTGCAGGGTTAGTTCTAAACACGGGAGACACGCGCCAAGCATACTATAGACACCCCCCAGGCACGATATTTAAAGGAATATTTCACTTTTATTTTTTCACTTTAAGCATCATTAAAATCACTGCTCCTAAAAAAACGGCCGTTTTTAAAACTTTTTTTGCATTGATACATGTACCCTGGGGCAGGACCCGGATCCCCAAACCCTTTTTAGGACAATAACTTGCATATTAGCCTTTAAAATTCACACTTTTGATTTCTCACGTTCGAGTCCCATAGCCTTTAATTGTGTTCGAAAGTTCGCGCAAACTTTCGGTCCGTTTGCATGTTCTGGATGCGAACCGAACCAGGGGGTGTTCGGCTCATCCCTACTCACTGATCTGATAAGCAGGCAGCTCTTCTGTTGATGAAGGAAACAGTGCAGAACGTCACTAACCAGGGACTGTTCGCTCATCTGGCCAGTAAGGGATCAATGCATGGAATAATTTACTATGCCTAACAATCCTTTCATTGGCGAGTTGTCACCAGGTACAGGTGCTATTGCCCTTAATAATGTTAAGAGTTTTAATTTCCTTTGACAAAGACAAAAAAATATATTTTTTTCATTTAATGTGGAAATGTATTATTTAGTACAGGGGTCTCCAAACTTTTGACACAAAGGGCCAGTTTACTATCCTTCAGACTTTAGGGGGGGGCTGGACTGTGGCCAGTGTGAGTAGAAAATGTTCCAACATCAGTGGGAGTAAACAATGCCTCAGTCTTGGTGGTCATTGGGAGTAAAAAAAATTACTGCGCCTGTGATCAGTAAGAGGAGCAATATTGTCTCATCATATATTTAAATGGAATGAATAGTGCCCCATCATTGTGTTGGTGTCAGTCGGAGAATAAATTACCCATCACTGGTGTCAGTCAGAGAAATAGTGCCCCATTGTTGGTATCCATGGGAGAAATTATACCCCACTGTTGATGTCAGTGGAAAGAATCGTGCCTCATTATTGGTGTCAATTGGGGGAATATTGCCCCAAGGGCTGGTTAAAGGCAAGCAAAGGGCCACATCCGGCCAACGAGCCACAGTTTGGAGACCACTGATTTAGTACATGCTGACTGATCTAGTTAGTGAAGGCTGATATCTGTTCATCTGTACAGAAGAGAGTTATAGGATAATAGTTGGGGAACAAGTATTTTCCGAAGGCAGCATTAGCAGCCACCATTCTTGTTTAGTCGAGATTTCATTAAAATGTTAATTTTATGAAAAAAAATAGAACAACACCTCCACATATTCCCAATATAAGACATGACATGAACCTGTTTAAAGTTCTTTGAATATGTTCATCTCTTGACAGCAGTCCTAAGGCATTCTGGGAATTAAGCCTCTCGCCCATGGTTTGGGATTCCAGGTCCACATTGGCAGTTGCTGTCTGGATCATGCTCATGACAAGGTCTTTCTCTGAAGCGTAGTAAATGTTCAAGTTTAGTATCAACATTATACATGGATAAGCTAGAATAAATTAGTGAGTATGTATGCCTTACAAGATCACAGGAAATAAATATTATGTACTCCAGCATCCTGACAATTGGCCCATGACCCCTTCCCAAGACACAATATAAACGCTTTAATATTTTAAAAATAATGCCTCACTTTAAGGATCGATGCACACTTTTCTGGGACCCCAAAGTCGTGCGACTTCAATTGTGACTTTGCATTGCAACTTCAATGTAACTGTCATGCGGCTTTGATGTTTTGTGACTTTGGCAAATCATAACAATACAAAGTGTGACACATATTATTGAACTTACAAAACTCTCTAGAGCAGTGGTTCTCAACTCCTGTCCTCAGGACCCACTAACAGGCCAGATTTTAAGTATTACCTTGGGGAGATGCAGACTAAAATCCTGCAATCCCTGAGCAGCAAATTATATCACCTGTAATGCATTTCAGTTATCTTGCAAACCTGGCCTGTTAGTGGGTCCTGAGGACTGGAGTTGAGAACCCCTGCTCTAGAGTCTCAGCCAAATTCCCAAAGATAAGGCAAAGAAACCACTTCCTTGCTACTTTTGTGAGTTTAACATTGCAGTCTATGGCACTCATGTTGCAAGAAAGACACAAAAAAAGTAGTGCAATTTTTTTTTGTTCCTGTGACTCAGGTCGCAGCAAGGAAGACAGCACCCACTGAAATGAATGTACTTCAACTTATCATGTGACTTTATGTGTCGCAAGTCACAGCAGTGTGAACCAGGGTTTAGAGTAAATTATGTTTGTAGTTTTATGATGTTATCAGCTTCTTCTTGAAATTGTATTGTGCTGGGCTGCCAAAGGAAGGATGAGGCAGGCGGGCACATACCTTTCCCATGAGACATGGGAATTCACTGATGCGTTGGCAGGCTAGTGCTCAGGGCTGTTCATTCAAAACTTGCAAATGACCCCATAGCATCTGTGATTAATCAAAGCTGTGTGTGGGTCGCAACCAAAATCCACAGAAGGAGCGGTGACGTAAGAGTTCAGCAAACTACTAATAATAGGGAAAAACTACAGGGTAAAACATTGAAACTCTCTGAAGATAGATGAGAAAGGGACCTTTTCGAGACACAGAAAATAGTAAGAAACAGATTTAAAAAAAGGGATAACATTTTGGCACCAAATAGGGACAATCCCTGCTAATTAGATTGTATTTCTGCTGGCTGGAGTGAAGATTTAAAGTGGTTGTAAACCCACTAATCTTTTTTTTTTTCTTAGCCAACCTGCAAGAGAAAGGCATAATGAGCTAGTATGACTAGTATACTAGCTCATTATGTACCACTTACCTGAGATCGGGGCCCCCGAAGCAGTCCGCGTCCCTCTCTCCAGACGCAGACATCACTGCGGCGATAGCCGGAATGTTACTTCCGGGTATCGCCGCACCAACCAATCACAGCGCCGCTCCGGCGCTGTGATTGGCCGGAGCGGCGAAGATGTGCCTCCGCGCATGCGCGCGGGAGCCGTCACATTCGGCTACGCCCAGCGATTGCTCTGAAGTAGCCCGATTTTGTGAATGGGATTAACCCCATGAATGTGCCGTTGACTACGGTGCGCATGCGCCGTAGACAGCCGCGCCTGTCATTTTTAGTAAATATCTCCTAAACCGTGTAGGTTTAGGAGATATTTCTTGCACCTACAGGTAAGCCTTAATCTAGGCTTACCTGTAGGTGCAAGTTGAACAAGTGGGTTTACAACCACTTTAATGTGTATCTAAAGCTAAAATGTTTTTAAGTCTTGCATAGTGTTGGCGGGGTTGGAATCTCTATTTCTATTGCTGACTGTATCTCCATTAGGGAGGTGTCCCCTAATTGTACTGATGACCACTATTTCCAGAACCAGGGTCGTCTTTAAGGCAGGGAAAAAGGGGGAGCTGCCCTGGGCCCTGTCATTGTTGTGGGGCCCAATGCAGCTGCCTCATACTTGCCAACTATCCCAGTTTAAATTCCCTTGTCCCTTGAAGTTTTAGTCTTTTGCTGTGTCCTAATATCTCAGTGTGAAGTGCTGCTGCTAATGCTGCCCAGCTCTGCCCTATTGTTGTGTACAGAAGACTCCCCTGCAGACCCTGTGTTTACATGTAAATACTGGCATTCATATGTAAATAACGGAAACATTTGTATGTAAATAGCTGAGGCAGGTGGCATTCATATGTAAATAAAGTCAGAATTCATATGTATATCATGCCCCTCTGTAGTGCAACCTCTAGCACCCAATCAGTGAGCGGTATTACTGTACAGTAATCTCTAGCAACCAATCAACAAGAAGAAATCATGTGCTGTAACCTCTAGCAACCAGTCAGTAAGTGGTAATGATATGTTGTAACCTCTGGCAACCAATCACAATCACTGCCTGATCTGATACAGTAAAGTCTAGCTGATATTTATTGTATGTCTCAGAGCAGGTGGAGAGCAAAATTGCATGGGGGGGGGGGGGGGCAAGAAAATTTTTGCCCAGGGTCCAATTAACATTAAAGACGGCCCTGACCAGAACCAAAAGCAAGGGAAAACCAAATAAAATTCTGCATTTTTCGATTCCTTTACTCTGTTCTCACCTCTTTGGCCAGCAGACAGAAGCCACTGTTGGACGGCAGACAGAGAATCTGTTTGTAGAATCTGGCACAGTAACTCCAGTACCTGTTGTTGACACACGAGAGAGACACGTATCACTATTCCAGGTCATTGCGACCCAGATTGGTAAATTTAGCTTGTTTTTTTTTGCTGCTTTTTTGGAAAGCAGCTAAAAGGACATTTCTGAGTAGGCCAATAAAGGTTTAGGGGTTATGCAAAGCCTACACGTCTGGGACAGTCTGAAAACTTTTTCTGGGTACTCTGCTGTGTACAATTTGAGGGTGATTTACTAAGATTGTAGTATCCAGAATCTGGAGCAACTGTGAAAGGCAACAAACCAGCTTCTAGGTTTTATTGGCAAAGCTTATTTGAACAAGCTGAAGCTAGAAACTGATTGTTTACGATGCACATCTTGCACCATATTCTTTCTGCTACAGTTTTAGTTCATTCTCCCCTTTGATGGCTGTTCCTTGTAACTCACTAGAATTTCTTGATCTTGGAAAAGGGTGTTTTCATGTTTCCCTTTGTTGTTTTGTTTTCTGGAGGTACGCCTGGTCAAGCCTCGGGAGGATGCAGGAACGATACGTCCAGTTTCTGCCGAGTACTGTGTGGACCTCCGTGGTTCTTCCTTCTGAGGAATAAGTCAAGGTTATTATTTATATTATGTGCATACATTTCCATATACCATTGTACTGTATATACTGTTCACTTTAATTAGCCATTCTTTAGATACAGTGGAACCTTGGATTACGAGCATAATCCGTTCCAGGAGAATGCTCGTAATCCAAAGTACTCGCATATCAAAGCAAGTTTCCCCATTGAAGTCAATGGAAACAAAAATAATTTGTTCCGCATTGACTTCAATGCCATGCAATACCGCATGCGGCCAGAGGTGGGGGGCGCCGGAGAGCCGCAATCCGAGGTTCCACTGTACCTATATTGAAGCTACTACTGCCGACTTCCCCTTTTGAAAATGCCACATGCCTGGCAAGTATTTAAATATTATGTCATTGACATAGGACATAAATGCAGAACAGGAGTTTTCATTTTGTTCTGATATCACTTGCTGCATACTTATTCTGGGTCAGAAAATCAGGAAGTGTTGACGCCAAAGGCAGCCAGGCAACTGGCATCTTAGAAAGAATGCAAGCAATACCAGCCATCACCATGCTGTCTATTAGGCCGCTGCCTCAGGTGGCAATCATGGTGGCACATAAAGGAATGACACTGAAGCCATAGTGTCCATACTGGCCTGTGGCAGCACTGGCCCCCAGCATGGCCACTTTTGGCAACCTATATGCTGTTGTACTGCAGGTATCCCTATACTGAATATGTGAGATCACATTTTCAGAAGTAGAGGTTAGCAATGGCAGGCAATACTCCTCTCCCAATACATGTTTCCTGCGCCATGTTACCTAACCCAAGAACAGCTTATCCATCCTTAGATGTGTTTTCCTTTTTTACATTTTTTTGCCCTTTATTTTCTTTTACCTGGTAATTCTGCAGGTAACATACTTCCTGTTCTAGGGTGACAATGCCCAGCGCACTGTATGTAGCAGTGGGAAAGTATGTTAGGACTACAGAACACCTCCTGCTCTCCTCATCTCCTTAAAGGGGAACTTCAGCAATTTTTTTAATCTTTCCACCCAATAAATCCTCTGCCCTTGTTGTTTTAACTTTGGATAGTAAAACATTTTTTCTCTGCCAGTAAATACCTTATACAGCCCACTTCCTGTTTCTTGTTCGGTCATTAGCCTAGGCTTATGACACAATGTACAGCTCTCTCTCTCTCACTCTCCTGAGAGTTTGCCAGGAAGGGAGGTGGGTGAGTCATCAGAGGGCCAATGAGAACTGCAGGGCTGGAGGTATGCCTCTGTGTGTCTGTGTAAATCCAGAAAGTGAACAGGCAGCAGCTTCAGATGCCCACAGTTAAAATGGTTGCAGCCAGACTAAGTGGAGGGAGATTTCTGCAGCATATTTGGCAAGTACAGAATCACAGTATATATGTAGCACACCCACCCCAGCCTTTACCTGCTTTTATTCTATTTGGCTCCTTCGCAGGAAAAGACTGATGCACACCGCACCACAAGCCCGTACCCTCCTGGATGGGGAGGTTGAGCGGTGTTAGTTTTGCGGGCCTGCCTGCAGCCAGTGTTTGAAAACCTCCAGAGCTGACCTCGTTTCTGGGGTAGCCAGAAACAAGTCCTTAGTTCTCCCCAGTAAGCAACTGTCCACACCAACTGAAAAGTCCAACTTCTTATTTATTCGTAAGGGCAATAAATAGTCTCTTTGAGAGCAGACAGGTTGAAACAAACACGGGTCAGATAAGGTGGGAGGAGGTCCAGGCACAAACTTAATTTAGGGTTTCTCCTGTTCTGGTTTGCACGAACAGGCTTGGCGCATGGTCCCTGCCACGGACCATAAGGTTGGTCACTGCCACTGACCTGGTGAATAGTTGCAAGTCATTGCCACTGACCTGGTGTGCGTAGAGTCACTGCCACTATGACATAAAGAACCCGTACTTTCTTCTTTGAGTAACTTGGCCCCTTTTTAGGATAAGAACATCCCTCCGGAGAGTTACCAGAGGCCCCCCTCTGTCACCACGACTCTGCGCTGGGTCTTCAGAAAGGGTCACCTCCCTGGCCTCCTCGATCCTGGATACGGGTCCCCTCGCAAGGCAGATCCCTGGGAGCCTCGAACCTTAGCGCACCCCAGCGGAAGGTTGCTGGGTTCCAGGCCCTCGCCAAAGTACCTCACCCCAGACTGAAGGTGTCTGGGATGGAAACAGCAGCTCCGTCTCCGGGCCTAGGGCACCCGGAGACAACATGCTCGCCCAGGCCTCCGGGCCTAGGGCACTCGGTGGCGACACACACACCCAAGCCTGAGGTGCCTGGGCGCGGAACCAACGACGACCCCTCTGGAAGGTGGCCGCCCCCTTTTATATCCTCTCGACAGGCACAGCAGGCTCCCCGCCTCGCCGTACTGCCGCCGAGAGGGGACAAGAAAAGGCACAACCCTGTACCACGGTTCAACCCGGGCATATGGCAACAGCGCCACCTATAGGCCCCAGGGAACTGCACATCAGTACTATCTCCCAGGGACAGAAATGGTCCATGAAACCTAACAATTAGTGCATCTGAGCCTAGTTACCACTCAGATGCTCCCCCTAAATATGACACCCCGCTACATATATAAAATAATATACAAAGTGGTTGGAGGGAAGCTTCAGAATGGCAAAGATGCTTTTATTGCAGATTATGTAAGCAGTTCCTCTTTAATGTAGTGAGCAAGCGTTCTGTATTTCAGAGAGGTGACCTCATAAAAGCACTTGTGATTATATTCCACACTTTAGTATATAAGCAGTTATGTAAAATAAAAGTAGCCCCGTATTTGCTTATTTTTTTAATTTATTTTTTGCTATTAAAGTAAATGTAATTCCCATTAACTAAATAGATGTATACCTCTTTCTTCTCTGGCTTTTTGTCCGCAACAGCAACTTTTGTAGCCAGCTCTCGTAACTCATCTCGCCATGCTTCAGATATGCCACCTGCAACAAGAATGCAAACAATGCAAACACTTGCAGTACATAAGAGAATACAAGGACAGAAATAAACTCTGAACTATTTACACAATACATTATCAATTTAATTAATGTTTATTGTTGCTGAAAATAGGATTTTAGAAATAATGTGGGAAAACCTGTCTTCCTGGGTGCCTGCAGGTAGGGGCAAGGGGGGGCGAGTGACTCTGAAATCATCAAGGGTCTGCTGTGGGCTCATTTGTAGCTGTGCTGGCTCTCTGGGTTTGTGCAAATTGGCTCCTGCAGATCCGTGTCACTGAGCTTCCATAGCTCTTTACTGCCACCTCTGGCTGCTTCCTGTATGTGCTTTGCTTTGCTGCCTGTTGTATTTTCACATCTCTGTACACCCACCTTCCTTCCTGTATATGCTAATACCATCCACCCCCCTATATATATATACACATACTGTACACCCTCCGTACTGTACAGGCCACATTTGATGGGTACAATGAGGCTGCAATTAATGGGCACATGCCTGCGCTTTATGTGATAATGACTAAGCCCTTCCCCTTCACGACATTGTCAAAAAGGGGCGGAGCATGGGTGACCTAAAATGATGCTCCCCCCTGAAAAAAGTTCTGCGGACGCCCCGCCCCATTAAAAAGATTATATCATATAGCTGTTTATATTATTTTATTTTATTTTGTTATGGTCAGGTCTAAAATACATACAGGTAAAGTGTTACTAAACCCATAACAGTAAAATCAGTCTGTATTTGCAGTAAAGCATGCTTGTTATACTCACCGTAGAACTGAAGGGGTTAATTCTCTACATTGTATAAAAAGGCTGTTTTATCCTCAATGCACAGATCCTCCCCTTCTTGTATTGTCTATATGCGAGAGGTTATAGTAGATCTACTCTAAAGAAAGCTTTTAATAGAGTAAAGGTAATGGAAAGACATACTCTGGTCTTCAAGACTTTAAAGAAGAAAAAAACTCAAGAAGATAATACCTCAAGGATAATTTTCAATTTCTCTAATGAGCATAAGAAAATTAGACAGATTCTAACCAAATATTGGCCTATCCTCACGGAGGATCCAATCCTGAAGACATTAGTACCATCTAAACCAGTAATCACCTTTAAAAAGGCAGAATCCATCGGTGGAATGTTGGTTAAAAGTGAATACAAGGGAGAGGCAAGAAAGGACCCATGTAAAATCTTTGGGACCTATCCTTGTGGGGCATGCTCTCAATGTACTGTCATTGGCGGGGGATCCACACTCACTTTACCCAATGGGGAGACCTTCACACTTAGGCACTTTGCCAATTGTAAGACACAAGGTGTGGTTTACTTAATGGTCTGTCAGTGTGGATCTTTTTACGTCGGGAAAACAAGACAGGAGTTAGGGAAGAGAGTGGAAAAACACATACATAGCATGAGGATAGGGAACCTTTATTTGCCTCTTGGGAGATATGTGGCCAAAAAACATAGGTACAGAATGCCCAGGGTAATTTTCTCAGTTGTGGAGAGAATCCACATTCCACGCAGGGGAGGTGACTGGAACAAGGTCCTGCTCCAGCGGGAAATGCGCTGGATCAGGCACCTTAGGGCAACCACGCCCCCGGGTTTGAATGAAGTCGAAAGTTTTCGTCCATTCCTGGAGGGCTTCAGCTCTGGAAAGACTGATTAGTTTTGTTGGTACATTCTGGTGTGATGTTCCACCCACCCCTAGGTAAATTGATCCCTCAATTTTGATGATCTCTGTTATTCCATCTTTCTCTATGTCAATAGATGCAGGATAACCTTTCTTTTTTCTAAAAACACATTGACACACATATGGGGTTTTTTGAGATATATAGATATATTCTCATATGTATTTTTTTGTGTTTAGTGTTCCATAATCTTTTTTCTGCCGAGGTAGTTTTGATACTTCGGCGGATTTTTGACATGCTCCCGCGCATGCGTCCCTTGTTGGTCTTTGACCTAACCAGAGTCCTGTCTTTGGGGTGGCCCGTGTTGTTTCTCCTCCAGGGCCCCTTTTTCTCCATTTTTACATGTCCATATCCGGTGCCTGGGAGGGGGTTTTCCAATTGGAATTTGCCCCTCACTAATTTTTTCCTTGGTAGGAAAATCTTTTTCCTCCCATAGGTTTAAAACGGCACCGGTGGTATTAGTCCCTGGTCCGCTCCCCGTCCACATGCATTTGGTGTGGGAGACGGATCTATATCCTGGGCACCAGTTTATATTGGTGCACATTTTAATGTCTGATTGTCCTACGGCAATCCAGTATCATCTTTCCCATCCAAACCTACCTTTACATCTGGTATCCCTTCACTTTGCCCACATTCAAGATGGCCCTCTCTGCACTTCCTGCGGTGCAGGACGGATCAGAATGAGGACTGGTCTGGCAGGGGTGCCGCTTGTCAGATCCTTGCTATACTAGCAGGGTATGATATGTGGCGTCCTATTGGTTATGTGATGGGGCCGTGGGTTATTTTGTGCCGCGCTTCCCTGGTGTGCTGCAGAAATGCGCTGATGGTAGACGCGCCGCTGATTGGTGCGGCTGCATCATGTGACCGGCGCTCGACGTGACTCAGCGTGGGAGGCACGGCGCTTCCATGGTAACATGACGCTCTGCTCAATGAGCAGGTGCGTCATGTGATCTTCCCTGGACCAATCAGACATAGCAGAGGGATATATAGGATGCCAAAGGAGTTATATGGTGTCATTCTCTCCCTCTGCTGGCAGGCAGAGGATGCTTCTGTATGGAACTCTGCTGTATGGGACCTTTTTTGGATACTAATCGGGATTCATGATCTTTCTGGCAGGTAATATTTTGAAGCTTTTGGAGTTGTTCTGCTTAGGAGAAGGAAGAATTTTTCTTCTCTCTCCTTTGATGGATACAACGTCCCTTTATATTTACATTTAATATTTTTCATCTTTGGTTTTAGGACATATATCTTTGGACCTAATTATCCATTGGTTTTGTCTTCTCATATGAGTCATGTTTACCTGATGAACCCGAATTTTAGATCTCCATTTCCCATCTGCAGGTATTATATTTATAATTTCTAGGGATAATTATTTCATTCCCTAATAGAATTATATCCATACTTATGTATGTTATATATTTTTTGTTTAAGGCACCTATCTTGGACCAATTTATTTATATGTCCGTACTTCTCATATGGACATGTTTTGACCGGAAGGGTCCCTGGAAATTTGAGGGCATCGGGGAATCCACGACATGGTGTAACTGGAGCATGGGATGCATGTGTGGGAGCATTTATGGAATAATATATATATGATCTTTGTGTAAGTTTTTTCTTTCTTTATTTATTTCTTCATATATAACAATTGAAATTAAAGTGGAAAACTTATTTCATTGTTTTTGTATTCAATAGAATTTTGACCTGTTAGAAACGAATACATTTGAAATCCCTGATGAAGGACGTTTACAGTTTGAAACGCGTTGGAAAGCCTTTCTTGATCTGCCTCCGGCTGGAGTGGTCAATCCAGGCTATTGTATTCCTTCTTGAAATATTCCAATATGTCAGATTCATGTAGCTACTGTACAATACGTTATATTCATGTATACATGTGCTCTTTTGTACAATTATGATATTTTTTTTTATGTATGTGTCCGTTTTATGCGGTTTTTGTACAAATAAATATTCAGACAATTTTTTAATTGAGTTTTCTCCCCCTCTTTTTTGTATTGCCTCAAAAATCCCAACACCAGGGGTTTTCTCATTTTACATTTAATTTGGGATGTTGGCAATTACATGTTGGGTTGCATGAGGTGTTATACTTTTTCACGTACCATAGGGTGGACAATACACCCATAAAACTTGTTTTTATACCCATGCACCCATACATGGACCCCATTTTTGTGTTATAATTATAATTAACTTTGTGCACTATTTTTCCAAATATCTGCCATCTTGGAGAAATACAATATTGGTAGTGGTGTGGTGCACATGTTTTGAGAGCTGATATCTATTTTTGAAATACAGCTACAACAATATATGTCTTTTGTGTTTTGAAATTTGTTTCGTTTTCTTTTCAACTATTGAATATGGGGGATCTTCAGGGAGATGGGTGGGAGGAGCTTATGTCTGGGATCCAGAGGAACTATCAAGGGACCGAACAACCAATCTCAGATTTGTCGTCTTTATTTTTCAATCTTAGGAAAACATTAGAGAAAAAATCTGCCTTATATTGGCACATTAACTCATTCGATAGGTATATTAGAGAACATATTAATCCTATCGGCCTGAGGATTCAGATATTTCCTATTTTGGAGAGTATCAATAAAAACCTCAAGGCCAATTGGGAAACCAAGTTAAATGAATGTTCAATGAATTTGATGATGTTACTACAGGAGGAGTACAGACAGCAGCTGGTCGTTTTGGATATAGAAATTGAGTCATTGTATGCCCGCCTCTCACTTTTAAAAACGCATAAAGAATACAGTACCTTTGAAAAAAATCTAAAAGAACATTTGGAAAATTTCGGTAAAACAATACTTATTAAAAAAGAAAAAAAGTATTGGAGAGACAAAAATGCATTCAGTGAGGGTCGAGCATACAAGTGGAATCAAGAGAAAAAATTTAAAAACAACCAATTCAATAAAAATAAAAATCGAGGGGGAGATACCAATGTACAAAATGATTATACGTCTGATACCCCCTCTAACTCTTCCTCCTCAGTCTCCTCAAATACAGGTCGCCTGTTTGGGACAAAAAGGAAAGGTCCCTCACCCAGATCCAATGAAATTGATGGAGAGGTCTTACAATGCAATAAAAAGGCAACAACAGATTCTCAGGTATTCTCCACTAGTGATGAGCCGAACACCCCCGGGTTCGGTTCGCACCAGAACCCGCGAACGGACCGAAAGTTCGAACGAACATTAGAACCCTATTAAATACAATGGATGCGAACGTTCGAATTCTAAAGTGCTAATTATAACAACTATTATGCATGTTATTGTCCTAAAAAGGGTTTGGGAACCCGGGTTCTGCACCAGGGGACATGTATCAATGCAAAAATAAGTTTTAAAAACGGTCGTTTTCCGGGAGCAGTCATTTTAATGATGCATAAAGTGAAAAAAAAAAAGTCAAATATTCCTTTAAATATCGTACCTGGGGGGTGTCTAAAGTATGCCTGTGAAGTGCCACGTGTTTCCCGTGTTTAGAACTGTCCCTGCACAAAATGACACTTCTAAAGGAAAAAAAAGCCATTTAAAACTGCTTGCGGCTTTAATGTAATGTCTGGTCCCGGTAATATGGATGAAAATCTTTAAGAAAAATGGCATAGCTACCCCATGACCCCCCCCCTACCCCAGCCCATTACCAGCCCCTTTGGGTCTTGTATGGATATTAAGGGGAACCCCGCACATAAAATAAAAAAGGCCCTATATACTCTGAACAGCCGTATACAGGCGGTGCATACAAGACAGGGACTGTAGGTTTGTTCTTATGTAGAATCTGTTTGTAATTTTGAACAGGTACATTGTTGAAGTGTAGCTCCAGACCAAAAATCTATTTTTAAACTTTTTGGAAAACATAGGTAAGGGTTATCACCCCTGTAACATTTGTTTTGCTGTCTGTGCCCCTGTTCAGAACATTTCACCTCACTTTCCGTCCTAATGACAACTGTTTTTGAAATGTGGTGTTTTTCTTGAAACAAGGATTGCTGATAAAGCATCAGTACAGAGGAGACACCTTTCTCCCATATTTATTCTTACAGGAGAGAATTTTCCTTCCTAGTGGTAGATTTCCTCTCACTTCCTGTTGTCTTCTTGCGTTTGCAAGTAGGAGTCGTTTGTAAGTTGGATGTTTGAAAGTAGGGACCTGCCGTATATACTCTGCAGAAATAGGCCCCTTAGTTGTTGGTGTTGGCACAACACTGTAAGCACTCACAGTTACTCTTGGTTGGTGCTGGAACGCCCTGCTGTCAACTATTATATCAGGAATTTTAATTACATATAATTGTTGAACAGTGGTAGTAAAAATTGGGCCTTTGATGGTGGTGCTGGTGCCACAACACTGTAAGCCCTGACAGTTACTCTTGGTGGGTGCAGCAATGGGCCCTGCTGTGAATTATTAGATCAAGAATTGTAATTACATGCCCCTGTTGAACAGGGGCTGAAAAATTGGGCCTTAGGCACTGGTGGCACAACACTGCAACCCTTCACAGATACTGTACTTGGAGCACAGCAATGAGCCCTGTTGCAAAGTATTGCTTCAAAAATTGTAATGACACGCCCCTGTTAAACAGGGGCTGAAAAATTGGGCCTTAGGCACTGGTGGCACAACACTGCAACTCCTCACAGATACTGTACTTGGAGCACAGCAATGAGCCCTGTTGCAAAGTATTGCTTCAAAAATTGTAATTACACGCCACTGTTAAACAGGGGCTGAAAAATTGGGCGTTAGGCACTGGTGGCGGCACCCATAAACAAAAATGATCTTCCAAGCTATCATCATCAATCGTACCATTGAGGACTCGGAGGAGGAGGATAGCCAGTCAACATAACAGCACAGGCACTCAGCATCAGCATCAGTCTTGAAGGGATGTGACATTTTAAAATCAATTAGTCTGTTATATCAGCATCAGGTGTGTGGTAGCTGGTGGTGATCCAAGACTGGTTCATCTTGATGAAAGTCAGTCGATCAACCGAGTCGGTGGACAGGCGCACCCTGTGATCCGTGACAAATCCTCCAGCAGCACTGAATGTGCGTTCCGAAAGAACGCTGGATGCAGGACAGGCCAGTAGCTCAATTGCATACTGTGCAAGCTCTGGCCAGTGATCCATCCTCAAGACCCAGTAAGCCAGAGGATTTTCGGTGGGGAAGGTGTCCAAGTCTGACCTTGCCCCTAGATATTCCTGCACCATGTTTATCAGACGCTGGCGATGGTTGCTGGAACCGATCATACTTTGGGGCTGCGGACTAAAGAATTGTCTGAACGCATCGGTCAGACGGCCACCTTCCCCACCGCTCCTTCTTTGACTGGCCGAAGCCTCAGCAACTCGTTGTCCAGGACCAGGAGTTTGCAACCTCCCAGTCTCTGGGAACGCGTTGCACAGACCTTTCTGCAAGGCCTCCCGGAGTTGTCTCATCCTCTGCTCCCTCTGCGACGGTAACATAAGGTCCGCAACCTTACCCTTGTACCGTGGATCAAGGAGAGTGGCCAGCCAGTAATGGTCCCTCTCCTTGATCCGAAGAATACGAGGATCCTTCCGCAGACTTTGCAGGATCAGGGAGGCCATGCAGCGTAGGTTTGCTGAGGCATTCGCTCCGGAGTCCTCTGGGTCACTAAGGACGACATGATCCGCAGCCACCTCCTCCCAGCCACGTACAAGTCCACTGGTTTCTTGGGACTGTAAATCATCCCTAAAAGACTGCTGCTGATGATGCTGAGTGCCAGCCTCCACCTCCATGCTGACACAATCCTCCTCCTCCTCCTCCTCCTCCTCCTCCTCCTCCTCTTCCTGTGCGATGGGTGGGACAGAAGGAACACTGTCTGGGTAAAGGGGGCCTTGAGAGGCAAGGAAGTCCTCCTCTTCCTGCCTCTGTTCTGCCTCAAGTGCCCTGTCCATTATTCCACGCAGCGTGTGCTCCAACAGGTGGACAAGAGGTACAGTGTCACTGATGCATGCACTGTCACTGCTCACCATCCTCGTGGCCTCCTCAAATGGTGCCAGGACAGTGCATGCATCCCTGATCATGCCCCACTGGCGTGGAGAAAAAAAACCAAGCTCCCCTGACCCTGTCCTGGTGCCGTAGTCGCACAGGTACTCATTGATGGCCCTCTGCTGCGTGTGCAGCCGCTGCAGCATGGCCAACGTTGAGTTCCACCTGGTGGGCATGTCACATATAAGGCGGTTCTTGGGCAGGTTCAACTCCTTTTGCAGCTCAGCCAGGCGAGCACTGGCATTATAAGATCTGCGGAAATGCACACAGACTTTCCTGGCCTGCCTCAGGACATCCTGTAAGCCCGGGTACCTGCCCAAGAAGCGCTGCACCACCAGGTTAAGGACGTGAGCCACACAGGGCACATGGGTCAGTTGTCCCTGTCGGAGGGCGGAGAGGAGGTTGGTGCCATTGTCGCAAACCACCATTCCTGGCTTAAGCTGGCGTGGCGTCAACCACCTCTCGGCCTGGCCCTGCAGAGCAGACAGGACCTCTGCCCCAGTGTGGCTTCTGTCCCCCAAACACACCAGCGCAAGCACGGCATGGCATCTTTTTGCCTGCGTACTTGCGTAGCCCCGTGAACGGCTACGGAGCACCGCTGGTTCATAGGACAAACCACAGGAAGAGGCCATGGAGGAAGAAGAAGAGGAGGGGGTGGAGGAGAGAGGTGTGTCACAACCAGTAGTAGCATTTTGGAGGCGTGGCGGTGGGACAACCTCCAACACTACTGCACCTTGTCCTGAATCCTTCCCAGCTGCCAAAAGAGTGACCCAATGGGCCGTGAAAGAAAGGTAACGTCCCTGTCCATGCCTGCTGGACCATGAGTCAGCGGTAATATGCACCTTACCGCTGACCGCCCTGTCCAGCGAGGCCAAGACATTGCCTTCCACATGCCGGTAGAGAGCCGGAATAGCCTTCCGTGAGAAAAAGTGGCGTTTGGGAACCTGCCACTGAGGAACCGCACATTGCACAAACTCACGGAAGGGGGCCGAGTCTACCAACTGAAAAGGCAGCAGTTGAAGCGCTAGCAATTTAGCCAAGCTAGCATTCAACCGCTGGGCATGTGGATGGCTGGGAGTGAACTTCTTTCGACGGTCCAGCAGCTGGGGCAGGGAAATTTGCCTGCTAGAATCGGACGTCGGTGTACTGCTAGCAGAGTGGGCGCAAGTACTTGGCTGTGACACACCTAATTCTACACCTTCATTCCTCTCAGTGCATGTTTCAGAGAGGACTGAAGTTATAGTGGGGTTGGAGATCCCAGCTGATGCGGTGCAAGGAGAGGTCCGCTTTGTTCTTTGGTGTGGGTCTTTGAGGTAGGCTTGCCAACGAGCTGCATGGCAGGTCAACATATGTCTGGTCAGGCATGTGGTACCCAAGCGGCTGATGTTTTGGCCACGCGATATACGCTTGAGACATATGTTGCAAACAGCAGCTGTGCGATCTGATGCACTAGCCTCAAAAAAGGCCCACACCAAAGAACTTTTTGAATGACGGGCAGAGGCAGCGCCCTGCACAGGCGGAGCTCTGCGGTGTGATTCCGTCGGTGTACTGCCCTTACGCTGGCCACCAAAGGGCATCCTGCCTCGTTGGAGATGTGCCTCCTCCTCCTCCTCCTCCTCTCTCCTATTAGGCACCCACGTGGAGTCATTGACCTCATCATCCCCTCCCTCCTCATCACTGGAGCCAATCTGGCAGTATGCTGCAGCTGCTGGAACATGACTGCCAGATTGGTGTCCTTCTTGAGCATCCCCTCTGTCTGCTCTCACGCTACTGCCTTCCTCTAGCTGGGTTTCATCATCAGACCCTTCGAAACGCTGGGCATCCTCCTGGAGCATGTACCCAACACTGTGCTGAAACAGTTCGGGGGACTCCTCAGGAGGAGGACATGGTGGGTCTAGGGAAGGAGTGACTGATGATTTGTCTGACATTGATACCAGGGAAGACGACGCTTTGGCAGCTGCTTTTCCAGTACCCTGAGCCTGGGTGAGAGAGGATGAGGAGGAGGAGGAGGGCTTGGTCATCCACTCTACCAAGTCTTCGGCATGATGTGGCTCAACATGTCCAGCTGCCGAAAAGAAGGACAAGCGTGTCCCATGGCCATGTGCTGATGACAATGCACCGCGTCCACGACCAGCACTGTTGCCCCCAGACACAGAGCCTGCTTGCCCTCTTTTATTGCCTCCTGACTGTCTGCCTCTCCTTGTTTGCCTTCCAGACATTCTAATAGATGGCCTGCAGGGAGATGGGAAAAAAGCAATAAGGGCTACCTTCAGGTGTCCTTCTCTGTCCCTTGAAACAAGGACTTTCACAGTGAAAGAAACTGACACTGTCCCTACCTAGAGTTTTCTGTCCCTAGAATAAATGTTTTTTTTAATCACAATATAGCACAAGGACAATTCACTCAATGTCTCTCCAGGTCCCTGGAAACAAGGACTTGCAGAGTGAAAGAAACTGACACTGTCCCTACCTAGAGTTTTCTGTCCCTAGAATAAATGGTTTTTTTAATCACAATATAGCACAAGGACAATTAACTCACTGTCCTTACAGGTCCCTGGAAACAAGGACTTGCAGAGTGAAAAAAAAAAAACACTCTCCCTACCTAGAGTTTTCTGTCCCTAGAAAAAATGTTTTTTTTAAGCACAATATAGCACAAGGACAATTAACTCACTGTCCTTACAGGTCCCTGGAAACAAGGACTTGCAGAGTGAAAGAAACTGACACTGTCCCTACCTAGAGTTTTCTGTCCCTAGAATAAATGTTTTTTTTAAGCACAATATAGCACAAGGAAAATTAACTCACTGTCCTTACAGGTCCCTGGAAACAAGGACTTGCAGAGTGAAAGAAACTGACACTGTCCCTACCTAGAGTTTTCTGTCCCTAGAATAAATGTTTTTTTTAAGCACAATATAGCACAAGGACAATTAACTCACTGTCCTTACAGGTCCCTGGAAACAAGGACTTGCAGAGTGAAAGAAAAAAAACACTCTCCCTACCTACAGTTTTCTGTCCCTAGAAAAAATGTTTTTTTTAATCACAATATAGCACAAGGAAAATTAACTCACTGTCCTTACAGGTCCCTGGAAACAAGGACTTGCAGAGTGAAAGAAACTGACACTGTCCCTACCTAGAGTTTTCTGTCCCTAGAATAAATGTTTTTTTTAAGCACAATATAGCACAAGGAAAATTAACTCACTGTCCTTACAGGTCCCTGGAAACAAGGACTTGCAGAGTGAAAGAAACTGACACTGTCCCTACCTAGAGTTTTCTGTCCCTAGAATAAATGTTTTTTTTAAGCACAATATAGCACAAGGACAATTAACTCACTGTCCTTACAGGTCCCTGGAAACAAGGACTTGCAGAGTGAAAGAAAAAAAACACTCTCCCTACCTACAGTTTTCTGTCCCTAGAAAAAATGTTTTTTTTAATCACAATATAGCACAAGGAAAATTAACTCACTGTCCTTACAGGTCCCTGGAAACAAGGACTTGCAGAGTGAAAGAAAAAAAACACTCTCCCTACCTACAGTTTTCTGTCCCTAGAAAAAATGTTTTTTTTAATCACAATATAGCACAAGGAAAATTAACTCACTGTCCTTACAGGTCCCTGGAAACAAGGACTTGCAGAGTGAAAGAAAAAAAACACTCTCCCTACCTACAGTTTTCTGTCCCTAGAAAAAATGTTTTTTTTAATCACAATATAGCACAAGGAAAATTAACTCACTGTCCTTACAGGTCCCTGGAAACAAGGACTTGCAGAGTGAAAGAAACTGACACTGTCCCTACCTAGAGTTTTCTGTCCCTAGAATAAATGTTTTTTTTAAGCACAATATAGCACAAGGACAATTAACTCACTGTCCTTACAGGTCCCTGGAAACAAGGACTTGCAGAGTGAAAGAAACTGACACTGTCCCTACCTAGAGTTTTCTGTCCCTAGAATAAATGTTTTTTTTAAGCACAATATAGCACAAGGAAAATTAACTCACTGTCCTTACAGGTCCCTGGAAACAAGGACTTGCAGAGTGAAAGAAACTGACACTGTCCCTACCTAGAGTTTTCTGTCCCTAGAATAAATGTTTTTTTTAAGCACAATATAGCACAAGGACAATTAACTCACTGTCCTTACAGGTCCCTGGAAACAAGGACTTGCAGAGTGAAAGAAAAAAAACACTCTCCCTACCTACAGTTTTCTGTCCCTAGAAAAAATGTTTTTTTTAAGCACAATATAGCACAAGGACAATTAACTCACTGTCCTTACAGGTCCCTGGAAACAAGGACTTGCAGAGTGAAAGAAAAAAAACACTCTCCCTACCTACAGTTTTCTGTCCCTAGAAAAAATGTTTTTTTTAATCACAATATAGCACAAGGAAAATTAACTCACTGTCCTTACAGGTCCCTGGAAACAAGGACTTGCAGAGTGAAAGAAAAAAAACACTCTCCCTACCTACAGTTTTCTGTCCCTAGAAAAAATGTTTTTTTTAATCACAATATAGCACAAGGAAAATTAACTCACTGTCCTTACAGGTCCCTGGAAACAAGGACTTGCAGAGTGAAAGAAACTGACACTGTCCCTACCTAGAGTTTTCTGTCCCTAGAATAAATGTTTTTTTTAAGCACAATATAGCACAAGGACAATTAACTCACTGTCCTTACAGGTCCCTGGAAACAAGGACTTGCAGAGTGAAAGAAACTGACACTGTCCCTACCTAGAGTTTTCTGTCCCTAGAATAAATGTTTTTTTTAAGCACAATATAGCACAAGGAAAATTAACTCACTGTCCTTACAGGTCCCTGGAAACAAGGACTTGCAGAGTGAAAGAAAAAAAACAAACACTCTCCCTACCTACAGTTTTCTGTCCCTAGAAAAAATGTTTTTTTTAATCACAATATAGCACAAGGAAAATTAACTCACTGTCCTTACAGGTCCCTGGAAACAAGGACTTGCAGAGTGAAAGAAACTGACACTGTCCCTACCTAGAGTTTTCTGTCCCTAGAATAAATGTTTTTTTTAATCACAATATAGCACAAGGAAAATTAACTCACTGTCCTTACAGGTCCCTGGAAACAAGGACTTGCAGAGTGAAAGAAACTGACACTGTCCCTACCTAGAGTTTTCTGTCCCTAGAATAAATGTTTTTTTTAAGCACAATATAGCACAAGGACAATTAACTCACTGTCCTTACAGGTCCCTGGAAACAAGGACTTGCAGAGTGAAAGAAAAAAAACACTCTCCCTACCTACAGTTTTCTGTCCCTAGAATAAATGTTTTTTTTAATCACAATATAGCACAAGGACAATTAACTCACTGTCCTTACAGGTCCCTGGAAACAAGGACTTGCAGAGTGAAAGAAACTGACACTGTCCCTACCTAGAGTTTTCTGTCCCTAGAATAAATGTTTTTTTTAAGCACAATATAGCACAAGGACAATTAACTCACTGTCCTTACAGGTCCCTGGAAACAAGGACTTGCAGAGTGAAAGAAACTGACACTGTCCCTACCTAGAGTTTTCTGTCCCTAGAATAAATGTTTTTTTTAAGCACACTATAGCAGAAGCACAAAACACACTGACACTCTCCCTACCTATCCTTCTCTTTCCCTAAACTAAAGGAATCCAGGTTAAGCAAGAAAGAAATAACAGTCACTGTCCCTGCCTATGCTACTCTATCCCTGCTCCGGAACACACTACACTAGGCCGCCGTGCTGGCGGCCTTTTATAGTGTGGGGCGTGTACTAAACACCCTCAGCAATAATTGGCCACAGGCATCCTGCCTGTGGCCAATCATTGCTCTCCTCGCTGCCGGCGCTGTGATTGGCCAAGCATGCGGGGTCACAGTGCATGCTTGGCCAATCACAGCGCCTGGATGACACTGCGATGGCGTAGTGCATTGTGGGCCGTTCGCGTCACTCGAATTTGGCGCGAACGGCCCAAATCGTTCGATCTTCGTCGAACGATCGAACAGCCAATGTTCGAGTCGAACGTATGTTCGACTCGAACACGAAGCTCATCCCTATTCTCCACACAAAATGGAAGAAGGAGTGGACATAGTCATGGTTTATATAAGAATAACCCTAAGGGATCCACCACTCGAAGGAAGACGGCTTCTCAGAGGGAATTGGGGGCAATACCCAAATCTGGGGCCATCTCTAAAGTTCAATCACTTCCAGTGGAGGATTTTTTAGAGAAGGGCAAAATACATCTAGTTCCACCCTCGCCCATGACACAACTAGTCATGGAACCATTTGTGACCAAGATAACACCGGGGGAAAACTTAACATCATAAATTTATCCTCTTACAAACTATCTGATTTGGAACATGAAGTATTGTCATTGGGCCTCTCTTTTTGCCCAACTAGCAATACGGACAGTTTTGAAACAGTGAAGGATATTCATTTGTTTGCTCGTAAGCTTTTTTACAAAAGCTTATATGCTAAACAAGAGAACCAAGAAAGTGAGGTGGCATCAAATCTTAAAGCTGCCGACTTTAAGGCTTTGAGGGACCTAAACCTCCTACTTCAGGAAAACGCTCCTTTGAGTCAAATATGGGAGGAGAATTTGGAGGAAGAGGAGAGTGATGATGGGGAAAACAATCAGACTTCTTTCACCCCGAAAAAATTTAAAAGGAAGTCTCACAACTTCCCACCAATAAACCAGAACCCTGCTTTAGCTCTATTTGTAAGACAAACATCCAAGGAGATTGAGGTCCTAAAAAAAGATACTTCACATTCAAATCTCAACCCAGAACAAAAATATGCCCTAAATACCCTTAAGAACAATGTTAACATTACGATTAAGGGCTCAGATAAAGGTGGCAACATCGTCCTCATGGACAACTTGGACTACGAGGAGATGTGTATGAAAATACTTAGGGATCCCAAATGCTATTGCAAAATCTCTTCATCCACGGTGGATAGAATGAATAGCGAGTTTTATCAATTGGTTGATGAATCCTTTAGAGATGGTGCCATAAACCAAGATATTTGGGACTTTATTCGAACCAGACACCCACGTACCCCTACGATGTATGCACTTCCTAAAGTGCATAAAAATCTGTTGAGGCCACCAGGCAGACCCATCATATCAGGCAATGGTTCCATCTCTGAAGGCGCTAGTCGAGTCATTGACCAGCACCTCAGACCCCATGTGATGGATCTCCCTTCGTACACTAAAGACACAATCCATCTCTTGCAAATATTGGAAGGTCTTGTCATACCTCCATTGGCCCTTTTGGTCACTGTAGACGTAGAGTCACTCTACAACAGCATACCACACGATCTTGGTATTTTAGCTGTTCAAAGAGTGCTACGACAACGCCCAACCACTGATTGGAAGTTTAATCAATTTATTATACAGATGCTGGATTTTATTTTACAGCATAATATTTTTTTGTTTCAGGGCTCCCACTACCTCCAGGTACAGGGGGTGGCTATGGGGACGTGCTGTGCACCCTCATATGCCAACCTGTACCTGGGGGAGTGGGAGAAGGATTTTCTCCTGGGAGATGATGCGTCTGTGTATGCTTGCCACATCCTCATGTGGCAACGCTACATAGACGACATCTTCATCATCTGGGATGGGCCTGAAGATATGCTCAAGAAAGTCTTGGAACACATGAATACCAACAATTTAAATTTATTTTTCACCATGTCTTATGACCCTAGGAAAGTCAGTTTTCTTGATATCCTTATATCGAAAGATATACAGGGGAAAGTTCAAAGTAGATTGTTTAGGAAGGAAACGGCTGGCAATACGATGCTGCATGCAGCCAGTTTCCATCCGACAACACTCAATGAATCCATACCTTTCAGCCAGTTCCTCCGGATTAGGAGGAATTGTACATCAGATGACGATTTTCAATTCGAATCTAATGAGTTGAGTAACCGTCTACTAGCGAGAGGTTATAGTAGATCTACTCTAAAGAAAGCTTTTAATAGAGTAAAGGTAATGGAAAGACATACTCTGGTCTTCAAGACTTTAAAGAAGAAAAAAACTCAAGAAGCTAATACCTCAAGGATAATTTTCAATTTCTCTAATGAGCATAAGAAAATTAGACAGATTCTAACCAAATATTGGCCTATCCTCACGGAGGATCCAATCCTGAAGACATTAGTACCATCTAAACCAGTAATCACCTTTAAAAAGGCAGAATCCATCGGTGGAATGTTGGTTAAAAGTGAATACAAGGGAGAGGCAAGAAAGGACCCATGTAAAATCTTTGGGACCTATCCTTGTGGGGCATGCTCTCAATGTACTGTCATTGGCGGGGGATCCACACTCACTTTACCCAATGGGGAGACCTTCACACTTAGGCACTTTGCCAATTGTAAGACACAAGGTGTGGTTTACTTAATGGTCTGTCAGTGTGGATCTTTTTACGTCGGGAAAACAAGACAGGAGTTAGGGAAGAGAGTGGAAAAACATATACATAGCATGAGGATAGGGAACCTTTATTTGCCTCTTCGGAGACATGTGGCCAAAAAACATAGGTACAGAATGCCCAGGGTAATTTTCTCAGTTGTGGAGAGAATCCACATTCCACGCAGGGGAGGTGACTGGAACAAGGTCCTGCTCCAGCGGGAAATGCGCTGGATCAGGCACCTTAGGGCAACCACGCCCCCGGGTTTGAATGAAGTCAAACGTTTTCGTCCATTCCTGGAGGGCTTCAGCTCTGGAAACACTGATTAGTAGACATGTGCACACTGAAATATTTCGTTTCGGAATTTCGTTTTCGTTTGAAAAATAAATTTATTTAGTTACTCCCGAAAATAGTTTTTATTTATTTCGTTTTTCGTTAAAAATTGCATTCGTCCGAAAATCCGAAATAATTTAGGTCGAATCTGTCATTGAAGGCTTATATGGTGTGTGTGTGTTCTAAGAAGATTCGACGGAGCAGCTAAACTATTCGACGCAGCAATCGTACATTTTCGGTCGAATGTTCCGCCTACAAGCTAGCTATAGTAGAATTCTAATGTTGTATGACTAGTAATAATTATATTTATTAATTATTATTACTAGTCATTCAACATTAGAATTTTTCTATAGCCCATGAGCGGATGCATTTAACCGGAAATGTACGATTGCAGGAAGCATCGTACAGTGAGTTTAACTGCACCGTCGAATCAACTTAGAACTTTTGACAGACACCATAAGCCACAGATTCGACGTTTGTATTTTTTTCGATGCTGTGTCGAATCTTCGTCGAATCTTCGTCGTTCATGTGGAATGGATGGTCTATCCCAACAGTCAGCTAACTACTTTCACATTCGTTTGTGCACGTGCTCCAACGTTCTGTCAGTGTCGGATAATATGGAGACCCATTTCGACGACATGGAGGACGTTCCTGGGCCTTCTATGGAGGAAGCAGCAGCAACATCCCATTCCCCATCATCCAAAAAGCGTCGCTTGGGGACACAAGCTGCAACCAGCAGGAAGCGTAACCTTATGTGGACTCACATTGAGTCCCAGGTCCTTGTAAAGGAAACGCTTCCTTACTGGATACAGCTGTGTGGCCCCCGCTCCAGGGATACCACTCAGGAGTGGAAGCGTGAGAAGTGGGAGGAGATCTCCAAAAAAGTTGAGGGGATGTATCGCCATCGGCGTGACCCGACTGCCTGTCGGAAAAAATTCAGCGACATTAAGCGGTAAGTAACATGTCTGATTATTATTTTTTTTACATTTTAACCACTTCAGCCCCGGAGGATTTGGCTGCCAAATGACCAGGCCACTTTTTGCGATTCGGCACTGCGTTCTTTTTTTCCCCACAAATAGAGATTTCTTTTGGTGGTATTTGATAATCTCTGCGTTTTTTTTTTGCGCTATAAACAAAAAAAGAGCGACAATTGTGAAAAAAAAACACAATTTTTTTTTACTTTTTGCTATAATAAATATCCCCAAAAAATATATAAAAAAACAAATTATTTCCTCAGTTTAGGCCGATACGTATTCTTCTACATATTTTTGGTAACGAAAATTGCAATAAGCGTTTATTGATTGGTTTGCGCAAAAGTTATAGCGTCTACAAAATAGGGATAGTTTTATAGCATTTTTATTATTATTATTTTTTACTAGTAATGGCGGCAATAAGCTATTTTTTTTTTTTTCATAAATTTTTTATTGTATAGTCACATATACAGGTTACATAACAGGTACAGTAAGGTATACAAGAATTCCACGATAAGTCAAGCACAGCGATATAAAGTACATAGTTCACTCGTAGAATATACCAACAACATTGATCAAACTAATACAGGCAATGTTTGTTATTAACTCTGTTACACCAGAGAAGAGTGGTGTCTTCCGAAACCCTCCCCTCACTTTACTAGCAATATATGCTCTACTCTAAGGGTTGTGGGAGGTGATCAAGTTCCCATTTGAGGGGGATATTCAGGGCAGGTTGAAGTGGCTAGGTGGCCTTTCATCAGTGGGATCATTCCCGCCCGCGCACCCCAAACAGGGTACTTGCTGTACGCGGGCAGGGATTCTTGTCAGACCCCAAGGGGTCAGGTCGTGTCTGGGCCAATAGTACAGTAATCTCTCCCTAACAGTTCGAGGGATGGTTTCGGATCAGATGAATACCCTTGTGCAACTTTCATAGGTGAACGTAGGTACAGAATGGCGTTCAGATAGTGTCACAATGTAGGAATATGTAATCTATATATTTCTGAGATGTAGGGGAAGGGAGGGAGAGTAGGGGGGAGGGTAGAGACGGAAGTTTCATGTTTCTGTGGCCAGAGTGGTCTCGTGATTCCCTGCACGCCCCCTCGGCGATCAGCGATTTTTATCGTGACTGCGACATTATGGCGGACACATCGGACACTTTTGATGCCATTTTGTGACCATTGTCATTTATACAACAATCAGTGCTCTAAAAATGTACTATTTTACACCATACACAGTTCAAACAAGCGCATAATTAGAAAGGTGGACTGGACATCTATATTTTATCAGCACAATCCCAATCCTTTCTTTTATATTTTATTGCACACCAAAAAAGCATACGTTTTTCTTAAAATAAATTTGGTTAATAAAAAAAATGTGCAAATCTTGTGCTACGTGAAAAAATGCGCCTAATCCAAAAATTCCATTTGCATTGTTTCATTCTACGGGTTCATTCTACATTTGTTTCATGTGTTGATGTAATTTTCAGATTACTATTGTAGTTTAATTATGGAACCTGTTTCTCTTCTCTTTTTGTTTTGCAGTTCCATAGCGCGTAAACGCAGGCAGACGGGGCGCAGAGGGAAGCAGGTGCCTCTCCTCACCCATGAGGCAGAGCTGTTAGCTGGTATAGGGGAGGATGAGATCACCCATCTCCTGGCTCATCAGGGTTGGTGTCAGCATTGCATTGTGCAGGACATTTTTTTTGTCAAGCATCCGTCATTTACCATATTGTGTTTGATTTTATTTAAAGATCGCATCCAGTCCCAGCGCCGCCGGAGGAGGAGGGCGGAGGAGCAGGAGTCCTCCACGTCATCAACGCCCAGTAAGTAGTGTAGTAGTGACACTAATACAGTGGGTCCTTTTCCATTTGTCTAGCCTTCCATTGTCGATTCCAGTGTCATTGCTTCTCGCTCAAGCAGTGACAGGTAGAGCCTCTGCAACCTTCTGTCAGGTAACGCAACCGCTTGCGTAACTTACGCAATCTGACAGAACGTCGCTGCTCTGAACTGAGGCACCTAATCAGTGGCGGTGCACCTAGCACTCGCCGCTGGAACCAGGACAGGTAAGTGCCTCTTTTTTTTTTTAGAGAGATTTTTTCTAAATGGTTGAATGCATGTCCCTGCCTTGTAGATAAACGTTAGTGACCTGACCTGTATTGCCATGCTAATGGATAATTAATTTTATCTATATACAGTATTTATTTATAGTAATTTGAAGCTTGAACATTGTAACGTTCATCATTTCTCCTTTATATTAAATAGGTGTCATCCAATCAGAGTGGGAGACTCAGGAGGAGGAGGCTGAGGCGGCAACGCCCACATGTAAGTTAGTATAATCTTGCTGGTGTCTGCTGAGTGATCATACATGTTTCAATGTTCTTGTACTAATGTGTGAGATTGTTGTACACTGCAGATTGTAATGTTCTTTTCTATATTAATCATAATCAACAGCTGCTGAGGCTGAGCAGGAGGTGGAGGAGACCTGCACTGTAGAGGCTGCTGGGGATGCGGAAGCTGGTGAACAGCCAGACGCGGCAGATCCAGGGAGTAAGTATAACTTTTTTTGTATTTTCCAGGCAAATATAGTATTTTAAATATGAAATGCTGATGGCAAACCTTGTCTAGAAATGGTTGTGATTTATTCTCCAAGGCTTCGGTTTAGCTGGAATTATTAATTATTAGTCCCCCTTTGCAGCTGATTCCAGTCTTCCCGTTAGCGTGACCTGTGCTTGTTATTTCCTCAATGTCACTTCCCTGATCACGCCAGCTTCTTGCTGCAGTTCAGGTTCCCAGTCTGAGCCAATCACTGTTAATCATCGTGAATAACACAGCAGGCTGGAAGGGGTGTGTCAGACAAGAATCTCCAGCTATTGCCTGGCAGTCCCTGGACATGGTCAATCTCCGGCATGCCCCTAATTCATGCATTAACACTTTCCTCATGATGTCTGGTGCCTCCTCTTTGGCATCATCTAAAGCAGGGGTCTCCAAACTGCGGCCCGAGGGCCAGATGTGGCCCTTTGGTAGCTTTTATCCGGCCCTTGGGGCACTAATTCTCCCACTCACACCAACAATGGGGCATTTTTTTCTTCTATGTATACTAATGATGGGATACTATTCCTCCTACTAATAGGGGCACCACTCCTATTGACCACCAACCCTGAGGCCATATTTATTCTCACTGATGATGGGCCCATGACATTTTCTGCCCCTGTTGGCCACAATCCGGCCCCCCTAGAGTCTGAAGGAAAATAAACTGGCCCTTTTTTTGAAAAGTTTAGAGACCCCTGATATAAAGCAAAAAATTGTAAATGACCTCGTAGATCTTTGTGCAGGCAAATATCTATAAGAAGTTGAGTCTTGCATAGGTCTTGAAGGCTCAGGGAGAGACCAGACCACTGCAGTAGCAGAGGGGAGCAGATGAAGCACCGGATATCGAAGGTTCAGTAATTGTAAATTCTCTGTTATACCTCCTAGCCTAGACCAGGAGTGAGTAACCTACCTAGCCTAGAACAGAAGTGGGGCTTATTCAATCAGTGGCTATATAAAATTATCAACTTTAAAAAGTAGCCTGCTATATTTTATTAAACAACTTTTTGTTAGGTCATCCCTAATGCAATGGCTTGAATGGCTTCTCTTTGGTGAGTGTAATGTTAATAGCTGGTATAGCTGATATGTTTTTCTGCAAGTGCAACTGATCTTCCATATTTGCGACAGTCAATCAGTCTGGATGAGGTAGAGTAGTTAGTGGTCAGTGTGACGGATCTCAGATACCCCAGGTGGGAACATCTGCCAGACCTGTGTCTCCTGTCCTCCAAATGCACATGCAGCCTGCAGATTCACCATAACCAGCCCTTAACCCCTCAATCACGAGACAATCCACACAGGTGTTCAGGGTTAAACATGCAGAGCATCAACAGTTTATTAAATCCAAAACATACACTTTTACACACAGTTATGGACACTCCCCTTAGCCTTGTCATAGAGGGGGGTAGGGGACAAGGAAGAACCAATGGTAACTGAACATTGAAACAGAGACTACAGTTAAACATAAAGGGATTATGGTAAGCAGGCAGCCCTTCAATACACATCCCCTGCGGAGAGATGTCTGCAGTCCAGACCATTGTCTATGTGCCATGAACCAACACAATTAAGCACAGCAACAAGAGGGGGGAATCGGGGGGGGAGAAGGGATGTAGCATTACATTACATTTTCTCAATACCAGCTTTCCCCAAGTCTCTCAGTGTCTTCTGGGCCATAATCTGTGGGTAAGAGGCCAGCCCTCAGTCCCTTCCAAAACACACAGTGACAGTGGGTTCTGTCACAGTCAGCACTTAGGCATCCATTACACCTTAAGATTTTCTCAAGCCGGCCGTGCGACCAAGCGGATAAAATCTTTGGGAGATTCTCCTTTACACTGCTCGATGTGTAGAGGGGAATCCCTTTTTTACTCTGGCCGGGGAGGACACTCAGCTCCGCCCCGGTAAGAGTACAGTAAAGTACTACACCTTCCTGCACAGCTCAGCAAACCTGGGATGACGCAGCAAATTGACACAGACACCACTATCTCCTACACACAAATTGATTAGGTGCATCTCACTGAATATCAAAAATGGAAAACTGGTATGTAGAAGTGAAAACATCTCAAGATGTTACATGATTGTCTACAAGCGTTTTGAGATAATTGTCTTTATATAATGTTAGGGTGAAGAAGTCATGTGTATTGTATTATCTATCTAATGTATTTTCTTTTCTTCACAGGTGAAGTCTTCATCCTTCACCTCCACCCGGTGGACGAAGGCCTGTACCTGCCCGCGTCTGGTGATTGTCCTTCCTCCCCAGCGGTTTCTACGGCGCATGTTATCCTCCACCCTTCACTATCCCCCCACCTGGACACACCCATTACTGCCTCCTCCCCAGTGCGTCCTGGTGAGGATTCTCCAGCCGCTACAGTACACATCTCCCCTCCAGAGCCACATGTGAATGTGTATCTGCGACGCATTGTGGAGGTCCAAGAGAGACAATATGCCGAAACCAGGAGGCTATGTCACTCTTTGGCCCTCCACAATCGCCGGCAGCTCCGTCACTATGTGGCTCTGGAGAGGTACCAACGCAGCCTTAGGAGCCAACTGGAGGCTACTAGGTACCTCGGTGAACAAATGGCTGGCATAAATATGTCCCTACAGCGACTGGTCACCAGGTTGGGGGAGAATCTTTTTTCCTAATTTTTATTTTTTTATTTTTTTTTATGTTAAAAATAAAAATGTTTTTGTTCAGAACTAATTGTTTTCTTGAATCTTGCTTTCCTTGTTAGGTTCATTAATCATTATGTGATGTTTATCTAAATGAACTAGTCCATTTATTGTTACTAACTTACTAGAGGCCTTATAATTGTCTTTTCTACATTTAACCATCAGGCTGAACTTAGAAAATTTAAGAGATTTCTTTCTACACTATTTCAATGTGCAAAGGGTAATTCCATTTATCTTGTGTCCAGTCACGCCGTTCAGCTTTCCCCCCACCAGAATACTAGGGATGAGCCGAACACCCCCCGGTTCGGTTCGCACCAGAACCCGCAAACGGACCGAAAGTTCGCACGAACGTTAGAACCCTATTAAATACAATGGATGCGAATGTTCTAAATCTAAAGTGCTAATTATAATGACTAATCTGCGTGTTATTGTCCTAAAAAGGGGTTGGGAACCCGGGTTCTCCCCCAGGGGACATGTATCAATGGAAAACGAAGTTTTAAAAACGGCCGTTTTTCGGGAGCAGTCATTTTAATGATGCATAAAGTGAGAATAAAAAAGTCAAATATTCCTTTATATATCGTACCTGGGGGGTGTCTAAAGTATGCCTGTGAAGTGGCATGTGTTTCCCGTGTTTAGAACTGTCCCTGCACAAAATGACATTTGTAAAGGAAAAAAATCCATTTAAAACTGCTTGCGGCTTTAATGTAATGTCTGGTCCCGGTAATATGGATGAAAATCTTTAAGAAAAATGGCATGGCTACCCCATCACCCCCCCCCCCCTACCCCAGCCCATTACCAGCCCCTTTGGGTCTTGTATGGATATTAAGGGGAACCCCGCACACAAAATAAAAAAGGCCCTATATACTCTGAACAAGTAGAATCTGTTTGTAATTTTGAACAGTAATATTATAGAACAGCAATGACGGGTATATACAGGTGTATACTGTGCCACTAACTCCTGCAGATGCCTGTATTTGAGAACAGCAATGACGGATATACAGGTGTATACTGTGCAGAAGGCTCAGCAAAAATGACACTGACACTGTCCCCTGCCTATCCTTCTCTGTCCCTGTACCAACACACTGTAAATGCACAAGGTTTAGCAAAGAATATCACTGACACTGTCCCTGCCTATCCTTCTCTGTCCCTGTACCAACACACTGTAAATGCACAAGGTTTAGCAAAGAATATCACTGACACTGTCCCTGCCTATCCTTCTCTGTCCCTGTACCAACACACTGTAAATGCACAAGGTTTAGCAAAGAATATCACTGACACTGTCCCTGCCTATCCTTCTCTCTCCCTGCACGCCAACACACTACACAAGGCCGCCGCGCTGGCGGGCTTTTATAGTGTGGGCCGTGTACTAAACCCCCCTGAGCTATAATTGGGCACAGGCATCCTGCCTGTGGCCAATTATGCCTCTCCTCACTGCCGGCGCTGTGATTGGCCAAGCATGCGGGGTCACAGTGCATGCTTGGCCAATCACAGCGCCGGGATTGCACTGCGATGGCGCAGTGTATTGTGGGCCGTTCGTGTCACTCGAATTTGTCGTGAACGGCCCAAAACGTTCTATCTTCGGCGAACGATCGAACAGCCGATGTTCGAGTCAAACGTATGTTCGACTCGAACACGAACCTCATCCCTTCAGAATACACAGCAGATAGTAACAGCAGGGGTTAACCATACAGTCCTCAACAGTTCACAGGGCATAGGTTGCAGGCTTGCAATCATGAGGGCAACAGTTAACCGGACAGAGGTTCCCAGGCGAGTGCAATCACAAGGGGCAACAGTTCAAAGGGCAGTCATCATTTCCAGGGCTTGAGTAACATGGCAGCAGGGTAGATTACTCACACTGGTGACTTCGGACAATTGCAGATGGTCATGAAACAGGTGGAGGATCAGAGAGGGCCCTGGTGTCCCCAGGGTCAGAGATGGCAAATGGGAGGGGTCCTGGGCATATGGATGCAGTTGAGCAGTGACCAACTAGTCTATCTTGCATAGAGTCACGTTTCCAGCTGTATGCTTCTTTGTTCTATGTTGTGTTGGTAACAAATTCTGATCCTTGAGTTGACAGTCTCTCCATCAAGAGGAACTGTCATGCTGTTGAGGTCATCTTTAATCATTGTCTCTTATTTCCAGACCATCATACAAAAATGGTTAAATTAGCACACGTTGCTATTTGTATTTACTAAGACAGCAACACGTGAGCAGTAGCGCCACGTCAAGGCTTCAACCCTTGCTACTGTCCATTCACACAACATTCATTCATACAATCACGCACGCTCTAGTCACTCTACACAACACTCATTACAAAAAAGGGTGATGGAAGGAATAAAGGGAAAAATTTGGATTGCTTAAAACAATATAATTCTATTTAAATCTTGGGGTCACACTAAAGACAACTGCTATTGTCAAGTGGTAAGAAAAAAAAAATGCATTTTCCTCAACATTTGGATGGTTCCTCTGAGTCCCATCTATCTTCACATGGTGATAATGATTCAGGTCTCACAAGTTAAGGGTAGGGTAACCAAGCTTGGGGAGGTTAAATCTCAGGAAAGTTATTTGTTCCATCAAATGGGGTGTCAGTTGTGCACGGTGTGGATTAAGGATGTTCCCAGTAATAGAGAAAACTCTCTCACTTTGCACAGTGGTTGGAGGACAGGATAGTAGTTGCTGGGCAACCAGACAAAGACCAGGCCACAAACTTTTCTTACTATCCCAATAGGTCAAAGGGTCCTCTGAAGGAAGCAAAGGTGCTTCATATAGGTAGGCCCTGACCATTTCAGAGGCACTGCTCTCTTCTCGATTACCTGCTGCTTGACCTGCATCCACCAGATTGTCAAGTGCCTCTACCCAACATGCAGATGCTCCACTTGGTTGTTTTTGAGTGATGGTGCCAGGTCTTGGAATAGCAGACATGGCAGGTGAATCTTCCAAACTGGCCTCATCCGGCATACATCTCTGTTGCTGCAAATTACGGACCCTTTCAATCAATTTTTCTTTCCAGTAGGAGAGGCTGTTGTCTCTGAGTGCCAGTTTACCTTTGATCCTGGGATCACATAGGGAAGCCAGCATGAGTTCAGGGCTTTTGCGGACACGATCATTTAGCCGATCTTTTAAGTTGGCTTGTAGTTTTCTGATGAAAGACGCTACATCGGCATGAAGTGGGCTGCCACAAAGAGGCTCACTGTTTTCTAGGAACGATCCCATCTTATCTATGAGATAGGTAAACAAGGGTATGACCTGTCCTAGGCTGGCATTGCTCTGACTCAAGTTTTCCGTCACATTCCGAAAGGGTTTTAAGACAGAAACGAGCTGCCCAATTATACACCAGTCATCACGTCCCAGTGTGGAATCAATCCCAATGCTGTGGCGGGATGATAGATTGTGGATGGCTGTCTTTTGCTCCAAAATGCGTTCCAGCATTTCCAGGGTATAGTTCCACCGGGTGCTGACATCTTGTTTCAGTCGATGTATGGGGAGCCCTGATTGTTCTTGCTCCTCCCTCAACAGTTGACTAGCCCGTACACTGCGGTGGAAATGCCCTGCAATCTTCCTGCAAAGGTCCAAGATTTGAGCAATCTTGTTGTTTTTCTCCACTGGGATTGCACCCTTGACCACTAAATGCAGTATGTGTGCAGAACAGCGGACACCGACAAAAGATCCATCTTGGAGCGCTTTAACCATGTTTGAACCTCCGTCTGTCACTATGAACCCAACAGAAACATTGGTGACTGCCAGCTCTCCAAACCAATTGGCCAACATTGATCTAATTGCTCGCAATATGTTGGCAGAGCTGTGTTTGTCATCACGGACTTCTGTGTGGAGCAGGAAAGCTTGATAACCCTGCTGGTCTTGCGCTGCAGACCGTCCTGATGAAGTTTGAACACTTACACTAGTGCCACCACCAACAGGCACAGTGGCCTGCCACCAGTGTGCAGTCAAAGACAGGAAAGCGTGTTGACCGCTGGGAGCTGTCCACAAATCAGTGGTCAAATGAATTGTCTGACCCTCGGCTTTGGCCATTCTTTCCTTTAATACTGCAACGCACGAATGGTATAGTGCTGGAATAATCTTTCTGCTGAAAGTTGTTCGTGCAGGAACAACGTATCGTGGAGCAAGGGCATGCATGAGCTGTTTAAACGGCTCCCCTTCAATCATGCGAAAAGAGGCTCCTCCAACAGCAATGAATTGGCCAATGAGGCGGGTGATCTTGTTGGCCTGCTGTTTTGACATGCCCTTGGAACTAAAGCCAACAAAACTATCTAGGGTAGGCTGATGATGTCCTTGGGAGGATGAGGAGCCTGATTGGGTCTGCAGTGGAACTACTGCACGTGTATGGCTTGTCTTAAACAAACCCTCTCTATTGGCTGTGCTCTGAGTAAGTGGTGTGGTTGAAGAGGTACCACCAGTACATTCAGAGTCCGTTATGCTGCTTCCTGCGCTACCATCTTCTTTTTCTGCCTCTGCCCGCAGTAAAGTAGAGTGGTGGTAATTTTTAATGTGTAGGTTCATACCAGCATTGGTTAAATGTCCCAACTTTTTACCCCTACTCACTTGCTTCCCACACAATTTGCACTTTGCAAAGAACCCGCCTTCCAATGTTTGAAAGTATTTCCAAACGTTGCTGCGGCGGGATGAAGCCCCTTGACCCTGTTGATCTCTAGTATGGGCTGATATAGCTGCAGCAGGTAGCACACCAGTGGTGGAAGCTGTTGCCACTACAGTTACACTTGGTGAACTAGTGCTAATGGCAGGGGTGCTGGGGAGGTCGGTGTTATCATCACAGGATTCTTCCTCTATAATAACAGAGGGAGAAGGGGAGTTAGCAGCAGATGAAAAAAGTGAACTGCTCCCTGTCCTACTCCTCACAGAAAATCCCTCTTGCACTTTCTCTAAGTCATGCTGTAACTCTTGTGGGGTAAGACTGTATAAAACGTCTGCAGTGGTTGGGGAAAGAGGAGCATCACATTCAAAATCATTCTCTTGGGGCAATGAAGAAAACGTCTCACACTCTGTCTCTGCTGATGTCTCCCTCAATTGCTTCTTTGGGGAGCTGGGCAGTGGCACTGGCAGTGTCATTGGTGGTGGTGATTGTATCGGCAACTCCACTTGTTTTATAGTATGTTTCTTGCCTATCCCATAAAAATAGGAAGCCATGACAACTGTAGAAGAAGGCGCTGCACTGGCAGTGGAAGCGGCAGCAGATGTTGGTGGTCTGGCAGGAGGAAAACTAATAGTAGAACTGGTGGTGGTGGAACTAGCTTTGCTGGTGGCAGTGGTGGTGACATCCACTGTTGTGGATAGCATGTTTGTGGCGGCAGAAGTGTCAGAGACACTAGTAGCAGAGACCTTGCCACTTTTTTTAGCAAGGCGTCCACCACGACCGCGACCATTACCTCTACCTGCCTTCACTTTTCTCTTAGAATGGTACATTGCTGTTGCTGTATATAGTTCAAATAGAAAATGGACTGGTGATAGTGATCACTGATCAGACAGGTAACAAGATAGGGTATATAGAACTTATATAGAATCTCAATCTATAATATAGAATCTATAATAATAAACCCCCTCCCCCTCCACAACACGGGCAGCCTCTGAGGCTATCACAATACTAGCAAGTTCACTAGTAGTTCACAACACTAACACAATAGCAGCAGATTATTATGAAAAAGTGAACTTGATCTGTAGCTTGTGCTTATGCTTAATTGCTAATAATTCAGGTTCTCTGAAAAACGGACCAGCAAGATTAACTGTCTTCTGAAATGATTCAGCGTGTGTGTCTCTCTCTGCTAGCAATCGTAAGTAAAAGTAAGTTGGCTGTACATGTGTACTTAGTTCCAGCTATTTTACTGCTCCTCCTCTTTGGTTACAATCAGCCAATAACATTCATCATCATCATTATTTTTAGTTTACTTCCCCCACCCAATTCCAGCAGCAAATTATCTTTTTTCCCTATATCGAATCTATTCTCTCTACAATGTCGAATCTATTCTCTATAATGTCGAATCTATTCTCTCTATAATGTCGAATCCTTTCTCTCTATGTCGAATCTTTTCTCTCTATAATGTCGAATCTATTCTCTATAATGTTGAATCTATTCTCTCTATAATGTCGAATCCTTTCTCTCTATGTCGAATCTTTTCTCTCTATAATGTCGAATCTATTCTCTATAATGTTGAATCTATTCTCTATAATGTCGAATCCTTTCTCTCTATGTCGAATCTTTTCTCTCTATAATGTCGAATCTATTCTCTATAATGTCGAATCCTTTCTCTCTATGTCGAATCTTTTCTCTCTATGTCGAATCTTTTCTCTCTATGTAGATTAATCTTGGAAGTTAAGGTTAGGCACATTCGACCACAGTTTCGATAGATACAGATTGTTATTGTTAGCGTCGTGTCGAATCTCCTATCTATATCGAACTGTTGTCGCAACGAAAACGAAAATAAAGCATTTGTTTATGTCGGATCTTTCGGTTTTCGTATTCTGTGCTTTCGTTTTCGTTTGTTAAAACGATAACGAAAATACCTGAAAATCGGACGAAAATGCATTCGGACGAAAACGAATGCACATGTCTACTGATTAGTTTTGTTGGTACATCCTGGTGTGATGTTCCACCCACCCCTAGGTAAATTGATCCCTCAATTTTGATGATCTCTGTTATTCCATCTTTCTCTATGTCAATAGATGCAGGATAACCTTTCTTTTTTCTAAAAACACATTGACACACATATGGTTTTTTTTTGAGATATATAGATATATTCTTATATGTATTTTTTTGTGTTTAGTGTTCCATAATCTTTTTTCTGCCGAGGTAGTTTTGATACTTCGGCGGATTTTTGACATGCTCCCGCGCATGCGTCCCTTGTTGGTCTTTGACCTAACCAGAGTCCTGTCTTTGGGGTGGCCCGTGTTGTTTCTCCTCCAGGGCCCCTTTTTCTCCATTTTTACATGTCCATATCCGGTGCCTGGGAGGGGGTTTTCCAATTGGAATTTGCCCCTCACTAATTTTTTCCTTGGTAGGAAAATCTTTTTCCTCCCATAGGTTTAAAACGGCACCGTTGGTATTAGTCCTTGGTCCGCTCCCCGTCCACATGCATTTGGTGTGGGAGACGGATCTATATCCTGGGCACCAGTTTATATTGGTGCACATTTTAATGTCTGATTGTCCTACGGCAATCCAGTATCATCTTTCCCATCCAAACCTACCTTTACATCTGGTACCCCTTCACTTTGCCCACATTCAAGATGGCCGTCTCTGCACTTCCTGCGGTGCGGGACGGATCAGAATGAGGACTGGTCTGGCAGGGGTGCCGCTTGACAGATCCTTGCTATACTAGCAGGGTATGATATGTGGCGTCCTATTGGTTATGTGATGGGGCCGTGGGTTATTTTGTGCCACGCTTCCCTGGTGTGCTGCAGAAATGCGCTGATGGCAGACGCGCCGCTGATTGGTGCGGCTGCGTCATGTGACCGGCGCTCGACGTGACTCAGCGTGGGAGGCACGGCGCTTCCATGGTAACATGACGCTCTGCTCAATGAGCAGGTGCGTCATGTGATCTTCCCTGGACCAATCAGACATAGCAGAGGGATATATAGGACGCCAAAGGAGTTATATGGTGTCATTCTCTCCCTCTGCTGGCAGGCAGAGGATGCTTCTGTATGGAACTCTGCTGTATGGGACCTTTTTTGGATACTAATCGGGATTCATGATCTTTCTGGCAGGTAATATTTTGAAGCTTTTGGAGTTGTTCTGCTTAGGAGAAGGAAGAATTTTTCTTCTCTCTCCTTTGATGGATACAACGTCCCTTTATATTTACATTTAATATTTTTTCATCTTTGGTTTTAGGACATATATCTTTGGACCTAATTATCCATTGGTTTTGTCTTCTCATATGAGTCATGTTTACCTGATGAACCCGAATTTTAGATCTCCATTTCCCATCTGCAGGTAATATATTTATAATTTCTAGGGATAATTATTTCATTCCCTAATAGAATTATATCCATACTTATGTATGTTATATATTTTTTGTTTAAGGCACCTATCTTGGACCAATGGACATGTTTTGACGGGAAGGGTCCCTGGAAATTTGAGGGCATCGGGAAATCCACGACATGGTGTAACTGGAGCATGGGATGCATGTGTGGGAGCATTTATGGAATAATATATATATGATCTTTGTGTAAATTTTTTCTTTCTTTATTTATTTCTTCATATATAACAATTGAAATTAAAGTGGAAAACTTATTTCATTGTTTTTGTATTCAATAGAATTTTGACCTGTTAGAAACAAATACATTTGAAATCCCTGATGAAGGACGTTTACAGTTTGAAACGCGTTGGAAAAGCCTTTCTTGATCTGCCTCCGGCTGGAGTGGTCAATCCAGGCTATTGTATTCCTTCTTGAAATATTCCAATATGTCAGATTCATGTAGCTACTGTACAATACGTTATATTCATGTATACATGTGCTCTTTTGTACAATTGAGATATATTTTTTATGTATGTGTCCGTTTTATGCGGTTTTGTACAAATAAATATTCAGACAATTTTTTAATTGAGTTTTCTCCCCCTCTTTTTTGTATTGCCTCAAAAATCTCAACACCAGAGGTTTTCTCATTTTACATTTAATTTGGGATGTTGGCAATTACATGTTGGGTTGCATGAGGTGTTATACTTTTATATGGGGAAAGCCAGCTAACACAGGCAATAGCCAACCTGCACATGTTCAGTTGTGTCTTTTATGCTGGAGAGAACAGTTAGTGTCTATCACATACAGACACTCAATGAGGAGATCGCTCTGCTGAGCTGTGTTATGCGCTTCTGATTCCTGGTACATGTGAGTGGTATATCAATCGAGTCTGTTGGGTGTGATTCTGTTATCACAATATGCTGCACTATGATCGCTTTCTCTTGTTTTGATATGTCCACTTCACATATGGATTAACAAGATACAAGCATTATTATCGTTGTAAGCTGGTCTAGTGCCACCAGTGGAAGATTGTGGAACCTTACACCTGTTATAAATGTAGCGGGTATGTACTTTTTAAACTGGTGAGGACACCAGTGATGCATAGTTCCCTGCGGCCCAGCAGGTGGCGCTGTCACTTTGGGCCGGGGTTGAACCATCGCTGCAGTGCCGTGCCCTTTGTGACCTCTCGCAGCGGTTGTAGGGCGGGGCGGGGAACCCGCTGTGCATCCTGGGAGAGGGTATAAAGGGGGCGGACATCTTTGCCATGGGGTTCGAGTCCCAGGCACCTTCAGCCTGAGGGCTGTGGTTGCGGTCGGTGTCCAGGCGGCCTAGGCCTGGACACTTGGAGTTCGTGTTCCATCCCAGACACCTTCAGTCTGGGGTGAGGTACTCAGCCGGAGGCCTGGGGCCCAGTACCTTCCGCTGGGTCCCGCGAGGGAGGGATTGTCCTAGGGGGCCCCGGGAGTGGGGCACCCGAATACAGAGGCGTAAGGGACCGGAGGAGGGACTCACCCAAAGACCTGGTGCAGCAGATTGCCAGTGCCGGGTGAACCTCTGGAGACCGCCCGGAGGGATATCTTTCCCGAACAGGGGCCAAGTTCAAAGAGGAAGTTCAGTCCACGTTCAATGACCGGTGGCAGCGGTCCAGCTATTTCACTCAGGTCAGTGGCAGAGGCCTGCAATTAGGCCTGTGGCAGGGGCCTCAACAGTTCATCCGGTCGGTGGCAGCGACCAAAACTCACGGCCGGTGGCAGAGACCGTGCGCCAGGCCTATTCGCTAAAAAGGAATAGGAGAGTACAGTTGTGCCTGGGCCTACTCGTTCCCACACCCCCATGTTCGTCTGTTAATGGAAGTTCAACTGATTGTGTTACGAGAAATAAAGGAGTGTTGGACTTTCGATTGGTGTGGGGCTCTATTATTGGCAGACACGTTTCCAGGGAACAACAAGGCTTCGTATGCAGTGGACAGACCCGGGAGGTAAATCAACTAACTTTGCTCAACCCTCTTATACACACGAGGGGAGAGCTTGGCGTAGTGTTCCTGCACTCTCCTCTCCCAGGTACCCCTAGACACAAGCCATTCACAATAGGCAAGAGGGAGAGTGAGACTCCGCTACATAAACTTTCATGAATTCCTTTCATGTTTATTTGGATTCGCTTTTATGTCATTATTCTTATTGTTGTTATTGCATTTAGCTATATATTGCACTTTACACCCATTCATTGCTGCTGTTATTGATAGTACTGCATATTATCAATTTTGCACTTTATACCCATTCATTGCTGCTCTAATTTCTGCACAGAGTCACATTTATTGATGTTTCATTTTGCACTTTTATTGCATTATTAGCACACCATTTATTTATTGGATGTGTATATATTTGAATTATTTGTGCTGCATTTTAGGGATGGTTCTAGCGCACCAATATATTTATTCATCTGCAGCTTATCACTGACCGTGGTATACAGATCAGTCAAAAAGGTATATAGTGGCAGTATTTTAATGTAAAAAGATGATTTATAAGTTGTGGGCACTGTGGGGGGAGGGCAGATTAACTATTTTCATATTACTGGGTTTAGTAACACTTTAAAGCAGAATTCCACCCAAAAATGGAACTTTCGCTTTTCGGAATCCTTCGCCCCTCCGGTGTCACATTTGGCACCTTTCAGGGGGGAGCAGATACCTGTCTAATGCAGATATTTGCTCCCACTTCCGGGCATAGATATCCGCAGATATCTACACCACGTCCGGCCCCTCCTCCCCCCCCCCCCCCCCCCCCCCCGCTGTCTTCTGGAAGACACACAGGTCCCAGAAGATCTATTTTATGTTTTGCCTTACAATATCTATTTACAGGCTCTTGAAAAAATTGCATTGTTTACAACTCAAATTGAAATGTACACACATATGAATAAGTCACAAAAGTTGATCTGTCCTAGTAAAAAAAAAATATACAAATGCAAAGTTTGGCGCTAGTAAAGTAAAATATACAAAACAAATCATTGACACTTATAATTTCATATTCAAATTTTTGTCATAACTCAAAACAAAATGTCATCTTATTAAATTTAGAAAAAAATAATATTTTAGTAGCGCCGAACCTTGCGCTTGTATATTTATTTACTAATAGTGTCAATCACTTAAAGGGGCAGCTACTTATATTCACAATATATGATAGGTTGTTTGATTTTGCACACACACTAAGGTTGGCGCCACCTCAAGGGTATGTTTTAAGTTTAATGATCTGTCCTAGTGACTTAAAGAGGAAGTAAACTCCGGGCGATTTTTCTTATTTTTTCTTGTTTACACAGGCATCTCCCCGTTCTGCCGCTCTGTGATACGATCGCTGGACACCGGCGGATATCGAATCCGCGGGTCCCGTGGGCACAATCACGGAGCTCGCTGCGGGCGCGTGCGTGCCCGCTAGGTGGCAGATTCAAAGCAACATACTTGTACGTTGCTTTGCCTGCCCGTGCCATTCTGCCGACGTATATGTACGTGAGGCAGACGGCAAGCGATTAATACCTTTTCCTACTCAGCTGTTTTCAAGCTTTTTGACGCTATTTTGTATTTTCTTATCATTAGGTTTTGGCCACTGTAAGCTGTTAGCTCCCTCTTCTCTCTACCACTGGACAGCATTACTTTTAGAATCTGACACCTGTCGGTTTATCTTACCAATAGATGTCCTTATCTATACGTGTGAGCAGGGCCGCTGATAGGCCAGTACAACCAGCCCTGTTGTACCGGGCCCGCCCCCATCAGCTCCACAGGGGGGCCCGGGCATCATTACAGTTCATTACTGCATTTACAAAAAAAAATAAAAAAACGTTTTCTAAACTCTTCCTTCCGCTCCTACTTGCTTACAGAGGGGGATTATATCATTTTCCTGGAGGGGAGTGCAGGCGCAGCGGAGGGACTATTTCTTTATTTTGGGGCACATGTACATCATGCCGCCCCACTATTTTATTAGTCCCGGCTGGCGGAGTGATACTGGTATTGTCCGTTCGTCTCCCGGCTGCAGTCCTACAGAGATATGATGAAGTTGTCAGCGGCTGACAGGGGAGAGCAGGAGGACAGTGTGGCTGAAATGGACACAGTGAGTAGATAGAATAGAGGATAGAATAGAGGATAGAATACTCACTGTGTCCTATTATGTATCTCACAGCAGCAGATTATGAGCATTACAATTATCACACAGGTAGCACAATAAGCAGGTGCTCTATAATGGTTCTATCATGGCTCTAGGTCACATTGCTTTTGGGTGCTGACTTTGTTATGGCTGTGCTTTGTTACAGTCTGTTACATACAGTACAGCCATAAGTTAACAAAATCAGCACTCAAAAGCAATGTGACAGAGAGCCATGATAGAGCCATGATAGAGTACCTGCTTACTGTGCTGCCTGTGTGATTATCATAATGCTGATGATCATAAGAAACGGTGAGATGCTACTTTACACTTCATTTGGGGGAGCAGTAAACGTGCAGCAGAGCTGCATTTTTACTGCTCCCCAAACCAATCCCCTTTAACTGCTTCCCGTCCAGCGACGTACCAGTACATCGTTGGAATGGAAGGGAAGGATGATATCTTGGTCACCACTACAGCAATGATCAAGATATAATTTTTTAGCCCCAGCAATTCTGCACAAAGTAAAATGTATTCTAGTGGCTAAGAAGCCCCTGGATTACTTTTACAGACAGTGGAAGGGGGTCCCATAGCCACCTTTACTGCTTTTAACATGTGACCAGGAGCATCTGGTTCCCGAGACACAGTGAGAGGGATGGATGTTGTTCCTCCCACTGTGTGACATCAGAAACAGGAAGTGACGAGGATTTTGTCACTGACGGTTTCGGGCTGACGTAAAGAAACCATCACTGGCTTGAACAAGCATCTGATCAACTGATAAAAGACCTCATATCTCTCCATAAAGAGGACCTGTCATGGCCCATGCTATCACAAGCAATGTTGTTCATCAAATGTAAAGATACAGTGTAAGTTTTTTTTTTTTATTTGTAATAAAATACAATTAAAAATATATTTAAACTGCCCCCTCTCCTTCGTGCTTATTAATTGCAAACGCGTGCATTGGCTCCACACGCATATGTAAATGGCAACAAACCTGCATTTTGTTTCAAGCCGGGGTTAGGGGGCGGGGCCACGGGTGGGGTCAAGGGTGTGGTTGAAGGGGCCCCGTCAGGTAGGCTGTACGGGGCCCCATGATTTCTAACAGCGGCCCTGCGTGTGAGTATTGGTTAGATCCACTCCCCCTGTATTTCTTGCTTACCAGCAACTTATAATGTTGATTTTCTGAATAGTTATCTGGTAAGCCCCCCATTTTACAATATACAAGCTTGACTTATCAATACCTTGTTGCAATATAGCATTAGTTTTAGATCATACCTCATTGGGTTTCGCTTGTGCATGCTGTCTCTGTTATTGGGCACGCCTGTGCGAAATTCAATGTAGCTACTATGTTATATTTTGTTTCTATATATCTCCTTATTTTTATTTATAGATTTTACATTACGGACTTTATGGTTTTTGACACCTAGTTACAGTCCTTTGGCAGCGTTGCTTAGACAAATCTGCTTTATATGTAAGTACTATTTATGAATTTGGACTATATATTATGAATTTCTGCTATTGCAACTTTAGCCGGCTATGTGTATGGGTATATATTCTCTACATATAGATGCGCCCCAACTGAAGGGTTTTCGCTTCTTGTCCCTTGGTGGTCACGGGGGGTGGATGTTGTGTCTGCTGTGCCTCACCAGAGTGTCCTTTGTATTCATTTATTATCTTTGTTGTTTTATGTTATGGATGAAAATGATATACTTACTCAATGTTTTCTTATATATTTATTAGATTTATGTGCTCCTGAAGAAGCGTACCCTTACGCGTAACATGTAGAGCGAATTTCTCTACGGCCTCATTATTTGACTCAACCACTCCACGTCTATATTTCCAACTGGTTCCTGCTACTGTGTATTCCATCACTGCACCATTTGGGTTCATAATATACTTTGTACATCCTGGAGGTGTTATTAGAGTCTATGTGGCCATCCAACAATATAATGTTTTTTATATGCGTTTATGTATAATGTTCTTAACACTATTCAATTAAAAACTTTAACTATTTTATATGGTCTACCTGTGTGCCTATAAAAATTATTTCCTTCCATATATTGTGGGGACATTGGCACACTACTATCTGTGTATCCAAAGAGTCACCCTGTGAGGATATACTTTAAAAACATATATTTTTCAGCTTTTAAAGGAGTTGTAAAGGCAGGAGGTTTTTTTTATCTTAATGCATTCTATGCATTAAGATAAAAAACCTTCTGTGTGTAGCAGCCTCCCCAGCACCCTCCTTAATTACTTACCTGAGCCCATCTCTCTCCAGCGATATCCATGAGTGTCTAAGCCATCTGGGACACTCCTCCTGATTGGCTGAGACACAGCAGCGGTGACATTGGTTCCCCAAGCTGTCAATCAAAGTCAGTCAGCCAATCAGGGGAGAGAGAGGACGGGACCAGATTGGGGCTCAGTTTCTAAATGGATACATGGAGCTCTGACTGGACTTAAGTGCCCCCATAGAGAGCTGCTGGCTGAAGGGACACTTGATAGGAGGGAGGGGCCAGGAGCAGCAAAGAGGAACCCGAGAAGAGGATGATCCAGGCTGCTCTGTGCAAAACCAACTGCACAGAGGAAGTAAATATTACATGTTTCTTTTTTTTTTAAGACTTTACAATCACTTTAAGCTGATTTCTGTGTTTTAGTGAAGTTTAAACTGACCCACAGTGCACTTGGAATCCATTGTAATGTATTAAATGTTTATATACGTACCGTATATAAAAAAAAGATTACATTTATATTGTGAAAAAAAAATCCCAAATAACAGTTTGAGATAAGTGCATAAGAGGGTTTCTAATGATGACCTCTCTCCAGAAATGCTAGCTGCCTGACTATCATGCAGGCCTAATAACTTAAAGTGATTCTGTCTTAGGTTTAAAAAATTAGTAAATGGAACTCCATTAAAAATGTTTGTAAACCTTAAAAAAATTAAATAAGATCCTGTTCCTTTAAGGCATGAATAACAGCACAGTGCTTGTGCTGTGCAATTCTTCTCTTCCTAAGTTGTAATAAACCTGGTTGATCCTGCAAGTTCCTGAACCCCCCTTCCTCTGCTGACCACAATAATCATGGCTACTGAGCCTTGACCACTGTGGTCAGGTTACGTGTCTCCATCATCTGCAGCCCTTGTCTCTCCTCTGACAGTCTCTTCCCCCTCCCTCCCTCCCTGTCCGCATGAGAGCGTTTCCTCCCCGCCCCTCCCGCCTCTATTCCGCTGCATAATGCAGCACATTTAAATGTATGTAATGCAGATATTCAGCCATTACCAAAACTGTATGTGTTCGTTAGAAATGAAAAGGCAAAATACAGTTTCTGACACCGCAGCTGTGCGGTCAGGTGATCCCCCCGTGCTGGCCGGCCCCGATCTACGAAGAGAAGTGGGAGGAGCAGAGATTCCCCTCTGCTAGCTGGCTGACATCACAGGGGAATCTCTGGGAATCTGGAGGGAGCGGGAAGAGACTGTCAGAGAAGAGACAAGGGCTGCGGATGATGGAGACATGTAAACTGACCACGGTAGTCAGGGCTCAGCAGCCATGATTATCGTGGTCAGCAGAGGCAGGGGGACTCAGGAACTGCCAGGATCAACCTGGTTTATTACAAGTTAGGAAGAGAAGAATTGCACAGCACAAACACAGTTTTGGCAATGGCTGAATATCTGCATTACATACATGCAAAGTCACTTTAGTGACTTTACAAACACTTTAAATAAGAAGTTTAGTACTTACCATGTTAAAAGGTGATGTAATAAATCTTTGCTCTCTTGAAGAGCTAGAAGTACTATTGCTATCTGACACAGATGTGTTGGATAATACCTGGTCATCTGCTGGGTGCTGTGGTTCCTCCTGTCCTGCTGGCCACAGCATCACTACTGTGTCCTGACTTCTTTCAATACTGGCTATTTTTTACTATTTTAAATATTACTCTTGTACACCAAACTTCTGTGATAATAAGGCCTCGTTCACCCGGGTATACATAAGCTTACATCCGTGCGGAGGTCTGTGTTTACCCACATGTGATGCACAGGTGTTCCATGCATCTGTGTACCGGCAGTCCCATTCATGTCTGTTGGAACACAGCAGCTACATGGACACAGCTGCTAGTCCCAAGCTAAGAGCCATGGTGGTGAAGGTGCGTGAATGCAGACAGTGTGCATTCAAGGACACACAACTCCATCTGCTAGTGGCTGCACACCACATCACACAGATGTATACTGAGAGTGATTGTAAACGATCACCTTGTAAAACAACTCATGAGCTGCACGATTCTGACCAAAATGAGAATCACAATTTTTTTGCTTAGAATAAAGATCACGATTCTCGCGGCGTAACATTTTTCACATTATACAAAAAAATGGGGCTAACTTTACTGTTTTTAATTTTTTTTTAATTCATTAAAGTGTATTTTTTTTCCCAAAAAATTGCATTTGAAAGACTGCTGTGCAAATACAGTGTGACATAAAATATTGCAACAACCGCCATTTTATTCTCTAGGGTCTCTGCTAAAAAATATATATATATAAAGTTTGGGGGTTCTTAGTAATTTTCTAGCAAAAAATAATGGTTTTAACTTGAAACCAACAATTGTCAGAAAAAGGTGGTTAAACTTCCCTCATTTACAAACAGAAGTGTATTCCTTTGATCTAAAGGACAAATCGTTACAATGTTTATACTTAGTTCCCCGGCTGAAGAATGTTGTGATACCTGGCAGACTGCCCTTTTTTCTTTTGACGGCTGTAGAGCAGAGAATGCTCTGCATAGAAAGTATCTGAAAAATACTTTGGCAAAATTGCAAGGGGAAAAAAAAAAAATCACAATAATGATTCTTAACGATTAATCGTGCAGCTCTAATAGATACTGTATAAAAAAAAAAAACATTATAAATACCTATCTCTACCAGTATTTAAATACATTTTTTTTTTTTTTTAATAAACTAACACATACATCTTTACAAATAAATTCTAAATTATTAACAAACTTGTATTGCCATGGTTCCATTGACATGAAATGCCATTTTTTTTATTTTATATACATTATACTGACATATTTCATGTTACACTCACCTGAAGGCAGATATGGAACTTTGTTACTACGTGGATCTCCTATAGGCAGACTGGGAACCCCCAGCAGATTAGTAGGGAGCTGGTTCTTTATCATAGGATGAGGATACAGAGGGGAGGTGACAGACCAGTCATCATTCACAATACATATAGGGATCCCATTAAGCCCTGGAGCAAAAACAAATGATGTAACTAAATGAATGAACCTACAAAACAAACTCATTATCCATCAATTCATCCTGTGTTAAGTAAGTATGCTTTTTGTACCACTAGAGGGAAGCAAATGATAAAAAAAAAAAAAGGTCTAAAATGTAACAGGAAAGAAACAAAGGAAAAGTAACTGTTGAAAAAGTTCCACAAGCCAAACCATTTCTTCAACTATTCTTGCATATTGTGGGAAAGGTTAAAGTGGAACTTCAGTCATTTTTTCAACTTTCCATCTATTAAATCTTCTGCCCTTGTTGTTTTAACTTTAGATAGTAAAACATTTATTTTTTTCTGCCAGTAAATACCTTATACAGCCCACTTCCTCTTTCTTGTCTGGTAAAAAGCCTAGGCTTATGACATCATGAACAGCTCTCTCTCTTACTCCCGTGAGACTTTGCCAAGAAGGGAGGGGACATGAGTCATAAGAGGGCCAATGAGAGCTGCAGAGCTGGAGGTGTGTGTCTGTGTAAATCCAGGAAGTGAACAGGCAGCAGCTTCAGCTGCCCACAGTTAAATGGTTGCAGCCAGACTCAGAGGAGGGAGATTTCTGCAGCATATTTGGCAAGTACAGAATCACAGTATATATAAAATAATATGCAAAGTGGTTGGAGGGAAGCTCCAGAATGGCAAAGATCGTTTTATTACAAATTATGTGAGCAGACTGCAGTTTCTCTTTAAGTCTAGGTTGACCCGCAAAGACACTTGCTGCATTTTAGCAGACGTGCAGGGATGCCATTAGTTCTTAATAGCACCCCAATGCATCATCAGCTGTGGCATGATTTTGCCCACACCAAACCACATAATGTCACAGCACCATGTAATCCAGTACAGTGCGATTTCAAAAAAGGGTTGGAGACTCCTTTCTCCGTGTTTCCCGCAGGTGGGGCAGCTCAGTGAAATGAATGAGCTACTCTACCCCTGAAATGCCTGTGCCAACACGTACACAAAGTTGTCCACAGAGCTTAAAGAAGAATTACAGACATGGCAATATTTCCATAGTAACATTGGTCCAGCTTGGACCAATGTAACCAAGGATATACCATAACTGTGATACTAGAAGCTGGAAATCACTTTAGTAGGCGAGCAGCAACGGGTCCTGCTGAGAAATATTAGATCAAAAATTGTAATTACACGCCCCTGTAATCATTGATGGCCCTCAGCTGCGTGTGCAGCTGCTGCAACATGGCCAACGCTGAGTTCCATCTGGTGGGCATGTCACAGATTAGGCGGTTCTTGGGCAGGTTGCATTCCTTTTGGAGGTCAGCCAGCCGAGCACTGGCAATATATGACCAGCGGAAATGCACACAGACTTTCCTGGCCTGCCTCAGGAGA